>CM038147.1:325030145-325742746 GCA_021437245.1 Aegilops speltoides | reverse complement strand
GGGTACATGGACATACACTCTCCTCTCGTTGCTATGCATCACCATGATCTTGCGTGTGCGTAGGAAAATTTTGAAATTACTCGTTACCCAATAGTGGCATCCGAGCCAGGTTTTATGCGTAGATGTCATATGCACGAGTAGAACACAAGTGAGTTGTGGGCGATACAAGTCATCTTGCTTACCGAAGATGTCATACTTTGGCTCAGCGGTATTGTGAGATGAAGCGGCCGGACCGACATTACGCGATCGCTTATGCGAGACTGGTTTCACCGTTCGAGCACTTTCGTGCTTAAAGGTGATTGGCGGGTGCTGTCTCTCTCACTTTAGCTGAATCGAGTGTGGCTCGCCGGTCCTTGCGAAGGTTAAAACAGCACTATCTTGACGAACTATCATTGTGGTTTTGATGCGTGGTAAACGGTTCTTGCTAAGCCCGTAGCAGCCCGTAAAATTTGCAACAACAAAGTAGAGGGCGTCTAACTTGTTTTTGCGGGGCATGTTGTGATGTGATATGGTCGGGCGTGATGCTATATTTTATTGTATGAGATGATCATGTTTTGTAACCAAAGTTATCGGCAATGGCGAGAGCCATATGGTTGTCGCTTTATTGTATGAAATGCAAGCATGTAATTGCTTTACTTTATCACTAAGCGGTAGCGATAGTCGTAGAAGCAATAGATGGTGTAACGAAAATGATGCTAGGATGGAGATCAAGGTGTCGCGCCGGTGACGATGGTGATCACGACGGTGCTTCGGAGATGGAGATCACAAGCACAAGATGATGATGGCCATATCATATCACTTATATTGATTGCATGTGATGTTTATCCTTTATGCATCTTATCTTGCTTTGATTGATGGTAGCATTTTAAGATGATCTCTCACTAAAATTATCAAGAAGTGTTCTCCCTGAGTATGCACCATTGCGAAAGTTCTTCGTGCTGAGACACCACGTGATGATCGGGTGTGATAGGCTCTACTTTCAAATACAACGGGTGCAAAACAGTTGCACACGCGGAATACTCAGGTTAAACTTGATGAGCCTAGCATATAACAGATATGGCCTCGGAACACGGAGACCGAAAGGTCAAGCTTGAATCATATAGTAGATATGATCAACATATTGATGTTCACCGTTGAAACTACTCCATCTCACGTGACGATCGGACATGGTGTAGTTGATATGGATCACGTAATCACTTAGAGGATTAGAGGGATGTCTATCTAAGTGGGAGTTCTTAAGTAATATGATTAATTGAACTTTAATTTATCATGAACTTAGTCCTGGTAGTATTTTGCAAATTATGTTATAGATCAATTGCTCGCGTTGTTGCTTTCATATGCTTATTTTGATATGTTCCTAGAGAAAACTGTGTTGAAAGATGTTAGTAGCAATGATGCGGATTGGATCCGTGATCTGAGGTTTATCCTCATTGCTGCACTGAAGAATTATGTCCTTGATGCACCGCTAGGTGACAAACCTCTTGCAGAGCGGTCACGAGGCGTTATGAGCGTTTGGCTAGCTCAATATGATGACTACTTGATAGTTTAGTGCACCATGCTTAACGGCTTAGAATCGGGACTTCAAAGATGTTTTTGAACGTCATGGACCATTTGAGATGTTCCAGGAATTGAAGTTAACTATTTCAAGCAAATACCCAAGTTGAGAGATATGAAGTCTCCAACAAGTTCTATAGCTAAAAGATGGAGGAGAATCGCTCAACTAGTGAGCATGTGCTCAGATTGTCTGGGTACTTCAATCGCTTGAATCAAGTGGGAGTTAATCTTCCAGATAAGATAGTGATTGATAGAATTATCTAGTCACCATCACTAAGTTACTAGAACTTTGTGATGAACTATAGTATGCAAGGGATGACGAAAACGATTCCCGAGCTCTTCGTGACATTGAAATCGACGAAGGTAGAAATCAAGAAAGAGCTTCAAGTGTTGATGATTGACAAGACCACTAGTTTCAAGAAAAGGGCAAATGGAAAGAAAGGGAAACTTCAAGTAGAATGGCAAACAAGTTGTCACTCCCATGAAGAAGACCAAATCTGGACCAAAGCTTGAAACTGAGTGCTTACACTGCAAAGGAAATGGTCACTGGAAGCGGAAATGCCCTAAATATTTGGTGGATAAGAAGGATGGCAAAGTGAACAAGGGTATATTTGATATACAGGTGTTTGATGTGTGCCTTACTAGTGTTTATAGTAGCCCACAGTATTTGATACTTGTTCGGTTGCTAAGATTAGTAACTCCAAACAGGAGTTACATAATAAACAGAGACTAGTTGAGGGGAAGTGACGATGAGTGTTGGAAATAGTTCCAAGATTGATATGATCATCATCACACACTCCCTATATTTTCGAGATTGGTGTTAAACCTAAATAAATGTTATTTAGCGTTTGTGTTGAGCATGAATATGATTTGATCATGTTTATTGCGATATGATTATTCATTTGAAGTTAAAGAATAATTGTTATTCTGTTCACATGAATAAGACCTTCGATGGTTATACACCCAATGAAAATAGTTTGTTGGATCTCGATCGTAGTGATACACATATTCATAATATTGATGCCAAAAGATGCAAAGTTAATAATGATAGTGCAACTTATTTGTGGCTTTGCCGTTTGGGTCATATCGATTGTAAAAGCGCATGAAGAAACTCCATAAAGATGGATTTTCGGAATCACTTGGTTATGAATCATTTGATGCTTGCGAACCGTGCCTTTTGGGCAAGATGACTAAAACTCCGTTCTCCGGAACAATGGAACAAGCTACTAACTTATTGGAAATAATACATACCGATGTATGCAATCCAATGAGTGTTGATGCTCGTGGCAAGTATCGTTATTTTCTGACCTTCACAAGATGATTTGAGAAGATATGGGTATATCTACTTGATGAAACATAAGTCTGAAATAGTTGAAAGGTTGAAAGAATTTTAGAGTGAAGTGGAAAAATCATCGTAACAAGAAAATAAAGTTTCTGCGATCTGATCGCGGAGACGAATATTTGAGTTACGAGTTTGGTATTCAATTAAAACAATGTGGAATAGTTTCACAGCTCACGCCACCTGGAACACCACAACGTTATGGTGTGTCCGAACATTGTAACCACACTTTATTGGATATGGTGCGATCTATGATGTCTCTTACCGTTATCGTTTTGGGGTTATGCATTAGAGACAGCTGCATTCACGTTAAAAGGGCACCATCTAAATCCGTTGAGACAACACCATATGAACTGTGGTTTAGCGAGAAACCCAAGTTGTCATTTCTTAAAGTTTGGGGCTACAATGCTTATGTGAAAAAGTTTCATCCTGATAAGCTCAAACCCAAATCGGAGAAGTGCGTCTTCATAGAATACCCAAAGGAAACTGTTGTGTACACCTTCTGAGGGAGTCCTGGACTAGGGGGTGTCCGGACAGTCGGACTATCATCGTCCGCCGGACTCCAAGACTGCGAAGATACAAGATTGAAGACTCCATCCCGTGTCCGGATGGGACTTTCCTTGGCGTGGAAGGCAAGCTTGGCGATACGGATATGTAGATCTCCTACCATTGTAACCGACTCTGTGTAACCCTAGCCCTCTCCGGTGTCTATATAAACCGGAGGTTTTAGTCCGTAGGACACAACATCCATTACAACAATCATACCATAGGCTAGCTTCTAGGGTTTAGCCTCCTTGATCTCGTGGTAGATCCACTCTTGTACTACCCATATCATCAATATTAATCAAGCAGGACGTGAGGGTTTTACCTCCATCAAGAGGGCCCGAACACAGGTAAAACATCGTGTCCCTTGTCTCCTGTTACCATCCGCCTAGGCGCATAGTTGGGACCCCTACCCAAGATCCGCGGTTTTGACACCGACATTGGTGCTTTCATTGAGAGTTCCTCTGTGTCATCACCGATAGGCTTGATGGCTTCTTCAATCAACAACAACGCCGTCGGTGGTGAGACTTTTCTCCCGGACAGATCTTCAGATTCGGGCGGCTTCGCCTGCGGGCTAATTCACTTGGCCATCTAGAGCAGATCGAAGCTTCGCCCTGGCCGTCAGTCAGGTTGAGAAACCTAAACTTCACGGCCGACATCCGCGGGGACTTGATCTTGACGGACTCGGGCCTGACCAGCGTGCCGCCGTCGTCACGATGGGCATGATTTAGCTCTACCGCGGACGGTGCCTTGGTGGCGCTGCGAATCCGCTCCGGCCCTCGGCCGGAGCCGATCGCCAGATCGAGGACGGTGGCTGGACACCGCCTCGGGGCTGCAACTTCAGCGGCGATGGGCGAACACCGACCTTGTCCCTATAAATCTTGTGACTCCAAGGTGCGGACTCCTGCGGACTCCGAACCTCCTGCGCCCTACCAATCGAATCCGATTGGGCGCCGATCATGGAGTTCACCGCTGCGAGACATCTTTCAAAGACTCGCCCTTTGGCGACATTCTAAATCGCTAAAACATCTCTCGCTATCCGGAGAGCCTGGCGGATTATGGCGAGATGGTTGGGATGCGGACGACGAAGAAATTCAAAGCCCACCCAACACCCCCTTTGTAGCCACCGTCGGCGATCTAACCGACATGCTAGACTACGACTCAAGACATCGGCGGTATGGGCGGCGATGCGGAGGCGATCAAAACCAGCGCTCACAGAGCATTGGAAGGTCACCCCAGCCCATAATGTATATATGGTGGATACCCCAAAAAGCGATACGAGCACCAGCGGGCGCGGCAAAGGATAATCCCGCCGATAAACAACCAAAATGGCGACGCAGACGCCGCCCTAAGTCCCGCCTCGACAACAACAACGCTCCTAATGACCCAGCAATAGAGCAGGGCAAATCAGTGGATGACGAACATGCAGCCAAGCAACCGTCCGAACAGGACGAGTCGGATAATCAATTGTAACGCCCCGGATGCAACTTTCCATATTCGTAACTCCAACTCTTGCCTTTTTCGGAGATGCGATATTTTTTTCCCTTCGTGGTTGGGTTTTGTCTTTTGTTTTGCATTTTGTTCATGTCTTGCATTTCATATCATAGCATCATGTGCATTGCATCTGCATGTTTTCATAAAGCTTGCATCCGTGTCGTGGGAAACGAGCACCTATGGGGCAGGGCCCCTTTTCGGTCCGGTAGGGAGCGGAGGGCGCATGAAGAGCAGATCGAGGCGAAGCATGCGAGGATTTTACCCAGCTTCGAGCTCTCGGAGATAAAAACTCATCTTGCTGCTTTGTGTTTCTATTCTGTTCTTGCTCGAGTGTGGGTATGTTGTAGTTTGAATGAGTCGAACCCCTTCTCGTCGCGCATGGGCCTCCTTTTATAGGCTAAAGGGTCACCGGCAGTGGCAACGAAGAGGGGTAAAAAAGTAAAAGAGGGTTGGTACAACCGCTATCTCTGATGCCCTACATAACTCGACGGCGGGGACAAGGGCATTTAATGCCCGTCCGGTCGCCCAAACAGTCTTGAGAAGCGACCGTTAGGGCGCCACGATCGCCACGATGGCCTTCTCGTCAACTCCACTTGCCACCTCGCCGCTTGGCTGCCTGCTACTGCGCCACGTCGCGCCAGAACGATCTGCGGCGACACGTCGTCGGATCTTGCCGGGCGTGGGCGCGAGTGGTAGCCGCGCTGACAAGCGCCTTGCCATGATCGTTGTCTTGTCGCACCCGCAAGCTTGTCACTGCCGGGTCTTGCCGGACCTTGGCAGCGCGTCGCGGCAAGTCTCTTGAAATGCCTTGGTTGGCCCTCCCGGCAAGCTCCTCTTGCCCGGGCCTTGTCCTTCCCGGCTAGCTCCTCTTGTCGGGGCCTTGTCTTCTCAGTTAAACACTTTGTTCTTGAATGGCACAAATAGGAATGGCGGAGGATCTTGGTGGACGCCCAGCAAGCCTTGCCGCAGGACGCTGCCGCTGCCCGTGCACAAGTTCGGGATACTAAGGTACCCCTACTTTAGTACACCGACAGGAGCCCCCAGGCCTGGGCCACACACGGTGCCGAGCGCTGTTGGGCCAGGCCCAAAACAGGGCACGGGCACACGCGGCCTGAGTCCATACCAAATCTAACTCCGTATCCACCGCGCCCTCCCATAACAGCACGCGTCAAATGCGGCGTCGTGGGAGAGATCGTGGGCAATTCTTAAATCAAAAAAGGCGTAACGTTCGCCTCTCCTCTTTATAAGCAGAGGAAACAGGGGCCGTTTCCCCACCTTCGCCACTTGCGGTTTCTTCCTCAGAAAACTCCGCCGCTCCTCTCCGCTTCCCAAGCTGAAAGAGAGCAGCGCTCCGCCGCCCGTCGCCGCCGTCGCCACCAACGCCTCCGCGCTTCCCCACCGCCTTCGCCATGGCTCCGAAGACCGAGAAGAGTGCGAAGTCGACCGAGGCGCTGCGGCTCGAGGCGCTGCGCAAGGAGCGTGCGCTTTTCCCCCTAGAGCTCACCCCGAAGGCGCTGCGGGAGGAGGTCTATCTCTTCTGGTCGACGAAGACGCGGGCGCATCCGCGCACGCCGGTGCTCTCCGCCGAAGCTTCTACTACGAAGCGGTGCCCAAAAGGGTATCATTTCTTTCCAGTATTCTTCTATTGCGGGCTCTGCCCGCCCTTCTCCGATTTCTTCTGCGACGTCATGAATACATACGGGCTCCACCTCCTTGATTTCACCCCCAACGCCGTTCTGACAATGGCGGTTTTCGCGCATCTTTGCGAGAACTTCATCGGAATCCACCCCAACGTTGCCCTTTTCCGCCACTATTTCATTCCCCGGGTCGAGAAAGGAGAGCCCTTGTCTGGCGGGGTCTCCTGGATCTCGAGGGTCGGCAAGAAGGAGGTGTATCTGGAGGGGGAGCTCCGCAGCAAATGGGACGAGTGGAGGGCTGAATGGTGTTGGATTGTCGATGCAGATCCGCAGCCCTTCACCACTTTGCGCCAAACCCGGTAGTGGGCGGCGGCGACTAGAGCGCTCTGGCGGCGGACGATGCCAAGCTGAAGATCGCCACCACCCGGATTTTGCGACTCAGGCTTGCCGAGCTCACAGTAGGGGCCGTTGGCGCGGACTTCGCCAGCCGTCGCGCCGCCCCTCTGCGGAGAGAGGAGGCCTGCTGGCTGTTCGGAGGCGGGCGGATATCATGAGGCTGCGCCCGGGCCTCAATTTTAACTTCACTGCTTTGGAGCTTGGCGGGATGCTCAAGGAGATATTCAAGCACGGCGCCAACCATCGAAGTGGTTCGAGGCTGCCACGAGCGTCATCCTTGTGCGACAACTCCCGCTTGATCGCATCCAGCGAATGATGCCGGAGTCGACTTCGCACGGGATTATCCCAACTTGCGGGAGCCCGCCGGCGACGTCGTCGGCAATTCTTTGACGGCTTGGTGGAGGTAGCAGTCCGCGCCCGGCGGCGAGGCTCCTCACCCGCGACACCACCAACGAAGAGATGCGGTACATCGCCACCAGGGCCGAGGAGGCGGCGGCAGCCGCCGTCGCGGGCGAGTTTGGGTTTACTTTGGAGGAGGCAGAGGCAGCCGAGGCGGCAAGCCTTGCTGACCGAGAAGATCTTGGCGAGGAGATCGTTGGTGAGGGGGAGCCCAAAGCTGAGGCGAGCGAGCCTGCCGGGGGCGCAAGTGGCCAGCCATCTTCGAGCAACTTGCCACAGGCGGAGCCCCCAGCGCAGCCCCCAGCGCAACCAAGAAGGCGCCTCTGTGGGGTGGAGACACAGTGGGGCGGCAGGCTAACAGCCATGGCGCCCATGAGACACGCTCCATCGCGGCAAGTACCATTGCCGCGGGAGCATCTCATGCCGCGCCGGCAACTGGGGCGGGGTCTTCTCGAGCCGCCACGCCTGATCCTGCCGCAGCTCCCGGCAAGCGTCCAAGGGAGCCTTCTCCTCCGCCTCACCGCGCAGAAAGGGTACCGAACTTCGACCTCTACGCGCTGAGCTCCGACGAGGAGGAAGAAGAGGAGGAGGAGTAAGACTTTCTTCCTTGTTGTACTTGTATTTCTTCGATTTTCGTTGCTTCTTGTCTTGCATCTGATCTGCTTCCCTCTGAATCCTTGTTCCATTTCAGGACTCTGGCCGAGAGAGCGGCGAAGAGGGCCAAGGTCCCCGTGGTTGTCATCAAGGACGATCCTGCTGTGATGGCAGAGGACACGTCCGAGATCACCTTCACGGACCCGGTGCCATCTCCTCGAAGCAGCCCCCAGCATAGCCCCCAGCGTAAGTATTTGTTTACTTCCTATTGTGGGGCGTGCCTGGGTGCTCTTTCTTTGCTGATATCTTGATTGTTGACTTGCTTGTGTAGGAGCAGAGCAGGCCCATCAGGAGCAACCAGAAGCCGCTCGGAGGTGCTGTTATGCTGCCGACTCGCCGCCAAGGGGCGACTCTTCGACAAGGGAGCGCTCTTCGGCAAGGGAGAGGTCCCCGGCAAGGGACGGAACCAGTGAGCCTTCGGTGGTGGAGCCCATGGTCACAGAGCCTAGCACAGGTAACCCTCATTGTCGAAAATTTTCCCTTGGGTTCTTCTTCTGATCTTCTTTTTTGGATCTTTGCTTGACTTTTCCTTCCTCTTCCTGTCTTCAGATCCCCCTCCCACAGATCCGATGGAAACTGAAGCCACCGGCGAGGAGGACACGCGTGGCAATACCGAAGATGTCGCCGCCGCCGAGGAAGAGCCTGATGCTGACGATCCCGCCGGTGAAGAGGCCGCCAAGGCTGCTGGTGGTGCGAGGCTGGCGAGGGTCCGCGATCCTGCAGCGACCACGAGGCGCGGGGCGCAAGGCGCTACACCGACCGCCGACCCTCTGCCGATGATGCGACCTTTGGGCCCCGAGGAGCCCCAGCCGCGCCTACTTGAAGGTCGGCGAGGGTGTCTTCATCCATCTTCCCTGGGCGTCAAGCTCCAGGCGCCGATCGAGGAGAGTCTTTTGACGGAGAGGTGCTCGCCTCCGCCGGGCTGTCGATGGTTGGCGCACCAAGCACCGATGTGGCGAGTCAGGAGGAGCAAGCTGCTCCGAAGCTGAGTGTCGCTCTACCGCGCCCGACAAGCTTAAACTGGAGTCCGGGAAGCGCTTGTCGTGCGGCAGGAGTTGACATAGAAAGCATGCGGAGGAGCTCGAGCCGCAACCAAGAGGCCCTCCGGTCCATTGCGGAGGAGAGGCGCAGCTTGTCGAGCGAAGGCCTTCATCCTTGAGAAGGCGGTGAGAGAGCAGCAGAGGCTTGCCGCCGAGGAGGTGTCTACCCGGAAGGTGAAGCGACGCGTGGAAAGTCAATCTGGACAGCTACGAGGAGGAGCTCGCTGCACGCGAGCAATCACTTGGCGGGGTGCTCAAGGAGGTGAAGGACGCTGCCGCGGCTGCCGAGGCCGCCAAGAAGGAGTTGGAGGTGAAGGTAACGCAGCTGGAGGCTGATATGAAAGGGATGAATGAAGAGCTTGCCGCACTCCAGCGCGAACGCGAGAAGGACGCCCTTGCTCATGGCGATCTGCAAGTTCAACTCGCCGACAAGGTCAAGGAACTGAACGCCGTCAAGGACTCAAATGCTGATCTAGAGCTGAAGCTGGCCAAACTGATGGAGACGCTGGACAGTGCCAAGAGGCGAGAAGATGACTTGAAGAAAGAGATCAAGGGCAACGAGGAGTTGCTAACGAGGGCCGCCAAGACTCAGAACACCTTCAGGGCTATAGTGGAGCTCAGGACGGAGGGCCTCGTCAATGTTGCTGCAACCATTGACGAGGAGCTGGCGCAACTGGACTTGGCGGGCTTCGGGTACTCCACTGACGAGAACCTCCAGCCCAAAGACCAAGCTTACTCTGTTCTTCAAGGGCGTGGTGGCGGCTCTCCGGCAACTCGGGAAAGGATCCCAGCAGCTGGCGGACGAGTCGCGCCATCTGTGCGAGTCTTGGAGAAGGTGTTGGTGAAGGTGCTTTTCCGCAATCCGACCCTCAACCTCACCAACGTTCTCAAGAAGCTGCCGGCGGGTGCCGATCATGCAGAGCTCAAGCCCTTGTCGCACCCATTGTGGACAAGGTGAATGAAGTCAGAAGGGTCGACGGCGATCGTGTAGACTAGGCCGCCCTTTTCCTCCTTTTTCTTGCCGCTGCCAGACATGCCATAGGAACATCCCATTAGAGCGCGACAAGTTATTTATTGTAATATAACTTTATCCTGGGTAGTATTTGCTATGTTATTTCCTTTACTTGATTCCATCCCTTGTATGTTTTTACCCTACGCTTTTAGGGAACTTGCGGCATGAGCACTCTTGCCGCGATGGCCGAGTCTGGAACATCGGCAGCTCTTTGGCGATGTCGCCTCCGGCAAGAAACCTTGTCGGAACTAGTCGCAGCACACTTACGTCGTTGAGCGGACTCGAAACAAAGTAAGGGCGCAACTATCCATGAGTTGGTTCCTCCGCGCACAGGTTTTCCATACAAAGCACGGTCGTTCAAGGAAGATAACTTAAGAGAATTTAAAACTGATTGTGCTCGAACTTTGGCAACTTAGCTTTTCTGCTGTCTGCGTCCCGGCAAGGCTATATTTCTTCGAACGACGCCTGGTCCACACCTTTATCCTCTCCTCCCCCCCCCGGTGAACTTGTGAGCGAAGGAACCTTCTTTTTGAGAAAAAGAAAGAAGAGAAATAAAGATATGGAGCCTTAAGGCTCATTATTGCTTACCGGGGGCAAGTGCTGCACAAAGTGTCAGATAATGCATGCAAAAAGAAAGAAAGCATGAAATTTGACAAGATGTGCTGAGCATATGATCTTTATTTATGCACGGGATCCGCGCCCGGCTTTGTACAAAGGGTTACATGCAACAGTGGCAAGGCTTGTACAAAAGGTGGTTGCCGGGACAGCTGGTTCCGGCAACCGCGCCTTATGGGTAAAACTTACGAAGATGCTCTATGTTCCAGGAGTTGCTCACCGGAAAGCCATCTTCGGTCTCAAGGCGGACAACGCCGGGCCTAGTGACTCGCTTTACCCGATAAGGGCCTTCCCACTTTGGCGTCAACTTGTTGGAATTCTTGGCGGATTGAACGCGCCGAAGAACAAGGTCGCCTTCCTCGAAACTCCTGGCATTGACTTTGCGGCTATGGTAGCGGCGCAAAGCTTGCTTTGATGTGAGCAGCTCGTCTGAAGAGCTCAAGACGATCTTCCTCAAGGAGCAGCGCGTCATCTTGTCACAGCTGCTCTTGCTCAAGCTCATCATAGCGAGCACTCGAGGCGATCCGTATATCTGAGTTCCGTGGGAGAACGCCTCTGCTCCGTGAGACAAGAGCAAAAGGTGTACGGCGGTGGCTCGATTTGGCGTCGTCTGATCGACCAAAGAACCACCGCAGCTCCTCGATCCAATTTCTTCCGCACTTGTGCAGCTTTGTCGAAAGTTTTGGTCTTGAGCCCGCGCAGCGCTTCATGTTGCCCTCTCGCTGACCGCTTCTCGGGTGAGCAATGAAGCGGCAGATCTTGGCGCCAAGATCTTGGGCGTCTTGCATGAAGGTGCGGCTCGTGAATTGTGTGCCATTGTCGGTGATGATCTGTTAGGGACTCAAACGGCAAACAATTGAGCGAAGAACTTGATCGCTTGTTGTCTTTGTCACCTTCCTCATTGCTTCCACCTCCGGCCACTTTGTGAACTTGTCGATCGCCACGTACAAGTACTCAAAGCCCCCGATAGCTCGGGGAAAGGGGCCGAGGATGTCGAGTCCCCAGACCGAAAATGGCCAGGATAAAGGGATCGTTTGGAGAGCTTGAGCTGCTTGATGTATCTGTTTGGAGTGGAACTGGCATGCTTCACACTTGGTTGCTTGTGCAGTTGCATCCTGGAGGGCTGTCGGCCAAAAGAAACCTTGCCGGAAGGCTTTGCCGGCAAGGGCTCTTACGCCGATGTGGTGACCACATATGCCTCCATGTATCTCCGCCAACAGCTCTTGTCCTTCTTCCCGGGAAATACACTTCAATTTCACTCCGTTGAATCTTCTTCTGTACAGCTTGTCGTCGACAAACTGGTACATACTCGATTGCCGGGCTACTCTCTCCGCTTCTTCTTGCTCTTCGGGAAGTTCTCCTGTTTGAAGGAAATGGACGATCTGTTGTGCCCATGCCGGAGCTTGTGGCTCGACGACAAGGACTAAAGGCGCAAATGCTGCTGCGGGAACATCTGCTTCCACGGCAAGAATCTGCGGCTCAGCCGGAGTGTGATGTTCCCTGGCTAGATTGCCGGAGCAAAACTTGTCGGGGGCGTCTGCTTCAACGAAACAAGCCCTAGGGCTTGTCGGAGCAGACTGCCCCTCAGCACTTTTGTGTTGATCTCGGGGACCTTCTTGGCGGCGGCTTCGGGGAGCTCAGCCGGAAAATAGTCACCAGAAATCGACTTCCTCTTTTTGTTCTGTCCGGTTGATGGTGTTACAGATGGTTGAGTCAGCTTGAGCACAAAGATCCCTGGTTCCACAGGCAACTTAAGTGCGGCGCATTTTGACAGGCCATCTGCAATGTCCCTCCGAGCTCTCGGAACATGTTCCATCTGCAGGCTGTCAAAATGCTCTTCTAACTTCCTCACTTCATCGATGTAGGCCTCCATCAATGGACTCTGATAATCTTTATTCACTTGGCAGACGACAAGCTGCGAGTCACCCCTGACAATGAGCTTCTTAATCCCAAGGTCTGCAGAGATCCTGAGTCCGGCAAGCAAGCCTTCTGTCACATCCTAGCTAGACCATGCATTAGAGTGTTGCATCATGTTTACCTTTCATCAGAAATTTGAAATGGGGAAGACAGAACCCCCAGAACCCTCCGAATCCAACTAGGGTTTACTAAAAATATTTTCAATGAACCTGAAATGCCCTTCTAAAATGTTCATCACCTTTGCCTTGGTCCTAAACCCTTTGCCAAGTGATGCATGATTTCTAGGTCACTCTAAGGTCATTGGATTAAATCTCTAACTATTTGAATTTGGGCATTTAAATTATATAAAATATTTCAAATGCTCAAATAATCCCATACTAAAATGTTCCATCTTGAAATATTCCATCTAAGGACCAAGTGCGGTTTGGTGATTTTGGAAGTGCATAGGTATTTTTAATAAAGCCCTAAATTTACGAATAATAGAAAATGCAGAAAATAAGAGAGAGAGAGCTAGTACAGGCCACTTACAGCAGCCCACTGCGAGCCACTGGCGGCCCAAATGGTGGCCCACCCACCGAGGCATGCTGTCTTCTTCCCCATGCCAACAAGACGGCAAGCAGCTCGGTGGCGGCGCCGACGTCGTCAGCGTAGCCACCTCGCTTGTTGCCCCCACAGCGTCGAGACAGGCGCCACGTGCCCCCCGACCTCTCTCTCACTCTTCCCGAGCTTCTCTCCTCCCCTGCCTCTCCTGCGTGCAGCCACCGAACGGAGCCGCCGCCACCGACGCCGTTCGCCGCGGCCACATCCACCGCCTAGCCTCCCCAGCATGTCCAGGAGATCCGCCTCCGCCGTCTGTGCCTCCTCGAGGACACACGCACCGCCGGACGCCCCACAACATCGACATCTTCAACGTCTTCATCGCCGGCAGCCGAAGATCCCCCTCGCTGCGCCGACACCGTCCGGCCTTCCCCGAGCACGCTGAGCTACTCTTCGACCTCGCCGTGAGCTCCTCTGCCGAACCCCTCTCTCCTCGCAGTCTAACTCGCCCTCTAGCACTAGCGCTGCCGCGCCCGAGAGCTTGCTGCCGCCGTCCATGGCGCCGCTGCGGCCACAGCTGCTGCCACTCGCGTCCGTGCGTTGCCCCGTGCTCAGCACGCTCCCAGGAGCCGGGCGCGCCCACCAGTTCGACCTACCGTTCCCCCTAGCACCAACCCGCACCAACCCCGAGCTCCGGCCGCCGCCGCGAGCTTGATTCCGGCGAGCCCGTTCGACCTCAGCCCCTCCCGCTTGCTTAGATGGATGCGGCTGAGCGCCAGCTACGCGTAGATGATCGCTGCCGCTATTTTGGTCGCCGGAGGGCATTTCCCGAGCCCCTCCGCCGCGTCTGGACTCGCCGGCAGCTAAACGCCGGCGACCGTTGACCCTTGACCGGCACGGGATGACCCCACCGCCGGTTTGACTTCCCGACCAGCGGCGTGTGGGCGGGCCCTGTAATTAGCGATAGATTAATTAGCGATAATTAACAAGTTAGTTAGGTTAGTCTCGACATGTGGGCGGGCCTTAACTAAACTAGATTAGGTTTAGTTTAATTTATTTAACCTGTTAGTTAAGCGTGTCACCGTGTGGACCCCACACGTCGGGTTTGACATGGTCGGCTCCGTTGACCTCTTGACGTCACATGGCCTTCTTGCGACGCAATAAGTATTTCCTGGATTTATTTTTATACAGGAAATTCCAGAAATTGTTGCAAACTTCTAAAATTCATATAAAGTCAACCGTAGCTCCAAATCAAACAAATCATATATGAAAAATGATTAGAAAAATCCAATCTTTCCATCTGTACTAGTTTCATGCATGTCAGAACACTTTAACCTTGCTGTTTATGTGAAACAAGCTAATGCACTTATATCACTTATTATTTTGGGTGATCATTTGAATCCTTGGTTCAAATGGACACAAACCTTTATGTCCCAAGTTGCATTAGACCTATCACACATCATATTGCCATGTCATAGCATGCATCATATTGTCGCATTGCATTGATTGTGTTTCTTCTCTGTTTGTCGGTGTTGTTCCCCCTCAATAGACGTCGTACCGACGTTGTGATCGTTGACACTGATGAAGACTCAATGCTATCTTCAGAAGTGCCAGGCAAGCAAAACCTCCTTGTTCATTCCGATACAACCCACTCTCTCGCTCCTGCTCTCTTTTATTGCATTAGGACAACATCGATTCAACTGTTACTTGCTGCGGTAGTTGAACCCCTTTATCCTCTGCATGAACTGTCATTGCCACAGTAAATAGATGAAACCCACTAGCATGAGTAGGAGTTGTTTGAGCCTGTTGTGTCTACTCATTCATGTTTGTTTGTCATGCCTGCTATTGCTTAGAGTTGAGTCGGTCGATTCATCGGGAATGAATCGGAGGTGTGTGAACATGTCCTCTTGTGTGTGAGCTAAGTGTGTGAACACGATTTGGTAAAGGTATCGGTGAGAGGCCATGTAGGAGTACATGGTGGGTTGTCTCATTGAAGCCGTCCTCGAGGCCTGAGTTACGTGTTTGTGATCCATGATTCAGCTACTACCATACATTGGGCCTGAAATATGACCCTTTCGACTTCTTAACCACCCTAGTCCTCTGTCCGGGGAGTTGCAAGTAGTTTACGGTGTTTGTAGTATCTTTGGAGGCCGTCTTGTGTGTGGACGAAGGGGTGAGCTGTGATCACGGTAGGCACGTGTACAGTGTACAGGCGCCCGTTTGGTGTCTCGGGAACCCTGCTCACATCGTTTGGGGCTGTGGCGAAACTTGGCGGATCTCCTCATGGATGGAACCCGAATAGGCGATAAACTGGACTAGGGACTTGAGTGTTTAGGTAGGTTGTGGTCTACACCCACGTCGGCTTTAAGCTTGAAGTCTGCCGAGCACATGTCGTGTCTGAGACACTAAGTGGTGGAAACATGTATGAAGAAGTACACCCTGCATGGTTAATATGATCTATTGAATAGCCGTGTCATGATAAGGACTTCGGGTTGCCTATAACAGTTCATAGACAAGTGAAAGTGGATACTCTAAAATCGCAAGATAAGCGTGAGTGCTATGGATGGCGTTCTCGTGAGGGAGGCGGAGGCGGATCCATAGTGGTGTATTGATATGGTGAATATGTGGACTCGTGTGCCACCTCAAAAGAGTTACTTGCGATCGTAGTCTAGGATAGCCACCGAGTCAAAGCTGGCTTGCTGCGCTTAAACCCCACCATCCCATTTGTTGATAATGATGCATATGTAGTTAGTTACGATGTAAGTCTTGTTGGGTACATTTGTACTCACGTTTGCCTATTTTATGTTTTTGCGAGAGACTTGGTCTCGCTAGTAGTTCCACGTGGACTTGACGTTTAGCTTGATACCTCAGCTACGATCTTGTGCCCTCGGCGAGATCATTAGATAGTCGGGCTTCTCGGCCTTTTCATTTATAGATGTCGTACTCGGACATGATAGCTTCCGCTTGTGCTTTGACTTATATGCTCAAATGTTGGGTCATGGGACCCTGTTTGTAATATCTTGCTCCTCGGAGCCTATTGAATAAAATACTTGAGTCGTAGAGTCATGTTGTGATGCCATGTTGTATTTGCACATATCGAGCATATTGTGTGTATGATATTGAAATGCTTGGTATGTGTGGGATCTGACTATCTACTTGTTTATCTTTAGTAGCCTCTCTTACGGAAATGTCTCCTAGTGTCTCCTTTGAGCCATGGTAGCTTGCTACTGCTCCTAACACTTAGGCTGGCGGCATGTGTCCTTCTTCGTTCTGTATGCATCCCTTGAAATGTCACGCGATGAATACCGGAGTCTGTTAGCCGCTTCTGCCCGGTTTATGGAGTCTGCTAGCCCAGTGCTACAGACACAGATTCACTTTCGTGATGACCAAACACGTTCGATGCTCGGTCATGGATGCTGTCCTGTAAGTCTGTGCCACTTTGGGTTTCGACTAGCCATGTCAGCCGGGCTCCTTATCATATGGATGCTAGCGACACTATCATATATGTGTGCCAAAAGGCATAAGCGGTCCCGGTAAAGGTAAGGCGACACCTGTAGAATACCGTGCGTGAGGCATAAAGTGATATGAGGTGTTACATGCTAGATCGATGTGGCATTGAGTCGGGTCTGACAGCTTTGGTATCGAGCTTTGATCTGTAGGATTACCAAGCCAAACTGGTCAAGTTGTGTCTAGAAATGCTTTAGTTATGTAAGGGAATTGATTGTGGGATGGAGCGTAAGGCTCTTTTACTCCTTATACCTCATGGCCTTCGATCCGAGTCATCCTCTTCTCTTCTACGGGATTAAGAACTAGGCTTTCTCATCTATCTATCGGGATGGCGTGTTACTAATCCATAGACTTATAGAATTGCTAGTTTCAAATCTCGATTCAGTTTTACTACTTAGTATGTTCATAATTGTTGATCCCAAAACCTTGATATTGTGCTTGAGTGGCTATGCCACCATTTTGTAGCATTTCTCCAATCTTTTGAGCATTTACAGCCGTTATCTTTGTCCGAGTCATCGGGTTTCTAAACAATCGATGCACTTGCAAATCCTTTCCCTCTGGTTTTGATGTTCTTTTGGGCCAGGTTAATCACACTAAATGCTGAGTTGAGGTATTCTATTGCCTCAACATATATGTTGGAGCTATTATTATGACCCTAGGTGTTTTAGGGAGTCACCTAGTAATCTAGCAATGTTTAGTGTTCCCAGTGTGAAGATCCTGGCCATTATTCTCGAAAGCATCCCGTGATGCCATTTAGTTAGTAGGTATTCTACTCCTTGGGTTTTGAACCCGAGACTCACCCTACTTATCTCATGTTGATAGTCTTTGCTAGTTCCTTTAGGTTATTAGTAACCTTGCGATAGTCCTCGAGGTCCATGGTTTTCCTTCTTCCAAATACCGTGAACCATTTATGGCAGAAGTTTGTTGGATCAAAGGATCACAACGGGAGTGCTCTCAATGAGTTCTCCATTTTATATTGTGACTCTGCCAGTTCTACCTTTTCGCATGGATTATCCGGAAGAAATTTGTTGAACTTGGTTCGACATACTAATCTATGCATCCACAACTCAGAAAATAATATGTTCCTTTGAGTTGTCCCCCTTTAGTTGTATTCTGACCCTTGTCTATCAGTTGATAGTCAAGAGTATGCGAGCATTCATTTATCGATGCCTATTACTCTTGTGGTCCGTCAAGCCATTCTATCCGGAATGACTAGGAGAAACAAACTCCAGTACCTCATCCATATCCAGGATTGGGTCAAAAAAGTTGCACTCCGCAAATCAAATTGCTAATCTAGCTTTTGCTCTGTTCTACCTTGGAGTATTACCATCTTTATATCAAGAATGTCATGGGAATTGCACACCATCCTATGAACTCTTGATACAGTGATACCTCTTGCCATCATTGTTCATTCCTCGGTTTCCTTGTTATTGTAACCGGAATGCTGACAAGTGAACCGTGATGTGTGAAATCTATACTCCTAGCAACTCCGTTGCTTGGTAGTTAAAGGACAATAATTTCACTCTTAGCGTGTTGGTTGTTGAACCATCACCCTAAGATTGATCGTGCCACCTAGTCCATTTTCCCTGGTGCACTCCTCTATCGATGAGTTAGGTTTATTTCAAATCGTCGCTCTATTGATCATATCGTCTTGCCCTGAAAAGCAAGATTGCTCTCGAGCTTAGTAACATACCGGTGGTTCGTGATTTTCCGTATATCTTCTCGGAAGTATTACCAAGTTGTCACCTGACCGCTATGTTGAGTTCGTGATCAAGTTGGTTTCTTGTAACCACCCCTTCTCCAAGGATCTGTATAGAGTACCCCTGAGCTAGTTGGGTAAGCTGAACAACAACTTGGAGAGTTGGAAGATAAAAGCTGCTTGACTTAGTTCGTGTGAAGGGATATCTTGTGTG
This sequence comes from Aegilops speltoides, assembly GCA_021437245.1. Taxonomy (NCBI): domain Eukaryota; kingdom Viridiplantae; phylum Streptophyta; class Magnoliopsida; order Poales; family Poaceae; genus Aegilops; species Aegilops speltoides. The sequence goes on along the minus strand of CM038147.1, from coordinate 325,724,189 downwards.
TGTGTTGAAGAAAGATGATATCTTCATCAATTGATCCTCGAGACCAGTTTTTGAAACTATTGTCTTGCCAAAAACTTTGATTTGAGTGTGGGCTATTCTCAAATCAAATCAGAACCAACGATGTTCGTAATGTTGTCTTACTCGTGGATTTTCCTCGAGCATACACCATTATGTCTTTTGGGTCTGACCAATACTATCACCTTGTTCACATAGTTATGGAATTCCATCTCCATGGGAATCTGGATGAATTGTTGTTGAGCCCATCGACAACACCCTTTTCTCCTCCATGATTTTGTTGAACATTAAGCTAGTGTTGGAAACTTCTATAAACAATGCCTTCATGTTTCGTTCATGAAGCATATGTTCGGATGTAAGAAGTGATGTCCTTAGATTCATGTTCATTTAATGTAAGTTGCCGCCGTGAATTTGATAAAGTCAATGTTGCTTCCTTGGAATCATCCCAAGTTAGTCACACATGTGCAAAGTATACTATGGTTTGGTAGATTAATTACCTCCACTCCATATGTGATACAGAGCACACCAAGCCATGATTGATTTGGTCAAGGACAAGAAGCTCCTTCTTAAGAGTATACCCTATGCAAGGACTTGATATCCTCGATGATGGTTCCCCAGTGAACTTCGGTAGTGTTTTATTTTAAGACTACCATGGGATCATGTTTATGCAGGACAACGTGTTCACATGTTTGTAGCAGAACCAGCTCATGTTTTGGAGCTTGCTATAAGTAGTTCATTTCACGAGAATCACATAGCGTCTTCTCGTCGGTTTGTGTTGCAAACTTTCATTTTCTTTCTAGAATCGATGAGTCTAGATTGTTACGACACCAACCAGATCTGAATCTCGGCGAGATATGATGGTTGGAATGTTTGCCAAGAATTATAATATTGGTCTCTCTAACTTAGGTAAAGTGGATGTCGTGGCCAACACATCCAACCGAAGACCTGTTATTGTAGTATCTTGATTGAGAAAGTTGGCCACCTGCCCATAGGTATTTTGCAGGATTTACTCCTAGTTGTAAACTTATGGATTTTGTGTTTCCGAAGTCTGACCTGTTACTTGATGTTCTAGATATCAAACCATATCTACAAACGGGTTACGCTAGTACATCAAGGAGAACATTAGAAGCGGAGTGCTAAATGTCTCTCGGTCGATCATCCAAATTTTGTTTCCTTAGACTCGCTAAGGTGAAATCTGAGAAGGTGTTATCTTCCTTTGCATCTGAATCATCCATCATTATTCATCATGGTAGTATGTTGTGTTGCCAGGATCCTTGACACGGAGATTGGTAAACCTTGATGAACATGGAAATGCTCAAGTTCTTGAGAGCACGCGCAAGTGCTAGGTGTTATCATCGGCACTAACTAGGATTGCTCTCAGTTTCCTCGGTTATGCTATAACCAATCCAACAGTGGATTCACTCTCTACTGTTGAGCTTCTCCCCAGTTACTAAAATCATCCATTGTGTTTTTCCTCAACAAGGTAATCCACATCATCCATTCTGGCCCGAGAATGTCATTCTTTCGGACTCCTTCAAATGATAGATTGTGAATTGCCTTAGGCTGGTATAAAGAGTTTCAATCTCTGAATCAAAGGTAATTCTTTTTGCCACTTAAGGTAATAATCTATGATTCACCCTCCTCCAGGATGTCTCGCTGAGGTATCATGGCAACTCAACTCCTCACTACGTTGACAACCGTTCACCACTCTCTTAAGTGTGGAATTGTTGTCTACCTAGTGAACCCTAAATCATCTGTTCCACTCCATTCCTCTAGATGTGTGCTTCGTGTCTCAGCTCGAGAGATGTCCTATGTCTTACTCCGTGAGTTGATCCTGAGTTGCTTGATCTTCGAGAAGATCGATTCTTTTAGAGTTTCCCTATCCTCTCATTGTCATGTTAGTTAAAGTTCTCAGAGCAAGACTTCGAGACAATGATGGTGATCGAATCAACATTCATTTGAAGTGCAACTTGGATCGTGAAGATTATATTAGTTTGCGCTTCCCTTTTATCTTACCCTACGCTTGAATCTCGGGTCGAGATTCTTGTTTAGTGGGGGTGAGTTGTCACATCCTAGCTAGACCATGCATTAGAGTGTTGCATCATGTTTACCTTTCATCAGAAATTTGAAATGGGGAAGACAGAACCCCCAGAACCCTCCGAATCCAACTAGGGTTTACTAAAAATATTTTCAATGAACCTGAAATGCCCTTCTAAAATGTTCATCACCTTTGCCTTGGTCCTAAACCACTGTCAGAAGTGATGCTCAGATTTCTAGGTCACTCTAAGGTCACTGGATTAAATCTCTAACTATTTGAATTTGGGCATTTAAATTATATAAAATATTTCAAATGCTCAAATAATCCCAAACTAAAATGTTCCATGCTGGAATATTCCATCTAAGGACCAAGTGTAGTTTGGTGATTTTTGGAAGTGCATAGGTATTTTTAATAAAGCCCTAAATTTACAGAATAATAGAAAACAGAACAGAAAATAAAAGAGAGAGAGAGCTAGTACCTGGGCCACTTACCTGGCAGCCCACCTGGCCAGGCCACCTGGCGGCCCAGCTGGCTGGCCCAGCCCACCAGGGGCATGCCTGTCTTCTTCCCCATGCCAGCGCACGAAGCAGCTCGGTGGCGAGCGCCGACGTCGCGCGTAGCCACCTCCTGCTTGCTGCCCCACTGACGTCGCCCTGGAGACGCCACGTGCCCCCCGACCTCTCTCTCACTCTTCCCGAGCTTCTCTCCTCCCCTGCCTCTCCTGCGTGCAGCCACCGAACGGAGCCCGCCACCGATGCCGTTCGCCGCGGCCACATCCACCGCCTAGCCTCCCCAGCATGTCCAGGAGATCCGCCTCCGCCGTCTGTGCCTCCTCGAGGACACACGCACCGCCGGACGCCCCACAACATCGACATCTTCAACGTCTTCTTCGCCGGCCGCCGAAGATCCCCCTCGCTGCTCCGACGCCGTCCGGCCTTCCCCGAGCACGCTGAGCTACTCATCGACCTCGCCGTGAGCTCCTCTGCCGAATCCCTCTCTCCCCGCAGTCTAACTCGCCCTCTAGCACTAGCGCTACCGTGCCCGAGAGCTTGCTGCCGCCGTCCATGGCGCCGCCTTGCCCAACTGCTTGCCACTCGCGTCCGTCGTTGCCCGTGCTCAAGACGCGCTCCGAGAGCCGGCGCGCCACCGATTCGACCTACCGTTCCCCCTAGCGCCAACCCGCACCAACCCCGAGCTCCGGGCGCCGCCGCGAGCTTGATTCCGGCGAGCCCGTTCGACCTCAGCCCCTCCCGCTTGCTTAGATGGATGCGGCTTAGCGCCAGCTACGCGTAGATGATCGCTGCCGCTGTTTTGGTCGCCGGAGGGCGTTTCCCGAGCCCCTCCGCCGCGTTTGGACTCGCCGGCGACCGTTGACCCTTGACCGGCGCGGGATGACCCCACTGCCCGGTTGGACTTCCCTAACCAGCGGCGTGTGGGCGGGCCCTGGCTAATTAGCGATAGATTAATTAGCGATAATTAACAGTTAGTTAAGTTAGTCTCGACATGTGGGCCTGTGCCTTGACTAAACTAGATTAGGTTTGGTTTAATTTATTTAACCTGTTAGTTAAGCGTGTCAGCGACGTGTGGACCCCACACGCCGGGTTTGACCTGGTCGGCTCCGTTGACTTCTTGACGTCCTGTGACGCCTTGCTAACATAATAAGTATTTCTGGATTTATTTTTATACGTGAAATTCCAGAAATTGTTGCAAACTTCTAAAATTCATATAAAATCAACCGTAGCTCCAAATCAAACAAATTATATATGAAAAATGATCAGAAAATCCAATCTTTCCATCTGTACTAGTTTCATGCTTGTCAGAACACTTTAACCTTGCTGTTTATGTGAAAAAAGCTAATGCACTTATATCACTTATTATTTTGGGTGATCATTTGAATCCTTGGATCAAATGGACTCAAACCTTTATGTCCCAAGTTGCATTAGACCTATCACACATCATATTGCCATGTCATAGCATGCATCATATTGTCGCATTGCATTGATTGTGTTTCTTCTCTGTTTGCCGGTGTTGTTCCCCCTCGATAGACGTTGTACCGACGTTGTGATCGTTGACACTGATGAAGACTCAATGCTATCTTCAGAAGGGCCAGGCAAGCAAAACCTCCTTGTTCATTCCGATACAACCCACTCTCTCGCTCCTGCTCTCTTTTATTGCATTAGGACAACATCGATTCAACTATTACTTGCTGCGGTAGTTGAACCCCTTTATCCTCTGCATGACCTGTCATTGCCACAGTAAATAGATGAAACCCACTAGCATGAGTAGGAGTTGTTTGAGCCCTATTGTGTCTACTCATTCATGTTTGTTTGTCATGCCTGCTATTGCTTAGAGTTGAGTCAGGTCTGATTCATCGGGAATGAATCAGAGGCGTGTGAACATGTCCTACTGTGTGTGAGCTAAGTGTGTGAACATGTCCTACTGTGTGTGAGCTAAGTGTGTGAACACGATTTGGTAAAGGTATTGGTGAGAGGCCATGTAGGAGTACATGGTGGGTTGTCTCATTGAAGTCGTCCTCAGGAACTGAGTTCTGTGTTTGTGATCCATGATTTAGCTACTACCATACATTGGGCCCTGAAATATGACCCCGCTCGACTTGTTAACCACCCTAGTCCTCTGTCCGGGAGTTGCAAGTAGTTTACGTGTTTGTAGTATCTTTGGAGGCCGTCTTGTGCGCCGATGAAGAAGGGTGGGCTGTGATCAGGTAGGCACATGGCACGGTGTACCGGGTGCTGTTTGGTGTCTCGGGAACCCTGCTCACATCGTTTGGGGCTGTGGCGAAACTTTGGCGGATCTCCTCATGGATGGAACCCGAATAGGCGATAAACCTGGACTAGGGACTTGAGTGTTTAGGTAGGTCGTGGTCTACACCCGTCGGCTTTAAGCTTGAAGTCTGCCGAGCACATGTCGTGTCTGACGCCTAAGTGGTGAAACATGTATGAAGAAGTACACCCTGCAGGTTAATATGATCTATTGAATAGCCGTGTCATGGTAAAGGACTTCGGGTTGCCTATAACAGTTCATAGACAAGTGAAAGTGGATACTTTAAAATCGCAAGATAAGCGTGAGTGCTATGGATGGCGTTCTCGTGGGAGGCGGGGCGGATCCATAGTGGTGTATTGATATGGTGAATATGTGGACTCGTGTGCATCACCTCAAAAGAGTTACTTGCGATCGTAGTCTAGGATAGCCACCGAGTCAAAGCTGGCTTGCTCGCAGTTAAACCCCACCATCCCATTTGTTGATAATGATGCATATGTACTTAGTTCTGATGTAAGTCTTGCTTTGGGTACATTTGTACTCACGTTTGCCTATTTTATGTTTTGGCAGAGAGACTTCAGTCTCGCTAGTAGTTCCACGTGGACTTCGACGTTTAGCTTGATACCTCAGCTACGATCTTGTGCCCTCAGCAGGATCTGGTAGATAGTCTGGCTTCTCAGCCTTTTTCATTTATGGATGTCTGTACTCAGACATGATAGCTTCCGTTTGTGCTTTGACTTGTATGCTCTGAATGTTGGGTCATGGGACCCCTGTTTGTAATATCTTGCTCCTCGGAGCCTATTGAATAAAATACTTGAGTCGTAGAGTCATGTTGTGATGCCATGTTGTATTTGCACATATCGAGCATATTGTGTGTATGATGTTGAAATGCTTGGTATGTGTGGGATCTGACTATCTACTTGTTTATCTTTAGTAGCCTCTCTTACCGGGAAATGTCTCTGAAAGTGCAACTAATCCCCGGGTGGTTTTGGTAATTAATAACAACATATATATCATTGAACTAATCATTTCTTGAGAATATTTCAGAAAGTTCAGTGATATGGGTATGGCAATGACTGATGATGTGGACCCCTCGAAATGCTAAGGAAAACATTGGCAAAAGCTCAAGACTCCATTTTTGGTTTAGTGATCCAAGATCACATTGAGTCCATAGGAAAGCCAATACTATTAAAAGGGGGTGAGGTTATGATGATGATCTGGTTGCTCTAAGTGCTTAGTGATTTATCTCTCAAACTATCAGCAATCTTTCATTCCAACATAAACTCATAAGTAATCTCGGTCCCACCGATTCCAAACTCACCACACCGAGATGAACCACCTCGACCATATACCCAAACCCTAAGAATCTCGGATTTTCCGATTCCAAACTCGGTCATTCGAAATTGGTGTTGCCAAGCTTCAGAACATTCGTACTCAAATCGGTGTCACCGAGATGAGAAAGTCGGTCCCACCGAAATTGGCAAACCCTAGACTTTGGAAGAATCGGACTAACCGAGATTGTATTTTCGGTCCCACTGAAAATCCCAACGTTCTAAGATTTGAACTTTCGGTCTCACCGAGTTGTCAACTTCGGTCCGACCGAGATTGGTCAAATGTGTGTAACAGTTGGATTTTGTGTGGAGGCTATAAATACCCCTCCACCTCCTCTTCATTCGTGGAGAGAGCCATCGAAAGAACTACCACTCCTACCTTACATTTACGAGAAGAAAACTACCTACCCTTGTGTTGAGATCAAGTTGCTCCACTCCCACCATATGAAACTTGATTTCTAGCCTTCCCAAGTTGCTTTCCACTCAATCCTTTCTTCCACCACAGCCAAATCGGTGAGGAGAGTTGAGTGTTGGGGAGATTATCATTTGAAGCACAAGAGCAAGGAGTTCATCATCACCAACCCCATCTATTACCTTTTGGAGGTGGTGCCTCCTAGATTGGTTAGGTGTCGCTTGGGAGCCTCCGTCATGATGTGGAGTTGAACCAAGGAGTTTGTAAGGGCAAGGAGATCGCCTACTTCGTGAAGATCTACCCCGAGTAAGGCTAGTCCTCCGTGGGCGTAGGCCATGATGGCATAGACAAGGTTGCTTCTTCGTGGACCCTTCGTGGGTGGAGCCCTCCGTGGACTCAAGGCCGTTACCCTCCGTGGGTTGAAGTCTCCATCAACGTGGATTGACGATAGCACCACCTATCGGAACCACGAGAAAAATCTCCGTGTCTCCAACTTGCGTTTGCTCTTCTCCACCTCTCATTTACTATCGTGCAATTTATTTTCCGCTGCCACAACTCTAGAATTGCATGTGTAGGGTGATACTTGACTTGGTTATCATTGTGAACTTGCTAAGAATCCACTCCAATCAAAAGGCAAAATTTTTAAGTTGTCAAGTAGTCTAATCACCCCCCCTCTAGACATACTTCCGATCCTACAAGTGGTATCAGAGCATTGGTCTCCATTGGATTGGTTTCCATTGCATTGGACTCCATAAGCTTGGTTTCACAACCTAGGAGAGTATGGCGTCTAGTGAGGGTAATTTCCGTAGAGGTCCTTACTTTGATGGTTCAAACTTTGCTAGTTGGAAGCATAAAATGAAAATGCATATTCTTGGACATAACCTGCCGCATGGGGCATTATTTGTGTTGGCTTGCAAGGTGAGTTCTTGAAGAAGGAAAAGTTCGGATCGCGAAGCTCTGCGGATGAGTTGCGGATGTTCTGAACAATGCTCAAGCTTGTGACATTCTCTTCAATGCTTTGTGTCCCGAGGAGTTCAACAAGATCAGCCGTCTTGAGAATGCAAAAGAGATTTGGGATACTTTGGTGAAATGCACGAAGGTACCGAGTCCGTGAAGGAATCAAAGCTAGATGTTCTTCAAGGTCACTTGACAAGTTCAAGATGAAGGAAGGTGAAGGAGTCGCTGAAATGTATTCTAGGCTTGCTCTCATCACCAATGAGATGGCAGGCTTAGGAAGTGAAGAAATGACCGACCGATTCATCATCAAGAAGATTCTCAGAGCTTTGGATGGAAAGTATGACACCGTGTGCACTTTGATCCAAATGATGCCAAACTACAAAGATCTCAAGCCTACGAAGTCATTGGAAGGATTGTTGCTCATGAGATGACACTTAAAGATAAGGAAGAGCTTCACAACAAGTCAAGTGGTGCTTACAAAGCTGCAGTTGAAGCTCCCACATCCTCAAGTGACAAGCTAGTTTCCAATGAAGAGATAAGCCTAATGGTGAAGAACTTCAACAAATTCTACAAGAGTAGAAGCAAGGAAAGAAGCTCAAAGTCTAGATCATATGATGAAAAGAGATCTTCTAGTCGTGATCGAAACTGCTACAATTGTGGAAGACCGGACACTACTCAAATGAGTGTTCGACTCCCCACAAGAGAAGAGAAGAATCTCCAAGAAGAAGAAGCTCAAGAGAAGAGTCGCCTCGAAAAGAGAAGGAGTAGAGATGATCGTTATGAGCGAAGATCCTCTCGGAGAAGCAAGGATTCGGAAAGGAAAGACAAGTCATCAAGGAGCTACACAAGAAGAAAACATCAAGCTCATGTTGGTGAATGGGTTTCCGGCTCCGACTCGACAATCACTCGAAAGAAGCTATCACTCCAACTCGAATCTGATCAAGATGAAGGTGTTGCGGTCTTGCTCTCGTGTCCTCCAACTCCAACTCCTATGACATATTTGATTCACCAAATGAGGGAATTGGAAGATGCTTCATGGCAAAAGGCCCCAAGGTATCACATCCTGAGTTTATTGACTTTGATAGTGATGAGGATGACTTGCTTGGTGAAGATGAGCTTTTACATGATAAATCTAGTGAGCTTAGTAATGATGAACATGCTAGTAGTCTTTATAGTCGAGAAGAGTCGAATGACAATGCTATGAAGGAGATTGAGCGTCTAACTAAAGAACTAAACACTCTTAAGTTAGCTCATGAAACAACTCAAGAAGATCATAGAGAGCTCCTAAGATCTCATGAGAAGCTACGCTCGAGAAGCTCAATCTAGAGCAAGAACATGAGTTTCTAAAAGCTATCAATGACGATCTTGAAAGAAGAGTTCTTCATATCTTGCCAAACGACTTCTCTTGTCTAATTTCTTGCCACCTATCAAAACTAAGCATGACAAGCATAAGAAAAATTCTTCATCTAGTAGTAACAATAATCATGCTAAATCAAATGTTGTTACTTCTAGTAATTCTCTTGATTCCACTAACAATGTTTCAAGCCAAGTTTCACTTGAGCAAGAAAATAGTCTATTGAAAGGGATTATAGAAAGGTGTCTACAAGAGTCTTGCGGAAGCAAAAGCTTTGAGGAAATTGTTCGCAAACAAGGAAGACACCGAAGAATCAAGGAATTGGTTTTGAGCGAAAGTTCAACGCCGAGGGTGTTGAATGGGAAGAAGGTCAATATCCCACTCCAAAGTTCATCTCTCAAGAGGAGAAGTATGATCCTACTTCTTCCAATGAGGAACAAGCTCAAGATGACCTTCCACCACAAGACCACAAGCTAAAAGGCAAGGACAAGCTTCAAGAGGAGATTGATGCATTCATTGAAGCACCCAAGGCCATGGTCAAGTGGGTTCCCAAGGCAACTTCAAGTTCTACTTGACAAGCTCAACTACTACCCCAAGGATTCCCATCAAGATGATGTGGATCCCAAGAAGAAGAACTAGAGAGTTCTTGAGGGTGACTCCGCCAATATACTTCACTCATATTCATTTTGGCAAGGACTTGTGCAATCAACTTCCACATCTTGCACTAGTTCATGGAGTCACAAACCCTCATGTTGGTAAGTCAAGGGACAAGGTAATCATTGCTTTCATGGACATCATCTATTGTGTACTTCAATCTATGTCCATGGATATTCTTGTTTGTTCCTTGTGGGACTAACCCATGTAGGTATTGAAAGTGCCCGAATCCAAAGGATTGCTCCCAACTCTTGATGATCTTCATCAACATTGAGCATCCACATCTTCAACATCTACATGAAGTCTTCAACGACAACCCAAGGTTAGTTTGACCCTTTAAAAGGGGTTCTCACATCAAGGGGGAGCTTTGCTCTAAAGAAATGAGCTAAAGTATCTTCTAACGATGTGAACACATCAATGCTTTATGGAAAAGTGGTAACCCCACTTGTGCTTAAACGATGAGTATGACCTATGATCAAATGTTTTCATTTGACTCCTAAGTCAATATACTCATATATAGATGACCTAGTCATCGCCAAATTGTGTGCTAGCTGTTAGTGTTTTGTTTGTGCATGTTTGACACATATTTCATTTGCTATCTTATTGTGTGAGCATGTTGGATGCATGATTTTATCCATTCGAGGACATCCATTTGTTGCTTTGGTCTTTTGGATTTTTTCTTTTTGACCAAATGGATGGACAAGAATGCCTAAGTTCCTCCCCTAGCTATCTATGCTTTCTTGTCTCAAACTCTATTCATGCTTATATCACAAACTTTGAACAAGACTTTTTCGGACAGACCGAGTGAGGAGCACTTTCGGCCACCGATCCGTCAAAAGCCTAACTTCCAAAACCTTCTAAGTACTTTCGGTCAAACCAATATACTCAAATCGGACGGACCAAATCACTTGGATTGATCTAGGTTTTCACCTCGGTGAAACCGAGTTTCAAATTCGGCGTGACGAAGTGTGTAATCGCACGATTAACCATCTCGGTCCCACCGAGTTTTCAAACTTCGGTCCCACCGACAACCGAAGGTATATATACCCGAGGACAGCGCGCGTTGATTACTTCTTCAAACGCTCGCCCTCAAACCCTTATTGCCGTCGCCTTGGTCTCCGGATCGTCTCCGCTGTCGCTTTGCGCCCTCGCCATGGTCTCCATCGCCGTCAACGGTCTTTCTCATCGCGCCGTTGCCGCCGTAGTGAAGCTCCACCGCATTGGGTGAGTTTCATCCCTCTCGTGCTCCAAATGCTGATTCAATGCACGATAGGTGTTGTCATGTTTCTTGCCAAGATTGAGATCTCCCTATCCAGCCGTTTAGATCATAGAACAAAATTCGAGTGAAAATTTTAGGGTTAGGTTTCCGCGAACACATCTCGGTGTGACCGATTCGACATTTTCGGATGACCGATTTGGCCTCTGGCCATTGCCTTTGCACTTTTCGGTTAAACCGAAGTTGTGCAAATCGGTAAGACCGAAGTGAAGATTTAGTGAAACCCTAGTATTCTCGGCGGGACCGAAACCCATTTCGGTCCAACCGAAAGTGGTGTATGTGGTCTGTTTAGACACTTGGTTTCACGAATTTATAGACTTCGGTCGACCGACATGTATTCTGTGAAAACCTAAAACTAAAGTTTGAACTCATTCTTTTGCAAAATCCTCTGCAGTTTGTGATAACTCTTCTATTCTGCCTATACCTATTCTATTCACAGGTTGTCGGTCATATCGATGGAAGTAGCGGTCGAACAGGTCGAGTTGCGGTTGAGATTCTGAGGCGGTGACAAGTCCGAAGAAAGCAGCTTTTCAGATGATGGAGAGAAGCACTCCAAGTGGACTGCCTGCAGGCTGCTACTGGGGCAGGAGGAAGAGAATTCGATGAGGAGGATTCAGACTTTGTTGCGAGATGAGGAGATAACTTCTAAGCCAAAAGGCAAGTGGTTGCCAAGAGCTATCAAGGGCAACAACAAAGAAAGGCACAAGCAAAGTGAAGAAATCCACTGCTGCAAAGAAGCTCAAGCATGGAAGAGAAACCTCCAAAGAAGATCAAGAAAATTCCAAGAGGAAGAGGAAAGTTCATGAAGAAGGCGATGATGATGATTACGATGAGGAAGCACCTCAGCCTCCTCGAAGCGAAGTTGATGGGAGATGCCATCGAGGCGGGAGCACCCACAAAAGCTAAGCAATCAGCTCCAAAAAAGGCAGCCCAAGCCAAACCTGCTGCCAAGCCAAAGAAGACTGTGAGGAACATACCGCTTGAGAGAAGAAGAAGGACAATGTGCCACTGCAGAATCGAGATGATGAGGCTCATGTTTTGCTCAAGCTCGATGAAACTGCCAGTTCATAATGAAGCTCATCCTCGAGCTGAAAATATGAAAGAGAGGAAGGATAAAGGTCTCGAGCTATGGAGGCAAGTTGATCCATATGCCACCAGGAGAAGAACAGCATTGACTCAAGATTCCACACAAGAGAGCAACAAGACTTTTATGAGGCAAAGCTCATGGATAAGAAGCCAATTGTTCTTGACACGGATATGTAGACCGGGATTACATCGACAAAGAAAACCACAGACTATTTCCCACATGTGCATGAAAGCTTCACCGCTTGTGGGATTGCAGAGTTTGTTGGTCGGTATTGCTTGGAATGATGAGATGATCATGCGGTTCTATGCCACCGCACACTTCTATCCAGATGGCGAATTGTATGGATGATGAAGAAGGTAGATTCCATTCTCTTGTTGAAGAATGGAGAGCATTGCTGAATGCTCGATATCAAGGGAAGATGATGTTGATGTGTATGGCATTCGAAGAAAAATCACGAGTCAATGAAGAACATGTACAATGAGGTAAAAGAGAAGGATGTTGAGATATGGAAGCTTGGTTCAGTCTATTATCTTGAGCAGGTCTCCCAACCACCAACACCATTACGAGGCATACCTTGATGCCTAAGTCGAGAGACCACCGCATGATAAGAGGGTATTCTATCAACATGCTGCACATTCTAGATCGAAGACACCTTTTAAGGTGATGGACACGATAGTTGAGACTATCAAGAGGACAGCGGTGACGAGTAAGAGGTCGTGTGGGTTTGCTCCGCATATTCAGATGCTCATTAATGCCAAGTTTGGCACGGACACCTACATTGGATAGACCCCACTTGCCACCGCAGCTGAACATGAGGATAACGAGGTTGTGATGGTGAGGATGCTCCCACGTCAGTAGAAGGACATGCTAAGTCCGGCTGCCAAACAAGCTAAAGCTGAGAAGGAAGCGGCAGAAAAGCCCAAGAGCGTTGCGAACAACTTCTTGAAGCCACTCGAGAATTGAGCTACGCTGGCCAGCATAGTGCGATCTCGGGAGAGCCTTGAGAGGATAGTTGAAGATAAGTTCCATGCTCTGGGCGTCAAGTCGGTGAAGTGCGGTCACCGTCAACAAGCTTGAGGCGGACATCGAGGAAGCTAAGAGGAGAAGGCGAGAACTCATGAGGAGATGGAAGGTGATATGGTCGGGATGACTATGAGCAGCCTGCTCCAAGGCCCACAAAGCCCAGATCATTGCTATTCGATGTCGAGACCCAGGGCTACTACATCAGCACCTCCTACAGCTCCATCGGTTCAAAGCACCAGCTCAAGATCCACTCCTCCAGCTCCACAGACTTCAGCAAGCTTTGCGGATGCAGCTATCTCCACTCCATCGACGCAGAGCAGAGCCGCCAGGCAGAGTCCCGAGTGACGATTAGCTCTATACCTTCGAACTTTTGGTAACTTGTTGCCAAAGGGGAAAATTGTATAGATCATAGGGCTTCGAGAGAGAGAGTGCTCGTTTTGCTCTTTCGTTTGCGGTTTTCCTTGAGATACTTTTGAGTTCTTTGAGATACTTCGTGTGTTTGATACTCGTTTGCTCTATCTTGATGAGTGCTTGATCATCTTGTGCTTAATGTGTGCTTGATGCTTATCATATTCCATTCATATCTTGTATGATCATTTACTCATGTCTTGGTGATTGGGTGCATGTTATTCATTCTTATCATTTTTGTGTGCTCCACCAAGATGTATGTGACATGGAAGAGTGACCCATGATCCTAATCGATTGTGCATTTGCATTCAAATGCAAATCTTAAATAATGCACAAATTTAGGGGGAGCTCTTGCTTATCACATACTTCTCAAAGCGACGATGTTATTCATTGATTATATCATTTGTCGAAGCTTTGATCTATATGTTGTCATCAATTACCAAAAAGGGGGAGATTGAAAGTGCAACTAATCCCCGGGTGGTTTTGGTAATTAATAACAACATATATATCATTGAACTAATCATTTCTTGAGAATATTTCAGAAAGTTCAGTGATATGGGTATGGCAATGACTGATGATGTGGACCCTCAAAATGCTAAGGAAAACATTGGCAAAAGCTCAAGACTCCATTTTTGGTTTAGTGATCCAAGATCACATTGAGTCCATAGGAAAGCCAATACTATTAAAAGGGGTGAGGTTATGATGATGATCTGGTTGCTCTAAGTGCTTAGTGATTTATCTCTCAAACTATCGGCAATCTTTCATTCCAACATAAACTCATAAGTAATCTCGGTCCCACCGATTCCAAACTCATCACACCGAGATGAACCACCTCGACCATATACCCAAACCCTAAGAATCTCGGATTTTCCGATTCCAAACTCGGTCATTCGAAATTGGTGTTGCCAAGCTTCAGAAACCTTCACGTACTCAAATCGGTGTCACCGAGATGAGAAAGTCGGTCCCACCGAATTGGCAAACCCTAGACTTTGGAAGAATCGGACTAACCGAGATTGTATTTTCGGTCCCACGAAAATCCCAACGTTCACAAGATTTGAACTTTCGGTCTCACCGAGTTGTCAACTTCGGTCCGACCGAGATTGGTCAAATGTGTGTAACAGTTGGATTTTGTGTGGAGGCTATAAATACCCTCCACCTCCTCTTCATTCGTGGAGAGAGCCATCGAAAGAACTACCACTCCTACCTTACATTTACGAGAAGAAAACTACCTACCCTTGTGTTGAGATCAAGTTGCTCCACTCCCACCATATGAAACTTGATTTCTAGCCTTCCCAAGTTGCTTTCCACTCAATCCTTTCTTCCACCACAGCCAAATCGGTGAGGAGAGTTGAGTGTTGGGGAGATTATCATTTGAAGCACAAGAGCAAGGAGTTCATCATCACCAACCCCATCTATTACCTTTTGGAGGTGGTGCCTCCTAGATTGGTTAGGTGTCGCTTGGGAGCCTCCGTCATGATGTGGAGTTGAACCAAGGAGTTTGTAAGGGCAAGGAGATCGCCTACTTCGTGAAGATCTACCCCGAGTAAGGCTAGTCCTCCGTGGACGTAGGCCATGATGGCATAGACAAGGTTGCTTCTTCGTGGACTCTTCGTGGGTGGAGCCCTCCGTGGACTCACGCAGCCGTTACCCTCCGTGGGTTGAAGTCTCCATCAACGTGGATTGACGATAGCACCACCTATCGGAACCACGAGAAAAATCTCCGTGTCTCCAACTTGCGTTTGCTCTTCTCCACCTCTCATTTACTATACGTGCAATTTATTTTCCGCTGCCACAACTCTAGAATTGCATGTGTAGGGTGATACTTGACTTGGTTATCATTGTGAACTTGCTAAGAATCCACTCCAATCAAAAGGCAAAATTTTTAAGTTGTCAAGTAGTCTAATCACCCCCCCTCTAGACATACTTCCGATCCTACAGTCTCCTAGTGTCTCCACTGAGCCATGGTAGCTTGCTACTGCTCCGGAACACTTAGGCTGGCCGGCATGTGTCCTTCGTTCCTGTGTCTGTCCCTTCAGGGAAATGTCACGCGATGAATACCGAGTCTGTTAGCCGCTACAGCCGGTTTACGAAGTCTGCTAGCCCAGTGCTACAACCTGGATTCACTCGGCGATGACCGACACGTTCAATCTTTGGGTCATGGATGCTGTCCTCGTAAGTCTGTGCCACTTTGGGTTTACGACTAGCCATGTCAGCCGGGCTCCTTATCATATGGATGCTAGCGACACTATCATATCGTGTGCGGAAGGCAAAACGGTCCCGGGCAAATGTAAGGCGACACCCGTGGGAATACCGTGCGTGAGGCCGCAAAGTGATATGAGGTGTTACATGCTAGATCGATGTGGCATTGAGTCGGGGTCCTGACACCTTCGTACTCTGCAGTATTGTTTGTTGCTTGCTCCTTGGGAAAGTGCATCTGGATCACGTACTTGAGGTGCTCTCCGGTGGGTGCGACAAGTAACACGCCCGCACCGGCGCCTTGCAGCAAAAAGGCACCATCAAAGTACATGATCCATTCTTTGCTTGCCTCCTTGACGGGGATCCTCGTCTCCGGAATTTCTTCATCATGTGTTGGCATCCACTCTGCTATGAATTCTGCCAATGCTCGGCTTTGGATAGTTGAAGTACTTTCAAACTTGAGGCCAAAGGTTGACAGTTCCAGTGCCCACTCAACAATCCTTCCTGTTGCTTCTGGATTCTGCAATATTCTCTTCAACGGAAAACGAGTGACAACTGTGATCTCATGTGCTTGAAAGTAATGGCGCAGCTTCCTTGAGGCCATAAGAAGGCCAAAAAGCAACTTCTGCACTCCAGAGTACATTGACCTAGCCCCCTGCAGAAGGGAACTGACGAAGTAAACTGGGCGCTGCACCATCTTCTTCTGTTTCTCTCCCTGCAGCTGCATAGACCCATCCTTGTCGGGACCAGAGCTTGTCGGGGAAGCCCTCTGCTTGTCGCCGGACTCGCTTGCCGTGGCCGCTGTCTCATCATCCACCTCCCTCTCCGCTACTAACGCAGCACTAACCACTTGATTGGTTGCCGCTAGATACAGCAGCAACTTCTCTTGTGGTTTAGGTGCGACAAGTATTGGAGTGGAGGACAGGTATCTCTTCAAGTCCCGTAGCGCAGCCTACGCTTCCGGAGTCCATTTCATTGGACCTGCATTTTTCAAAATTTTGAAAAATGGCAGGGCGCGCTCAGCAGACTTAGAGATGAACCTATTGAGAGCAGCAACGCAGCCGGCAAGCCTTCGCACATCCTTGACGCGCTTTGGTGCTTCGATATGCTCAATGGCCTTGATCTTGTCGGGATTGGCTTCAATCCCCCTCTGGGACACAAAGAACCCGAGGAGCTTGCCGGAAGGCACTCCAAACACGCACTTCTCGGGGTTCAACTTGAGATTGATCTTGCGCAGATTTGCAAATGTCTCATCCAAATCTTGGATCAAAGTTTCTTTGTCCTTGCTCTTGACCACTATGTCATCCATATATGCTTCTACATTCCTGTGCAGCTGTGGCTCAAAAGCATGACTGACTACTCTTGCAAACGTTGAACCAGCATTCTTTAGTCCGAAAGGCATTCGTACAAAGCAGTACGTGCCACATGGAGTAATGAATGCGGTTTTCTCTTCATCCTCTTCCGCCATGAAGATCTGATGATATCCTGAGTATGCATCAAGAAATGAAAGCAAATCACATCCGGCCGTGGAATCGACAATCTGGTCAATGCGCAGCAAGGGAAATGGATCCTTGGGACAAGCTTTATTAACATCGGTGAAGTCAATACAAAGCCTCCACTTCCCGTTCGCCTTGCGCACGACTACTGGATTGGCTAACCACGTTGGATGGAGTACTCCTCGGACAAGGCCTGCTGCTTCCAACTTCTTGATCTCTTCTGCAATGAACTCTTGGCATTCCACCGCTTGCTTCCTAACTCTCTGCTTGACGGGCCGCGCGTGTGGACAAACGGCAAGGTGGTGCTCAATTACTTTCCTGGGAACACCGGGGATGTCAGATGGTTGCCATGCAAACACATCGACATTCGCCCGCAGGAAAGCAACGAGCGCGCTTTCCTATTTAGGGTCAAGCGTGGCACTGATGGTGAAGGTACCACCAGTGCCGTCCTCCTTGGCGGGCACTTTCTTGGTCTCTGGTGAAGCTGTCTTCGCCTTCTTGCACTTGCCGGTGGAGCTCGATGGTGCGTCCTCGACGGTAGCGCAGCACTCCGAAGAGGTGCGCTTGCCGGAGTGGGCATCAGAGCTGCTCTTGCCGGACTTGGTTTTCTTCTTCCCCCCGGGAGCTTCAGCGGCAAGTGGTTTGCGTTCTACTAAGGTTGCTGCTTCCCGGTAGATCTAGTCAGTACAAATAAGTGCATCTTTCTTGTTGCCAGGGACAGAAATGACACTTATCGGACCGGGCATCTTGAGCACATTGTAGGCGTAGTGAGAGGCTGCCATGAACTTGGCAAGCGCTGGACGGCCGAGTATCCCATTGTAAGGCAATGGGAAATCAGCAACATCAAAGGTGACCTTCTCTGTCCTGAAGTTCAGCTTACTGCCAAATGTCACTGGCAGTGTGATCTTCACCTTTGGCTTGCTCCTTCCCGGGTTAATTCCTTGAAAGGTACCAGTCTCTTCGAGCTCGCTGTCGGGGATCTGGAGCTTCTTGAGCACTGCGGAGGAGATCAGATTCAAGTCGGCCCCGCCGTCAACCAGCATCTTTGTGGCCTTGAGGTTGCGGATGGTTGGCGAAACCAACATCGGTAAGCACCCGACCGCGGTTATGCGATCAGGGTGATCCTCAACATCAAAGATGATGGGCGTGCTCGACCACTTCAGGGGCTTGCGCGACTCAACGGACGGTTCTGCTACATTTACTTCCGCACCTTTGCTTGAGCTGGCGGTGCGAGGTATCTGAAGAGCACCACCGTCGACGCACAAAACCACTGTTGCTTTCTGAAACTCCTGCTCATCGGTCTCGTCCTCATCCATCTCTTCATCTTCATCTTCGTCTTCGTCTTTGTCGCGGCCGCGGGGAGGTCTATCTCCTTGCCGCTGCTTAGCCTTGCCGCGGCGCCCTCCCTGGGAGGGACGCTTCTTGCCGGATCCTCCTCCACCTTCTTGGGCCTTCTCCTTGTCGCGCCGCTCGTATTCAGCTTTCTGCAGCTCAACAAGCTGCTCAACCTTCTTGCAAGCCTGGAGATCATGGCCCTTGGTGCGGTGGATCTTGCAGTATTGCTTGCCGGAGCCGTCCTGCTTGTCGGCGGCCACCACAGCCTCGCTGGAGTCACCTGCTTTGGCCTTCTCGGTGCCGCCTCCGTTGTCGGACTGCTCAACAACTAGCACATCCTTAGCTTTCCTCTTTCTTTTATTCCGCCTCCAGTTCTTCTTTGCTGGGGCGGCGTCCTCACTGTCAGATCCTTCTGCTCCTGCGTTCTCTCCGGGGAGTTTCCTCCCCTCTTCAGCACGTGCACACTTGTCGGCCAGAGCATATAGCTCGCTGACATCTCTAATCATGCACATCGCCATCTCCTCCCTCATCCTGCGATTACACATGTTCTGATGGAACACGCTAATAACCGCGGCAGGGTGGACGTCTGGGATGTTGCGCTGCACTTGGCTGAATCTCTGTATGAACTTGCACAGGGGTTCTCCTTCCTTCTGGGCGAGCAGATGAAGGTCGCCCTCCTGGCCATGGGGCTTGTGGCCGCCTGTGAAAGCGCCGAAAAACTGATGGCACAGGTCCACCCATGAGGAGATGGAGTTGTCCGGCAAGTGCATGAGCCAAGATCTGACGTTGGGTTTGAGCACCAACGGGAAGTAGTTGGCGAGGATCTTCTCGTCTCGCCCCCCGGCAGCCTGCACCGCGATGGTGTAGACGCTGAGGAACTCCGACGGATGTATCCTGCCATTGTACTTCTCGAATGCGTCGGCTTGAAGTTCTTGGTATTGGGCCCTTTGGACCTGCCGCAGCTCACGAGTGAACGCAGGGCAACCTACCGCGTACGACAAGTCGCCTGGTTCCCCTGGCGCATGCATATCAACAGTGGGCCCAGCGCGCTGGTTAGACTGACGTCGCGCTTCTCTTCGACGCTCGATGCGAGTACGAGCGTCTTCTTGTCGTCGTTCTTGGAGAACTTGGCGTTGATCGCGGCGAGCCCACGGGTCCGACGATGCGGTGGAGTCGGTGTCGAGGTTGGCCCGGCGAGTCGGCGATCTTGGCCTTCGGGGCCGGGAGTGCACGGTGGTGGCACCCCCACCGGTCTTGTCGCCATCGGCATGCGCCTGGGCGTCTTGCCGCGGCTTCGACGTCCTTGGTTGCCGGGGCTTGTCGCCGTTGGCGAAGCCGATGAGGCTCTGGATGGTGATCCTCTAGTCGTCGATCTTGTCCGGCGCCGGAGGGTAATCTAGTAGCAGTTGGGCTCGAGCCAACGCTTCTTCTGGTGTTTTCGGCGGCGGGGGCGAACGGCGCGAGGAGCGGGATATGCTCAAACTTCTAACAGTGTTAGAAGGAGCAACATCTCATCCAGGCGACCGTGCCGCGCTCGCGCCAACATGTTGGCGTGTATGTTGGCCTTGAGCATCCCGCGATCCGCCAGCTTGGCCTTGTTCTAACGCGAGCACGGTGCTGGGAGCACCATGGCGTTGTCGATCTCGCGCCTCCTGAGAGGGACGCGGTGCATGCACGGACGCCAAAGTTTGCGGGGCCTTGTCCTTGGATCTGGTGACGATGTGAGTCCCCCCGTCGGTGCCCGTTCCTCCGCCGGCGTCTCCCCCACCGCCCGTTCGCTCCTGCGGTGGCGGGATCGACGCAGACGGACCAACCACCTCCGAAGCCTTCTTCTTCGGCGACATGTTGATGAAGATGTTGATGTAGCGCGCGCGAACGCTGGATCAGGTTCGCACAACCTCGACGCCCCCTACCTGGCGCGCCAAAGATGTCGTGGGAAATGAGCACCTATGGGGCAGGGCCCCTTTTCGGTCCGGCAGGGAGCGGAGGGAGCACGAAGAGCAGATCGAGGTGAGGCACGCGAGGGATTTTACCCAGCTTCGGAGCTCTCCGGAGAGATTAAACTCCTACTGCTGCTTTGTGTTTCTATTCTGTTCTTGCCCGAGAGCGCGGGTATGTTGTAGTTTCGAATGAGTCGAACCCCTTCTACGTGCGCATGGGCCTCCTTTTATAGGCTAAAGGGGTCACCGACAGGTGGCAACGTAGAGAGGGGTAAAAAAGTAAAAAGAGAGGTTGGTACAACCGCTATCTACAGTGCCCCCTACCTAACTCTGACGGCAGGTGACAAGGGTATTTAATGCCTGTCCGGTCGCCCAAACAGTGCAGGAAACGACCGTTAGGGGCGCCACCGATCGCCACGATGGCCTTCTCGTCATCTCCACTTGCCACCTCGCACCGCTTGGCTGCCTGACTACTCGCCCACGTCGCGCCAGAGAGCGATCTGCGGCGACATGCCGTCGGATGCGCTGGGCGTGGGCAGAGTGGTAACCGCCCATGCAAGCGCCTTTCATGATCGTTGTCTTGTCGCACCCGCAAGCTTGTCGCTCGCCGGGTCTTGCCGGGACGCGCGTCGCGTCGCGGCAAGTCTCTTGAAATGCCTTGGTTGGCCCTCCCGGCAAGCTCCTCTTGCCGGGGCCTTGTCCTTCCCGGCAAGCTCCTCTTGCCGGGGCCTTGTCTTCTCACTTAAACACTTTGTTCTTGAATGGCACAAATAGGAATGGTGGAGGATCTTGGCGGACGCCCGGCAAGCCTTGCCGCGGGACGCTGCCACTGCTCGTGCACAAGTTCGGGATACTAAGGTACCCCTACTTTAGTACACCGACAATCCGTTCGTAGTTGCCGCGTTCCCCCCTTGCCTTCATTATCCCTTTCGAGACCAACCGTTCATTGTTGTCCAACCGTTTGACCCTCTTTGCTCAGTCATCTCCGTTGGATTCGAATCATCCCTTAACATCTATAAAACATCTCTGTTTTCTTATTTGGACTCTCTAACCTAATTATTCTCGATCGCCCGATTAAGATCGGACGGACCCGGATAGCCCCTACCCTAATCATATTGCAATATAAATAGTGCACAACCCTAGGATATAGGGATCCTGTCCCATCCTTCTCATTCCATCGCGCTGCCACCCCCCTTGTCCTCTCCACATCGGGATCCCTCCCGTTCCATTCCACCCAACCAGATCGCACCGACCACCTCCCTCATCGTGCGCGCCCATCCTCGAGCAGTCCAAACCGCATCAGCTGGCCGCAGCACCTCCCTGCTCGATCTTGTGCTCGAGGCGCCCGAGTTCCTCGCCTGCTGTCCGTCGAATCGAGCAGGACCTCGTCCATGGCGCCTCCTTGTGCTTCCTCTCGCCGCCCAGCCGCATCGCCCTGTTGCCGTGCTTGCATCGCCAGGAGCCGCTCGCTGCCGTCCTTCATCCCACAGCGCCCGAGCCCCTGTGCCATGCTCCTCCTCTGCCCATGCGCCCGAGCTCACCGTCGTCGCGTGGCTCCAACGTCGACACCGCCACCATGTCCGCGACAAGGCCAGCCCCCGTCGCCCTTCTCCTTTTCCTCCGTCCTGCTTCCACCTCCCTAATCTCTCTGCTCCCTCCCTGTCTTTCTTCCACAGGGAACTGGCGCCGCCCCTGAGCTCCACCCGCGCCGTTGTTGCACGGATCCGGCACCGGCCAGCCGGGTCCGCCCCATCTCCACCTCGCCGGCCTTCCCTGCATCCTGCTGCCGCTCGAGACCGCCGTGCGCCAAGTCCCCACCGCCGCCGCCTTGATCCCCTTCCGCAGCAGCCGTCGCCGCCGGTCTTCTACCTCGCCATCGCGCCCTGCCGGCCTGCTTCCTCATCTGCATCACGCCGCGCCTGGCCCCTGCCTCGAGCTGCTGCTTGCTTTTCTTGACGAGAGCGGCGTTGCTCGCCTTCGATCGGCACGCGCGTTGATCATGACAACGCTGGGCAAGAGCCTCAAGCACCGGCCGAAGCCGCCAAATCAGCCTCTCCCTCCTCGCCATCTTGGGCTTGGCCCAGGGGTGAGCGCCCATAGCCCCTCCTTTGTTTAGCCCATGTTCTGTGCAGTTTCAGCCCGTTACGTTTTTTTTCCTGTTTCAGTGAATTTACTATTTTTCCAGAGATTACAGATTTGCAGAAAAACCGTCCATGTTCATGCATTAATATCTCACAAAACGTGCATCGGATTAAAATGATTCAAACATGTAAAATGCTTAGAATTTTGTGTAGATTAATAATTTGCCATTTTCATCCATTTTTAAAATGTTTAAAATACTGTTTGTTTAAATTTGCTCCTATGCCATGCTAAAATGATTTATTTCATAACTAAATAACCGTAGCTCCATTTTAAATAAACTTTATATGTAAATGGGGTGGAAAAATGCCTAGTTTAACATGGTTCACTTTATTTTCCTGTTTAACAACCTTAAAATATGGTTTAGGGCAGAACAGTAGCTAATTCATAAATTGTACATGAGGATTTTCTGGAAATGTTGTTTGTTGTTCCGGCCTCATTTAAACTTGCCTAAATAGTTAGTTTACTTTTGTTACACCTTTTGCCATGTTTAACAACATTTAATATTGTTGTGTACCTAAGCGAGAGCGAACTAAATAACTTTCGAATGTGGTGTTTCATCAATATGCAACTCGTTGCATATTGAGCTCCACTTAACTTGTAGTATTGTTTGTTGCACTTTGCCATGCTTCGCCATGCTTTTAAACCGGTCATGCATCATACTTGTTTGTGCATCATGACATGTTTATGCTTGTGCATTTACCATGTTGTTTGCTTCTTTCGGTTTGCTTCTCTCGTTAGCCGGTTTCGCTCGAGTTGTGAGGATTCGTTCGACTACGCCCGTTCGTCTTCTTCATGGACTCGTTCTTCTTCCTTGCGGGATTTCAGGCAAGATGACCGCTACCCTGGATCTCACTACTATCATTGCTATGCTAGTTGCTTCGTTCTATCGTTTTGCTGCGCTACCTATCATTTGCTCTTCAAGCCTCCCAAATTGCCATGGACCTTTAACCTTTGACACCCTTCCTAGCAAACCGTTGTATGGCTATGTTACCGCCTTGCTCATCCCCTCTTATAGCGTTGTTAGTTGCAGGTGAAGTTGAAGATTGCTCCATGGTGAACAGGGTTATGTTGGGATATCACAATATCTCTTATATTATTAATGCATCTATATATTTGGTAAAGGGTGGAAGGCTCGGCCTTATGCACAGTGTTTTGTTCCACTTTGCCGCCATAGTTTCCGTCATACCGGTGTTATGTTCCCGGATTTTGCGTTCCTAACGCGGTCGGGTGATTTATGGGACCCCCTTGATAGTTCGCTTTGAATAAAACTCCTCCAGCAAGGCCCAACATTGGTTTTACCATTTGCCTCACCTATTACCTTTTTCCCTTGGGAGTCGCGCATCCCAAGGGTCATCTTTATTTTAGCCTCCCCGGGCCAATGCTTGTCCATGTGTTGGTCCAAACTAGAGCCACTTGCAGCGCCACCTCGGGGAAACTTGAGGGCTGGTTCTAGTTGTACGTACTGCTCATCCGGTCGTGGCCTGAGACGAGATACGCGCGGCTACTATCAGGATGTCGGCACGCCGGGAGGTCTTGCTGGTCTTGTTTTATTACTGTCGAAATGTCTTGTAGCCGGGATTCCGAGACTGATCGGGTCTTCCCGGGGAGAAGGAATATCCTTCGTTGATCGCGAGAGCTTATCATGGGCTAAGTTGGGACACCCCTGCAGGGTATAAACTTTCGAGAGCCGTGCCCGCGGTTATGTGGCAGATGGGAATTTGTTAATGTCCGGTTGTAGATAACTTGACACCTGATTCAATTAAAATGCATCAACGCGTGTGTAGCCGTGATGGTCCTTTTCGGCGGAGTCCGGAAGTGAACACGGTTTTGGGTTATGTTTGACGTAAGTAGGAGTTCAGGATCACTTCTTGATCATTACTAGTTGACGACCGTTCCTTTGCTGCTCTTCTCGCCCTTATTTGCCTATGTTAGCCACCATATATGCTTAGTCGCTGCTGCAACCTCACCACTTTACCCCTTCCTTTCCCATTAAGCTTTGCTAGTCTTGAATCCCATGGTAATGGGATTGCTGAGTCCTCGTGGCTCACAGATTACTACAACAACAGTTGCAGGTACAGGTTTTGCGATGATCATGACGCGAGAGCGATGTTGCTTATTTTGGAGTTTCTTCTTACGCTTCTTCGATCGGGGATAGGTTCGGTTGGCAGCTGGGCTAGCGAGGTGGATATTGTTTGAGTTTCGCTTATGATTCATCCGTAGTCGGATGTTGTTCTTGTATGTTGTATTGTTGTATTCATGTGACATTATATGTATTGGATGTATCCCCACTATTATGTAATGTTGATGTAATGATATCCACCTTGCAAAAGCATTTCAATATGCGGGTCTATCCTTGGTGGGACCTTCAAGTTCCTTTTGGATAGGGTCGCATATTGGACGTGACAAGTTGGTATCAGAGCCTCGACCGACCATAGGAGCCCCCTTGATTGTTGGCCGTTGTTGAGTCTAGAAGAAAACTATTTTGAGTCTTAGGATTATATATATTGGAGAGTAGGATTCTTTTTACTCCTCAACCCCCTTCGTCGCTCTGGTGAGGACTCCTAACGTAGATGTTTTGACTTTCCTCTCCTCAAATTTCACGAATTTTTTTAGGATCACGCGGGTATCTTGGGATCGTTCCGATATTCTTATGACAAGAACATTGTTCTTGGTGCCTCCTGACATTTAGGGGTTGTGGCAGTGTCCCGGGGAGTTGAGCTCCGAGGTGTTGTCGTCATAATTTTATCATTGCGCTTCGAATACCGAGTTTTGCCGACATCAAAAATCTCTTTTATGCAGCTTGTTGGTGAGATAACCTCGGCGTCACCCGAAGATGGGGAGTTCAGAGTATTGCCATAGCTTGTATAACGGATGCTTTTCGAAGGTTGAGGTACACGATTTTCGGAGTTTTCTTGGTTATGTGTTGACGGATGGATCTGACTTGGATGTAGGTATTGTTAGTTTGGGTGAGATATATTGCTTCCCCTGTATCCCCAACACCAGATTGCATAACCAGAAAGTTTCGAGAGTTTATAGGTGGGAATTCAAGTAGCTCCTAGAATATCTTTCCGACAGATGTACAATATGAGATTGGGGTTCGACGTCTAGTGGTCTGCCTATCCACGGTTGGTTTTACAGTGGTCTCGTTGTGTCTTAAAGAATCCTTGGCTATGCCGATTCGGGGACACTTCGTATGTCATGTGCACTGCCTTGCACATGATGGTGTTGTACGATTGAGCCCGTGTGGGCCCCACCATGAAAACTTCAGACAAAATCTCTATCATATGTGTTTGTTCCGGCTTATTTTGCAAGCCAAATCCTTTGTTTTGTTTTATTTGTGGTATTCGAGTTGCTTCAAAGTCAAATGTTGAATCCATACCTTTCCTAAATGGTGTTCTCATATTTCTATGGGAGTACAAACCCTTTTGATCATCGAGATTGTCATGTTAATTCTTTTCCAACCGACGTGTTTCTCTTCAAGTGCATCCGTTCATTCCAACATTTGCGAGATCAATTCTAAGTTTTCTCAACGGTGTTTGTTTCATCCATCCCAAGTTGTCTTTGTTTTCCCGCCCTCCCACCCTTTTTCTTCAAGGACTCAGATTTCGTAATCATGTATCCTTTTATTGGTGGTAAGTCTCTTCATTCTTTTCTTTCTATGTTCTTATCTGGTGATTTCCCATGAAGATGCTCAACAGTTTCAAGTTCATCATCCTTCATTGTTGTTTCTTCTCCGGTGGATCCAATTTAAGCTTTCAGTGTTGATCACATTCCGTTCCTGGTGTCAAATGCTTTGTCATGCCGGTGCACCTCTCAATCACTCACCTCTTGCTATTCATTTGTTCCAGAGTGTTGAAGATATCTAATAAGATTCGTGTTTTCCATTCTTAATCCGATCAAGCTATTTGGAGATCGTTATCTCATTCAAGCCATTCAATTCAACCGGTGCAATCTCTCTTTAAAATCAATCGTTCAACGGTGTTTCCTTCCGAGTGGGCCCTAACCCACAGGTCTTTTCCCAGGATCTTACCTGACTATTCTAATTATTCCGGAGCCATTCCTAATTCTTTTCAAAGTTTGACGTAAGAATGAATTTCATCAGTCAGTTGTTTTCCAAGATCGATTTCAAATTATTTTTCCTTGTTGGAACAACCTCTTTGTTTTTATTCTCCCGGAGTATCTCCACAATTCAGGGTGGTTCCCATCATCATTCTCAACATTTGAAGACCGAAGAAGAGTTTTCCTCCAAATCTTATCCGTTCTCTCAAAGATTCATAGTTCTAGCTTCATGCTATCCTCATAATTGTTTTGATTGTGACAATTCTTTTCTTACCATCCGGAGCATTTCATGAGTTGTTTCCATTTCTTTCCTCTGAAGGCCATCATGTCATAATTCTTCATTGTCAGCGCGTAGCTATCATTCTCCAAATCTTACCGGTGCATCATTCAAATACCCTCTAATCAGTTCATGATCTCTTTGTTCTCATGTATTTAAACCCCCTCAAGTATCTTCATACATTTTCTAATTCTTCCGGGTGAATTGTGCCTTTGCTACTTTCTTTTTCAATTCTTACTGTGGTTCGTCCAACATTCCTCTTCCGTTGTTATCATACCAATTCATTCGTTGTTTCCAAATCCAACCGGTGGTTCCATCAATACCTTCTCAAGTTTGCGCTATCTCTATCCTTAATCCCTCAAGAAGAATAAGTAGTATGCCAAATCCGTTGCTTGTCATCACTTTAAATTGGTGAAGGATACGCATAACATAATTCTTATTCTTGTTTCATCCAAGTGACTAATCCTTTCCTTCGGAGTTTGTTCTGGAGGAATAAATTCTTGGTTGTCATTCATTTTTCTTCCGGAGCGCTTTATCTCGTCACGAAGCTCCATCTAAATCATTGCAAGGCTTCACCTTGTGCTTTCAACTTCTCTTCCTTTCTGTCATTCTTTTATTACCGGAGTTCTTCATGGAGGCTCTATATGGTGGTTCGTCAAGGATTCCTTTCATTCTTCAATTGTTCTTCAAGATTTCTCTCGAAGTTATGATCTGCCAAGCTATACTCTAAAATAAACATGGTGTTCAACACATGTTTTGTTTGGAGGATGTTCAAGCATTTCTTCATCTTGCATTCCGAAGTGCAATTCTTTCTACCTAATCTTTTGAGGTGGTGTTATATCATTCTTGGCAATTTCCATTCAGGTTTCGTGATTCACATGTTGTCAAGGATGAGGTATTTTAAATCCATCAATCTCTTCTTTGGAGTTATCTTGGTATAGATTTCACCTAAAACCTTCCCTAAGGAATGTTGCTATTCGTGGTGCTTATCAATGATCCAGGTTATCTCTCTATCATCTTGGTGGAAGAAATTTTTCATCATTTGGTTGATCCCAAGCGATTATTTGTTTCCGTACTGGCATAATTCTGTCTCATAATTTTGAGATGTGTTCCATAAGCCCACAACAAGCTTGTTCTTTTCGTTGTTGGTTTTCCAACAACTCCATTCTAACCTTCTTGGAAGGGTGCTTTCGAAGATCATTTGTGGCAGAAGTTGGCACTTTCTTCTCCGTTCCTTTATTCCAATGATCTATCTTCTTTTCGTTCTTCCGGAGGCATGGTGATGTTGCTCTCTTCACTAATCATCTCGAATTGTGAGGATCGTGTCGTTTTCTTGCTTATCCATTTAACCGGAGTGTTGTGTCATCTCTTCAAGTGCTTTTTAACTTATCAAGTTTTCCTTCTTCTTTCAACCGGAGTGCTGCCCGAATTCTTCCTCTCCCATCTTGTTTTAACCGTAGTGGTTTTGAATTCTATCCTGTCCATTAAACTCTTGATTCATGTATTTGCAACCTTCAAGTTCTCGTAATACTCCTTGTTCATCTTTTCTAACGGATTGTTTGCAATCTCGTTCATCTCTGTTATACTCTTTCTTTTAAATTGCTCAACATCTCAAGGTTCACAGTTTCACTCGTTTGTCGAAGAAGCAACTTAGTTTACCTCTTATCTTCCTCTTCCTTTTCCCTCCGGTGCCATCCTAGATCTCGGGACGAGATCCTCTCGTAGTGGTGGAGTGTTGTAACGCCCCGGATGCAACTTTCCATATTCGTAACTCCAACTCTTGCCTTTTCCGGAGATGCGATATTTTTTTCCTTCGTGGTTGGGTTTTGTCTTTTGTTTTGCATTTTGTTCATGTCTTGCATTTCATATCATAGCATCATGTGCATTGCATTTGCATGTTTTCATAAAGCTTGCATCCGTTCGTAGTTGCCGCGTTCCCCCCTTGCCTTCATTATCCCTTTCGAGACCAACCGTTCATTGTTGTCCGACCGTTTGACCCTCTTTGCTCAGTCATCTCCGTTGGATTCGAATCATCCCTTAACATCTATAAAATATCTCTGTTTTCTTATTTGGACTCTCTAACCTAATTATTCTCGATCGCCCGATTAAGATCGGACGGACCCGGATAGCCCCTACCCTAATCATATTGCAATATAAATAGTGCACAACCCTAGGATATAGGGAACCTGTCCCATCCTTCCCATTCCATCGCGCCGCCACCCCCCTTGTCCTCTCCACATCGGGATCCCTCCCCGATCCATTCCACCCAACCAGATCGCACCGACCACCTCCCTCATCGTTGCCGCCCATCCTCGAGCAGTCCAAACCGCATCAGCCAGCCGCAGCACCTCCCTGCTCGATCTTGTGCTCGAGGCGCCCGAGTTCCTCGCCTGCTGTCCGTCGAATCGAGCAGGAGCTCGTCCATGGCGCCTCCTTGTGCTTCCTCTCGCCCCCCAGCCGCATCGCCCTGTTGCCGCGCCTGCATCACCAGGAGCCGCTCACTGTCGTCCTTCATCCCACAGCGCCCGAGCCCCTATGCCATGCTCCTCCTCTGCCCATGCGCCCGAGCTCGCCGTCGTCGCGCGGCTCCAACCTCGACACCGCCACCATGTCCGCGACAAGGCCAGCCCCCGTCGCCCTTCTCCTTTTCCTCCGTCCTGCTTCCACCTCCCTAATCTCTCTGCTCCCTCCCTGTCTTTCTTCCAGAGGGAACTGGCGCTGCCCCTGAGCTCCACCCGCGCCGTCGTTGCACAGATCCAGCACCGGCCAGCCGGGTCCGCTCCATCTCCACCTCGCCGGCCTTCCCTGCATCCTGCTGCCGCTCGAGACCGCCGTGCGCCAAGTCCCCGCTGCCGCCGCCTTGATCCCCTTCTGCAGCAGTCGTCGCCGCCGGTCTTCTACCTCGCCATCGCGCCCTGCCGGCCTGCTTCCTCATCTGCATCGTGCCGCGCCTGGCCCCTGCCTCGAGCTGTTGCTTCTGTTTCTTCAGAAAACGAGAGCAGCGTTGTTCGTGCTCGATCCGCTGGCACGCGTTGACCGCGACAACGCCTAGGCCAGCAGCCTCCAAGGCCTAGCCGAAGCCTCCAGCCTCAGCCTCTCCCTCCTCGCCATCTTGGGCTTGGCCCAAGGGTGAACGCCCACAGCCCCTCCTCTGTTTAGCCCATGTTCTGTGTAGTTTCAGTCCGTTACGTTTTTTTCCTGTTTCAGCGAATTTACTATTTTTCCAGAGATTACAAATTTGCAGAAAAACCCTCCATGTTCATGCATTAATATCTCACAAACCGTGCACCGGATTAAAATGATTCAAACATGTAAAATGCTTAGAATTTTGTGTAGATTAATAATATGCCATTTTCATCCATGTTTAAAATGTTTAAAATACTGTTTGTTTAAATTTGCTCCTATGCCATGCTAAAATGATTTATTTCATAACTAAATAACCGTAGCTCCATTTTAAATAAACTTTATATGTAAATGGGGTGGAAAAATGCCTAGTTTAACATGGTTCACTTTATTTTCCTGTTTAACAACCTTAAAATATGGTTTAGGGCAGAACAGTAGCTAATTCATAAATTGTACATGAGGATTTTCTGGAAATGTTGTTTGTTGTTCCGGCCTCATTTAAACTTGCCTAAATAGTTAGTTTACTTTTGTTACACCTTTTGCCATGTTTAACAACATTTAATATTGTTGTGTACCTAAACGAGAGCGAACTAAATAACTCGAATGTGGTGTTTCGTCAATATGCAACTCGTTGCATATTGAGCTCCACATAACTTGTAGTATTGTTTGTTGCACTTTGCCATGCTTCGCCATGCTTTTAAACCGGACATGCATCATACTTGTTTGTGCATCATGACATGTTTATGCTTGTGCATTTACCATGTTGTTTGCTTCTTTCCGGTTTGCTTCTCTCGTTAACCGGTTTCGCTTACGAGTTGTGAGGATTCGTTCGACTCGCCTGTTCGTCTTCTTCATGGACTCGTTCTTCTTCCTTGCGGGATTTCAGGCAAGATGACCGCTACCCTGGATCTCACTACTATCATTGCTATGCTAGTTGCTTCGTTCTATCGTTTTGCTGCGCTACCTATCATTTGCTCTTCAAGCCTCCCAAATTGCCATGGACCTTTAACCTTTGACACCCTTCCTAGCAAACCGTTGTATGGCTATGTTACCGCTTTGCTCAGCCCTCTTATAGCGTTGTTAGTTGCAGGTGAAGTTGAAGATTGCTCCATGGTGAACAGGGTTATGTTGGGATACCACAATATCTCTTATATTATTAATGCATCTATATATTTGGTAAAGGGTGGAAGGCTCGGCCTTATGCCTGGTGTTTTGTTCCACTCTTGCCGCCATAGTTTCCGTCATACCAGTGTTATGTTCCCGGATTTTGCGTTCCTAACGCGGTCGGGTGATTTATGGGACCCCCTTGATAGTTCGCTTTGAATAAAACTCCTCCAGCAAGGCCCAACATTGGTTTTACCATTTGCCTCACCTATTACCTTTTTCCCTTGGGAGTCGCGCATCCCAAGGGTCATCTTTATTTTAGCCCCCCCGGGCCAATGCTTGTCTAAGTGTTGGTCCAAACTAGAGCCACTTGCGCGCCACCTCGGGAAACTTGAGGGCTGGTTCTAGTTGTATGTCTTTGCTCATCCGGTCGTGGCTCGAGACGAGATCTGCGCGGCTACTATCGGGATGTCGACGCAGCCGGAGGTCTTGCTGGTCTTGTTTTATTCTTGTCGAAATGTCTTGTAGCCGGGATTCCGAGACTGATCGGGTCTTCCCGGGGAGAAGGAATATCCTTCGTTGATCGCGAGAGCTTATCATGGGCTAAGTTGGGACACCCCTGCAGGGTATAAACTTTCGAGAGCCGTGCCCACGGTTATGTGGCAGATTGGAATTTGTTAATGTCCGGTTGTAGATAACTTGACACCTGATTCGAATTAAAACACATCAACCGCGTGTGTAGCCGTGATGGTCTCTTTTCGGCGGAGTCTAGGAAGTGAACACAGTTTTGGGTTATGTTTGACGTAAGTAGGAGTTCAGGATCACTTCTTGATCATTACTAGTTGACGACCGTTCCTTTGCTTCTCTTCTCGCTCTTATTTGCGTATGTTAGCCACCATATATGCTTAGCCGCTGCTGCAACCTCACCACTTTACCCCTTCCTTTCCCATTAAGCTTTGCTAGTCTTGATACCCATGGTAATGGGATTGCCGAGTCCTCGTGGCTCACAGATTACTACAACAATAGTTGCAGGTACAGGTTTTGCGATGATCATGACGCGAGAGCGATGTTGCTTATTTTGGAGTTTCTTCTTCTGCTTCTTCGATCAGGGGATAGGTTCCAGGTTGGCAGCCTGGGCTAGCAGGGTGGATATTGTTTGAGTTTCTGTTTATGATTCATCCGTAGTCGGATGTTGTTCTTGTATGTTGTATTGTTGTATTCATGTGACATTGTATGTATTGGATGTATCCCCACTATTATGTAATGTTGATGTAATGATATCCACCTTGCAAAAGCGTTTCAATATGCGGGTCTATCCTTGGTGGGACCTTCGAGTTCCTTTTGGATAGGGTCGCATATTGGGTGTGACATCAATCCATGCCCGGCGAAACCAACAGTCCAGACGACCTCACGCCAGACACACCACCGGAGAATAAGAGCCTTCGGAAAAGACTCGTCGCCAATGCAAGAAGTTTGAAGAAGGAAAAACGGAAGCTCAAAACAGCGGAATACATACTCAGAATGAGGTGGAGCAAAGTGCTCAAAACCGCAGACAAATACGGCAATGGCCATCAATCAAAGAGCTACCCGCGCAAAGTTGCTGCGAATTTGACGAGGAAGCCATAGAGCCTCCACAAATCAAAAACAAAGAGGCCGCTGGCGGATAGACGGCGGAGGATAGGCCAAAATCTACAAGCGGCGCCGCACACAAGCCGACTCATGACCACAGGAAAACAGATGGCCCAGCCAGTCCATTTACGGGCCAAAAGAGGGCCCTCAGAAGCAACACAACACGCCAAGTGTTCAAGACAGCGGTACACCCAAATACAGGGGCGCCGCACACCCACTATGTTTCACCAATGAGGAGCTGGATCATGAATTCCCAGCAGGGTTTAAACCCATAAACATAGAGGCTTACGATGGAACAACAGGCCCTGGAGTCTGGATAGAGGATTATATACTACACATACACATGGCTAGAGGAGATGACCTCCACGCCATAAAATACCTACCCCTCAAGCTCAAAGGGCCAGCTCGGCATTGTCTCAAAAGCCTCCCAGAAAATACTGTTGGAAGTTGGGAAGATCTTGAGGACGCGTTTAGAGCAAATTTTCAAGGGGCTTATGTCCGCCCTCCGGATGCAGACGATCTAAGTCATATAACTCAACAGCCCGGAGAGTCAGCGCGCAAATTCTGGAACAACTTCCTTACTAAAAAGAACCAAATAGTCGACTGTCCGGATGCCGAAGCCTTAGCAGCTTTTAAACACAACGTCCGAGATGAATGGCTTGCCAGACACCTCGGCCAAGAGAAGCCGAGGACAATGTCCGTGCTAACAAGCCTCATGACCCGCTTTTGCGCGGGTGAAGATAGCTGGCTAGCAAGATGCAGCACCAGCGACCCAAGTACATCCGAAATCAGAGATGGAAATGGAAAATCACGGCGCAGAAAAGATCAGCGCCGGAATAAAGAGAAAAGCCCAAAGAACACGGTGGTCAACGCCGGATTCAAAAGCTCACGGCCAAACAACATAACACTGCCTCTTAAGGATAACAGTGATGAGCTATCCAACTTAAACAAAATTTTGGATCGGATATGTCAAATCCACAGTACCCCCGGAAGGCCTGCAAACCACACCCACCGAGATTGTTGGGTTTTTAAACAGTCCGGCCGACTCAACACCGAACACAAGGGGCTCGACGCATCAAGCGAGGATGATGATAAACCCCACTAGCAGAGCACCGGAAAACAAAAGACTTTCCCACAAGAAGTCAAAGCAGTAAACTCACTTCATGTGATAATACAGAAAAACAATGCGGCACCCGCTAAGATGGGTCTCGCACGGTCCACCCCAGCGGAACCTCAAGATTGGATGTCAAAACCAATCACTTTTGACCACCTGGATTATTCCAGAAGTGTTCGAAATGCAGGATGGACTACTCTGATATTGGATCCTATAATTGACGGACTACAATTTACACAAGTCCTGATGGACGGCGGCAGCGATTTAAACCTGCTATATCCGAACACAATCCACAAGTTGGGGATAGACCTTACTACAATTCGACATAGCCGCACTTCCTTTAAAGGAGTGACGCCAGGCCCTTACGCCGAGTGCACAGGCTCCCTATTACTAGAAGTTGTGTTCGGGTCACCGAACAACTTCCGACGCGAAAAACTAATCTTTCACGTCGCCCCATTCAAAAGTAGCTATCAAGCACTATTGGGACGTGAAGCTTTTGTCCGCTTTAACGCAATACCACATTACGCGTCTCTTACACTTAAAATGCCCGGTCCACGTGGCATTATTTCATTAAAAGGGTCATCTAAAGACCCCGGACACGGCTAGATGAGTCCGGCATAAATAAGCTAGGGGCTCCCTAGCCGCGCACCCCTTCACAAGGGGCTGTGCGTATAAGCAATAATGAGCTAATATAGACTCCGCTTTATTTATTTATTGATATTTTTATACACTTTTCCGCACGATGTCCTTCCAAACTAAGTTCCTCTCTTTTTAAACATGAACACCGTGCACACCCGTCCAGGATAACGGCACAACGGAGACACGGGCGCAGACGTGCAGTAGGGACCCGTTGCTAGGATTCTTTTCAGATTAAGACCCTGCGTAAACCTTTTTTACTGTCTCTTGTTGCTATAATCCCCTGGTTGTTCATGATAACCAGAGAGGATACTGACGTTTTGGCATCGGCCGCGTCAGAGGACCTTGCCCGTACCTGGACACAAGGGGCTTAGGGCATTGTTTCGCCCATTATTATAAATGACCGAACACCTTAGGGACTGTTCGACGTCTCGAGTTAGGCCTTGTATGCATCAGCTCGAATCATGTCTTTGGTCAAATGTTGGGTTTGCGGCTCCGTGTTTTGCTGCCTTACGTTCCGATCATCGGCTAACGCGCACCGGAGAACTCTGCGATTGTGCCTTAGTTCGGCCGGGCGAGCACCTCGAGAGAAAGCCGAAACCGATCGTCATGATACAAATGAGAGACTGGTCAACCACTCGATCGACCACCGGAATGTTTAGAATTCCTCCGCTTTGACGAAGGACCGTTTCGGTCAGCACACACGCGCCCGGTTCGGAGCGTGGTGCCCCGAAACTATATCGTAGCCCCACCCTCGAACTCCAATGGCTAAGTGAAAGTGATAAAGCATCATAGTCCGGTTGCCTCGTTTCCCACGCTACCACCTCCTGAACAGGACCGAGACGTTGGATTAAGTGTGAAAATGCGCTATTTTTGCGAACACCCCCGCACCTTGTGCGTGGGGGCTGAAGCCGAAGATTGCCATCTTTCAGGTTATACACACATATACATAAACGGCCGCATAGGAGATATTTCAATACTTGGAACGCACAAGTATAAAAAGCGATTACATCATAACCATTGTTTTTCAAAATAAAACGTTCATTTGAACGTGATATTTTTCGAGCACTGCGACTCTATTACACGAGCACCACGCATAACTTCCCCAAAATAGTGCTCGGTGGGTAACCGGCTTTCGTCTGAACCCTGGGTTGCAACAGCGGTGGCATCCATCTCTGTCCAATGTGTCTTCACACGGGCAAGGGCCATCCGCGCACCCTCCATGCAGGGCGACCGCTTCATCTCCTTGATATGCGGCACCGCCCCAAGAAACTCCTGCATTAAGCCAAAATAGCTCGTCGGCTTGGGCCTCTCCGGCCAGACATGAGTCACGGTATCCGTCATGGCAAGTCCGGACAACCTATTCAGCTCAGCCCATTCGGCCAACCGATTAGTCAGCGGAAGTGAACGATCCGGACTATGGAATTGAGACCAAAATAGCTCTTCCGTCTTGTGATCCTTCTGACTTCGGAAGTGCACAACGACATCCGCCGACTCGCTGTTAGTCCATATATGGATCCTCCGGACCCCACAGCTGGCCAAGCTGGGCATACTTTGATCCAGAAACTCAGAAGCGTAGCGAAAAAGGCTTGCCACCACAATGTCTCGACCCGACGCAACTCCTCCTTCATAGCCGCATTGCGAACGAGCATCCTTGGCTTCAGCGGTGGCCTTCCCCAGGTCTTCTCGCTCCGATAGGCGCTCCTTTTCAAGGGCCTCATTGCGGTCGGTAGCATCCTTCAATTTAACGGCCAATTCGGCCATCTCTTCCCTGCTCCGGCAGTATGCAGCCCTTTCGGCTTCTAACTCCTCGGCCGCCCTCGAGGCAGCCGCATCACTCCTTCGGCTTGCTCCTTGGCTTGAGCAAGTTCGCGAAGGTTCTCCACAAAGAATACAGCACCATGTGCGTAAAGCATAAATATTGTAAGAGGTGGGCTTTAGCTCCCTTAATAGGTGACTGCGGAGAATCAATTTACCTTGCGACTCGTCAAGTCGCTTGTTGACTAGCGCGATGTCTACATCCGCCACATCGAGTTGCCGCATAAATTCAGCAACTCCATCAGTCCGGCTAGCCCCCGGACTATCCGCCACCTGCATAGGAAAGGCGACACTCAATACCTGCGATTTTTATCCTCGGCACGCTGTCGCTTTCGACAACCTACCGAGTCTCAGGGGCTACTATCTATACAGGGCGCACTTTGATGTGCAAAACTGTCAAAAAGGCGCGTCGTTTTTACGTACGTCAAAACCCGCCAGCAAACTCCTGACGGCATTATGCAATTCATTTTCGGCGGACGAAATCCTTCCAATCACCGTACTCATCAATGCACGGTGATCTTCTGAGATGGATGCCCTCTCAAGCAGATCCTTCAGCTCCCCTGGCCGAACACTTGTCGGCGCCAAACTCTTCGGCTCAGCCGGACTTGGGGATACCCTCCGTGACGACACTTCAGGCTCGTCCGCCCTATCCGACGGCGCAGCAGACGGAGGTGTCTCGCTCTCCATCATCTCCGGACGAAGATCCCCCGAAGACGAGCTCATCTGAGAAGGTCGGAGATGCGAGCTACAAGGTAAAAAACTCGGTTATCCTCAGAAGCACAAATAGGGATGTCTCTCGTTACCAAACTCCCTTTTTTCTACTCACGGCTCGCTGGAGGGATGATGCTTTAGGGGAGATTGTGCGGCCGGGGCCTCCCCGGACGCAGGACCCTCTGGTGAAGACTTCTTCCCCCGCTTAGGGGCTTTAGCCTCCGGATTTTCGGAGGCGGTCCTCTTCTCCCCCTGGAGGGAGGGATTCTCGATCCCCCCTTCTTCAAGCGCCCCCTTGGGCGAAGTGGTAGCTCCTCCATTTTCCCCTTCGCCTTCTTCTGAAGGCGCAACCTCCAACATTCTGACCAGCACGGGCTCCGGCGCGGTCTCTGGGAGGGGGGCCGGACACCGTATCAGCTTTGCTTGCGCTATCCACTCCTGTTGAAGGATAACGGGTTAAAAGGCGAATTGTAGAAAGGCAAACAAATGGTATGTCAAAACACTGAGCTACTTACTTGAGTATCCGGGCGATTGCAGCTTAGGCCGGCATCCTCGGTCAATTCTGGACACACCTCCTGTGATCCGAAGAACAACTTGTACATCTCCACGGGTGTCGTACCCATGAAGTGTTGGAGAATCCGTGGTCCCTCCGGATTGAACTCCCATAGCCGGAGAGGACGGCGTTTGCAGGGCAGGAGACGCCTAATTAGCATGACCTGCACCACCATGACCAGATCGATCTCCCTCGCTTGGAGGTCTCGAATCCGGCCCTGCAATAAGGGCACGTCTTTTGACGGCCCCCAATTGAGCCCTTGGTTGACCCACGACATCAACCGTCGTGGAGGTCCCGAGCGGAATGGAGGCGGCGGCTTCTGCCTGCCGCCCTTTGGAGCGGTGATATAGAACCACTCCTGCTGCCACAAGCCGGGCTCCTCTTGGAAGGAGCCCTCGGGCCACGGGGCATCGGCCCTCCTGCTTACAGCCGCCCCGCTGCACTCTGCTTGACGCCCCCCGATCATCTTCGGCTCCACAGTGAAGGTCTTCAGCCAAAGGCCGAAGTGGGGGGTGACGTGGAGGAAGGCTTCGCAGACGACGATGAATGCGGAGATATGGAGGATGGACTCCGGAGCCAAGTCGTGGAGTTCCAACCCATAGTAAAACATGAGCCCTCTCACAAAAGGATCCGTCGGGAAGCCTAAACCCCGACGGAGGTGGGATACAAAGACGACATACTCGCCGGGCTCGGGGTGGGGATGGCCTGCCCTTCGGCGGGCAACTGTCTGCGAAATCTCGTGGGGCAGTGCTTGGCTTCTCGCAGCTTTAGCACGTCCTCCTCCGTAACGGAGGAGGGCATCCACCGGCCCTAAAGGTCGGAGCCAGACATTGTTGAAGGTCCGAAGCGCTCGAATCTGGGGATCTGGGTGTTGGAACTTGGAGCAAGGAGAAGA
Organism: Aegilops speltoides; assembly: GCA_021437245.1. Taxonomy (NCBI): domain Eukaryota; kingdom Viridiplantae; phylum Streptophyta; class Magnoliopsida; order Poales; family Poaceae; genus Aegilops; species Aegilops speltoides. The sequence continues at coordinate 325,685,828 of CM038147.1, read as the reverse complement.
TTCGGTGGAAGATTGAAGAAAAGGAATGAGCCTTGGTCCTATTATAAAGAGGGAGAATACCAAGAGTCGTCTCCGTGACCGTTCGGGACTCGCCTTCGATAGAGGAGGCATGGCGACAGGCGCGGTTGGGTTACCTACGTCCGTATTGATGAGAATCCCGGAATAAGGGGAACACGATCTGTGCCCGACAAGGCGTGCCAAGGAAACCGCCTCGCTAAACGCTACCGAGGCGGTATAATAAAAACGATTCAAGTAAAGGCTTGGTAGTGGTGTGACGTCACGCCGTAGAATACGTCGTGATTGAACTTGTGCACATATTATTCTCTCTCTGGTGGGATGTGGAACTTATTTTGCGAGCGGACACTATCCAGTGTTCACAATCTTCTATGGATTATTCAAAGGAGGAATCCGCCTTGCAATGCCGAACATTATGCGCGCCGGACTCATCGTCATTGAAGCGTGTTCGGGGCTACTAAGGAGTCTTGGACTAGGGGTGTCCGGACAGCGGACTATCATCGTCGCGGGACTCCAAGACTACGAAGGTACAAGATTGAAGACTCCGTCCGTGTCCGGATGGGACTTTCCTTGGCGTGGAAGGCAAGCTTGGCGATCTGGATATGTAGATCTCCTACCATTGTAACCGACTACTGTAACCCTAGCCCTCGCCGTGTCTATATAAACGGAGGGTTTTAGTCCGTAGGACACAACATCCATTACAACAATCATACCATAGGCTAGCTTCTAGGGTTTAGCCTCCTTGATCTCGTGGTAGATCCACTCTTGTACTACCCATATCATCAATATTAATCAAGCAGGACGTAGGGTTTTACCTCCATCAAGAGGGCCCGAACCTAGGTAAAACATCGTGTCCCTTGTCTCCTGTTACCATCCGCCTAGACGCACAGTTCAGGACCCCCTACCCGAGATCCGCCGGTTTTGACACCGACACCTTCTATCACAGATCCGAAGGCAGGATATTCATTGCTAAAATGGATCCTTTCTAGAGAAGGAGTTTCTCTCGAAAGAAGTGAGTGGGAGGAAAGTAGAGCTTGATAAGGTAATTGTACCTTCTCCTGAATTGGAAAATAGTTCATCACTGAAATCAGTTCCAGTGATTCCTACACCAATTAGTGAGGAAGCTAATGATCATGATCATGAAACTTCTGATCAAGTTACTACAGAACCTCGTAGGTCTTCCAGAGTACGGTCCGCACCAGAGTGGTACGGTAATCCTATTCTGGAAATCATGTTACTAGACCATGATGAACCTACGAACTATGAGGAAGCGATGATGAGCCCAAATTCCGCAAAATGGCTTGAGGCCATGAAATCTGAGATGGGATCCATGTATGAGAACAAAGTGTGGACTTTGGTGGACTTGCTCGATGATCGGCAAGCCATAGAAAATAAGTGGATCTTCAAGAGGAAGACAGACGCTGATAGTAGTGTTACTATCTACAAAGCTAGACTTGTCGAAAAAGGTTTTTTGACAAAGTTCAAGGTGTTGAACACAATGAGATTTTCTCACTCGTATCGATGCTTAAGAGTCTGTCTGAATCATGTTAGCAATTGCCACATTTTATGAAATTTGGCAAATGGATGTCAAAACTACATTCCTTAATGGATTTATTAAAGAAGAGTTGTATATGATACAACTAGAAGGTTTTGTCAATCCTAAAAGTGCTAACAAAATGTGCAAGCTCCAGCGATCCATCTATGGACCGGTGCAAGCATCTCAGAGTTGGAATATACGCTTTGATAAGTTGATCAAAGCATATAGTATTATACAGACTTGCAGTGAAACCTGTATTTACAAGAAAGTGAGTGGGAGCTCTGTAGCATTTCTGATACTATAGATGACATATTGTTGATCGGAAATGATATAGAATTTCTGGATAGCATAAAGGGATACTTGAATAAAAGTTTTTCAAAGAAAGACCTCGGCAAAGCTACTTACATATTGAGCACCAAGATCTATTGAGATAGATCAAGACGCTTGATAAGATTTTCAATGAGTACATACCTTGACAAGATTTTGAAGTAGTTCAAAATGGAACAGTCAAAGAAAAAGTTCTTGCCTGTGTTGCAAATGTATGAAATTGAGTAAGACTCAAATCCCGACCACAGCAGAAAATAGAAAGAGAATGAAAGTCATTCACTATGCCTCAGTCATAGGTTCTATAAAGTATGCTATGCTATGTACCAGAACTATTGTATACCTTGCTCTAAATTTGGCAAGGGAGTACTATAGTGATCTAGGAGTAGATCACTGGACATTGGTCAAGAATATCCTTAGTGAGGACTAAGGAAACATTTCTCGGTTCTGGAGGTGATAAAAGAGCCTATCGTAAAGAGTTACATCGGTGCAAGCTTTTACACCGATCCAGATGAATCTAAGTCTCAATCTGGATACATATTAAAAGTGGGAGCAATTAGCTAGAGTAGCTCCGTGCAGAACATTGTAGACATAGAATATTTGCAAAATACATACGGCTCTGAATATGACAGACCCGTTGACTAAGCTTCTCTCACGAGCAAAACATGATCACACATTAGTATGCTTTGGGTGTTTATCACATAACGATGTGAACTAGATTATTGACTCTAGTAAACCCTTTGGGTGTTAGTCACATGACGATGTGAACTATGGGTGTTAATCATATACAGATATGAATATTGGTGTTAAATCACATGGCGATGTGAACTAGATTATTGACTCTAGTGCAAGTGGGAGACTGAAAGAAATATGCCCTAGAGGCAATAATAAAGTTATTATTTATTTCCTTATATCATGATAAATGTTTATTATTCATGCTAGAATTGTATTAACCGGAAACATAATAGATGTGTGAATACATAGACAAACATAGTGTCACTAGTATGCCTCTACTTGACTAGCTCGTTGAATCAAAGATGGTTAAGTTTCCTAGCCATAGACATGAGTTGTCATTTGATTAACGGGATCACATCATTAGGAGAATGATGTGATTGACATGACCCATTCCATTAGCCTAGCACTTGATCGTTTAGTATGTTGCTATTGCTTTCTTACTGACTTATACATGTTCCTGTAACTATGAGATTATGCAACTGCCGTTTACCGTAGGAACACTTTGGGTGCTACCAAACATCACTACGTAACTGGGTGATTATGAAGGAGTACTACAGGTGTCTCCGAAGGTACATGTTGGGTTGGCGTATTTCGAGATTAGGTTTTGTCACTCCGATTGTCGGAGAGGTATCTCTGGGCCCTCTCGGTAATGCACATCACTATAAGTCTTGTAAGAAATGTAGCTAATGAGTTAGTTACGGAATGATGCATTACATAACGAGTAAAGAGACTTGCCGGTAACGAGATTGAACTAGGTATTGAGATACCGACGATCGAATCTCGGGCAAGTAACATACCAATGACAAAGGGAACAACGTATGTTGTTATGCGGTTTGACCGATAAAGATCTTCGTAGAATATGTGGGAGCCAATATGGGCATCCTGGTCCCGCTATTGGTTATTAACCGGAAACGTGTTTTGTTCATGTCTACATAGTTCTCGAACCCGTAGGGTCCACACGCTTAATGTTACGATGATAGTTTCATTATGAGTTTATAAGTTTTGATGTACCGAAGTTTGTTCGGAGTCCAAACTGTGATCACGGACATGACAAGGAGTCTCGAAATGGTCGAGACATAAAGATTGATATATTGGAAGCCTATGTTTGGACATCGGAAGTGTTCCGGGTGAAATCGGCATTTTACCAGAGTACCAGGGGGTTACCGGAACCCTCCCGGGGGTTATTGGGCCTTCATGAGCCCTAAGGGAGAAGAGGAGAGGAGGCAAGAGGTGGGCTGCGCCCCCTCCCCTTCCTAGTCCGAATAGGACAAGGAGAGGGGGGCGGCGCCCCCCCTTCCTTCCCCTCTTCCTCCTCCTTCCCCCTTCTCCTACTCCAACTAGGAAAGAAGGGAGTCCTACTCCCACCGGGAGTAGGACTCCCCCTTGGTGCGCCCTCCTTGGCCGGCCGCCCCCTCCCCCTTGGCTCCTTTATATACGGGGGCAGGGGTGCACCCTAGAACACACAAGTTGATCTAGGGATCGTTCCGTAGACGTGTGCGGTGCCCCCGTCCACCATATTCCACTTCAGTCATATCGTTGCGGTGCTTAGGCGAAGCCCTGCGCCGGTAGAGCATCATCATCGTCGCCATGCCGTCGTGCTGACGAAACTCATCCCCGACACTTTGCTGGAATGGAGTTCGGGGATCGTCATCGAGATGAACGTGTACTGAACTCGTAGGTGCCGTACGTTCGGTACTTGGATCGGTCGGATCGTGAAGACGTACGACTACATCAAACGCGTTGTCATAACGCTTCCACTTATGGTCTACGAGGGTACGTGGACATACACTCTCCCCTCTCGTTGCTATGCATCACCATGATCTTGCGTGTGCGTAGGAAAATTTTGAAATTACTACGTTCCCCAACACATGGTGGGTTGTATCACTGGAACCGTCCTTAAGCACTTAGTTCTGCGTATGTTGTCCAATGACTAGCTAATACCACGCATTGGAATGCTTAAGTGCCCCTCTTGACTTATTAACCCACTTGATCTCTGTCCAGGAGTCGCAACTAGTTTCTGGTGTTTGTAGGTAGTGTTATTTTTCTACCAAGTGGCACCCGGCAGGGTAGGCATGGGACAGACTAGGCACACGTGGCGTGGTGTACCAAGTGGCACCCAGATGGTGGGCTCGGGAACCCTGCACACATCGTTTGGGGCCGTGATGGAAACCTTGGCCGGACTCCCTCGCGGATGGAACCCGAATAGGCGATAAACCTGGACTAGAGTCTTGTGTGGTTAGTCAGGTCGTGGTCGACACCCTCGCCAGGCTTCTGCTTGAAGGTTGCCGAGATACATGACGTGTACATGGCGGTAAATGGCGAGAGCGTGTGTGAAGAAGTACACCCCTGCAGGGTTAACATGATCTATTCGAATAGCCAGGTCCGCGGTTGTGGACTTCTTGGATGCTTACGTGGTACATAGACAACTTGAAGTGGATACTCTAAAATGCTCAAGACAAGTGTGAGTGCTATGGATGGCCTTATCGTAGGGAGACGGGGATGAATCCATAGTAGTGTATTGTGTGGTGATTAGTGGACTCGTGTGCGCCACCTCACCTGAAAGAAGTTTCTCGTAGTCGTAGAACAGGATAGCCACTGAGTCAGAGCTGGCTTGCTGCAACTAAACCCCACATTACCTTCTTGATACAAATGCATGTATGGTAGGATCTGATGTAAGTCTTGCTGAGTACCTTTGTACTCATGTTGTTTTATTTATGTTTTTGCAGCGGAGACTTCGATCTTACTAGTGTTCTCGTGGACTTCGACGAGTAGCTTGTACCTCAGCTACTATCTTGATAGGATGTTGTAGATAGTCAGGCTCTTCAGCCTTTTTCATTTGTAGATGTCTGTACCCAGACATGTAATGCTTCCGCTTTTTGCTTGTATGCTCTGAATGCTGGGTCATGTGACCCCTGTTTGCAATAAATGCTATGATGGCTCTTTGAGCCTTATCTATATGAGTTGTTGAGTTATGCTGCGATGCCATGTTGTACAACACATACTTGCATGTTATGCGTACGTGTAATGTGTATTGCTATGTGTGGGATCTAACTATCTAGTTGTTTATCCTTAGTAGCCTCTCTTACCGGGAAATGTCTCCTAGTGCTTCCATCGAGCCACAGTAACTTGCTCTTTCTCCGAACGCTTAGGCTGGCGGCATGTGTCCTTCTTCATTCCTGTGTCAGTCCCTTCGGGGTAATGTCATGCGGTGTCTACCGGAGTCCTGTTAGCCTGCTACAGCCTGGATTCTCCGGAGTCCTGCTAGCCCAGCTGCTACAGCCCGGATTCACTCGCTGATGACCGACACGTTCGTTGCTGGGTCATGTATGCCTGTCCCCGTAAGTTAATGCCACTTTGGATTCACGACTAGCCATGTCAGCCCGGGTTCTCTGTCATATGGATGCTAGCGACACTATCATATACGTGTGCCAAAAGGCGCAAACGGTCCCGGGCATGGTAAGGCGACACCCGTGGGAATACCGTGCGCGAGGCCGCAAAGTGATATGAAGTGTTACATGCTAGATCGGTGTGACTATGGATCGGGGTCCTGACAACTTTGGTATCAGAGCCTGACTGCCTGTAGGATTACCAAGCCAAACTGGTCGAAGTTGAGTCTAGAAATTCTTTAGATATATAAGGGAATTGATTGTGGGAAGGAACATAAGGCTCTTTTTACTCCTTATACCTCATGGCCTTCTGATCTGAGTCATCCTACCTTTCCTACGGGGTTAAGGAACTAGGCTTCTCTTCCCTCTATCAGGATCACGTGTTACTAGTCCATAGTCCCATAGGATTGGTTGGTCAGAGTCATACCCAGTTTTCGAGTACTTCCGGTGTAGCTTGTTTAGTACTATCCCAGAACCTTGAGTGGTGATGTTGAGTTGTTGTACTATCCCATTTTGGTAGGATGTCCCATTTTGAGCATTCTACTGCCGTTATGCTGCCGGAATTGCCCTAGGAGTTCCAGAGATACTAATTCCTTATCCTACATTCTACAGTCGATAGTTGATGCTGATCCGTCCTTGGTTTCGTTTCTCAGGATGTCATCAGTTAAACGAAGTTCTGTTGCCCGTAGCCAGAACCACGGAGATGGTAGGGATGAATATCATCCCGACCAGTCTTCGTTGGCAGAGTTCATGTTAGAGATGGAGAGGAACAAGCATGAGTCTAACCGCTTGTTAGCACGTATCGAGGAGAACACCGCACATCAGTTCAAAGAGTCTGCAACCATTCATGACTTCATTCGCTTGCAGCCACCTACCTTTCATCATTCCATTGAGCCACTCGATGCAGATGACTGGCTCCATAGCATCACTCGTAAGCTGCATTCCGCAAACGTAGCTGAAGATGACAAGGTCACCTATGCCACATACCATCTGGAAGGTCCTGCTAGTCTTTGGTTGCAGAACTATGAGGCTATGCTTCCAGCTGGCCAGATTCCTACCTGGAGGGATTTCATTGAGGCTTTTCACGAGCATCACATTCTCCAGGCCCTCATTGATCGCAGGAGAGAAGAGTTCTGTAGTTTCACCCAGAGTAAGATGGCTGTTGATGCTTACAGCAGAGAGTTCGAGACCCTCGCCCACTATGCCACAGAAGAGGTGTCCACGGACGCTAAGAAGTAGGCTAGGTTCCTGAAGGGTCTCAACCCCAAGTTGCGTCCTGATCTCCACCTACATCATTGTGATACATTCCAAGCTCTTGTGAACAAGGCCATCAATGCAGAGACAGCTCAGCTCACTTACGAGGAGTCTCGTAAGCACACCCGTGATTTGGGATCTTCCTCCGGTTCTGGTTCTCAGAAGCATCGGATTTAGGTTCCAAACTCTGCTCTTCCTTCTGGATATACACCGAGGCCATACTATGTGGTGCCCCACCCATCTCAGTCGTATGCTCCACCCAGGCCTATTGGTAGACCGCTTGTCAGTGCGGGTCCACGTCCAACCTCAGGGACTTGCTTCACATGCGGGAAGCCAGGACACTATGCATGTGACTGCTCTCAGGCTAGTTATGCTCCACCCTAGCTCGAGAAGTCTGTTGGTTGTGTCAAGCCATCAAGTAAGACGATCAGTGCCAAGTCAGCTCGCACTAAACATGGACGTGTGCATCACGTCTGAGCTAGTAACGCTCATGATGATCCGGATGTCGTTCTTGGTACACTCCTTGTCAATCGTCACCCAAAGATCTGCTACATTCGACATCGGAGCATCTCACTCCTTCATTTCTGAAAGCTATGCTCATTTGCACGACATGTCATTTTGTGATATGCAACTCCCTTGAAATCCAAACCCCAGGGTCTAGATGGCAAACTACTAGAATCAGCTATGGTAATGAAATCCTTGTTGATAGATTTGTATTCCTTGCATCACTTGTAGCCCTCAAGTCCTCAGACATTAACATCATCTTGGGTATGGACTAGATGACAGGTCATCATGCCAAGATTGATTGTTACACCAGATCTGTTCAGCTTGCACACCCATCTGGCAAGATAGTCACTGTATCCACTAGAGTTGCAAGGCGTTGGCTCTATTCTCTTAATGCCAACCCTCTTCCAGACCTTGAAGATATCCCGGTAGTCCGTGACTTTCCGGATGTCTTTCCAGAGGAACTGCCAGGTGTTCCACCTGATAGAGATGTAGAGTTCGTCATAGATCTTATCCCAGCAACCGCTCCAATTTCTAGGAGACCTTACAAAATGGCACCCTTAGAACTAGCTGAGCTTAAGAAACAACTTGATGAGTCCTTGCAAAAGGGTTTCATCCGTCCTAGTTCTTCTCCTTGGGATTGCCTCGTCCTCTTCGTCAAGAAGAAGGATGGTACGGACCGGATGGTTGTAGATTACCGTCCCGTTAATTTGGTAACGATAAAGAAAAAATATCCGCTCCCCAGGATCAACGATCTGTATGATCAGCTCGCTGGGTCCTCAGTCTTCTCCAAGATGGATTTGAGGTTAGGCTACCACAAAATCAAGATAAAAAATGGGGACATCCCCAAGACAGTCTTTGTCACTCGTTATGGCCAGTACGAGTACACCATCATGTCCTTCGGTCTAACCAACGCTCCAGCAGCATTCTCTCGCTTGATGAACTCGATCTTCATGGAGTACTTAGATAAATTCGTCGTGGTTTACCTCGATGATATTCTTATTGACTCGAAGAATGAGGAAGAGCATGCCGAACATCTTAGACTTTTGTTAGAAAAACTCATAGAGCACCGCCTTTATGCCAAGTTCTCCAAGTGTGAATTTTGGTTGCCGGAAGTGACCTACCTAGGCCACGTAATCTCTGGTAAGGGCATTGCTATCAATCCCGAGAGAGTTCAGGCCGTTCTTGATTGGACTCCACCTGAAACGGTTAAACAAGTTAGGAGTTTCCTTGGTCTAGCCAGCTATTGTCGCTGCTTTGTTGAAAACTTTCCAAAGTAGCCAAACCTCTCCTGAAACTTCTCAAGAAAGATAAAAAGTTTGAATGGTCCCCACAGTGTGAGTACAGTTTTCAGGAACTGAAAAGACGCCTGACTTCTGCTCCCATACTTGTGCCACCGGATTTCACTAAAGACTTTGTTATCTACTGCGATGCCTCACGATAGGGACTAGGTTGCATTCTTATGCAGGATCGTCATGTGATTGCCTATGCATCTCGATAGTTGCATCCACATGAGGAGAATTATCCTACACATGATCTAGAGCTTGCAGCCATAGTCTATGCACTCAAGACCTGGCGACATTACCTTCTTGGTAAACGTTGCGAGATCTACACCGATCACCAGAGTCTCAAGTATATATTCACACAACCAGATCTGAACCTTAGGCAAAGACGTTGGTTGGAAGTGATCTCAGATTATGATCTAGGGATTACTTACACTCCAGGCAAAGCCAATGTCATGGCTGATGCATTAAGCCGTAAATCCTATTGCAACAATCTCATGTTGCGGCAGGGCCAACCACTTCTCCATGAGGAATTCTGTAAGCTTAATCTCCACATTGCTCCTCACGGATTCCTTTCTACCTTGGTGGCGAAACCTAACCTCGAGGATCAGATCATTACTGACCAGAAGTTTGATAGGGGTGTTATCTGCATCAAGAGAAACATTAAGAAGGGAGTTGGTGGATGTTTCTCTATGGATGATCGCGGTGTTGTTTTCTTGGAGAATCGCTTGGTGGTTCCCAAGAATCAACATTCGCGACAATTGATTCTTAAGGAGGCGCATGAATCCCCTCTCACGATTCATCCCCGTAGTACTAAGATGTATCAGGACCTACGCTAGAGGTTCTGGTGGACTAGGATGAAGAGAGAAATCGCTCAGTTTATTGCTAACTGTGATGTTTGTCGTCGCGTTAAGGCAGAGCATCAAAGACCTGCTGGCACCCTTCAACCTTTAGCTATTCCTGAGTGGAAATGGGATAAAGTTGGTATGGACTTCATCACCGGCTTTCCCAGGACCAAGAGAGGGAATAATGCTATCTTCGTAGTCATTGATTGTCTCTCCAAAGTGGTGCACTTCCTACCTGTTCGAGAGAGTATCACCGCTAGTCAGCTCACTGACTTATATATTTCTCGAATAGTGTCACTTCATGGTGTTCCACTAGAGATCAATTTAGACCGTGGTAGTCTTTTCACTTCTCATTTTTGGGAGAGTTTCCAAACTGCCATGGGAACCCATCTTTCCTTCAATACCACTTTCCATTCTCAGTCGAGTGGTCAGGTGGAAAGGGTCAACCAAATTCTCGAAGACAAGCTTAGATCTTGCGTTATCTCATTCGGTATGGATTGGGAGAAATGTCTTCCTTTTGTCGAGTTTGCTTATAATGATAGCTATCAATCCAGTCTCAAGAAAGCTCCTTTTGAGATTCTCTATGGACGAAGATGTCGAACATCCTTGAACTGGTCAGAAACTGGTGAAAGACAATTCTTTGGACCGAACATGATCCAGGGGGCAGAAGAGCAAGTTCGCATCATTCGTGAGAATTTTAAAATAGCCCAGTCTCGTCAAAAGAGGCAGTATGATCGTCATCATAAGGATATGTCTTATGAAGTTGGCGACAAAGCTTACCTTCGGGTTACTCCTTTGACGGGTACCCATCGTTTCGGTATCAAGGGCAAGTTGGCTCCTAGTTACATTGGTCCTTTTCGCATTCTCTCTAAACGAGGAGAGGTTGCCTACCAATTGGAACTACCTCCACATCTTTCTAGAGTGCATGATGTCTTCCACGTCTCTCAACTCAGGCGTTGCTTCTCGGATCCTATCCATGGAGTGGACCACGAAACGCTTGATCTCCAAGATAACCTCACATATCGAGAGTACCCAGTTCGCATTCTTGATCAAGAAGAGCGTGTCACTTGACGTCATAACATCAAGTTTCTCAAGGTTCAGTGGTCTCATCATTCCGAGAGAGAAGCTACTTGGGAGCGAGAAGATCGTCTTCGACTAGAGTACCCCGCTTTCTTTCCGTCGACCCCTGAATCTCGGGACGAGATTCTTTCAAGTGGGGGCGAGTTGTCACATCCCTAGTTCTGGTATGCTCAAGGCTAGCTAGTCATGTGTGCATTATGTTTAAATTCCATTTGAATTTGAAATGGGGATTTGTGAAACCCTCAAAATCATCTCTGGAAATGACCCAAATAAAAAGTACTCCAAAAAGGTCCAAGAAAATGCTCATGTTGCTCTATGAAAATTTTGGACAGAGATAAAAATCAAACCAATATTTTTAGGAGCTCATAGATATTTATTTTGGGCATTTGGATCAATCCGGTAATTATTTTGCCTTGGATATATATATGTTATATATATAATATATGTCCAAAAATTATGCTAGTTGTTGAGGAGCTCTGGAATAATATAACTAGCTCCTACAAAAATTGGCATAAGAAAATAAAATGATTTAGTATTTTTATTAAATCAAAACAAGTGTCAGAAAATAGAAAAGAAAAACAAAACAGGAAAACAGCTCACCTGGGGCCTGGCACTGTGCAGCCAACCAGCACAGCGGTGTGGCCCACTGGCCCAACCGGCAACCGTCGTCCTCCTGGCGATAGAAGGACGCGGCCACGCACTCGCCGCACGCCAGCACGCGCGTGCGCCACCTCCTGGCCGCCTGCCTACTTCCCCCGCCACGTCGACGCTGCGGATAGATGCACGGGTGCCGTCTGGATCGATCCCTCCCCTTCTTTTGGTCCCTCTCCCTCTCTGCCGCTCTCTCTCTCTCTGGCCGAGCGCTGCTCGTCGCCACCGACATCGTTCACCGTAGCCACCGCCTCCTCCTGAACCTCTCTCCGCGCCCAGAAGCTCCGCCACTTCGTCCTCGACCCCCTCGCTAAGCCAAGCAACGCCGGACGCCCTAAAGCCTCGCCAACACCGCCGTTCCCCTCGTCGGTCACTGCAGATCCTCTCCATCGATCCAGGAGCTACGGGACCTCCTCGAGCACTCTGAGCTTCTCTGCGAGTCCTCCGTGAGCTCCTCTTTCCCCAACCCTTAACTTCGTTGCTTCGCACGACCTCTAGCTAGCGCTGCCGCCATGGCCGAGCTCCGCCGCCGCCTGCCTTTTCATGCGCCACTATTGCAGCCCACGCCCGTCGTTGCAGAACACGACAACAAGCTCGTCGTGCCTCCAGGAGGCCGGCTATCCCTTTTGCTAGCTCGCCCGTGCCCCGTAGCACTGCTGCCCGCATGTGCCCGAGCGCCGCCGCCGCCCACCTCGACGCCGGCGACGCTACAGCCCTCCCTTGCAGCTGCCACTTCCACCACCCAAAGCGCCTCTCTGCGGGCTTTCAAAAAAGCCTAGCCGCGCTTCAAACGGACGCCGAAATCGGCCGGCCGGAGTACCTCCGCCGTCGGTTGTGGTCGCCCGTGGCTAATCGCCGGCGTAACCGGCCATTAGGGCCTAAGCACCCTGCTAATTACCCCATGCAGTCAATGACAGCCGGGCCCTACCGCATAACTAACCGGCTAAGCAAATAGTTTGAGGGTAATCTAATTACCGTGGGGCCACGTGTCAGTTTTGACTACGCTGACGTGTTCGTTGACCCGACCCCACCTGTTTGCGTCACTAACCAGCTCTGGGTCACAGACCAATGGGACCCACTGGTCAGTTTGAACTGGGTTGCTCCATTGACCACTGACCTCAGCGTGATGTCATGCTGACGCAGTAAATCATTTACTGGATTTTGTTTAATTCCATATAACCAGAAAATCCAGAAAATGATTTGAACTTCTAAAAATCATAGAAATTCAACCGTAGCTCAGATTGAAATAAGTTATATATGAAAAATTATCAGAAAAATGCAATCTATCCATGTGTACCAGTTTCATGCATGACAAACCAACTTATACCTGCTGTATAGGTGAAAACACATAAATGGCATGTATAAGAGCTTACTTTGGAGATGCATTTGAACTCTTGGTTCAAATGGACTTTATTCAAATAGAATGCTATATGCATTAGCACAAACCACATCACATCTTCATTCCACGTTCATGCATAATATTGTTGCATATGCTTGTGTATTGATTGTCAACACCGTTCCTTCTCGATAGGTCCTGCTCCAGAGAGTTCTCGAGAGTACCTATTTGAGGAGCAGTGCCACCCTGTTGATCTACCAGGCAAGCAAACCCCCTTGTTCATTCTGATACAATCCTACTCTCCCGCTCCTGCTCTCTGTTATTGCATTAGGACAACAACGATTCAACTGCTACTTTGTGCTGCGGTAGTTGAACCCATTCCTCTGCATGACCTGTCATTGCCATAGTAAATAGTTGAAACCCACTAGCATGTGTAGGAGTTGATTGAAGCCATGTTGTGTTCCTACCATGCCATGCCTGCTATTGCTTAGAGTTGTGTCAGGTCTGATTCATTGGGAATGAATTGGAGTGTTACGATATGTTCTGGTGCTGAGAGTTAAGTGTGTGAACATGATTTGGTAAAGGTAGCGGTGAGAGGCCATGTAGGAGTACATGGTGCGTTGTCTCACTGGAACCGTCCTTAAGCACTGAGTTTTGTGTATGTTGTCCAATGACTAGCTACTACCACGCATTGGAATGCTTAAGTGCCCCTCTCGACTTATTAACCCACTTGATCTCTGTCCAGGAGTCGCAACTAGCTTCTGGTGTTTGTAGGGAGTGTTATTTTTCTACCAAGTGGCACCCGGTAGGGTGGTCATGGGACAGATGTAATGCCCCGGATCCGATGCGCCAGGTGTCTGCCAGTTATTCGCCGTCGTTGCCATGTCATCTGCTTGCGTGTTGCATTTTATCATGTCATCATTCGCATTGTGTCATCATGTGCATTGCATTGCATCGCATACGTGTTCATCTCATGCATCCGAGCCTTTTCCCCATTGTCCGTTTTGCAATCCGGCACTCCTATGTCATCCGGCGTCCCCTTCTTGACTCTTTTTGTGTGCGGGTGTTAAACCTTCTCGGAATGGACCGCCTGTCAAGTTTCGTGCCATTTGGAGGTCGTTTGATACTCCAATGGTTAACCGGGTAACCGTAAAGGCCTCTTTTGTTGCAGCCCAACACCCCTTCCAAACTGGCCCAAAACCCATCTAACTCCCCTCCATGCTCTCGGTCGTTCGATCACGATCATGTAGGCGAAAACCGCTCCTCATTTGGACTCTCCTAGCTCCCTCTACCTATAAATATGTGGCCTCCCCCGAAATCCCGCAGTCCAAACCCTAAAAATTCCTCCCCGCGCCGCCAGACGCGTCCGTCCCGGACCGGACGAAAACGCGCCGCCGCCCCAACCAACCAGATCTGCCACGTGGCAGCCGCCGCCGCAGCGCTGCCCGCCCGCCCGGGCCGTGGCTGGCCCACGAGCCCGGCCGCGCCGCCGCCAGCGCCCTCCGCCAGCGCGCTCGGCGCCGCCCTCGGCCTCGCGCCCGGCCGCCGCCTCTCTGCGGCGCCGGGACCTCCGCCGCCCTCGCTTCGCCAAGGCCTCGCCGAGAGCGCCGCCACAGACCAAGCCGGCCCCACTCCGCCCGGCCGCGCCCTACCCCGCCGCCGGAGCCGCCGCCCAGCGGCCTCCCGCCGACACGCGCCGCCAGCGCCATAGCCTCTGCGCCCCTCCGCCTCCCTCCGCCGGGATCCGGCCGGATCCGGCGAGGAGCGCCCAGATCCGGCCCAGATCCACCCTTCTCCGGCCATCCCCACCAACTCCGGCGACCTCCCCGGTGGTCCTCGAAATCCGCGCAATCCCGAGGTTGACTTTTTCCCCTTCCCCGAAAACGCCCAAGTCCCAGATTTTTGCATAATCATGCCATGTTCATCGCATTGTATCTCTGCATCCGTAGCTCCGTTTCGTGCGTGTAATATGTCAGATTGTTCGTCTCGACGAGTACTTCATTTCATTCCATTGCATCATTTTCATTTGAGCTCATCTTAATGCCCGAAATGCTGTTGGAAGAGTGCATGTTGATGTTAATCTGCTGAAACTGTTATAACATGCTCATTTGTCATTTTTGCCATGTTTGATGTGTGCATCCTATGAGGTTGATGTCTTCATGTGTTTTGATCTATGTCATGCCATCTTTCCAGGGGTGTAAGCCATGTATTTTTGTGATCAATGTGGTGATTAGCACAAGCATGCAAACTAGGCTTCGTGATATTGCTGATTTTAGTCCCTGTTCTGCTGTTATTTTTATGCCATGTAAACTTGTTGCTACAGAGAGATCCGTGCATATTTTGAGATACTTCAGTAAGGATGTTTTAAACATATGGTTGTTTTCTATCCATTCATGCCCTTTTTTGCAATTATGGAGTAGCCTAGCATGTCATTTGAGTGCTCTACTTTGGCTTCAAAATGTTTCCTGGCAGATTGTTTACTTGTTATTCAATTTGGCCAAGGTTGCTATAGTTGATCCTTGCATGCTATGGACTTGTTCTTGCCTTGGTTTGTTTCACAAACATGTCTTCTTGATGATGCTATGCTTATATTGTCATGCAATGACTTGTGGTGAGTGAATCGAGCTTGTTAAGTAGTGTACTTGCTGTTGCTGTTTTGCTAGGCTGAATCTGTTATTTCGTGATGCTATATAAACATGTTTCTACTAATCATTCTATGCATAATATGGAGATGTTCTATAAACATGTTTTGATCTACATGTCATGCTCTATCCATCCATGCCCCCGGTAGCATTTATAGCTTGCTGTAGATTGTTCATATCTTGCTCCAAAGTTGCTTGATAATGTTGCTATCAGCCTGTTAACATTAAGTTCACTAGTTTCCATGTGTTTTGCTAGTGTTCCATGCACCCTATGACTTTGCTCTTGCCATGCTTAGCTTCATAAACATGTCTTCTTACTGTTGGTTGCCTTGCCATGCCATGTATTGCTCTGTGGTGAGTGGTTCAAGCTCACCAACATGCCTACTTATTGTTGTTCCTGCCATGTTTGAATCTGTAATATAACTTGCCATGTTTACATGGGTGCCATCATATTTTCTATGCCTTTTTGGCTCATCGTCAGTAAGGGACTGTTGTTCTATGCATCTAGTAGTATCATGTCATGCCTTTGTTTGCCATGATATGTTCCTGTAACATGTTGTTTGATAGCTCTAAACATTGCAACCTGATGTTATTTCCTGGTAAGTCTGAAACTGTTATTATTTGCAATCTTACCATATCCTTTT
Source organism: Aegilops speltoides (assembly GCA_021437245.1). Classification (NCBI taxonomy): domain Eukaryota; kingdom Viridiplantae; phylum Streptophyta; class Magnoliopsida; order Poales; family Poaceae; genus Aegilops; species Aegilops speltoides. The sequence goes on along the minus strand of CM038147.1, from coordinate 325,669,592 downwards.
GAGCATGTTCTAGTGATTTCTGGAGATAGCTCAGTGTTCATGTTTTGTGATGTTTTACCTGTACTTCATGCCCATGCCTTTTGTTATTATGTTGGGGTGCTGTAGCATATTGTTTTGATGCTTGTAAGATGCCTAGTTGCTGTTATGGACAGATTGTTGTTATGACTTGTATAGTGTGTGTGTGTTGCACCGTTGCTCCGTTTTGAGTGTGCTCTATATGAATAGATCGAGCAGAAAGGATAACTTTGAGGTGGTTTCGTACCCTACCATAATCTCTTTGTTTGTTCTCCGCTATTAGTGACTTTGGAGTGACACTTTGTTGCATGTTGAGGGATAGTTATATAATACAAGTATGTTATTATTGTTGAGAGAACTTGCACTAGTGAAAGTATGAACCTTAGGCCTTGTTTCCTACCATTGCATTACCGTTTACGCTCACTTTTATCATTCGTTACCTTGCTGTTTTTATATTTTTAGATTACAAATACCCATATCTACCATCCATATTGCACTTGTATTACCATCTCTTCACCGAACTAGTGCACCTATACAATTTACCATTGTATTGGGTGTGTTGGGGACACAAGAGACTCTTTGTTATTTGGTTGCAGGGTTGTTTGAGAGAGACCATCTTCATCCTACGCCTCCCACGGATTGATAAACCTTAGGTCATCCACTTGAGGGAAATTTGCTACTGTCCTACAAACCTTTGCACTTGGAGGCCCAACAACGTCTACAAGAAGAAGGTCGTGTAGTACACATCAAGCTCTTTTCTGGCGCCGTTGCCGGGGAGGTGAGTGCTTGAAGGTATATCTTTAGATCTTGCAATCGAATCTTTTTATTTCTTGTTTTATCACTAGTTAGTTTATAAAAGAAAACTACAAAAAAAATGGTATTGAGTTTGCCTCATACGCTTCATCTTTTTAATATCTTTCGTGAGAATGATGGTAAGGAAAATTGTGCTCAATTGCTGGAAGAAGAATGCATTAAAATGTTTGGTACTACATCTTTGTATGATGAACATGATTGCAATGTTGTTAGTATGAATTCCTTGAATATCCATGATGCTAATGATATGCAAAGCCACAAGCTTGGGGAAGCTATGTTTGATGAAGATGGTATTTTTTGTCCCCCAAGTTTTGATGAGCAAATTTATTGTGATGAAAGTATGCCTCCTATTTATGATGATTATTGTGATGATACGTATGCCATAAAAAAAGAATTTTGCTTATGTGGAGAGTAATAAAAATTCTATGCTTGTAGATCATGAAAAGAATGCTTTAGGTGCTGGTTATATTGTTGAATTTATTCATGATGCTACTGAAAATTATTATGAGGGAGGAACATATTCTTGTAGGAATTGCAATGATATCAAGTTTCCTCTCTATGTGCTTAAAGTTTTAAAGTTATGCTTGTTTTGCCTTCCTATGATAGTTGATTATTGTTCCCATAAGTTGTTTGCTCACAAAATCCCTATGCATAGGAAGTGGGTTAGACTTAAATGTGTTAGTAATATGCTTCACGATGCTCTCTTTATGTTTCAATTCTTACCTTTTATAAGAGGCATTAAAGAAAAGCGCTTGTTGGGAGACAATCCAATATTTACCCTTACTTTTTTTGAGTTCACGTGATTATGCTACTGTAGTAATCATGTTTTATAGCTTTTGTTTCAATAAAGTGCCAAGTAAGACCTTTAGGATAGCTTACGGTGATAGTTGTGTTGATCCTACTGAAAATCAGAAACTTTTGCACCCAGTAAATTAGTTTTGATAATTCAAATAAACGTGATTTCGGTCTTATTCTTTTTGCTCTGGATGTGTATACAAAGTTCTTAGGACTTCCTAATTTGGTATAAGTATAAGTTTGATACAGATTACTACAGACTGTTCTGTTTTTGACAGATTCTGTTTTCTATGTGTTGTTTGCTTATTTTGATGCATCTATGGCTAGTATTAAGGGGTATGAACCATAGAGAAGTTGGAATACAGTAGGTTTAACACCAATATAAACAAACAATGAGTTAATTACAGTACCTTATGTGGTGGTTTTTCTTTCTTGCACTAACGGAGCTTATGAGATTTCCTGTTGAGTTTTGTGTTGTGAAGTTTTATGTTTTAGGTAAAGATTTGATGGACTATGGAATAAGGAGTGGAAAGAGCCTAATCTTGGGGATGACCAGGCACCCCAAGGTAATATTGAAGGATAACCAAAAGCCTAAGCTTGGGGATGCCCTGTATGGCATCCCCTCTTTCGTCTTCGTTCACCGGTAACTTTACTTGGAGCTATATTTTTATTCACCACATGATATGTGTTTTGCTTGGAGCGTCATGTAATTTTCTTTTGTTTTGCTTGCTGTTTGAATAAGATACCAAGATCTGAAATTCTTAAATGTTAGAGAGTCTTCGGATAGTTGCATAATTATTCGACTACTCATTGATCTTCACCTATGTCTTTCGGAGTAGTTTGTCATTTGCTCTAGTACTTCACTTATATCTTTTTAGAGCACGTCGGTGGTTATATTTTGAAGAAATAGATGAAATCTCATGCTTCACTTATATTATTTCGAGAGTCTTTTAGAACAGCATGGTATTTGCTATGGTTATAAAATTGGTCCTAGAATGAGGGGCATCCAAGTTGGGTGTAATAAAAACTATCATAGAAAGTGAATTGGATGCTATGATCAATTCGATACATGATAATTGTTTTGAGACATGGAGGTGGTGATATTAGAGTCATGCTAGTTGTGTGATCATGAATTTAAAGAATACTTGTGTTGAAGTTTGTGATTCCCGTAGTGTAGGACCTTGAAGTATGTCTAGAGGGGGGTGTGATTAGACTACTTGACCAATTAAAAGCTTAACATTTTCCCAATTTTAGAGTTTGACAGATTTTAGCTATCTTAGGACAAGTCAATCAATCATCACACAATTCAATCAAGCATGCAAAGAGTATATAGGCAGCGGAAATTAAAGCATGCAACTTGCAAGAAAGTAAAGGGAAGGGTTTGGAGGATTCAAACGCAATTGGAGACACAGATGTTTTTGGCGTGGTTCCGATAGGTGGTGCTATCGTACATCCACGTTGATGGAGACTTCAACCCACTAAGGGTAACGGTTGCGCGAGTCCACGGAGGGCTCCACCCACAAAGGGTCCACGAAGAAGCAACCTTGTGTATGCCACCATGGCCGTCGCCCATGAAGGACTTGCCTCACTAGCGGTAGATCTTCACGAAGTAGGCTATCTCCTTGCCCTTACAAACTCCTTGGTTCAACTCCACAATCTTGTCGGAGGCTCCCATGTGACACCTAGCCAATCTAGGAGACACCACTCTCCAAGAAGTAACAAATGGTGCGTTGATGATGAACTCCTTGCTCTTGCTTCAAGTGATAGTCTCCCCAACACTCAACTCTCTCTCATAGGTTTTGGATCTGGTGGAAAGAAGATTTGAGTGGAAAGCAACTTGGGGAAGGCTAGAGATCAAGATTCATATGGTAGGAATGGAATATCTTGGCCTCAACACATGAGTAGGTGGTTCTCTCTTAGAAATGGTAAGTTGGAAGTGTAGGTTTGTTCTGATGGCTCTCTCCACGAATGAAGAGGGGGTGGAGGGGTATATAGCCTCCACACAAAATCTAACCGTTACACACAATTTACCAAACTCGCTGGGACCGATTCAACAGACTCGGTTGGACCGATTTAGTAAACCTAGTGACCGTTAGGATTTTCGGTGGGACTGACATGCAACTCGGTGAGACCGATTCGGTTAGGGTTAGGGCATAACGTAATCTCGGTAAGACCGATTACACAAACTCGGTGAGACCGATTTTGGTAATAAGCTTTCCAGAGAGTTGGTCAGGTAAACTCAGTGGGATCGATTTGCTCTTTTCGGTGAGACCGAAATATTACAAAAAGGAAACAAAGAGTTTACATTGCATCCTCGGTGGGACCGATCTCTCACTTCGGTTAGACCGAAACGTTACGAAGGGAAACAAAGAGATTGCAATCCCATCTCGGTGAGACCGAGATCCCTATCGGTAAGACCGATTTGCTTAGGGTTTGTGGCAGTGGCTATGACTTTTGGAATCGGTGGCGCCGGATAGGAAGAATCGTTGTGACCGATTTTGGCTTTGGGTTTAGGTCATTTGTGGATGTGAGAAAGTAGCTGAGGGTTTTGGAGCATATCACTAAGCACATGAAGCAAAAGGCTCATTAAGCAACACCTCATCCCTCCTTGATAGTATTGGCTTTTCCTATAGACTCAATGTGATCTTGGATCACTAAAATATAAAATGAAGAGTCTTGAGCTTTTGAGTTTGAGCCAATCCTTTGTCCTTAGTATTTTGAGGGATCCACTTTCATCATCCATGCCATGCCATTCATTGAGCTTTCCTGAAATAATAGTCTTGGAATAGCATTAGCTCAATGAGCTATATGTTGTTATGAATTACCAAAACCACCTAGGGATAGTTGCACTTTCAATCTCCCCCTTTTTGGTAATTGATGACAACATATAGATCAAAGCTTCAACAAATGATAATAAGATTGAATAACATCGTCGCTTTGAGAAGTATGTGATAAGCAAGAGCTCCCCCTAAATTTGTGCATGGTTTAAGATTTGCTTTGGACTGCAAATGCACAATGACTTAGGCTCATGGGTTACTCTTCCATGTCACATACACCTTGGTGGAGCGCTCAAAATAATAAAGATTGAATACATGCACTCATCACCAAGCAAAGTGAATGATCATATAGGATAGATAGGATAATATCATCAAACATGCATAAGTGTAGCTTATGATCAAACACATGATCACCAATGTCTCACAAGAATAGCATAGTATCTCAAGCAATCAAAAGCAAACAAGTTTTAACCACCAAATCAAGAGAGAATAAAAGCAACACACTCTCTCTCGAAGCCTATGATCTATACATTTTTCTCCCCCTTTGGCAACAAGTTACCAAAAAGTTCATAGAAAATGCATAGTGCTAGATCGACTCTCAGGCTTGATCTTCAGGTGGTGGTGTCCGGATAAATCCAAGAACGAAGGCTTCAGTTGAAGTAGAGGGTGCTGGAGTTGATGCTGGAGCTGGTTGCACTGGAGCAGTTGGGGCTGTAGCTGGTGCAGAAGATGTGGCTCTAGTGTCTGTCACAGGCACTGCAACTGACCTCTAGCTCTAGGCACTCTGGCAAACACATTAGTGGTAGTCTTGCCCTGCCTCTCCTGCATGTCATCCTGTAGCTGCTCTACAACTGACTGAATCTCAGTTACTTTGACATCAAGATCATGAAATTTGAGTTCCATGATTCTTTCCGTGCTCTCCGATTCGAGTGAGGGTGGCCAATCCCTTCTCAATCCTCAGTGTTGATGCTATTAAGTAACCAAGCTGCTCCTGCTTGTTCTTCAAGAAATACTCAGATGCCTCCTCTTGAGTTGGCATCCTGGCAGCCTTCTCCTTCCTTGCCTTCTCCTTCTTCTCTTGAGCATGCACTGATGATGGATCATTCTCATTCATGACAACCTGATTGTCCTCAAAGTCTGGATAAAGTGGAAAATGTTCCTTATCCAATTGATATTTCCCTGTCCCCATCTTTGAGTTAACCAACTCCTGAATCTGAGGGGCATATCCACAGCTCCTCTTCTGATCTGCTGCAGTCCTCTTAATGATTTCAATCATGAGGCTCATGACTTTGAACTTCTGTGGCACATCAAACACATGCAACATGTTGATGGCATGCCATCTGATCATGTTGTGGTCACCTGACTTAGGCAACAGAGTGTGCCTCAGAATCCAGTTGATAGTTGGCAGCCCTGACAGTAGGAAGTGGACTGATCCAAACTTATGTGTCTCAACAGCTTTGTCTGGGATCTCCTTGTACATGTGTGCCATGGAATTGTGGTCCATCTTCTTCTTTGCATAAATATCTAGGTCATCTTCATTTTCCTTTGGGGCATTGATCAGTCTTGCCCATTCTTCAACAGTGGACTGGTACCTTGTACCTTCAGACATCCAAACTATCCTTCCATCTGGATAGAAGTGTGCTGTGGAGTAGAATTGCATGATAAGTTCATCATTCCAGTTGGTGAGATTTTGCCCAACAAAATCAGCAACTCCACAAGCAACAAAACTGTCTTGCACTCCAGGATAGTGCTCTTCATTGTCCTTGATGTAGGTCCAGTCGACACACCTCATATCACATACTATGGGCTTCTTGTCCAACAAGATTGTCTCATAGAAGTCCTGCTGTTCCTTTGTATGGAACCTGTAATCAACAACAGTTCTTCTCCTTGAGGCATATGGATCTTCCATCCTCCATATACTCAACCCTGAGTCCTTCCTGATCCTCATGTCCTCAGCTACAGGATGGGCATCATTGTGGTCTAGTATCTTGGGCTTGAGCTTACTTAGGACCTGTCCTTCTTCATCTTCCTCATCAGCAACATTAGGCACTGGGGCCTTGTTCTTCTTAGCAGCTGGAATACTCCTAGTATTCCTCTTTGGTGCAAGCTTGGCCTTGGAGCCAGCTTTGGGTGCTTCCTTGGGCTTAGATGTTGCAGCCCCTGATCTAATAGCATCACCCATAAGCTTTGGTGCCTTGGGTGCTGGTGCAGCAACCTCTTCTTCCTCTTCAGAATCTCTTCTCATTGAGGGCTTTCCAAGAACCTGGGCAGTTGTGGTTCTTGCTCTCTTCTTTATCTTATCCTGAGCAGCTTCATCCTCTGATTCAATGGTAAACTTCATTGTTTCTCCAGTGGGAACTTTCTTGGGTTTGGAAGATGTGACTTTCTTTTCAGGTGCCTCTTTGGGTTACATGCATTACGGCACTTGAGTGGACCTTCTGACCTTGGGCATAGGTGTCCTCTTGGCAGGAACTTTCTTATCCAGTCCAGGCTTTGTATTCTTTGCTGAGCCATACTCCTTTTTGAGCACTACTTTCTTCGAAGTAGCCTCATCTTCAGCTGCCACATAGTCCTCATCCCCTGAGTCTGAAGTTCTCTTCCTCCTTTGCCTGATAGCAGCCTTGGGAAGATTGCTAGGAGTGCTTCTGCTGCCTTCATCTGAAGTGCTTGAGGGACTAGTGCCCTCACTCATGTGCACCTGCTCTTCTGACCTGTTCTGGCTGTCACTCTGGTCTGACATGCTGTAAACACTGACTGCTGACCCTGTGAAGAGTTATAGATGAGGTAGAATGGATGAGCATCACAAAATGCAGAGATTTTTGCAAAAGAATGATTCAAAAGTTCAGTTTTAGTTTTCCACAGAAAGCATTTTGGATCAACCGATTTTCAAACTCGGTGATACCGAAGCAGTTTTGGAACCTAAACTGATGAACTCGGTTGGACCGAGTCTCAGTTCGGTGGCACCGAGACTGCTAGGGTTTCACAAAGTCCTAAAATCGGTCTCACCGATTAGTAATTCTCGGTCAGACTGAGAGTTACTAGTGCAATGGCATAAGCCAAATCGGTGGGACCGAGTTTTTCAACTCGGTGAGTCCGAGATGGTTTCGGCGGAAACCTAACCCTAAAATTTTGAATCTCATCTAATCTACGGACTACATTGACTGGATAGGAGTGTTTCAATCGTGGCAAGAATCAATAAGAACACAATGTGCTAGGAATTGGACGAGGATAGCACAGTGATCGAGTCCATACCCTAGCTTGGCGATGAACTCGCTACGGCGGCAGCGGCGGGGTCGAAATATGTTGACAGCGGCGGAGACCAGCGACAGGAGGCGGCTGGCAATGAGGAGACGATCCGGAGACCTTGGAGGCAGACCGAGCTATTGCGTGGGCGAAGGGGTTCAGAGGAATTTCCAAATTTTTTCCCGTGACTATATATAGCCCGACCCTGTCGGTGTGACCGAGTGGAACAACTCGGTGGCACCGAGATGCATAACTATGTACACTTACAGCAACTCGGTGTGACCGAAAAGTTCAAATCGGTTGCACCGAGATTGAAAACTTAGATCAACTTAATGATCTCGGTAGGACCGAGATGGAGGAATCGGTCAGACAGAGAATCACAAAGAAGTTTTGGAAGTTTAAGTCTATGACGAATTGGGGACTCCGAGTGCTCCTCACACAGAGTGGTTTGAATCTGACTTGATCAAATTTTGTGATGTAGCATGAATAGAGTTTGAGACGAGAAAAGCATAGACAGCTAGAGAAGGTTCTTAGGCATTCTTGTCCATCCACTTGGCAAAAAGAAAAGAAGCCAATCAATCAAAACAACAAGTGGATGTCCTTGAATGAGTAAAATATGCACCAACATGCTCACACAATAAGATGGCAAATGAAATATGTGGCAAAGCATGAACAACCAATTCTAGCATCTATCAAACAATTAGCGATGACTAGGTCATCTATATATGAGTATATTGACTTAGGAGTCAAATGAAAACATTTGATCATAGGTCATACTCATCGTTTAAGCTCAAGTGGGGTTACCACTTTTACATAATGCATTGATGTGTTCACACCATCAGAGTTGCTTTGACTCAATTCTTAGAGTTAAGCTCCCCCTAGATGTGAGATCCCCCTTTAGAGGGATGAACTAACCTTGGGTTTTGTTGATGATGACTTCATGTAGGTGTTGAAGATGTGGATGCTCAATGTTGAAGTAGATCATTTGGAGCAATCCTTTGGAGTGAGTTGCACTTTCAACTTACCTACATGGGTTAGTCCCACAAGGAACAAATAAGGATATCCATCGACATAGAGTGAAGCACACACAAGATGATGTCCATGAAATCATTAAGTTACCTTGTCCCTTGCCTTACCAACATGAGGGTTCGTGACTCCTTGAACTAGTGCAAGATGTGGAAGTTGATTGCACTTGTTCTTGCCATAATTATATGAGTGTAGAATGTTGGCGGAGTCACCCTCAAGAACTCTCTAGTTCTTCTTCTTTGGGATCCACATCATCTTGATGGGAATCCTTGGAGTTGTAGTTGTACTTGATGAAGCAGAACTTGACGTAGTCTTGGGAACCCACTTGAACGAGGCCTTAGGTGCTTCTTCAAATGCATCAATATCTTCTTAAAGCTTGTCCTTGCCTTTGTTCTTGTGGTCTTGTGGTGGAAGATCATCTTGTGCTTGTGTTCCCTTGAAGGAAGTAGGATCATACTTCTCCTGTTGAGGAACAAACTTCGTCTTGGGGTATTGATCTTCTTCCCACTCAACTCCATTGGCATTGAACTTTCGTTCAAAACCAACACCTTGATTCTTCCGGTGCCTTCCTTGCTTGCGTACAATTTCCTCGAATTGCTTACTCCCGGCAAGGCTCTTGTAAACACCTTTCTCTATAATTCCCTTCAATAAGCTATTTTCTTGCTCAAGTGTAAATTGGCTAAGAGAATCATTAGTGGAATCAAGAGAACTACTAGAAGCAACAATATTGTATTTGACATTATTATTGTTACTACTAGAGGAAGTATCTTTCTTGTACTTGTTACTAGACTTGACTTGAGGCATGTAAGTAGATAAGAGTAAATGCTTGGCATTGTAAGAAGAACTTTTCTTACAGATATCATCATTGATTGCTTTTAAGAACTCATGCTCTTGTTCAAGATTGAGCTTTTCAAAGCGTATCTTCTCATGAGCCCTTAAAAGTTCTCGATAATATTCGAAGATAGTTCCATGAGCCAACTTAAGAGTGTTTAGTTCTTTATTTAGAAGCTCAATCTTCTCCTTATCATTGTCATTCGTTTTATCTTGATTAGCATGATTAATTGACGTTTCATCATAGTATTCATCACTAGAGTTGTCAACAAGTAAATCATCATCCACAAGCAAGTCATCTTCATCACTATTGAAATCAACATACTCAGGATGTGTTACCTTTGGACCTTTGGCCATGAAGCATCTTCCAATTCCTTCATTTGGTGAATCAAATATGTCGTAGGAGTTGGTTGACGCAAGTGCTAGACCGGCAACACCTTCATCTTGAGTATATTCGGAGTCGGAGTGATAGCTTCTCTCGGAGTGATTGTCGGAGTCGAAGACGGATACCCATTCACCAACATGAGCTTGATGTCTTTGTTTTGTGTAGCTCCTTGATGACTTGTCCTTCCTTTCCGAATCCTTGCTTCTCCGTGAGGGTCTTATTTCATAACGATCATCTGTACTCCTCCTCTTTCTTGGTGGTGATTCTTCTCTTTTGCTTCTTCTTCTAGGAGAATCTTCTCTTCTTTTGTAGGGTGCCGTACACTCATTGGAATAGTGTCCGAGTCTCCCACAATTGTAGCAATTGCGCTCTCGACTAGAAGATCTTTTGTCATGGTAAGACCTTGACTTGGAGCTTCTTTCTTTGCTTCTACTCTTGTAGAATTTGTTGAAGTTCTTCACCATTAAGCTCAGTTCTTCATTGAAGGTTTGTTTCTCACTTGATGATGTGGGGGATTCACTTGAGGCTTTGTAAGGACCACTTGACTTGTTGTGAAGTTCCTCCTTATCCTTGAGTGACATCTCATGAGCAACAATTCTTCCAATGACTTCCGTTGGCTTGAGATCTTTGTAGTTTGGCATCATTCGGATCAATGTGCACACGGTATCATACTTTCCATCCAACGCTCTTAGGATCTTCTTGATGATGAATTTGTCGGACATCTCTTCACTCCCTAAGCCGGCAATCTCATTTGTGATAAGAGCAAGCCTAGAGTACATTTCAGTGACACATTCACCATCCTTCATTTTGAACTTGTCAAGCTGACTTTGGAGCACATCCAACTTGGATTCCTTGACGGATTCGGTACCTTCATGCATATCAATCAAAGTATCCCAAATTTCCTTTGCATTCTCAAGACGGCTGATTTTGTTGAATTCTTCAGGGCACAATCCATTGAAGATGATATCACAACCTTGAGCGTTGTATTGCAGCATCTTCAATTCTTCCGCATTAGCTTCACGGTTTGGATCTCTTCCATCAAAGAATTACCTTGCAAGCCAATACAAATAATTTCCCAAACGACGGGGTTATGTCCGAGAATATGCATTTTCATCTTATGCTTCCAACTAGCAAAATTAGTACCATCAAAGTAAGGACCTCTACGGTGATAATTTCCCTCGCTAGACACCATACTCTCCTAGGTTGTGAAACCAAGGCTATGACCACCAAAAGCTATGGAAATCAAAGCAAATGAAGACCAAAGCTCTGATACCACTTGTAGGACCTTGAAGTATGTCTAGAGGGGGATGATTAGACTACTTGACCAATTAAAAGCTTAACCTTTTCTCAATTTTAGAGTTTGGCAGATTTTAGCTATCTTAGGACAAGTTAAGCAATCATCACACAATTCAAGCAAGCATGTAAAGAGTATATAGGCAGCGGAAATTAAAGCATGCAACTTGCAAGAAAGTAAAGGGAAGGGTTTGGAGGATTCAAACGCAATTGGAGACACGGATGTTTTTGGCGTGGTTCCTATAGGTGGTGCTATCGTACATCCACGTTGATGGAGACTTCAACCCACGAAGGGTAACGATTGCGCGAGTCCACGGAGGGCTCCACCCACGAAGGGTCCACGAAGAAGCAGCCTTGTCTATCCCACCATGGCCGTCACCCACGAAGGACTTGCCTCACTAGCGGTAGATCTTCATGAAGTAGGCTATCTCCTTGCCCTTACAAACTCCTTGGTTCAACTCCACAATCTTGTCGGAGGCTCCCAAGTGACACCTAGCCAATCTAGGAGACACCACTCTCCAAGAAGTAACAAATGGTGCGTTGATGATGAACTCCTTGCTCTTGTGCTTCAATTGATAGTCTCCCCAACACTCAACTCTCTCTCATAGGTTTTGGATCTGGTGGAAAGAAGATTTGAGTGGAAAGCAACTTGGGGAAGGCTAGAGATCAAGATTCATATGGTAGGAATGGGATATCTTGGCCTCAACACATGAGTAGGTGGTTCTCTCTTAGAAATGGTAAGTTGGAAGTGTAGGTTTGTTCTGATGGCTCTCTCCACGAATGAAGAGGGGGTGGAGGGGTTAAGGCAGATGGCATGGGTCCAAGTTATCGACGAAGATTTCCGCTGCAATGTTATACTCAAGACTTGACCATAATGGTCCTACTTGTGTAAGACGGTATGTATGGATGTCAGACTCTTGTTATTCAGCTTCTGTGTGTTCAGTGAGCATTGATCTCTGGGATCACTGTACACGTGCAATCGGTGATCGTGACTTATGAGTCGGGGTCCCCACAGAGCTGGTATCAGAGCCATCCTGACTGTAGGAAGCCTTAGTTAGCATGGTCGTTAGTTAGGGTAAAACTATTTCCAAAACTACTACTAGTTTTCAAAACTATCTGTACTTGTCTTCCCTTCTCAGTTTTTCAAAAACCAAGGTATACTTTCCTTATTGATCTCTTCCCCTTCAAAACCTTCGGTCGCTAGAACCCTTATGCCCCTGACCACTGGATTCCTTGTAATCCTCGTGGATAATCTAGAAGGAAGATGCCTTGCCAGACATTCACCCACATCTCCTGAACACAAGATTGGCGACATCACAACAAGACGATACCAACAGAAGATACATCCTCGAGGAATGAGGACCTGAAGGCCCAGGAGATGGTGACACCCTTGACACTGCCCCAAGATGATGCAACCTTAGTCTACGATGATCAGGGCATAGAATATGCAAGATCATGATATACATCACTAATAGGGTAACTCTATCACTACCGTTGTTGTATTGGCAACCACCAGTGGATGGGAACCTAGCCATTTGGTCCGCCTCACTATAGTGAGCAGGAAAACGGTTCTCTTCATCCCCCGCTCTTGGTGTTGATGTTGTCACCAATGTAACCGACATGATGGACCTCTATTATGTGTTGTTAATGTCGTTGCATAAAGGATGATCTACTCAGCGCCTTCGACACCTTAGAAGACAAAAAGGGATCGTCATGATTAAGAAGACAACAGAAGACCGAGTCAATGCCTGCTATGAGAAGCCACCTTCACCCCATCACTTCAACAGGCAAGAAGTTGTTGAAGACTCTTCAAGCTCAACCGGGATCGTTTCATCAAACAAGTTGAAGACTCTTCAAGCTCAACCGGGATCGTTTCATCAAACAACTACAAGAGACATAGCAACACCTGAGGAAAACCCGGAAGACTGCACGAGGCACAAGGCACGGCTACTGAGTCCGAGAATCCCTAGGGTAGGATGAGTCGTGTACCCCCTAAGCGCAGTCGAGTTCGTGTAATTGTTCGAATAGAACCATGATTGTGTGTTGCTTGTTTTTTTTTGTGTTTTGATATAGGTCGCACTTTTTGCCCTAAGCGACAAGTATGCGACTATATCACCTTCCTTCCTTGTTTCATTTGTTTGGCTCTCTTTGCACCTATTTGTTTGCACTAGCACTATAGAACCCCCTTTAGGCATTCCCCATCTATGCCACTTTTCTCTCTCTTCTCTCTCATCAACTGAAGACCGGCAAGACAAGATACACCAGGAATTCCACCTCGGCGACCAACAAGCATTGAAGACTTTTTTCTACAACCTCCTCGACCAAGTGCAGCCCCTTAGAGTTATGGTTGCCCCTCAAGATTATAAACCCATTCCTAGACCGTTCGAGACTTCACGAGATACCCCAGCTCGAATCCTTAACCATGAGCTTAACCTACGGAATTGCAAGAGAACCTGTTAAGCCTCCGTAACCTTGCTTATCACTTGGTTCATTATGGAACTAGTGGACATAGTGAACGAGCACATTATCATCCTAAGATAGCACCAAACTGACGATGCCATAGGGAAGACCAATTTAAGGATATAGGATCAGAGGACAAATGACTTGGTGAGTTTATATCAATGACTATGAGGAATTATCTGAGACTCTTTGGTGGATTATAAGGCTACCATGTTGGTAGATGAACTTGGTGGGATCATGAGTATAGATTAGCATAACTTTCTTTACCCCTGAGTAAATTGGATTTAGTAGGATAATTGTGTTCGCAAGCTAGAATTCTTGGAAGTATTTGGATTTAACTTAGCCATGGGATATTGTTAGGAGACAGTTGATATTACGTAAATGACTTGAGGGAAACATGCAGGATCCCTCGTTGGACAAGAGATTTGGATTTAAATAGGTGATTCTAGTTGAATATAGATGCTGAGTAAGTCTACATGGTTCGGAGTAAATTGGATTTAGACTGATGATCTCGATCATGATACCATGTTTCTCGGTGGACAATAAACTAAGAGATTGGATTAAGTGTCGAGGTTGATTTAGGGATCTATATAAGCTTGAGGTTGGAGTTTACATGACCATGATAATGGAAATTGGTGGACTTACTATAGTAGAGACGGCCCTTTCAAGTATTTGGGGACTATAGGACATTAGAAGAATCGTGTGAGACACCATAGACATTGGATTTGTAGAATTAATGGATTATGTAGTGATTAATGGAAGTTAATGGGTTGTTGGAGTTGATTCATAGGAAGGAAACAGGATCTTGGAGTGGCTTACGACGTGTTTCCTTAGGATAGAGGTGCTTTATCTTAGACCTTGGAAGAATAGGCTGAGCACTTGGATTGTCCTGTTTTATTCCAGCTTGGAAGCTTGTATGCTCTACCCATGGATTTTTAGGGGTAGCCACATACATGAGTTTGGGGATCGTAGACATATATGATTTTGTTAGACCTCCTCTTGGGAGTCATGAGGATATGAATAGCATGAGTGATGACTGGAGTTGACCTATATGAATGATGCTTTCAATAGTATAAGGTGATCTGTTTGGAGGACTAAGTAGAACAATTGGCATCTCAGAAACTGTGCTCAAGGATGGGATGATAAACATTCACTCGCACACTAGAACCCTTGAAACCCTTACGCCCTACCAAGCCACAACATGGTCGGATCCTGACCTTGGGCTTTGGCTCTAGATCGATAAGACCTTGGCCAATGCTCAACTGTGACCATCACCAATGCCCTAGCCTACTTTATGTACCCCATGAACAAAGTCTTCATGGAGTGCTTAGACAAGATAGTTGTCATCATCATTTGGTGACCTACCTGTCCACCCGAAGATGGAAGAAGAACCGTTCAGCTAGATAGAAGAGAATTGAAGGCCGCGATGTCAAGAAGGAAGAACTACACCAACCACCATCGTCAAGAAGTAAACCTCCGCCTTGAAGACCAGGTGTACCTGCAAGCCACTCCTCTCTAAGGAACCAAGCATTTCCACGACAAGGAGACCCACACCAAGATTCATCGGCCCCCTCGAGATCACTCCAAGATTTAACAACCCCCTCTGAGATCACTACGAGACGAAGAGAAGACAGTTACTAGCTGGAGTTGCCACCTGAGTTGCCTGATGTGCACAACGCTTTCCATGCATCACAACCCCGGAAGTGTTTCCAACTTCCTAACTTGCCCGATCTCTATGAGGGCATTGACCATCGAGCCATCGACCCCTAGCCCAATCTAACCTACCGAGAGCTACCCATTAGCAACCTGGATCAAGAAGAGCGTCAGACACGGAGCCACACCATCAAGTACTTCAAGCTCAATGGAGCCCTACACGGAAGCAGAAGAAGTATGAGGACGTGAAGACTACCCTAGATTCAAGTTTCTGTATCCCTTTCCGCGCCTAGTTTGGGAATCTCGGGGACGAGATTCTTGTAAGGGGGTAGGTCTGTCACATCCTGATTTTCATGCCACAACACTCAAGTCAATAAATCATGCTAAAATGTGGTTTGACAAAAACTTTTGAGTGTTTTGGACCTTGCCTTGATTGGTTATTGTGTGATGTTTGCAAGTGCTCTAGAAATCAAATAAATCCTCCAACTTCGATACTTCATTTCCTTGCCCCAAACTTCTGCCCAATGATCATGCCATGTGTATAGATCAATATAGTATTTTCTTACAAAATTAATTTAGCCAAAAGGTATTTTCTATAGTTTTTCAAAAACCCCTGAATTGAGGTTTGCACTGCAAGTACTTAATTAAGGGCAGTAAAAATCTTTCCAAAAATATATTTGACTCCTATTAGATATAGGATACCCAGAAACCACAAAAATATAATTTTAAATGTTATTTTCCTATTTTATTTAAAAGCTTTTTCTTAAGGCCAGAAATGGTCTTTAATAAGGAAAAATTATTTTATTGTTTCAAAAATATTTGACAAAAATTAGGGAAACTCAGTGGACATATATTTTCCATATATAAGAGTTTCAACACATGGTCATGTTCAAAATATTGGTCAAACCCCTCAAAAACCCTTTTTGGATATTTCAAGCTTTTGAAATATTTACAAAGGAAATATTCTCCAAAAATTCCAAGAAAATTCTATCATGTCACATATGACATATTTGGTGATCTTGCCAAGTCTCATGTCTTGGAGAACAAGATAACATCATCAAATCCCCTCAAAACCATTTCTGTCCATTTTGAAGTTTGAGCAACTTTACATTGCCAAACATTCCCAAATACTCTCAAACCTTGTGAACATTCTCAAATGTTCTAATTATTCATCTAGACCAAATGGCACAAGTTGGAGAACAAGTTAACTTGATCAAAGTGCCCCAAAACCCTTCCTGTCCAGAACCAAATTTGGACAACTCTACATTGCCAAGTGTGTCCTTTTGATCTTAATTTTTGTGTACATGTTCAAATCCTCAAATGATGACACTACACCAAGTGGTTCATCAAGGAGAATAGATTTGCATGACTAAATCTTGGCAAAGCCATTTCTGCTGATTTCTACGGTTCACCAAAGTTACATTGGCTACTTTGCCCAAATGAGCTCAAACTTGGTGGAACACCCTAATTCTATGTGCCATTCCATCCTGTTAGTTCTCATGGCATGTGTAATTAATTTTCTTGCCCAAACCAACAACAAACACCTTCTGCCATTTTTCCAGAATCATCTTTTTGACCACTTCCACTATTCTCCATGAGCTCAACTTTTTACCACAGCCCCTCCTAGTCCCCCTTTACCTCTGGTGTTCTTCCCTGCCCGAGAGGCAATGATGAAGGGGGGCAGAGACCCATTTTTCCTCTCTGGGCAGCCACTTCCCCTCCCTTTCTCATCTCTCTCTCACTCCTGGCATGTTCCAGGGCATCCAATATATGCCTGTTGGAGTGCGAAAGGATGTGCTTTATCAAGGCAAGCTTCTCTTTCTTTCGCCAATGAAGTTCATATAAGTGTATAGAAAGCCTTCTTTTCACAACCATGCACAAACCAAAGTGCTGCTGAAACGTGAAATCCATGCACCAACAAGTTCCGGTTCATAAGCAATGAAAAAGCTGTTCCAGGGCATCCAATGCCACTTTCCCATTGTTTACTCCCCCCTGCAGCTTCCAGACACAAGTGGCCGCGCCCATTCCGCAAAAAGGCATGTCATGCCGGCCAAAGACGCGCTCTGGAGCACGTCAGCGTGCTCCCGACCGTTGACGCATCGTCCCCCGACCACCTCGAGCCTCCCCCTTGCACCAGTCGAGGTGCCTCGACGTCCTCAACACGCCACCAGGCTGGCCCCCTCCTTCCCCTCTCTGTCATGTCCGTACCGCACGTGCCCAGAGCCGCCCGAGCCCGCCAATGCGTGTGCGAGCTCGTGGCTCCACCTGGAGCTCGCCCCGCTCCATCTCTCCCTTCCTGGCGCCCTACACCACCCCCACGAGCACCGCAGACAACTCCTTGCTCGCTCCCCTTGCCGCCCGATCCGTTTCCACGGCCACCCGTGCGCCGCGTCCACGGTGAGCCGTGGCCTCGCCATTTAGGGCCACCCCCGAGCCCCCTCTGTACTCCTTTGCCTCTCTCTCCCTCCCAGAGACCCCCTGGACCAACTCACTCCTCTCCCCGCGCCCTCCATCCGCCACCATGGCCGGAGCCTTGCCGTCGGCCTCCGCCTAAATTCGCACCCACCATTCTTCCTCCTCCCCTATAGACCACACTAGAGCACCTCCACCACCACCGCGAGCCTCTCCCGTGCTTCTCCCTCTCCTTCCCATGGCCGTGCTGTCGAGTTCCCTCACCACCGCCGGCCTCGCCGCTGCGGCCGATGATGTGCTCGCGTCCGGCCACCCCTGCGGTCGTGGCGCACCTCATCGGATGCGCCGCTCTCCCCTAAACACGCCGGTGTGCTGGGCGTCGCCGCAGGTGACCGGAGCCACCAGAACGGGCGCCGACAAAGTGCTCGGCCCCACCTCCTCTGCCTCCTTCGTCGCGCGCGGGAGGAGGGAGATGACCCTGCGGGTGGACCCTGCAGGTCAGTGACCCCGTCAGCGGGCCCCTCCATTTAAGTGGACACGGCTTCGGGCTAATCTGCTTGACCCGCTGGGTAGCGCACTCACAGAATGCGCCTTCTACGTCACCCCCACTCCGCGCACGTGGCCGAGCCGCTGGGCCGGCCCAGTAGCACCACCGCTATCCCTCGCCCGGTGCGCTCTGCTGCCGCCCAGATTTGGCCTATTTAGGTAAATCCCTCTCCTTTTTCTTTTTCTGTAGACTTGTAAAATCCATAAACAATTCAAATGGACTCCAAATTTGATGATTCAAATTTCTAGTGACTCTATAAATCATGATATACCTGGTGGTGCAACATGCACATCTTTCCAGAGAACTTTTCTTCACAAATATTTATCAGATCCTATCTTTCCTATTTTTGTGATGAACTTTAGAAAATCACAAAGAGCTCAAAATTGATCCAAATGCCATGATTCAAATTCCTAGATGCTTCTAAGTTCATAACTTAGTTTATCAACATTTTTCTTAATACCTTCTGTGCCCCACAAAATAATGAGCCATTTCTTCATGTTTGTCAACTTTGCAAATCCATAGAATATTCATTTGAATTCTAAATCTAGTGAAACCAACTCCTAGATGCTTCTAAAATTATGATTTGTTAAATGGGTGCCTTTGCCCATTTTTCCAAAATATATTTCTGTACACTTCTTAAAAATCCATAAACCCCTTGATTCCATCATACTGAAATGTTCAGAGATGTCCATTGATCAAATCCTAATGGAACCACTTTGGTCATCCCTCATATGACCAGAGGTATCCTAGAAAAGTCCAACTCAAATTTTTTAGAGCACTTTTATTTCCTGCCTTGTTGTGTTGCTTATTATGGTTGCTTTCGACGATAGTTGACGAAGTAGGCGGAATGCTCGGAGTTGGACCAGAGATATTTGAAGACCTCGAAGACTTTGTTACAACAGGCAAGCAGCCCTTTGACCATGTCCATGAAACCTTTTTTATGCATGACACATAACTCTTTATTATTGTTGCATCGGAATCATGATGAGATGGTAGACCACGTTGGTTGCTTGCCTCTGTTACTTCCTCATTGATACTTGCATTGTGCATGACCCTACCTTCTTATGAGGGTTATGCCGGTGGGAGTAGATAGGATGCTAAAGTAGTTGCTACGAAAAGTAGGTCAGGGTTATGCATGGAAAGGAACAAGTGTGGTTTGGCATACTTGCAAACAACCCCAGTGGGTGCCACTAATGCCCCTGGGAGATGATGATGAACTAGGTCACTACTTGGTGGAGAAGTAGTGTACCGAGGCTTGATAAAAGTGTTGTTTATAGAGATGGATTAGATTTAAGATTTGTCGACTGTCGCAACCTTACATGCGCAACCACTCTACCCTTGTATGGGAAAGGGCATTATTGATTACCTAGGCCGATACTAGCTTGGAGCCCACATTACTAGTGACGGGGGAGAGTTGGTGCTCTCTCTCGGGAAGGGGTCGTGCCAGGTAGGGCGGCCATGACTGTTTTCACAGGGCACCTGACACACCGTTGGTACCCCGTGCTTGTGGTATGTGATGAATATGGGAGCGAGGCTCCACAACTTTATGATGTGAAATGTTAGGCACGGGGGTTACTACCAATCGAGTGGACTCCTTGTTCGTGTCGTCTAAGGAAAGGTAGTGATCGGGTGCTTACCCCGGGTACTTGAGGTACCGCGGGTCGTGGCTGACACGGAAGTTCCCCGCATCTTGTGGGTACAGTGTGCAACCTCTGCAGAGTGTAAAACTATTCGAATAGCCGTGTCCACGGTCAAGGACAGT
Organism: Aegilops speltoides; assembly: GCA_021437245.1. NCBI lineage: Eukaryota > Viridiplantae > Streptophyta > Magnoliopsida > Poales > Poaceae > Aegilops > Aegilops speltoides. The sequence goes on along the minus strand of CM038147.1, from coordinate 325,649,580 downwards.
TGGGCGGTGCTGCTTAGACTATGTCCATATGTTTCTGACAAACAACACCGTTTGGTGATATTGATGATGTGACTCGTTAGGAAGTCACGATGAGCTTGAGCATGAGTTGTTCATGACTCTTTCTCGATGTTGATGTCTGTAACCTCCTGATGCTTGTTGCAGACGCATTCCTGTCCTTGATAAATGTTGATCATACTTGCATGAGAAAAACTAGCTTTCCGCAACAATGCCAATTAAGCAGTAGAGCTTTGCATAATTATTTTGTTATCACTCTTGGGTTGCTTGCGAGTACATTCAAAGTACTCATTGGCTTGCCACTGGTTATTTTATTGGCCAGGCATGAAAGAACAGGATATGATGAGGAATACTTCGGTGATGAACATGCTAGCTAGGACGCTTCCCAGTCAGAATGCCTGTAGGGTTAAGGCAGATGGCATGGGTCCAAGTTATCGACAAAGATTTCCGCTGCAATGTTATACTCAAGACTTGACCATAATGGTCCTACTTGTGTAAGACGGTATGTATGGATGTAAGACTCTTGTTATTCAGCTTCTGTGTGTTCAGTGAGCATTGATCCCTGGGATCACTATACACGTGCAATCGGTGATCATGACTTATGAGTCGGGGTCCCCACAGTGGAGGGGTATATATAGCCTCCACACAAAATCTAACCGTTACACACAACTTACCAAACTCGGTGGGACCGATTCAACAGACTTGGTTGGACCGATTTAGTAAACCTAGTGACCGTTAGGATTTTCGGTGGGACTGACATGCAACTCGGTGAGACCGATTCGGTTAGGGTTAGGGCATAACGTAATCTCGGTAAGACCGATTACACAAACTCGGTGAGACCGATTTTGGTAATAAGTTTTCCAGAGAGTTGGTCAGATAAACTCAGTGGGACCGATTTGCTCTTTTTGGTGAGACCGAAATGTTACAAAAAGGAAACAGAGATTTTACATTGCAATCTCGATGGGACCGATCGCTCACTTCGGTTAGACCTAAATGTTACGAAGGGAAACAGAGAGATTACAATCCCATCTCGGTGAAACCGAGATCCCTATCGGTAAGACCGATTTGCTTAGGGTTTGTGGCAGTGGCTATGAATTTTGGAATCGGTGGCGCCGGATAGGAAGAATCGGTGTGACCGATTTTGGCTTTGGGTTTAGGTCATTTGTGGATGTGAGAAAGTAGCTGAGGGTTTTGGAGCATATCACTAAGAACATGAAGCAAGAGGCTCATTAAGCAACACCTCATCCCTCCTTGATAGTATTGGCTTTTCCTATAGACTCAATGTGATCTTGGATCACTAAAATATAAAATGAAGAGTCTTGAGGTTTTGAGCTTGAGCCAATCCTTTGTCCTTAGTATTTTGAGGGGTCCACTTTCATCATCCATGCCATGCCATTCATTGAGCTTTCCTCAAATAATAGTCTTGGAATAGCATTAGCTCAATGAGCTATATGTTGTTATGAATTACCAAAACCACCTAGGGATAGTTGCACTTTCATGTAGCATGCATGTATGGTGAACCGCTTTGTGATGAAGTTGGAGCGCAATTTTATTTATTGATTGTCTTCCTTATGAGTGGCGGTCGGGGACGAGCGATGGTCTGTTCCTACCAATCTATCCCCCTAGGAGCATGCGCTTAGTACTTTGTTTTCAATGGCTTGTAGATTTTTGCAATAAGTATATGAGTTCTTTATGACTAATGTTGAGTCCATGCATTATACGCACTCTCACCTTCCACCATTGCTAGCCTCTCTTGTGCCGTGCAACTTTCGCCGGTACCATACACCCACCATATACCTTCCTCAAAATAGCCACCATGCCTACCTATTATGGCATTTCCATAGCCATTCCAAGATATATTGCCATGCAACTTTCCATCGTTCCATTTATTATGACACACATCATTATTATCATATTGCTCTTTGCATGATCATGTAGTTGACATCGTATTTGTGGCAAAGCCACCTTCATAATTTTCATACATGTCACTCTTGATTCATTGCATATCCCGGTACACCGCCGGAGGCATTCATATAGAGTCATATTTTGTTCTAAGTATTGAGTTGTAAATCAGTAAAAGTGTGATGATCTACATTATTAGAGCATTGTCCCAGTGAGGAAAGGATGATGGAGACTATGATTCCCCCACAAGTCGGGATGAGACTTCGGACTTTAAAAAAAAGGCCAAAGAGCCCACCAAAGAAAAAAAAAAAGAAAAGGCCAAATAAAAAAGGAAAGGCCCAAAAGAAGGAAAAAAGAAAAAAAAGAAAAAAAGAGAAAAGAAAAAAATGAAATGAGAGAAAAAGAGAGAAGTGGCAATGTTACTATCCTTTTTACCACACTTGTGCTTCAAAGTAGCACCATGATCTTCATGATAGAGAGTCTCCTATGTTGTCACTTTCATTTACTAGTCGGAATTTTTCATTATAGAACTTGGCTTGTATATTCCAATGATGGGCTTCCTCAAAGTGCCCTAGTTCTTCGTGAGCAAGCGAGTTGGATGCACACCCACTTAGTTTCTTTTGTTGAGCTTTCATACATTTATAGCTATAGTGCATCCATTGCATGGCAATCCCTACTCACTCACATTGATATCTATTAATGGGCATCTCCATAGCCCGTTGATACGCCTAGTTGATGTGAGACTATCTTCTCCTTTTTTGTCTTCTCCACAACCACCATTCTATTGAACATATAGTGCTATGTCCATGGCTCACGCTCATGTATTGCATGAAAGTTGAAAAAGTTTGAGATTAGTAAAGTATGAAACAATTGTTTGGCTTGTCATCGGGGTTGTGCATGATTAAATACTTTGTGTGATGAAGATAGAGCAACATCCAGACTATATGATTTTGTAGGGATAACTTTCTTTAGCCATGATATTTTGAAAAGACATGATTGCTTAGTTAGTATGCTTGAAGTATTAATATTTCTTATGTCAATATGTGTGACACCCTGGTTTTTGCCATCTCTTCTTTGCTTGATTTTCAGTTGAATTGGTTTTGAATTTGGAGTTTTGAATCATTTCATTTGGACTTAACCACTTGGGTACCCCTTGATTTTCACCAAAGTGTTCCCTTTCCTCCTCTCAACCATCATTTCACCCCTGGTCCAACCCAAAAATATTGTTTGGAATATTTTTTTAAATGAAAAATATCCATTTTGACCTCCAAAACCCTAGCTAACCCTTCGAGTTCCAAAGCAACCCTAATTTTTCTTGCCCCAAAAATCCTGACAAAAATCCCAATTATTCTTTGGACCCTAGGGCACCTTTCTGAGCAAAAATATTTCACCACTCTTTGGAATATTTTGGCTATAGAAAATAAAGTCATTTCTGGACAGAAATGGTAGTTTCTACAGCAACTACCTTTTTACTAGCTCCATTGTAGCTGGTTTTTCCTGAGCATATTTACCTAAGTAAGTGTTAGTAAAACCCCAAAGCTCAGCCCTTGAATCCCAGTGGTTTGACCTCAGTCACTCCCCAAAGTTACTGTCCAGTAACTTGTCCGCAACACAAATTTATTTCTACTGCACCTAGGACCTAACGAAACCATGGTAACAACTCAGTTAATAAGGACTACACGCCAGACATCTTTGTTAGTGCGTAGGGTGGCCTGATGTCACGGTTCATGCGGTGACCGCGTTCGTTCGAGTGTGCTGGCAAGCAATACGCGCGCTCTGCGCGCCGCCAGCGCCTCTGTTGAGCGCATGCTCGCTGCCCAGCCGGCCAGAGCGTGCCACACCTCGCCACCATCCTCGTCTCCATAACTCCCCCCTGCCGCTCACCGACGCCGGAGCTCGCCGCAGCGAGCCCGGGCACGGTCCGGCCAACGGCACAGTGCATGGCGCACTGTGCTCGTCGCTTTCCCCCCTCGCTCGTGTGCTCGTCCGCGCCCACGCACAGTTCCTGCATGACCTCCGTCATCTTCTCCCTCTCTCTCTGGCGTCGTTCGTTGCCGGGTGCCATGGACAGGTGTCCTCTGGCAGAGCCCGAGCCCTCCTCGCCGCCTGCCTATAAAAGCAGCCACCAGCAGCCTCTTGGAGCACCCACAGCCACGCCCACTTCCTCCACGAGCCAGTAGAAGCTGCAGCCCGGCCGGACAGGCCGCGGGCTGCCGTCCCGAAGATGAGCTCACGGGCGATCTTCTCCGGATTGTTCCCGCAGCTCCGGCCCCTCCCAAGCGAAGGCGACCCCGCCAGGGCCTCCGCCTCTCCTCCGTGAAGCCAACTCACCCCTCTGGAGCCCCTGGAGCCGCCCCAAGCCGCCGTCGTCTTCATCTCTGGCAACCTCCACCCTCTGCCTCCGCTAGAGAGGTCAAATCCGACGCCGCCCGGTCACCGCAAGCTACGCTACGGGTACACGCAGGTGCGCAAACATCTCCTGCGTCGATCCCTCCCTCTCGTTTGACTCCAAGAAGCCTCACCGCCGGCGTCTGCTCCGGCAAAGCGCTGCCTCCCTTTGTTTCCCTCTCCCGTCCCTCCGGCCTGACTAGCGGGGCCCGCTAGTCAGCCACTCATTAGTGGCGTGCAGCGGTATGAGTGGTGGCGCCCCGGGTATTTACGCTTTCGATGTCACCCCCCTATTTATTTATTTCAAGTTCATTTTAAAATCCAGGAAACTTCAAATGGCCATAACTTTTTATCTATAAATCCAAATGCATTGATTCTTTTTGCATTGTGTTTTGTGTCCAAAAATCTAACAACACCCAAAAGATGGGATTTTTCCTTGCTGTCTAGATTTTCTGGTAATTTTCAGAAGGTTTCTTGATGTTTTCTTTTTATGGTTTTGATTATTTTCAGAAGAGCCATCTTGTCTTGAGGATCACCAGGAGCTTTGTGAACCTCATCATCACTAAGGCAAGCCACAACAACATTTTCATAGTGCCACTTCAATATTTGTGATTTTCCTACTTGAACTTATGAATATTTATGAATTTAAAATTAGTTATATAATGAGTATATTCTGTTAGATGCTTGTCATGTTAAACTACTTGAATTACAGAATGTTTGAAGTGAATCTTGTCGGTAAGCTAAGGAGAACTTAGTTGCAAGTAATGAATAAAGGATATGGTCATAGAGTTTAATGATTAGTTTAATTATTATTTTTGCTTGATGATAAAGGATGATATTGCTAGAAATGATTCTGGTTTAATTGAGGTGTGATCTTAACCAGATAGTAGCATGAGTTGGTGATGGCTCCGTGGGAGCATGGTTGATTCAGTTATTTGCATGTGGTGCATGTGTTAAGCGATGCATAGTATGGCATTATGACACCGGTATTTTCACATTAAGTTGAACCTGATTAATAACTCAACTTGAATATGTTGTTGACCGGATCATGGTGCCGCTGAAACGAGTCTTTCCCAGTGCAACCACATTTGCTGGTATGGGACGACCTTAATGTGTTTCATTGTCGTGCCTCTTGTCGGTGCCTCCATTTAGGGAAGGTTATGGGCGTGCCGTACCCTGGCCCGGTAGGCAAGCATAACCTTGTGAGCCCGTTGTTAAGTTAAATTTTGGTACCGGGTCCCAGAGTGGACCGTGGCCATGACGGTGGTCGAGGTGTCTGGAGGTAGACACGGGGCCACCCAGGACTAGCCCGATGGGGACTGAGTCGGAATGGCCGGGAGAGTGTCATGACAATGAAATGGTTTCGTCGGAATGCCATTGGTCCACCCGAATGGGAGTGCGAGGCCATGGGTTCCGTAGTGTGGGTACAGTGTACTAACCTCTGCAGAGTGTTTTTAATCTATCGATAGCCGAGTCCGCGGTTACGGACAAGCTCGAAAGTAGAGTACACCATGGGTCAACACTTAATAAAATTTGCACACTAAGTTTGTACTGAGGATGGCAGTGAGGCCATCGTCATGAGTTGGACCATGAGATGGTCGGGTGGTGATCGCCGTAAGGATCACGGGCCATGAGTTGGTCAGGTGGTGATCGTTGTAAGGATTACAAATGTGTTATAGAGATTATCATGTTGGTGGTCTGGAAAAGACCACGCACGGTAAGCAAGTCCGTGGAATGAGTACCAGTGAGCATAGTCACAGCATGTTGGATATATGGTTGCATTGTCGATTAAATGGTTAAATATCATGATAGTGTTTGTCATTATGTTTATGCTTGTTGTGAGCTTGCAAGTACATTCAATGCACTGACCTGGCGTGTCATGCCAGATTTCAGGAAAGTCTCGTTGGGAAGGAGTGCTGTCTGAGTCTAGACCGTGTCCACATCGGTGTCCCTGTGGCATGGAGTCCCGCTACGTCGTTGTTCCACTGCCGAGTAGTTGTCAGGATCGAGGCCCCTTTATGTTCATTAAATAAAGAACATATTGTTCAGCCACACCGTGTGTGCCGCTTGGCCTCGCTAACTATTGTAATATAAACTATGCTCTACTAGCATGAATAAAGTGGTTGTTTTTCTTTACCAAGTTGTTGTGTGTTGCCAGAAGACAAGCTCTCTGGGCTGGCAATGCAAGGTTAACCGGTCGCTCTGAGCCGGGGTGCCCCAACGCTTGGTATTAGAGCCGCGCTGACTATAGGCCATGCTAGACTAATCCGAGTTAACTGGACATTAGATGCGAGTTGTAGTTGAGTGCCGGTAGTAATTGTAGCTGGTTGTTGCATTACATGCACTGATTTTATTTTTATGCTAACTTGCTAATGGTTGTGAGTCTAGATGGCTCCGGTGCTATATCCGTGCCAGTTGCAGCTGATGCCATACACGTCGACGCATCTCCTTCGTAACGTGTGGCATCAGCTGTACTCTCACGGAGACGATCCAGCCTATCGTGTGTACCGGGAGCGCCTAGCTGACTCAGTGTATGAGTATCATGTCGTGGTTACTCTGCGCGCCAGTTCTGATTCCAGCTCTTACACTCGTACCTCTCGAAGTGGCTACGCTTCTACCGCTTCTCAGGCTGTCCAGTTTGCTGCATTCGAGGTACTTGTTGAGCTCCGCTACAATGAGGCCCGGATGCAGAACCACCCAGGTTTCCATTACTATCCTTCTCTCCACGATAATGGTCGTGTCCGATTCCCTGTCATTGATCCAGAGTCTGGTAGTGTAGCTAGCCACCTTTCTTGCTACATCACTGCTAGCTATCTTCTGATATACGAGCTGGCCCACGAGCTGAGTTGTGCCCGTACTGCTTTAGCCTCTACTTTAGTCTCTGCTCGCTCAACCACTACACCACCATCTGTAGGATTTACTCCCTACGTTCTTGCCAGTTCTAGATCCCCTGTTTCTCCGGTTACTCCTCCGAGTAGCTCGGGCACTGCGACTGTGAGTCCACTTAGTGCTCCTGTTGAGTGGGTTTCACTCCTCGCCACTCCTGTAGCCCCGATGATCCACCCTCCACCTGCCCCAGAGGGAGAGCCCTCGAGGCAGCGTCGTCATGTCACTTTTAACCCGGAGGTCTCCGTTAACCACGTCAGTTCTGGATCCAAGTCCGCTTCAGGAGAGGACCCCGAAGCACCAGCAGAGCAGTAGAGCTTTTGAGTATTCGCAGTCGTCGGGATGGAGTATGGATGTAGTCGTACGAGTCATGATGTTTCGTTTCATGTATGAGGGTAGTTGGACCTGGCATGTTGTTATCTTTCATGTATGAGTCTATGTATAATTATGTTGGACTTTATTTTATTCGCCGTATTTTCTTCGCCTTTTTGGTTTCACTTGTATTTTGTCGCTGGCTTCTCCCCAGTTTATATTGAATGTTTCTCATCACGGTTGCGTTGACTTGGGAAAAATCATATTAGGATGACGCGGGGAGGCTGCAGTAGCAACGTTTGCGAGGGTTATCTTGTTCGGCGTTCCACACGACAGGCAGGACAATCACCCGAGCCATACGTTCCACCACCGCCTCCACCGCCAAATCCGCCCTCCTCCGAGCAAATTATGCGTATGTTCGAGGAACGACGAAATAATGATCTGATGGAAATATTCAGAAGTATTCAAGCAATGGTTGGACAGAATGGAAATCAGCCCGTCCCTCACTCCAAGTTATCTGATTTTCAAAGGACTAAGCCTCCCAGTTTCAGTCAGGCCATTGATCCCTTGGATGCAGATGATTGGTTGAGAACTATGGAAAAGAAGCTTGAGGTTGCTCGAACTGATGAAGAGGATAAGGTTCCATTTGTAACACATTATCTGGAAGGCGCTGCTGCTATATGGTGGGAAAATTAAAAAGCCATAGGGACTGATAATGAAGCAATTACCTGGTCAAGATTCAAGGAGCAATTCCAGAAATATCACATCCCTACGGGAATTATGAAGACTAAGGAGCGTGAATTTCTCGCGCTCCGCCAAGGAAATCAGTCAGTGGGGGAATATTTGTAGAAATTCAATCACCTGTCACGTTACTCTCAATATGACGTGGCCACTGAAGAAAGGAAGATGGACCGATTTCTTGGTGGATTAAACCCGCAACTTCGCTGTGCTCTAAGTGTGTTCGATTTCCCAGATTTCCAAACCTTGGTGAACAAGGATTTCATTGCTGAGAGGGAACACAAGCTTGTATCAGATAATTAGTCTGCCCATAACGATCACAAGCGCAAGTTTGGGCCCAAAAAGGAAATGCAACCAGTCAGGAAGGTTCAGACTGCAGCCAACTCAGGTAGCATACCAGCCTAATTGGCAACAAAATATTAACCAGGCCACCACCCAAGTCAAGAATGACGTGCTCAACCCAGTTCTGGAAAATCACCTGTGCAACAATTCTTGTTACAGTTGTGGACATTATGCCAAACAGTATCCCAAGAACAAATGGACCAATGTTACGTTCAAGCCACAAGTCCATTATTTGGAGGCAGGTCCAAGTCAGCACGACATCATGGGATACGTTCATCACATTTCCGCCGACGAAGCCCAAGAAAATCCCGAAGTCGTCATTGGTATGTTCCCTGTTAATAACATACCTGCAGTAATTTTATTTGACTCTGGGGCTTCCCACTCTTTTATTTCTCAGAGTTTTGTTGCCCAAAACAAATTTCCTTGTTCGCTTTTGGGCAAGAATATGCTGGTACAAACCCCGGGATCTCTTATCAGAAGCAATCTAGTCTGCCGCAATCTGGAAGTCAGTATCAACGGAATCTGTTTTCCAACGTCTTTGATACTTATTGAGTCTGATAAGTTGGATGTTATCTTGGGTATGAATTGGCTGACACAGTACCAAGTGTGCATAAATTGTGGGACCCGAGAAGTCAACTTGACCAGCCAAGATGAACAAACTACAAAGTTTATTGCTCGTAGGAGCATACCCTCCAAGGGAATGGTTTTTATAGCAATAGCTGAAATGGAATTAATTCCGGTGGTCAGTGAGTTTTCTGATGTATTCCCAGAAGAACTGCCAGGCATGCCACCTGATCGAGAGCTTGAGTTTGCAATAGAACTTGTGCCCGGAACCACACCAATACACAAGAAATATTATCAAATGCCGTCATCTGAATTAGTGGAGCTAAAGAAACAGCTTGATGAAATGCTCCAAAAAGGGTATATCCACCCCAATTTCTCACCGTGGGGATCGCCTGCTATTTTGTGGACAAGAAAGATGGCAGCCTCCGTATGTGTGTGGACTACCGACAGTTGAATGATGTCACGATCAAAAACAAATACCTCTGCCAAGAATTGATGATTGTTTGATCAGCTGAATGGAGCCAAGGTGTTCTCAAAGATTGATTTGCGAACTGGATACTATCAGCTCAAAATTAAAAAGGAGGATATTCCCAAGACCGCATTCACCACTCGCTACGGTCTCTATGAATATACAGTCATGTCCTTCGGCCTCACCAACGCCCCCGCCTTCTTCATGCACATGATGAATAAAGTATTCATGGATTTCCTCGATAAGTTCGTGGTCATCTTCATCGATGATATACTTATTTACTCAAGAAGTGAAGAAGAGCATAAGGACACCTCCGAGCAGTGTTGCAACGACTCCGTGAGCACCAGTTGTACGCCAAATTCAGTAAATGCGAGTTTTGGCTCAAGCAAGTTGGATTCTCGGGCATGTGCTATCTGCTGAAGGTATAGCCGTGGACCCAAGCAAGGTAAAAGACGTGCTCGACTGGTTGCCACCCGCCATCGTATCTTAGATTCGGAGTTTTCTTGGATTAGCCGGATACTACCGCCGTTTCATTGAAGGGTTTTCCAAGATTGCTAAGCCCATGACGGAGCTGCTCAAAAAGGATAAGAAGTTTGAATGGACAACAGACTGTGAGAAAAGTTTCACTGAGTTGAAGAAACGTTTGACAACTGCGCCAGTATTAACACTTCCAGATATCTACCACAGTTTTGACGTATACTCCCAACAAGGACTAGGATGCGTACTTATGCAAGATGGCAAGGTAGTAGCTTATACCTCACGGTAGCTATGACCCCACGAAGGAAATTACCCCACTCATGATTTGGAAATGGCCGCGGTAGTTCATGCTTTAAAAATTTGGAGACACTACCTCATTGGAAAAAGGTGCCAAATTTTTACCGATCACAAAAGCCTCAAGTATATATTTACTCAGCCAGATTTAAATCTCCATCAACGAAGATGGCTTGAGTTGGTCAAGGATTATGACCTTTGAATAAATTACCATCCAGGTAAGGCCAACGTGGTTGCCGATGCACTCAGTCGAAAGCCCGTCAGTTTAAACGTCATGTTGGAATCTTTGCCTTCCGAACTTAAAGGGGAGATTGCTCAGCTCAACCTGGTCATAGTTGAGGCTGGCCTTGCCAATATTCTGAAGGTTACCCCTACTCTTGAGGAAGATATCCTCAAAGCCCAGTCAGGCAATGCCGATCTGCAGAAACGTATTGTCGGTGTACTAAGGTAGGGGTACCTCAGTACCCCAACTTGTGCACGGGCAGCCCCAGCTCCCCGCAACCAGATCCATCAAATGCTTGCCGGAGACCATCTCCGCTCCACACCAAGCCGTTCAAGAACAAAGTATATAAGATAGAAACTCAAGACCCCGGCAAGAGGAGCTTGCCGGAAGGCCATTCCGTGCTCAAGGCTACATTACTCCTGCAGATCCCCGCGAGAGGAGCTCGTCGGGAGGACCGAAGATCACATCACAGAAGACACGCCTCGGCGCCCCGCGCGCGCCCCGGCGAGGACCCGGGGGGCGGCAAGTCACAGAGCCTGACAAGCCCCGGCCCGCAAGATCAAGGCCCGGCAAGGTGCTTGCCGGGAGAGCTATGCTACGTGCCGCACTCCAGCTCATTTGCCCACGCGTCGCCTCCAAATTTCTCCAGAGACGCGTGGCGGGTGGTCAGTGCTGCATGAAGAATGCGGTGGCACTCCACGGTGGTGGCTTCGCCGTGGCGAAAAAAGACGAATGGCGGGAGCTTTTGGGCGACGGCGACGGGCATTTAATGCCCTTGTCCCCTCTCAAAAAGTAGGTAGAAAGCACTCAGAGCTGCACTGTTCCCGCACTGCTCCAACTACCACCTCTTTTATGTTTTTACCCTCTACCTCACGCTGACACTGTCGGTGACCCTTGCCCTATAAAAGGAGGCCCATGCACAACGAGGGGGTTCGAAGTTGGGTTCGCGACTAGCTACTCTCGCGAGGGTTTCACACACCACTCCACCGCTTTTGCTCGCATTCTTGAGCAAGATCAAATACAACACAATGCAGCAAGAGGGTTTTACGCGACCATCGCGCCCGGCTGGTAAAAATCCCGCGTGCATCGCCTCGATCGCTCTCCGCGCAGCCTCCGCCTGCATCAACACACGAAGGGCCCTGCCCCATAGGTGCCGCGCCACCCATCGGCGCGACATCTCGGGCGCGCCCGGTAGGGGCGTCGAGGTTATGCGAACCTGATCCGGCGTTCAGCGCCCAAGACTCTTCGTCAACCTCTCCAGCTTCGTCGGCTTCATCGACAATCGCGTCATGGCCTCAAGACGAGAGCTTGAGGGTCGCAGGCCCATCTCCGTCTTCCACGCCGCCACCGGAGCTAACGGCGAAGCGGGAGACGCCGATGGAAGGTGGACACCGGCGAGGGCGCCGCGGTGCCACGGATCAGGGACAGACGGAGGACCGCGCTTGGCCTCCGTAGATCCACGCCCACTCCGGATATAGCGGCCAGCGGCGCCATACCGCGAGAAGGTGGTATCCGCCACCGGGGCAAGAGCAAGCGAGGGGTTCGCGGGGCGCTCTGGACTGCTGTCCATGCATGAGCAAAGCGAAGAGGTCGAGGCAGGATTCGCTCCCCTAACATTGTTAGGGACCCGAGTGTATCCGCCCCTCGCACCGCCGCTCCGCTCCCCTCGCCCCGCAAGCGCCTATCCTCGAGCGTTACGATGTCGCCGAAAGACGCGCTACGAGCTCTAAGTCCGCAAGGACGGCTCGCGCTCCATCCGACAAGCGCATTTCCTCGGGCGCATAAGCCCGGTGAGGAAAGCTTTGGTGTTCGCCCCGCAAGCGTGCCTCCCGGGCGCCGCCGCCGCCATGGACGCACCATTGAGCTCCACCAGCGGCGCAAAGAAAAAGAAAAGCTAAGTCGCTCTAGCCTTCGTGCGAGCACCCTTTTAATTTCATACTTTTATATGTTATACCCCTCGCGATTCGCCCCGTGTGTGCGAAACCTGTCTTGCGAGGAGCCTGCTTGGATGGTCGCACCCTTACTTCGCTCAACACGCCAACGAGTTAAGAGTAAGCCGCGACCAGCCAAGGCCTGCTTTCGTTCGAGCCTGCTCGCAAGTTAAGTGCGTCGCGGCGGACACGGCAAGGTTGCTTGCGGGGCGACACCAATAGCAAGCTGGCTGCCGACGCCCGCGACTCAGCAAGCGTGTTGAGCACCGCAAGTTACCTAGGAGCGAGGGTGAAAACACACAAAGGATGTAGGGCGAGGGTATAACGTGGCGAGACATGCCGTGAAACGTCGTCCGTATGAGAGACTTGGGCGCAGGAGGAGCCGAGTCGTGGCCCGATTCGCGCTGCTTGTTTTGTTTCCGAGTCCGCTCAACAAACACAAGTGTGCTGCAGCACCCTTATCTTGCTTCCGAGCCACGCCAGCAAGTTAAGCGTCGAATCGCCCCGACAAGGTTGCTTGCCGAAGCGACGCCACCAGCGGGCTGTCCCGATGCGCTAAGCGTGTCCGCCGGCAAGCTCCCCAAGAGCGAGAGTACAAACATACGAAGGACGAAGCTCGGCATCGTATTGCTTAGCCAAGATTTATATACACATACACATACATGTGCGTTGAACAATTGCATATCTACCTCAGCTATTTTCATGGCTAAAATTGCAGCAACAAGAAGGAACCAAAGATCGCACCATACTGGGCCCGGCGAGTCAGGGTCGCCGGGGGCTGCGGATGCCAAGGTTCTTCTTCGGCGAGCCGGCCTCGCTGGGGGCTGCGAACATCGAGATTCGTCTCCGGCAAGCTAGTGTCGCCGGGGGCTGCGATTTCAGATAAGTTTTTCATCCCTCATCATGCATCCTCTCATGGACCGGGAGATGCGGGACTGCGTCTTTGAACGACCGTGTCTTGTAAAACCCGTGCGTGGAGGAACCGAGTCGTGACCAGCTTATGCATTTGGTTTGTTTCGAGTCCGCTCAACAAACCCAAGTGTGCGCTGCACCTCTATCTTGCTTCCGAGCCTGCCAAGAAGATAGGCGTCATAATCGCCCGACAAGGTTGCTTGCCGAGTGACACCACCAGCGGGCTGTCCCATGATCGCTAAGCGTGTTCGCCCGCAAGCTCCCCGATAGCGTAAGAACACACAAGGCACGCAGTCAAGTAAAAGACTCAGTCCGGCAAGCTTTCCCCTCTTTTCATTAAAAACATCCAGTTTAGTACAAGTCCATAGAGGATGAAAAACATGATAGAGAGGATTACAAGTTCTTAAATGCAGCTAAATGCCCGAGGGCTTACAATTTGAAAAGATAAGGTGCCCGTGATCCCTCTCCTGTTTCTCTGTTCAGGAGTTCAGGAGGTAGGTCAAGGAGCCCCCGGCAAGATAAGCTTGCCGGGGAGAGGAGATCCCGGCAAGAGGAGCTTGTCGGGGAAGGGCGAAAGGAGCGCCTAGAAGAGCGTGGCGGTGACGACGCCGTGCCGCAGGAGCTGCGCAAGGTGACGGGCATGGGGAACGCATGCCCGGAGAGCCAGCGCAAGTCCTCAAGCCCAGCGGAGAGCCACGGGCGCCAAGACCCAAGAGAACACCCGGGGCCGGCCAGAGCTTGGCGGAGTCGGAGGCGTCGGAGGCGAGCTTGAAGACGGAGTGGTGGGACGCCGGCACGAGGGCACCTCGCCTCGACTCGACTTAACGGCCTTGCCGCCGTCCCCTCTTCCTCTTCTGCTGCCTCTGCGCCCAGCCGCCAAGGAGACGGCCCGGGGAGTTCAGGAGCCCGCAACCCGAAGATGGGGTTGCGGTGGCGCGAGGCAGCGGTGTCCGACGCCTGGTCGGGCCCGCCATCCCCTCGCCGCCGCTGCCGCTCTCCTCCTCGCCACTTTCGCCGAGGAGGAGCCTTCATATCCGAGGAGCTGTCCACACAGCAGCGCACCCGGGTTCCGTAGTCGCCAAGACCTTGACGGCGAGGAGGTCACCATCCAAGAACGAAATGGAGGGTGAACCCGCCGCAAGCTATGGATCCGGCGAACGCCTTCCACCCTCGGTCGAAGAACATCACGCCGGGCTGGGGACACGACACTCACCCGAAAGTGCCGCTGATCCCGCAGCCCCTCATGCGTAGCTCCATCACGTCGGGCGGATCCGCCCCATTGCGTCCGCGAACGGGACCGCAACCGGAGGCGACGACGAGGCGCCCGCGAAGCTTGATGAAGAACTCCTGTGGGTCATCTCCGGTGTGGACCGCGCCGTGGTCGAGACGCCGGGAGACGGGGAGGCTCTTCACCACGACCGCCTCTCCTCGACCGCCTCGGCCACGCCTCGGCCTCGATCATGCCACGCCCCTCCCTCTCCCTCTCGTGGCGGCTCCACCGCCACGGGAGCGAGATGGGGCGCGCGCGCTGCCTAGAAGCAACCAGCGCCGCCACCGCCGAGGAGCCGGGATTCCCTCCTTCCATGGCGGCAAGAAGAATGAAGACGAAGGCGAAGGAAGAAATGGATGAGTATGGCTGTTGTGCACCCCTTCCGCCCTATTTAAAGGGGCGGGTGGGGACTCAACCGCCTGGCCAAACCAATCAGAAGCAAGGAGGCTGAGGAGCGGGCCGACTCGCCTCTCCTCCCGTGACGGCTCGGTCTCCCACCTTCGCCACCCACGACCCCCATGCATGAGGGCAGCGTGGCGAAAGCGGAGCCGAGCGACAGTGAAGCGACCCGCGCCTGCGCCACGATCACGGGTGGGTGCCTTAAAGGCTACATGCGCCGCCCACTTCTCCCACGACGCCGAATCGACGCGGCCGCTATGGGAGGGGAGACGACAGATGCAAGAAGCAGATTCGACGGGCCATGGGCTTCAAGCCGTCTGCAGACTGCCTTGGGCCTGGCCCAACAGCCTGGCACTGCAGTATAGCCAGGCCGGGGCTCTGCTCGGTGTACTAAGGTAGGGGTACCTCAAGACCCCAACTTGTGCACGGGCAGCCCCAGCTCCCCGCAACCAGATCCATCAAATGCTTGCCGAGACCATCTCCGCCCACACCAAGCCGCTCAAGAACAAAGTATATAAGATAGAAACTCAAGACCCGGCAAGAGGAGCTTGCGGGAAGGCCATTCCAGTGCTCAAGGCTACATTACTCCTGCAGATCCCCATGAGAGGAGCCTGCGTCGGGAGGACCAAGATCACATCACAGAAGACACGCCTCGCCTGCCCAGCGCCCGGGCGAGGACCCGGGCGGCAAGTCACAGAGTCTGGCAAGCCCCCGGCCCGGCAAGATCAAGGCCCCTGCAAGGTGCTTGCCGGGAGAGCTATGCTACGTGCCGCACTCCAGCTCATTTGCCCACGCGTCGCCTCCAAATTCTCGAGAGAGCGCGGCGGGTGGTCAGGCTGCATGAAGAATGCGGTGGCACTCCACGGTGGTGGCTTCGCCGCCGTGGCGAAAAGACGCAATGGCGGAGCTTTTGGGCGACGGCGACGGCATTTAATGCCCTTGTCCCCTCTCAAAAAAGTAGGTAGAAAGCACTCAGAGCTGCCTTTGCTCCCCGACTGCTCCAACTACCACCTCTTTTACGTTTTTACCCCTCTACCTCACGTTGACACCTGTCGGTGACCCCTTGCCCTATAAAAGGAGGCCCATGCACAACGTAGAGGGGGTTCGGAAGTTGGGTTCCGCGACTAGCTACTCTCGCGAGGGTTTCACACACCACTCCACCGTTTTGCTCGCATTCTTGAGCAAGATCAAATACAACACAATGCAGCAGTAGGGTTTTACGCGACCATCGCGGCCCGAAGCTGGGTAAAATCCCGCGTGCATCGCCGATCGCTCTCCGCAGCCTCCGCCTGCATCAACACACCGAAGGGCCCGGCCCATAGGTGCCGCGCCACCCATCGGCCGCGACACGTATCATGTTTTCCGTTTTCTTGAAGGATCAGTGCGGTACCCTCCGATTCAGGGGAAGGATTTGTGTGCCTAATCAAGTGGATTTGAAACAGAAAATTTTGTCAGAAGCCCATGAATCCTCATATTCAATCCACCCTGGAGGTACGAAAATGTATGAAGACCTTCGACAAATATTCTGGTGGGATGGAATGAAGAAAGACATTGCTTATTTCGTGGCATGTTGCGACATATGCAACAAAGTAAAGGAAGAACATCAGAAACCAGCCGGACTTCTCCAACCACTGCCAGTATCAGACGATGTCTGTATGGATTTCATCATAGGACTACCTAAGACCCGATGGGGCAATAATGCGATCTGGGTCATAGTAGACACATTAACCAAGGTGGCCCACTTCCTCCCAATCAAAACCTCATACCGAGCAGATGAGCTTGCACGACTTTATGTATCCAGAATAGTCAGTGTGCATGGAGTTCCCCGAACCATCACTTCTGACCGAGGTTCGCTTTTCACCTCCGCTTTTTGGTCTCATCTCCATCAGGTCCTCGGAACAGAATTGAAATACAGTACCGCTTATCATCCTCAGACGGATTGGCAGACAGAAAGTGTAAATCAGATACTCGAAGATATGCTCCGAGCCTGTGTTTTGGCCCAAGGACCACAATGGGAAGATTTCTTGTCGTACGCTGAGTTCTCGTATAACAATGGGTTCCAGACCACTTTAAAGATGTCACCATATGAAGCTTTGTATGGACATAAGTGCCGCACTCCATTAAATTGGTCTCAAACTGGAGATATCCATATTTTCGGAATAGATCTCATGCTGGAAGCCAAAAAGCAAGTCAAGGAGATCCGAGACAGATTGCAATTGGCTAAATTGCGATAGAAAAGTTATTACGATGCAAAGCACCGACAGATCAGCTTTGAACCCGGAGAACATGTCTACCTTCGAGTCATGCCTATGAAAGGAATCAAAAGGTTTCAAACCCGTGGAAAATTGGCACCCAGGTTTATTGGTCCATTTCCCTTTATGACACGAGTAGGTGATGTGGCATATCGGTTGGAGTTGCCCCCTGAGCTGTCAGACATGTGTTCCACATTTCACAATTGCGATGGTGGATATCACCGCCCAAGAAAAAGACTGATTTGACAGAGATAGAGCTAGCAAAGGACTTCACATATGAAGAGAGGCCAGTGAAAATTTTGGATCAAATGGAAAGGGTCACTCGCAGTAAAGCACGAAAGTTTTACAACGTCCAATGGATGCATCATACCGAGTCAGAATCAACCTAGGAATCAGAAGAATTTCTAAGGGCATGTTACCCAGAATGGTTTTCGCAAGCAACCGAATCTCGAGGACGAGTTTCATTCTAAGTGAGGGAGGTTTGTGACAGCCGGGTTTTTGCCCTCTCTTCTTTGCTTGATTTTCAGTTGAATTGGTTTTCAATTTGGAGTTTTGAATCATTTCATTTGGACTTAACCACTTGGGTGCCCCTTGATTTTTACCCAAGTGTTCCCTCTCCTCCTCTCAACCATCATTTCACCCATGGTCCAACCCAAAAATATTGTTTGGAATATTTTTCTTAAATGAAAAATATCCATTTTGACCTCCAAAACCCTAGCTAACCCTTTGAGCTCCACAGCAACCCTAATTTTTCTTGCCCCAAAAATCCTGAGAAAAATCCCAATTATTCTTTGGACCCTAGGGCACCTTTCTAAGCAAAAATAGTTCACCACTCTTTGGAATATTTTGGCTACAGAAAATAAGGTCATTTCTGGACAAAAATGGTAGTTTCTACAGCAAGTACCTTTTTACTAGCTCCATTGTGGCTAGTTTTTCCTTAGCATATTTACCTTAGTAAGTGTTAGTAAAACCCCAAAGCTCAGCCCTTGAATCCCACTGGTTTGACCTCAGTAACACCCCAAAGTTACTGTCCAGTAACTTATCAGAAGCACAAATTTATTTCTACTGCACCTGGAACCTAACCAAACTGTGGTAACAACTCAGTTTACTAAGGACTACACGCCAGACATCTTTGTTAGTGCATAGGGTGGCCTGATGTCACGGTTCAGGCGATGACCGCATTCGTTCGAGCATGCTGGCAAGCAATACGCGCGCTCTGCGCGCCGCCAGAACCTCTGTTGAGCGCGTGCTTGCTGCCCGGCCGGCCAGAGCATGCCACACCTCTCCACCATCCTTGTCTCCACCTCCATAACATCCCCCTGCCGCTCACCGACGCGGGAGCTCGCCGCAGCAAGCACGGGCACGGTACGGCCAACGGCACAGTGCATGGCGCACTGTGCTCGTCGCTTTCCCCCCTCGCTCGTGTGCTCGTCCGCACCCACGCACAATTCCTGCATGACCTCCGTCGTCTTCTCGCTCTCTCTCTGGCGTCGTTCGTTGTTGGGTGCCATGGACAGGTGTCCTCCGGAAGAGCCCGAGCCCTCCTCGCCGCCCGCCTATAAAAGCAGCCACCCGCAGCCTCTTGGAGCACCCACAGCCACTCCCACTTCCTCCACGATCCAGTAGAAGCCGCAGCCCGGCCGGGCAGGCCGTGGGCTGCCGCCCCGAAGTCAAGCTCGCCAGCGATCCCCTCCGGACCTTTCCCGTAGCTCCGGCCCCTCCCAAGCCAAGGTGATGCCGCGAAGGCCTCCGCCTCTCCTCCGTGAAGCTAACTCACCCCTCTGGAGCCCCTAGACCCGCCCCAAGCCGCCGTCGTCTTCATCTTCGGCAACCTCCGCCCTCTGCCTCCGCTGGAGAGGTCAAATCTGACACCGCCCGGTCACCGCTAGCTACGCTACGGGTATGGGCAGGTGTGCAAACATCTCCTCCGTCGATCCCACCCTCTCGTTTGACTCCGAGAAGTCTCACCGCCGGCGTGTGCTCCGGCGAAGCGCCGCCTCCCTCTGTTTCCCTCTCCCCTCCCTCCGGCCTGACTAGCAGGGCCCACTAGTCAGCCACTCATTACTGGCGTGCAGCGGTATAAGTGGTGGTGCCCCGGGTGTTTACGCTTTCGATGCCACCCCCCTGTTTATTTATTTCAAGTTCATTTAAAATCCAGGATACCTAAAATGGCCATAACTTTTTATCTATAAGTCCAAATGCATTGATTCTTTTTGCATTGTGTTCTGTGTCCAAAAATCTAACAACACCCAAAAGATGGGATTTTTCCTTGATGTCTAGATTTTCCGGTAATTTTCAGAAGGTTTCTTGATGTTTTCTTTTTATGGTTTTGATTATTTTCAGAAGTGCCAGCTTGTCTTGAGGATCACCAGGAGCTTTGTGAACCTCATCAGCACTAAGGCAAGCCACATCAATATTTTCATAGTGCCACTTCAATATTTGTGATTTTCCTACTTGAACTTACGAATATTTATGCATTTAAAATTAGTTATACTATGAGTATATTCTGTTAGATGCTTGTCATGTTAAAATACTTGAATTACAGAATGTTTGAAGTGAATCTTGTTGGTAAGCTAAGGAGAACTTAGTTGCAAGTAATGAATAAAGGATATGGTCATAGAGTTTAATAATTAGTTTAATTATTATTTTTGCATGATGATAAAGGATGACATTGCTAGAAATGATTCTGGTTTAAGTGAAGTGTGATCTTAACCAGAGTAGTAGCATGAGTTGGTGATGGCTCCGTGGGAGCGTGGTTGATTCAGTTATTTGCATGTGGTGCATGTGTTAAGTGATGCATAATATGGCATTATGACATCGGTATTTTCACATTAACTTGAACCTGATTAATAACTCAACTTGAATATGTTGTTGACCGGGTCATGGTGCCGCTGAAACGAGTCTTTCCCAATGTAACCACATTTGCCGGTATGGGACGGCCTTAATGCGTTTCATTGTCGTGCCTCTGGTCGGTGCCTCCATTTAGGGAAGGTTATGGGCGTGCCGTACCCTGGCCCGGTAGGCAAGCATAACCTTGTGAGCCCGTTGTTAAGTTAAATTTTGGTACCGGGTCCCAGAGTGGACCGTGGCCACGACTGTGGTCGAGGTGTCTGGAGGTAGACACGGGGCCACCCAGGACTAGCCCGATGGGGATAGAGTCGGAATGGCCGGGAGAGTGTCATGACAATGAAATGGTTTCGGCAGAATGCTATTGGTCCACCCGAATGGGAGTGCGAGGCCATGGGTTCCGTAGTGTGGGTACAGTGTACTAACCTCTGCAGAGTGTTTTTAATCTATCGATAGCCGAGTCCGCGGTTACGGACAAGCTCGAAAGTAGGGTACACCATGCGTCAACACTTAATAAAATTTGCATTATGTTTATGCTTATGTTTATGATAGTGTTTGTCATTATGTTTATGCTTGTTGTGAGCTTGCAAGTACATTCAATGTACTGACCTGGCGTGTCATGCTAGATTTCAGGAAAAGTCTCGTTGGGAAGGAGTGCTGTCCGAGTCTAGACCATGTCCACATCGGTGTCCCTGTGCTATGGAGTCCCGCTACGACGTTGTTCCGCTGCCGAGTAGTTGTCAGGATCGAGGCCCCTTTATGTTCACTAAATAATGTACATATTGTTCAGCCGCACTGTGTGTGCTGCTTGGCCTCGCTAACTGTTGTAGTATAAACTATGCTCCGCTAGCATGAATAAAGCGGTTGTTTTTCTTTACCAAGTTGTTGTGTGTTGCCAGAAGACAAAGTCTTTGCGCTGGCAATGCAAGGTAAACTGGTCGCTCTGAGCTGGGGTGCCACAATATGAAATTTTATTTTGAATCATTTGGATCTGAACATTCATGCCACAATAAAGAAAATTACATTGAGAATTATGCTAGGTAGCATTCCACATCAAAAATTCTGTTTTTATCATTTACCTACTCGAGGACGAGCATTAATTAAACTTGGGGATGCTTGATACGTCTCCAATGTATCTATAATTGTTGATTGTTCCATGCTATTATATTACCCGTTTTGGATGTTTATGGGCTTTACTTTACACTTTTATATCATTTTTGGGACTAACCTATTAACCGGAGGCCCAGCCCAAATTGCTATATTTTTTTTCCTATTTCAGTGTTTCGAAGAAAAGGAATATCAAACGGAGTCCAAACGGAATGAAACCTTCGGGAGCGTGATTTTTGGAACGAACGTGATCCAGGAGACGTGGAGCTGAAGCCAGGGAAGCTTTAAGGAGGCCACGAGGCAGGGGGGCGCCCACCCCCCTGGGCGCGCCCTCCACCCTCGTGGGCCCCTCGAGGCTCCTCCGACCTACTTCTTTCGCCTATATAAGTCCATATACCCTA
Organism: Aegilops speltoides; assembly: GCA_021437245.1. Lineage (NCBI taxonomy): Eukaryota > Viridiplantae > Streptophyta > Magnoliopsida > Poales > Poaceae > Aegilops > Aegilops speltoides. The sequence continues at coordinate 325,627,851 of CM038147.1, read as the reverse complement.
AAACATTCAGGAAACACAATAGATCGGGAGTTCCGCCGCCGCAAGCCTCTGTAGCCACCAAAAACCTCTCGGGAGCCCGCTCGCACCTGCCGAGGGGGGATCCTCATCGTGGCCATCTTCATCATCCCGCGCCTCCATGACGAGGAGGGAGTAGTTCACCGGGCTGAGGGTATGTACCAAAGAGCTATGTGTTTGATCTCTCTCTCTCTCTCTCTCTCGTGTTCTTGAGGTGATACGATCTTGATGTATCGCGAGCTTTGCTATTATAGTTGGATCTTATGATGTTTCTCCCCCTCTACTCTCTTGTGATGAATTGAGTTTTCCTCTTGAAGTTATCTTATCGGATTGAGTCTTGAAGGATTTGAGAACACTTGATGTATGTCTTGCCGTGCTTATCTGTGGTGACAATGGGATATTCACGTGATCTACTTGATGTATGTTTTGGTGATCAACTTGCGGGTTCAATGAATCTATGCATAGGGGTTGGCACACGTTGCCTTTGACTCTCCGTAGAAACTTTGGGGCACTCTTTGAAGTAATTTGTGTTGGTTGAATAGATGAATCTGAGATTGTGTGATGCATATCGTATAATCATGCCCATGGATACTTGAGGTGACATTGGAGTATCTAGGTGACATTAGGGCTTTGGTTGATTTGTGTCTTAAGGTGTTATTCTAGTATGAACTCTATGATAGATCGAACGGAAAGAATAGCTTCATGTTATTTTACTACAGAGTCTTGAATAGATCGAGTAGAAAGGATAACTTTGAGGTGGTTTCGTACCCTACCATAATCTCTTCGTTTGTTCTCCGCTATTACTGACTTTGGAGTGACTCTCTGTTGCATGTTGTGGGATAGGTATATGATTATGTTATTATTGTTGAGAGAACTTGCACTAGTGAAAGTATGAACCTTAGGCCTTGTTTCCTACCATTGCAATACCATTTACGCTCACTTTTATCATTAGTTACCTTGCTGTTTTTATACTTTCAGATTACAAATACCCATATCTACCATCCATATTGCACTCTTATCACCATCTCTTCGCCGAACTAGTGCACCTATACAATTTACCATTGTATTGGGTGTGTTGGGGACACAAGAGACTCTTTGTTATTTGGTTGCAGGGTTGTTTGAGAGAGACCATCTTAATCCTACGCCTCCCACAGATTGATAAACCTTAGGTCATACACTTGAGGGAAATTTGCTACTGTCCTACAAACCTCTGCACTTGGAGGCCCAACAACGTCTACAAGAAGAAGGTTGTGTAGTAGACATCAACTGACTTTCATGATATGGCGAGAGCCGGTGAGCTGTTCGAGAGGTTACCAAATCTTTAAGGATTTGTTCCGCATTATGCGATACCAAATGCAGCGTGCGATGGATCGGTTTTTCTTCTGATCAGGCACTTATAGAGCCCCCAGTGCGGTCTTCCAAAAACCAGGGGCTGTGCCTACCTTTCTTTCGTCAAACTCCTATGGCTAAGTGAGGGTGATAAAGCCTTATAGTCCGATTGCCTGGTTCGTTGCACTGAAGACCTCCTTCAAGGACCCAAAACTGGGGTAAAGAGTGCTCAGGTTTATCCCGAACACCCCCGTACTTTCTACTTGGGGTCAGAAGCCGACGACTGGCCAACTCTTAGGAATAATATATACAACGGCCGCACAGGAGGTAAAATTTTCACATAACATGCATTATATCATTTAAATGACCTAGTTCAAACATTATATTGGATAACATGAATGTATTCATGGGAATATAATATCCTTGGCGCATTGCTCCGCTACAAGGCGGGATCCTTTCAGGAAACTATCATAATATAACTCGGGCTTGCGGTGTTCCTTTCCTGCAGGCGGTCCTTCGGTCATCAACTTTTCGGCATCCATCTTCGCCCAGTGCACCTTTGCACAGGCGAAGACCATTCGCGCACCTTCCATACAGACCGACCGCTTGATGACTTCAAGTCGAGGGCAGGCACTTACAAGCCGCTTCACGAGCCCGAAGTAGCTGCTGGGAATCGGCTCGGCAGGCCATAGCCGGATAATTAAATCCTTCATGGCTAGTTCGGCCGCCTTATGCAGTTCGATCAACTTCTTCAGTTGATCGACAAAGGGCACTGGATACTCTGGCGCCAGATACTGCGATCAGAAAAGCTTCTTCGTAGTGCTCCTTTCTTCAGCTTGGTAGAATTGTGCGACATTAGATACGCTGCGCGGCATCTCCGCAAACACCCCTGGAGAAATCCGAATTCAAAATTAGTAATGTGATTTTCTCCCTTCAAATATCCGCTTTGCATAGAAAAAGCCTTAGCCAACGTGATCTTCCTGGCCTCATGGATCTCCTGCAGGGCGCCTTGGGCTTCGCCCCAGGCATCTTGTGTGGCTTGATGATCTCCGTTAAACTCTGCTCCAAAGCCTCACATTTCTTCACGACTTCTTAAAGCTCTTGCTGAACTTGAATAACCCTGGCCTCATGATTTTCATGAAGAGCCTGCTCTGCAGCTGCCTTCTTCTCAGCTTCGGCCACCCCCTTCTTAAGAGCCTCGACTTCGGACATCGCCCCTGGAGCACATCATGAAAAAATTTCATCATACTAAGTTATTCATTCGCGTTGAATGCAAACAAGGTTTTTGCATACCTTGGTTATCCTCCACCAGCTTCTTCACCTGGACAAGTTCTTCTTCGGCCTGCTCTAGACTCTGGTTTAGTTCGGAGACTTCGCAGTATGAGAGGCGCCAGACTCTATAGATACCTGCTTATAACAATTAATAAAAATAGAGGGAGAGGTGCCACAAGGTAAGTCTCGTGTAAACATGTATTTGATCCTCCGTCGGGTTCTTTCTTTCGAACACCGAACAGTGTATCACGGGCTACTACCTATACTATAACACTCTTTGAAACCTCACAACATACCTCAAAGCCCGTTATAAGGCTGATGCAGCCTTCATTCAACACGCTCTCAGCGGACTGAATCTTCTCAATCACCGCACCCATAAGGGCACGGTGTTCTTCAACGATGGAGGCACTCTTCAACGCTACCGATAAGGTATCTGGCACCTCTGGTTGGGCAGAGGTTTCCAATGGAACAGGTGCACCCCCTCCTGTCGAGGGAGGTCGCCTGCCTAATTCCGGAGCCGTATCGGTCTCTGGAATTGTGTCCGGCTGGGGGCCGAATTCGAGATAGCCCCCGTCGTCGGTGTCCATGGGAGCCTTTTCTCCCTTGTGTCCGGCCGCCGATGTTTGACCCCCTTGCTCTGCCTTGACGGTCTTTTCACCCCCTCCTTGTCCTGGGTCCCTCTGGGACGATGCCTCGGTGTCATTCACGTGTTTTGGGGAGGGGGCCTTCGGGGGTGTCCCGCTGTCCATAGCATCCAAACCCAGTAAATCCTCCAATGAGGATTGTTCGGCGCAGGACCTCGCCGGATTGCAAAAAGTGTGACTCAATGATTAAACGTATACGATAGTCAGTCTGGATGCGCAAACATGTCCGGATTTTATATACTCACGATTTCACCAAGGGCTGGACCCTGGGATCCCACTCTGGGCTGTTGTCGGTGGCGGTGGCGGATTCCTCCGGAAGGGGAGTTTTTCCCTTCTTAGGCGACTCAGCCTCCAAGTGTGTGGAGGCCGTCCTTTTCTTTCTTCCCCTCGCTAGGGGGGGGGATCAGATCTCCTCCTCTTCCTCGTCCTCTTTGGAGGAAGAGCGGGCCTCGGAGTCTTCGGATACTGTGTCCGAAGTTCCTCGGCGACGACGGCCGCCCCTGGTCTCTTTAACCTGTTTCTCGGTTTTCTTCTTCGGCGCCTTGTAAGGCGCCTGGACCAGCATCTTCATCAGAAGTGGGCCGACTAGTTCTTCTGGCAGCGGGGCCGGGTAGTAGATCCGCCCTGCCTTCTTCGTCTATGTAACGCCCTCGATGCGGCTATATCTCCCACGTGTCGAAGCACGACTTAGAGGCATAACCGCATTGAAAGCAATGTCGCAAGTGAGGTAATCTTCACACAACCCAAGTAATACATAAGGGACAGAGATACATAGTTGGCTTACAATCGCCACTTCACACAATTACATGAATAAAGCATTACATCATCCAGATACAATCAAGGTCCGACTACGGAACCAAAATAAAAGAAGAACCCCAAATGCAACAAAGGCCCCGATCGACCCTAACCGGGCTCCACTCATCGATCAACTAGAATGAAACAACACAAAGGGCAAGATCTTCATCGAGCTCCTCCTTGAGCTTGGTTGCGCCACCGCCGGGTAACATAGGCACCGCAAACTGGTTTTGAAGTATCCGTGAGTCACGAGGACTCAGCAATCCCATTACCATGGGTATCAAGACTAGCAAAGCTTAAAGGGAAAGGAAGGGATAAAGTGGTGAGGTTGCAGCAGCGACTAAGCAAGTATGGTGGCTAACATACGCAAATAAGAGCGAGAAGAGAACAAGCGGAACGGTCGTGAAGCTAGTAATGATCAAGAGGTGATCCTGAACACCTACTTACGTCAGACATAACACAGAAACCGTGTTCACTTCACGGACTCCGCCGAGAAGAGACCATCACGGCTACACACACGGTTGATGCGTTTTAATTTGGATCAAGTGTCAAGTTGTCTACAACCGGACATTAACAAATTCCCATCTGCCACATAACCGCGGGCATGGCTCTCGAAAGTTTAAACCCTGCAGGGGTGTCCCAACTTATCCCATGACAAGCTCTCGCGATCATCGAAGGAATAGACCTTCACCCAGAAGACCCGATCAGTCTCGAATCCCGTACATCAAGACATTTCGACAATGGTAAAACAAGACCAGAAGACCTCCGCGTGCCGACATCCCGATAGTAGCCGCACAGATCTCGTCTCGTGCCACGACCGGTTGAGCAAGACGATGGCAACCGACGATACCCCAAGTTGCCTCGGGGCGGCACCGCAAGTGGCTCTGGTTTGGACCAACACTTAGACAAGCATTGGCCCGAGGGGGCTATAATAAAGATGACCCTTGGGTTAATTACTCCCAAGGGAAAAGTAGGTGGTGGTGAGGCAAATGGTAAAAGTCAATGTTGGGCCTTACTGGAGGAGTTTTATTCAAAGTGAACTGTCAAGGGGGTTCCATAAATCACCCGACCGTGTAAGGAACGCAAAATCCGGGAACATAACACCGGTATGACGGAAACTAGGGCGGCAAGAGTGGAACAAAACACCAGGCATAAGGCCGAGCCTTCCACCCTTTACCAAGTATATAGATGCATAAATAATATAACATATATTGTGATATCCCAACCAAAATCCTGTGCACCATGGAGAAATCTTCAACTTCACCTGCAACTAGCAACGCTATAAGAGGGGCTGAGCAAAGCGGTAACATAGCCAAACAGTGGTTTGCATAGGAAAGGTGTCAAAGGTTAGGGGTTCATGGCAATATGGGATGGCTGGACAAACAGGTAATAGGTAGCGCAGCATAGCGAAAGAACGAGGCAACTAGCATAGCAATGATAGTAGTGAGATACAGGGTAGCGGTCATCTTGCCTGAAATCCCGCAAGGAAGAAGAACGAGTCCATGAAGAAGACGAACGGATGAGGCCGAACCAATCGAAGACGAACGAATCCTCACGATCGCAACGAAACGGGAACTATCGAGAAGAAGCACACAACAAAGGTAAACACACCACACATGAACAAGACATGATGCATAACAAGCATGATGCATGACCAAGCTACATGAAGCTACTCATGGCAAGAGATGATGCAAACAAGAGCAACACATCAAGGCAAGTTTAAATGAGGCCGGAAACAACATATAACAATTCCGGTAAGTCCTCATATGCATATTTCGAAATTGGTCCAGAACTGAATAAACCTTATGTTCAAGTTGTTAAACATCAATTTAAGGAGCACCAAGAGAATCTACATGAAATTCTAGTCAAGTTACATAAAAAGTTCATTAGATTCGGAGCTACGGGCTAGAAGATATGAGCAAAACAAGTTAAGCATGGCATTGATGCAAAATGCACCCAAACATCAAGCAAACACACCAAAACAAGGATGCAACATGATAATATGAAGCTACATGCAAAAACAAGCAAGTTTCATATAGAGCACACTCAAAACGGAGCAACGGTTCAACACCCACACACTATACAAGTCATAGCAACAATCATCCAAAACAAAGAACTAGGCATCTTACAAGCATCAAAACAATATGCTACAGCACCCCAACATAATAACAAAAGACATGGGCATGAAGTACAGGTAAAACATAACAAAACATGAACACTGAGCTATCTCCAGAAACAACTAGAACATGCTCAAAAAGACATGGAGATATTGCGAATAATAACAGTTTCAGACTTTGCAGAAATATCATCAGGTTGCAATGTTTAGAGCTATCAAACAACATGTTACAGGAACTTATCATGGCAAACAAAGGCATGGCATGAATCTACTAATTGCATATATCAAAAGACCCTTACTGACCATGAGCCAAAAGGCACGGAAAATATGATGGCACCCATGTAAACATGGCAAGTTTTATTACAGATTTATACATGGCAGGAACAACAATAAGTAGGCATGTTCGTGAGCTCGAACCACTCACTACAGAGCAATACATGGCATGGCAAGGCAACCAATAGTAAGAAGGCATGTTTATGAAGCTAAGCACGGCAAGAGCAAGGTCATAGCATACACGGATCAACTACAACGACCTCGTGAAAATTGAATCTCATGCAAACAATCTGTCAGGAAACATTTTCAAGCAACTTTGGAGCAAGAAGTAAACATGTTCCAGCAGGCTATAATTGCAACCAAGGGCATTAATAGATAGAGCATGACATGTATATCAAAACATGTTTATAGAGCATCTCCAGATTATGCATAGAATGATTAGTGAAAGCATGTTAACATAGCAACAAATTATAACAGAATCTGCCAGGAAAACAGCAACAGCAACTACCCTACTTTACAAGCTCAATGCACTCAGCACAAAACTCACAAAAATACATGGTTAACACCCCTGGAAAGATGGCATGGCATAGTCCAACATTCATGTAGAGCTCATACTCATAGGATGCACACATAAATCATGGCAAAAATGACAAAAGAGCTCGTGCTGATAAGATTCTGGAACTAACGATCTGAAGCCCTCTTCCAACAGCATTTCGGGCATCAAGATGAGCTCAAATGAAAATGATGAAATGGAATGAAATGATGAACTCATCGAGACGAACAATTTGACATATTACATGCGCAAAACGGAGCTACGGATGCGAAGATGTGATGCAATGAATATGGCATGATTTTAACAGAAATCTGGGACTTAGCAGTTTTCTGGAAAAAAAACAGATCGAGCGCAAAATAACTATAAGTCGCACGGGCGGTATTTAGGGGGGTAGCTCACCTAGCAGGCCTTGGCCCGGTCGATGTGGAGGCAGGCCAGGGCAGGCCGAGCTGGGCCGGCAGCAGGGCCTCGCGGGGAGGGGCCCACGCGAAGCGCGGTGCAGCAGTCGCCCGCAGACGCACGCACGGTCGGGGAAGGCTGCGCCGGCGGCGGCTTCCGGCGATGGAGGGACGGCGGCGAGGCGGGTGGTAGTCCGGCGAGGCTGCCGAGGTCGGGAACCGGTAGCTCCGGCCGCGGGGCATCCATTCCGGCCAGATCCGGGGCCGACGGAGCATCGAGGAGGCGAGGCCAACGGCGACGAAGCTTGTCGGCCAACCATGGCGGCTCCTGCGGGAGGTTACCGAGGGGTGAGAGAGAGATGGATCCAGGGGAGAGGGAGCACGGGGAACGAGGTGCTGGTGACCTGGGAGGCGAGATCCGGCAGACGGCGAGGCGGCGGCCGTGCTCCGGCGAACGGCGGCGGGGTCGAGGTGGCGGCGCGGGCCGGGACCTCGGGTCGAAGGGAGCTTAGGGCCTCGCTCGGGCCAGCATGTGCACTCGCGGGCGGTGGCGGCGGCGACTGGGCCGGCGGGCCGCGATGGGCCTCTGTGGTCAGCGGCGGCGGGGGCCAAGCGGCGTGACGTGGCGGCGCGGAGTGGTGGAGGGCGGCGGTGGACGACGTGGCAGCCTCTCATTGGCCGGCGGACGTGTCCGGCCGGGGACGGACGCGTCCGGCGGCGCGGGGAGGAACTTGATCTAGGATTTGGGGATTCATCCGCGAAAAATGGAGGGGAGGACTTATTTATAGGTAGAGGGAGCTAGGAGTGTCCAAATGAGGAGCGGTTTTCGGCCACGCGATCGTGATCGAATGACCGAGAGCATGGAGAGGAGTTTGCTGGGCTTTGGGCCACTTTGGAAGGGGTGTTGGGCTGCAACTCAAAGAGGGCCTTACGGTTACCGGTGCTAACTGCTGAGTACCAAACGACCTCCAAATGGCACGAAACTTGACAAGCGGTCTACCGGTGCTATACCAAGGCCGCTTGGCAAACCTCGGGCCACTCCAAGTAAGTTTAATACCCGCTCACAATGAGAGACGAAAGGGGAACGCCGGAGGGCATAGGAGCGCCGGATTGCAAAACGGACAATGGAGAAAATGCTCGGATGCATGAGACGAACATGTATGCAACATGAAATGCACATGATGACATGATAAAATGCAAATGATGACATGGCAAAGCAACAGGCAAGGAAATGACATGGCAAAGACGGCGAAAAACTGGCGGACACCTGGCGCATCGGATCCGGGGCGTCACAGTCTAGCCCTAGGGGAGTTGTGGAAAAATACATTCAGCGTTTCCCTTGGATTAAACAGATAAAGCATGTGACTAGCCAACATGCGGAGACTTACCTAACTCGCAGATCAGGACAGTTGATACCCGCGGTCCTCGGTTGAGTCCGGACACAATTTGTCGGACTTAAAGAGCACTTTCCAGATGTCTTCATGCGATGAGCCGAAGAACCCTAGTAGGGTCTGGTGCTTGGCCGGGTCGTATTCCCATAAATTGCAGGCCCTGTGTTGGCAAGGGAGAATCTGGCGAACTAACATCACCTGGACTACATTGACAAGTTTGATATTCTTGTCTTCCATACCCTTGATGCACGTATGGAGCACCGACAACTCATCGGGCGAAGACCAGTTCAGGCCCTTCTTGGGCTAGGACGTAAGCCGCAAGGGAGCTCCAGATCGGAATTTGGGAGCTACGACCCATTTTGTGATGCGTCGCTCAGTGAAATAGAACCACTATTGTTGCCACCCTTTGACGGAATCATTGAAGGTACCTGATGGCCATGTGACGTTGGCCATCTTTCTCACCATGGCTCCTCTGCACTCAGCGTGCTCGCCGCTCACTACCTTGGGCTTCACATTGAAAATCTTCAGCCATAAGCCAAAGTGTGGCCAGATGCGGAGAAAGGCCTCACACACGACGATGAATGTCGAGATGTTGAGGAAGGAATTGGGGGATAGATCATGAAATCAATCCCATAGTAATACATAATGCCGCCAACGAATGGGTGGAGGGGAAACCCTAGCCCGCACACAAAGTGAGGAAGGAATACAACCCTCTCGTGGGGTTCCGGAGTAGGGACGATATGTCCCGCCGTCAGGAGGCGGTGGCTGATCTTCTTAGCTAGATACCCGGCCTCCCGAAGTTTCTTGATATCCTTCTCCCGGGCTGTAGAGGCCATCCACTTGCCTCCTGCTCTAGATTTAGACATTTTTGGAGGGCCTTTGTGGGCGGAGAAGGCGAATGCTTGGGCGCTGGAGCTCAAGCGAGAGAGAATGGATGAGCAGAGGAAGAAGAGGCGTGGGTGTGACGCCCGGATAATTAGCTACAGTAACCCTCTCCTAATGATGCCATGTCACCGTGGTCACCGTAGTTAATCTCGCGATGGTTAAAAAATGATTCAAATTTAAATTCAAAATATGTCAAACAACAAAAGTTTTCAAAAGTTGAAACAAAAATGTTCGGTGGGTGCCGAATATTACAAGGGTAATTATAGTAAAGAAAACATATTTTTAGAAAGTGCCTGAATATTTTAAAATGAATTAAAACAGAAAAGAGAAATAATAAAAGAAACTACAAAAACAGAAAACTAAACTAAACTAAAAAGAATAAAAAGGCCCCCTTGCCAACTCGGCTAGACGGCCCAGCTCACCGGCCAGGCCGGCCCACCTGGCCCAGCCGGCCGACCCGCCCCTGCCTTATCCCCACGAGGGGGGGGGGAACCCTAACCGACACTCCCCCACTCCCCACTCGCTCTCCCCACCTCACTGGATCTGGATCGAGCCCAATCTCTTCTCCTCGGCTTGGTGCCCGACGCTGCCGCCTGCCGCCAAGGACTGCTGCCGGTGTTCGGAGCTCCCCGCCGCTCTGCCCTCTCCGCCGCCGTCACCGCTAACCCCACGACCCCGCTGCCTGCACCCTACATCGCCGGTGAGGCCTCGGCCTCTCCCTCTCCGCTGCTCGCCCCGCGACGAACGTGCCGCGCGACTCACCTGGCCCTCGGCCGCTGCTCCCCTCAGGCGATTGCTGCTGCTGCAGATCGCTCTGGCTCGCGCCCTTGGCCCGCACCCGCGCAGCGCCATCGGCGTTCGCCCTCCACGCTCACTGCCGTTGTTCCTCCCGGCGCCCGCCCGTGCATCGCCTCGTCTTCACCCATCGCCGCGCGACGCCGCCCCTCTCTGTACCCCCCTGCGCTGCCTCCTCCCCGCTTCGCATGCCGCCTCGCCAAGCCTTCGCCAGGCCTCCGCATGTGTCGTGTTCGGCCATGAAAGCAGCCATCTCGCCACTGCCTCGCCTCTCTGACTCCTGGGCGAAGGCGCGCCAGCGCACGCCGCCTCCTCAAGACTCACCGCCCATTAACTCAAGACACTCAAGAAGGCCCCTAGGGCCTATGACATGTGGGGTCCCAACCTGAACGTATTAAAAAAAAAAGCGATAAAAATAAAAATAAAACTAATTAATTAATTAAAGAAATAATTAAATTAATTAATTTTGATTAACTAAACTAAACAACTAATTAAACTAATTAAACATTAGTTATCTAATTAACCTGGTTAGTCAATTAGCTAATTAATTAATCAATGACAAGGTTCCCCCCCCCTAATTAGTACTAATTAGGTTAATTAATATGTCTAATTAAAATGTGTCACTCACTGCTGGGACCCATCGTCAGTTGACCAGCTTAACCACTGCTGATCACGACGTCAAGATGACATCATGTTGATGTCATAAATACATTTTCGAATTAAATTAAATAATTAATTAAATTTCAGAAATTATTAAATTTTTTAGAAAATTATATCTTTTAATCCGTAACTTGGATTAAATTATTTTCAACATGAAAGTTGCTCAGCACGACGAGACGATTTCGGATACGCAGCCCGTTCGTCCGCCACACATCACTAGCATAGCAAACATGCAACTTCCCCCTCCGGTTCATCTGTCCGAAAACGCGAAACACCGAGGATACTTCCCCGGATGTTTCCCCCCTTCGTCGGTATCACCTCCTACCGCGTTAGGGCACACCTAGCACAGCGCTTTGTCATGTCATGCTTCGTCACGCATATTTTTGCATTATATTTATTGTTTCTTTCCCCCTTCTCTCGCTAGACACCGAGATCGACGCCGCTGCTACCCAGTACGACTACGGTGTTGACGACCCCTCCTTCTTGCCAGAGCAACCAGGCAAGCCCCCCCCCCCTTGATCACCAGATATCGCCTATTCTTCTCTATACTGCTTGCATTAGAGTAGGGTAGTGTGTTACTGTTCGGTTACTCCTATTCTGTTGCATAGCCTGTCATTGTTGCTATAGTCGTTGATACCTTACCCGCAATCCTAGATGCTTAGTATAGGATGCTAGTTATCATCTTTCGCCCTACATTCTTGTCAGTCTGCCTTGCTATACTATCGGGCCGTGATCTCTTGGGAGGTGATCACGGGTATATGCTATACATATACACATACTATACAGATGGTGACTAAAGTCGGGTCAGCTCGTTGAGTACCCGCAAGTGATTACGAGATGGGGGCTGAAGGGACAGGTGGCTCCATCCCGGTAGAGGTGGGCCTGGGTTCCCGACGGCCCCCGACTGTTACTTTGTGGCGGAGCGACAGGGCAGGTTGAGACCGCCTAGGAGAGAGGTGGGCCTGGCCCTGTTCGGCGTTCGCGGATGCTTAACACGCTTATCGAGATCTTGGTATTTGATCTGAGTCTGGCTACTGGCCTATACACACTAACCAACTACGCGGGAACAGTTATGGGCATTCGACGTCGTGGTATCAGCCGAAACCTTAGTGACGGCAGCGACTGAGCGGCGCGCCGGATTGGAACGTAAGCCTGCTCTTGTATTAAGGGGGCTAGTTCTGCTTCCGGCCGCGTACACAACGTGTAGGTGTGCTATGGGCGATGGGCCCAGACCCGTGTGCGCTTAAGTTTAGACCAGCGTGCTGACCTCTCTGTTGTGCCTAGGAGGGGCTGCGACGTGTTGATCTTCGACGGCCGGGCATGACCTAGAAAGGTGTGTCCGGCCAAATGGGATCAAGCGTGTTGGGTTATGTGGTGCACCCCTGCAGGGAAGTTAATCTATTCGGATAGCCGTGATCTTCGGTAACAGGACGACTTGGAGTTGTACCTTGACCTTATGACAACTAGAACCGGATACTTAATAAAACACACCCTTCCAAGTGCCAGATACAACCCGGTGATCGCTCTCTAACAGGCTGACGAGGAGAGGATCGCGGGTAGGATTATGCTATGTGTTGCTACTTGGAGGACTTCACCACTCTCTTCTACATGTCAGAAGACTGGAGGCTGCGAGCGTAGTCTTCGACGAGATTAGTTATCCCCCTCTTATTCTGGCATTCTGCAGTTCACTCCATTGATTTGGCCCTTTACACATATACCCATGCATATGTAGTGTAGCTCCTTGCTTGCGAGTACTTTGGGTGAGTACTCATGGTTGCTTTCTCCCCCCTTTTCCCCCTTTCCTTTCTTTCTGGTTGTCGCAACCAGATGTCGGAGTCCGTGAGCCATACGCCACCATTGACGACGACTCCTACTACAATCGGAGGTGCCTACTACTACGTGCAGCCCACCGACGACGACTCAGAGTAGTTAGGAGGATCCTGCATGAGGCCTACGCCTCTTTCGACCAGATCCCGCTTTGTGCTAGCCTTCTTAAGGCAAACTTGTTTAACTTATGTCCGTACTCAGATATTGTTGCTTCCGCTGACTCGTCTATGATCGAGCACTTGTATTCGAGCCTTCGAGGCCCCTGGCTTGTATTATGATGCTTGTATGACTTATTTATGTTTTTAGAGTTGTGTTGTGATATCTTCCCGTGACTCCCTGATCTTGATCGTACACGTTTGCGTGCATGATTAGTGTACGATTGAATCAGGGGCGTCACAAGTTGGTATCAGAGCCGACTGCCTGTAGGAATCCCCCTTCCACACTCCTTGGCCGAAGTCGAGTCTAGACATTGCAAAACTTTTACTAACATGGATGTGTGTCTTACGGGCCCACGTCGCCATTTGGGTGGTATTATGATCTTTTACTCCTTAATCTTTACTCTGGGACTCTCATCTCTCTTCTATTCGGGTTAAATGATTTTGCTAAAATCTAACTCTAGGTTCTCGTTACCACTTCCTGCCGGAGAGCCCCTTCATTACAGATGATCGATTGCTTCAACAGAAGAATCTGACAATACTCTCTGATGTTCTACCGAGAACTTGTGCTCATCGCTTTTGCAATCCCCCTTCCACCGTTAACCCTTATGGATAACTACATGCACTTTCCATTCTTACATTCATCCTTAGTTGGTCTTGTTATTACAAGATACCTTGTAATACTCGTCGTTGTTCCAAGAATCCCTTGTGCCACTGCCTTGCGGTTCCTTGCCGCAAAAATATCCCTACGATTTTTTTCACACTTATCGAGGAACCATTCATTACTAGTTGTTCCTAGGATTCACTAGATGCATTAAAATACTACCCGATCTTCCGGTACTCCTTTGCCAACTATTGCTTTGCAAATACTTGTCTTCTTGCAGTCTGGACAATTCCATTTTTCTAGCAATAACCATTAAAATCCTTGTGATTGACATTCTGATCCTGTTGATTCAACATGTGTGTGAATGCACACAATCATCAGTTATTCCCTGGAAATTTCCTTCCGGCTCGGACATCATTTTAAACGTGAGCTGGTTCTCAAGCAATCCAATTGCCGTCGATTGTACCCTAAGCCTACTCAACTTATTCATCCTTAACCAGAGTTTTTGCCTCTGAGCCCTTGATTTGGAAACCATGATTCTTTGCCTTTGAGCTTTGAGTTAGTCAGTTGTTTCTATAATCTAAGGCCCTTGCCTTGATTCTTCCTCTGATTGTGTGCCGATGCTCACATCAGCTCTGTTGTGGACCGTCAGATCCTTTGTTGGATTTTGTCCGACACCGTCCTTCGTATTCATTAACCTTGTGAGCTTTTCCTCAGATACATAAGGCCTTTGGTAAATTGTATCCCCTGCTTTTGTCAACCATGCTCTGCTCCCGAGCTTGAGTTATTTACTTCGAAGTTTGTGGTACATTTTCCCAAGATACCCCTAAGGGTTGAACCTATGCCTTCCCAGATCTGGGTAAACCCGAGAGCTATCACGAGTCATACTCTTCTGGTGTTTTTCTAGAAAAAAACTTAAACATTACAACTTCTTCGAAAAATGAGAAGTGAATGGAAGGTTATGCATTGACGAAGTGGGAGTCGACCTTGAACCTTTGTGTTCATGCCCATGGAAATGATGTAGATCCTATCATGGAAGCTTCTTGCAATAATAACTATTTCCTTGAAAAATATCATCTGGATCTATGAATTGATCCTTTGCAATCGTGGTTTCGACCATAATTTCTTCCTTTGATTCCATTTCTCAGACAAGTAAAAGCGCTTGTCTTCTATAGATCAATACACCCCACTTCAACCTTTAATTTGATATGCCCTCGAGTATTATCTCCCTGGTATCTCGAGGATATCATGCCATTGCACTACATCTTATGAATTTGTGCCGGAGTAATACCTTTCCCTATCATAGTCACTCCATGAGTTTTGGGTTGTCGTCAACGAGAACACCGAATAGTGAATCGAGTCCGCACTGCGATTCAACAACTCTTAGTAATCTTCATTGCTTACGAGTTTAATACTCCATGATGTCATTCCTAGCCTTATCGGCTACATCATTATCGTGCTAAATTTAACTGTGCTATCTGGTTCTTCCCGGAGCACAAATTTCGATGGTGAGCTAATCTTACGTCGATCTTCCTCGTCATATCACTTCTCCTTGAACAACAAAATTGATTTCAAGTTTGTGTCGTACCCATGGTTCCAATAACCTTTCGCTTCATCATTCCTTTAACTTGATGTCATCGCCGATCAATTGCATCTTCATGGAGACTCTCGACAAAATTTGTTGTGATCATCATCAACATTTGAACTCCTTCCAGGATACCAATCGGATTCATGATGAGAAATACCATCCTTGCCCTCGATGAATTGTGTTGTCATCGACCACTTTATTGCCTTCCCTCAAACACAAACTTGTTCGTGTTCTGTGTTATACCTTGAGATTCTTGCTATCCAGTATTTGTTCCCCTTTACCTTGGAGTATTACCATCTTTTATGTCAAGAATGTTGTGGGAATTTCACCACCTCTTAAGAATTCTTGGTATAGTAATACTTCTTGCAAATCTCCGCTCATTCCTGGGTCCCCATGTTGATTTTAACCGGGATACCAACACGTGAACCGTGCTGCTTGGATTCTGTACTTCTAGCAACCCTATTGCTTTGAAGTTAATGGTCGATAGTTTCACTCTAAGTCTATTGCTTATTGAATCATCATTCAAACATTGATCGTGCTACTTAGTCCAGATTTCCGGGTGCCCCCTTCTATCATTGTTAAAATTGTGTATGTTTTTCTCGAGCATACATCATTATATCATTTGATCTGACAAATGTTATCTCTTTGTTCACATAATTGTGGAAATCCATCTTTTGGGAATCCCAATGAATTGTCGCTGAGTCCATCAGCCACCTCCTAACCCTCTCCTTGAATTAATGATGAACTCTTGTTTCGGAACTTGCTTTCATGGTACATTTCACAAGAATCTTATGATGTCTTCTCATCAATTTGTGTCGCGCCTTTTTCTTCTCAGGCATCCTGAGTCTGAGGTATCTTGACCCCAATCAGATCTGAATATCGTTTAGATATGATGGTTGGAACATATGTCCAAGAGTTATATCGTTGGTCTTTATATGACCCGGTAAGGTGATGTCATCCTAGCACACCTGACCGGAGGACCTAGTGTTATAGTTTCCTTTTTAACAAGGTTAACCATTTTTCCCTGAGGAAATTGAATGCCTTGTTTAATAAGTTTATCCTGATGGATCCTTTGTGTATCCAAAGTCTGGACCTTGATTGAAACACCATATCATTGCTACCTCGAAGCATGACTATGATACCCCGCTCATCAACAAGAACATTGGAGGCGCGATGCTAAATGTTTCTTGGTCTGTTATCCAAACACTGTTGTATGGGTAACATCTTGATTGATCCTTGCTTCTTATCCGAATGGTTGGGTACTTGCTCTCCTACCCTGTATACCATGTTCTGCTTGTACATGGGAAGGATATACTCCTAATAATTGTGTGTAAACACAATTTTCCTTCCATAGTTCTGTTTAATCTGATAATCAGGTTTTCCTTTCCATTCTTTTGTTTAACCTTTCCTGAATCTGAAGTAACAGAGCAGAGATAATTCCCTGCTTAGGTAGGCACCTTGTTGTACCACTCTATCTGTAAGACCCTGTTACTATTGTTGATGATATTTCGGTAGCCACCGACGGGTGATAACTTTGCCTCTTAGTCCGCCTCGTTCAACGAGCAGGAAAATGGTTCTCTTCGTTCCCCGTCCTTAGTACCGACATTGCTGCCGACATAGCTGACAAGCTATCCACTGACATGCCTCCTTGTCGCGGCTGTGCAAGATGTCACCACCCTTCCTACTTTCAACCCACATGGTGGGCTGTCACGCCCAATATGCGACCCTATCCAAAAGGAACTCGAAGGTCCCACCAAGGATAGACCCGCATATTGGAACGCTTTTGCAAGGTGGATATCATTACATTAACATTACATAATAGATGGGGATACATACAAAAGGCATACAATGCCACATGAATACAATAATACATCATATACAAGATCAACATCCGACTACGGATGAAACATAAACAGAAACTCAAACAATATCCACCCTACTAGCCCAGGCTGCCGACCTGGAACCTATCCCCTGATCGAAGAAGAAGCAGAAGGAGAACTCCAAAACAAGCAAACATCGCTCTCGCGTCAAGATCATCGTATACCCTGTACCTGCAATTGTTGTTGTAGTAATCTGTGAGCCACGAGGACTCAGCAATCCCATTACCATGGGTATCAAGACTAGCAAAGCTTAATGGGAAAGGAAGGGGTAAAGTGGTGAGGTTGCAGCAGCGACTAAGCATATATGGTGGCTAACATACGCAAATGAGAGCGAGAAGAGAAACAAGCGGAACGGTCGTGAAGCTAGCAATGATCAAGAGGTGATCCTGAACTCCTACTTACGCCAATCATAACACGTAAACCGTGTTAACTTCCGGACTCCGAGAAGAGACCATCACGGCTACACACACGGTTGATGCGTTTTAATTCGGTCCGTGTCAAGTTATCTACAACCGACATTAACAAATTCCCATCTGCCACATAACCGCGGCACGGCTCTCGAAAGTTTATACCTGCAGGGTGTCCCAACTTAGCCCATGACAAGCTCTCGCGATCAACGAAGGAATAGACCTTCTCCTAGGAAGACCCGATCAGTCTCGGAATCCTGGTTTACAAGACATTTCGACAATGGTAAAACAAGACCAGCAAGACCGCCCGATGCGCCGACATCCCGATAGGAGCTGCACATATCTCGTTCTCAGGGCAACACCGGATAAGCCAAGCGTACAGGTACCGATGAATCCAAGTTGCCAAGGAATGGTCCCGCACGGTGCTCTAGTTTGGACCAATACTTAGACAAGCATTGGCCTGGGGGGGCTAATAATAAAGATGACCCTTGGGTTAATTACTCCCAAGGGAAATGTAGGTGGTGGTGAGGCAAATGGTAAAACCAAGGTTGGGCCTTGCTGGACAAGTTTTATTCAAAGCGAACTATCAGGGGGGTCCCATAAATCACCCGACCGCGTAAGGAATGCAAAATCCGGGAACATAACACCGGTATGATGGAAACTAGGGCGGCAAGAGTGGAACCAAACACCAGGCATAAGGCCGAGCCTTCCACCCATTACCAAATATATAGATGCATTAATTAAATAAGAGATATTGTGATATCCCAACATAAACCCTGTCCACCATGGAGAAATCTTCAACTTCACCTGCAGCTAGCAACGCTATAAGAGGGGCTGAGCAAAGCGGTAACATAGCCAAACAACGATTTGCATAGGAATGGTGTCAAAGGTTAGAGGTTCATGGCAATTTGGGATGGCTTGATAAACAGGTAATAGGTAGCGCAGCATAGCGATAGAACGAAGCAACTAGCATAGCAATGATAGTAGTGAGATCCAGGGTAGCGGTCATCTTGCCTGAAATCTCGCAAGGAAGAAGAACGAGTCCATGAAGAAGATGAAGCCACGAAGACGAACCAAGCGTAGACGAACGCATCCTCACGATCGCAACAAAACGGGAACTATCGAGAAGAAGCACACAACATGGTAAACACACCACACATGAACAAGGCATGATGCACAACAAGCATGATGCATGACCAAGCTACATGAAGCTACTCATGGCAAGAGATGATGCAAACAAGAACAACACATCAAGGCAAGTTTAAATGAGGCCGGGAACAACATATAACAACTCCGGTAAGTCCTCATATGCAAATTTCAAAATTGGTCCAGAACTGAATAAACCTTATGTTCAAGTTGTTAAACAGCAAGTTAAGATGCACCAAGATGATCTACACGAGATTCTAGTCAAGTTACATATAAAGTTCATTATATTTGGAGCTACGGGCTAGAAGATATGAGCAAAACAAGATAAACATGGCATTGATGCAAAATGCACCCAAACATCAAGCAAACACACCAAAACAAGGATGCAACATGATAATATGAAGCTACATGCAAAATCAAGCAAGTTTCATATAGAGCACACTCATAACGGAGCAACGGTTCAACACATGCACTTTAAACAAGTCATAGCAACAATCTGTCCATAACAGCAACTAGGCATCTTGCAAGCATCAAAACAACAAGCTACAACACCCCAACATAATAACAAAAGGCATGGGCATGAAGTACAGGTAAAGCATAACAAAACATGAACACTGAGATATCTCCAGAAATCACTAGAACATGCTCCAAAACACATGGTAAGATTGCAAATAATAACAGTTTCAGACTTTGCAGAAATAACATCAGGTTGCAATGTTTAGAGCAAGCAAACAACATGGTACAGGAACTTAACATGGCAAACAAAGGCACGGCATGAATCTACTAATTGCATAGATCAAAAGACCCTTACTAACCATGAGCCAAAAAGGCATAGAAAATATGATGGCACCCATGTAAACATGGCAAGTTATATTACAGATTCAAACATGGCAGAAACAACGATAAGTAGGCATGTTCGTGAGCTTGAACCACTCACTACAGAGCAATACATGGCATGGCAAGGCAACCAACAGTAAGAAGGCATGTTCATGAAGCTAAGCATGGCAAGAGCAAGTTCATAGGATGCATAGATCACCAGGAAACAATCATGGAAACATTGAACTTAATGTTAACAGGCTAATAGCAACATTATCAAGCAACTTTGGAGCAAGATTACAACATGATACAACAGGTTATAATTGCAACCAAGGGCATGAATGGATAGAGCATGACATGTAGATCAAAACATATTTATAGAGCATCTCCAGATTATGCACAGAACAACTAGTAGAAGCATGTTTACATAGCAACAAAATGTAACATAATCTGTCAGGAAAACAGCAACATCATGTACACTACTTAACAAGCTCGATTCACTCACCACAAGTCATTGCAAGACAAGATAAGCATAGCATCATCAAGAAGACATGTTTGTGTAACAAACCAAGTCAAGAACAAGTCCATAGCATGCAAGGATCAACTATAGCAACCTTGGCCAAATTGAATAACATCTAAACAATCTGCCAGGAAACAATTTGAAGCAAAAGTAGAGCACTCAAATGACATGCTAGACTACTCCATAATTACAAACAAGGGCATGAATGGATAGACAACAACCATATGTCAAAACACCCTTACTGAAGTATCTCAAAATAAGCATGGATCTCTCTGTAGCATCAAGTTTACATGGCATAAAAATAACAGCAGAACAAGGACTGAAAACAACAACATCATGGAGCCTAGTTTGCATGCTTGTGCTAGTCACCACATAGATCACAAAAATACATGGCAAGCACCCCTGGATAGATGGCATGGCATAGATCAACATACATGTAGACATCAACCTCATAGGATGCACACATCAATCATGGCAAAAATGATAAATGAGCAAGTTATAACAGTTTCAGCAGGTTAAGATCAACATGCACTCTTCCAACAGCATTTCGGGCATCAAGATGAGCTCAAATGAAAATGATGCAATGGAACGAAATGAAGTAATCATTGAGACAAAAAATTTGACATATTATACACACAAAACGGAGCTACGGATGCAGAGATGTAATGCGATGAACATGACAACATATTATGACAATTTCGGGACTTGGCAGATTTCTGAGAAAAATACAGGATGCGCGCGGGATAACTAAATGTCGCACGGGTGGGGTTTAGGCGGGCCTCTCACCAGAGTGGGCTTGGCCCAGGAGGGAAGATGGAGCAGGCCTGGCAGGCCGCGGCCGCGGTCGACGCTGGGCTGGGCCGCGGGGTCCACGAGGCGGCGGTCGTCCCTCTCCTCGATCCCGACTGGATCGAGGGAGGTGGGTGCAGGGACGGCGGCAAGGATCCCGGCGCGGGATGGAGGAGGGTGGCGGCAACGAGGCAGGGACCGGCGGGATCCGGGCGTGGTCGCGGATCCGCTTCGGCGGCGGCGGGTCGGTCTTGGCGAGGTACGGGCCGCGTTAGGGAGACCTCGCGGGAAGAGAGGGAGTGAGGTAGGGGAAGAAGAGAGAGGAAGGGAGGAGGCGCGGCGGCGGGGCTCGCCTGGGCCGTGGTCGAGGAGGTGCGGGACGCCGGAGTGGCGCGGTGGCGAGGTCCGGGCGAAAGTGCGGTGCGGGCAGGAGGCGAAGGGATCGGAGAGGAGCCAGCGCGGGCGGCGCGGCTCGGGCCTCGGGGGCGCACGGGCCCGAGCGGGCTGGACGGCGGGGCACGGTGGCCGGGCGCCACGTGGCGAGGCGCGGTTGGCTCGGGAGGCAGCGGACATGTCCGTCGGCGGCGGGGGAAATGTCCGGCGGCGCGAGAGGAAGAAGGCTAGGGTTTGGACTGCGCGAAAATTCGGGGAGGGGCACATATTTATAGGTAGAGGGAGCTAGGAGAGTCCAAATGAGGAGTGGTTTTCGGCCACGCGATCGTGATCGAACGACCGAGAGCATGGAGGGGAGTTTGCTGGGCTTTGGGCCACTTTGGAAGGGGTGTTGGGCTGCAACTCAAAGAGGGCTTTGCGGTTACCCGGTTAACCGTTGGAGTATCAAACGACCTCCAAATAGCACGAAACTTGACAGGCGGTCTACCGGTGCTATACCAAGGCCGCTTGGCAAACCTCGGGCCATTCCGAGAAAGTTTAATACCCACACACGAAAAGAGTCAAGAAGGGAACGCCGGAGGGCATAGGAGTGCCGGATTGCAAAACGGACAACGGGGAAAAGGCTCGGATGCATGAGACGAACACGTATGCAAAATGAAATGCACATGATGACATGATAAAATGCAGATGATGACATGGCAAAGTGCAACACGCAAGCAAATGACATGGCAATGATGGCGAATAACTGGCGGACACCTGGCGCATCGGATCCGGGGCGTTACATGGGCCCATAACCCACAGGTCCACTGGATCGAAACCTGACTCTCATGTACACCCCCGGTTTCCAAAGTTATTCCTCGCGCTTGACTTCTTATGTAACTCACGGGCCACCTGCCAAGTGATCTATTTGGGTATCAGACGCAATACTTATTCTCGTTGCTCTGAACCCCTTTCACCTTCAGATTAGGCATCGAACGCTTGCCTATCCGTTTGAAACTTCTCATGGTACCTCCTTACTTTGCTCTCGACATTTTCTTAAGATTTAATTCGAGAGTTACTTTTGGCCACCTTCCCTAATGATTATCTACTGGATAAGCAACCGTGTAGAGTTCCATTCTTCCGGTATACGCCCTTATTCTTTCGTAAGTACGAAGAAGACTCTGAAGAAAGGATGACGACTTCATCATGATGACCTGAAGCTGAGGTATGAAGACATCAACGTTATGGATCGACCACTTAAAGAAGAGCAACCAAGGCCGAGAAGGCTTGTTAGGGTTTCGTAACCAAATCCCTTCCCCGTCACTCCCCCTGTTAAATCTCGGGACAAGATTTCTTGTAGTGGAGGAGAATTGTGACGCCCGGATAATTAGCTACAGTAACCCTCTCCTAATGATGCCATGTCACCGCGGACACCGTAGTTAATCTCGCGATGGTTAAAAAATGATTCAAATTCAAATTCAAAATATGTGAAACAACAAAAGTTTTCAAAGGTTGAAACAAAAATGTTCGGTGGGTGCCGAATATTACAAGGGTAATTATAGTAAAGAAAACATAATTTTAGAAAGTGCCTGGATATTTCAAAATGAATTAAAACAGAAAAGAGAAATAATAAAAGAAACTACAAAAACACAAAACAAAACTAAACTAAAAAGAATAAAAAGGCCCCCTGGCCAACTGGGCTAGACGGCCCAACTCACCGGCCAGGCCGGCCCACCTGGCCCAGCCGGCCGACCCGCCCCTGCCTTATCCCCACGAGGGGGGGGGGGGGAAACCCTAACCGACACTCCCCCCCACTCCCCACTCGCATTCCCCCACCCCCCGCTGGATCTGGACCGGGAGCCCAATCCCCTTCTCCCTCGCTTGGTGCCCGAAGCCGTCGCCCGTCGCCGCCAGTGGACCGCGCCGGTGCCCGGAGCTCCCCCGCCGGCCTGCCTCCTCTGCCACTCGTCACCATCAACCCCCACGACCCCCGCTGCCCAGACCCTACACTGTCGGTGAGGCCCCGGCCTCTCCCCTCTCTGCTGCCTCGCCCCCGCGACGGATGTGCCGCGCGCCTCACCTGGCCCTTGGCTGCTGCTCCCCTGTGCTGTTACCACTGCTGCACTGCGTTTGGGCTCGCGCCCTTGGCCCGCACCCGCGCAGCGCCATCGGCGTTCGCCCTCCACGCTCACTGCCGTTGTTCCTCCCGGCGCCCGCCCGTGCATCGCCTCGTCTTCACCCATCACCGGCGTCGATCTCGCCCGCCTCAGACCCCCCTGCGCGCATGCCTCCTCCTCTCGGCGCGGCCACCTCGCTGCAGGCTCGCCGCAAGGCTTCCTTCTTGTGATCGTGCCGTGCCCGGCCAAGAGAGCCGCCTGCCATCCTCGCCTCTCTGACTTCACAGTGGACGAGTGCTGCCTAGGCGCACGTCGCTGAAAGTGCAACTAATCCCCGGGTGGTTTTGGTAATTAATAACAACATATATATCATTGAACTAATTATTTCTTGAGAATATTTCGAAAGTTCAGTGATATGGGTATGGCAATGACCGATGATGTGGACCCTCAAAATGCTAAGGAAAACATTGGCAAAAGCTCAAGACTCTATTTTTGGTTTAGTGATCCAAGATCACATTGAGTCCATAGGAAAGCCAATACTATTAAAAGGGATGAGGTTATGATAATGATCTGGTTGCTCAAAGTGCTTAGTGATTTATCTCTCAAACTATCGCAATCTTTCATTCCAACATAAACCCATAAGTAATCTCGGTCCCACCGATTCCATAAACTCACCACACCGAGATGAACCACCTCAGCCATATACCCAAACCCTAAGAATTTCGGATTTTCCGATTCCAAACTCGGTCATACCGAAATTGGTGTTGCCAAGCTTCAGAACCTTCAGACTCAAATCGGTGTCACCGAGATGAGAAAGTCGGTCCCACCGAGATTGGCAAACCCTAGACTTTGGAAGAATCGGACTAACCGAGATTGTATTTTCGGTCCCACGAAAATCCCAACGCTCACAAGATTTGAACTTTCGGTCTCACCGAGTTGTCAACTTCGGTCCGACCGAGATTGGTCAAATGTGTGTAACGGTTGGATTTTGTGTGGAGGCTATAAATACCCTCCACCTCCTCTTCATTCGTGGAGAGAGCCATCGAAAGAACTACCACTCCTACCTTACATTTCGAGAAGAAAACTACCTACCCTTGTGTTGAGATCAAGTTGCTCCACTCCCACCATATGAAACTTGATTTCTAGCCTTCCCAAGTTGCTTTCCACTCAATCCTTTCTTCCACCACAGCCAAATCAGTGAGGAGAGTTGAGTGTTGGGGAGATTATCATTTGAAGCACAAGAGCAAGGAGTTCATCATCACCAACACCATCTATTACCTTTTGGAGGGTGGTGCCTCCTAGATTGGTTAGGTGTCGCTTGGGAGCCTCCGTCAAGATGTGGAGTTGAACCAAGAAGTTTGTAAGGGCAAGGAGATCGCCTACTTCGTGAAGATCTACCCGAGTAAGGCTAGTCCTCCGTGGGCGAGGCCATGATGGCATAGACAAGGTTGCTTCTTCGTGGACCCTTCGTGGGTGGAGCCCTCCGTGGACTCTCGCAGCCGTTACCCTCCGTGGGTTGAAGTCTCCATCAACGTGGATTGACGATAGCACCACCTATCGGAACCACGAGAAAAATCTCCGTGTCTCCAAATGGCATTTGCTCTTCTCCACCTCTTATTTACTACATGTGCAATTTACTTTCCGCTGCCATAACTCTAGAATTGCATGTGTAGGGTGATACTTGACTTGGTCATCATTGTGAACTTGCTAAAACTTGTCCTAATCAAAAGGCTAAACTTTTAAGTTGTCAAGTAGTCTAATCACCCCCTCTAGACATACTTCCGATCCTACAAGTGGTATCGAGCTTTGGTCTCCATTGGATTGGTGTCCATTGCATTGATTCCATAAGCTTGGTTTCACAACCTAGGAGAGTATGGCGTCTAGTGAGGGTAATTTCAGAGAGGTCCTTACTTTGATGGTTCAAACTTTGCTAGTTGGAAGCATAAAATGAAAATGCATATTCTTGGACATAACCCCGCCGATGGGGCATTATTTGTGTTGGCTTGCAAGGTGAGTTCTTCGAGGAAGGAAAAGTTCCGGATCGCGGCTACAGCGGATGAGTTGCGGATGTTACGTAACAATGCTCAAGCTTGTGACATTCTCTTCAATGCTTTGTGTCCCGAGGAGTTCAACAAGATCAGCCGTCTTGAGAATGAAAAAGAGATTTGGGATACTTTGGTCGAAATGCACGAAGGTACCGAGTCCGTGAAGGAATCAAAGCTAGATGTTCTTCAAGGTCAGCTTGACAAGTTCAAGATGAAGGAAGGTGAAGGAGTCGCTGAAATGTACTCTAGGCTTGCTCTCATCACCAATGAGATGGCAGGCTTAGGAAGCGAAGAAATGACCGACCAATTCATCATCAAGAAGATTCGCAGAGCTTTGGATGGAAAGTATGACACCGTGTGCACTTTGATCCAAATGATGCCAAACTACAAAGATCTCAAGCCTACCGAAGTCATTGGAAGGATTGTTGCTCATGAGATGACACTTAAAGACAAGGAAGAGCTTCACAACAAGTCAAGTCGTGCTTACAAAGCTGCAGTTGAAGCTCCCACAACCTCAAGTGACAAGCTAGTTTCCAATGAAGAGATAAGTCTAATGGTGAAGAACTTCAACAAATTCTACAAGAGTAGAAGCAAGGAAAGAAGCTCAAAGTCTAGATCATATGATGAAAAGAGATCTTCTAGTCGTGATCGAAACTGCTACAATTGTGGAAGACCGGACACTACTCAAATGAGTGTTCGACTCCCCACAAGAGAAGAGAAGAATCTCCAAGAAGAAGAAGCTCAAGAGAAGAGTCGCCTCGAAAAGAGAGAAGGAGTAGAGATGATCGTTATGAACGAAGATCCTCTCGAGAAGCAAGGATTCGAAAGGAAAGACAAGTCATCAAGGAGCTACACAAGAAGAAAACATCAAGCTCATGTTGGTGAATGGGTTTCCGCTCCGACTCAACAATCACTCCGAAAGAAGCTATCACTCCAACTCCGAATACTGATCAAGATGAAGGTGTTGCGGTCTTGCTCTCGTGTCCTCCAACTCCAACTCCTATGACTTGTTTGATTCACCAAATGAGGGAATTGGAAGATGCTTCATGGCAAAAGGCCCCAAGGTATCACACCCTGAATTTATTGACTTTGATAGTGATGAGGATGACTTGCTTGGTGAAGATGAGCTTTTACATGATAAATCTAGTGAGCCTAGTAATGATGAACATGCTAGTAGTCTTTATAGTCGAGAAGAGTCGAATGACAATGCTATGAAGGAGATTGAGCGTCTAACTAAAGAACTAAACACTCTTAAGTTAGCTCATGAAACAACTCAAGAAGATCATAGAGAGCTCCTAAGATCTCATGAGAAGCTACGCTCGAGAAGCTCAATCTAGAGCAAGAACATGAGTTTCTAAAAGCTATCAATGACGATCTTGAAAGAAGAGTTCTTCATATCTTGCCAAACGACTTCTCTTGTCTAATTTCTTGCCACCTATTAAAACTAAGCATGACAAGCATAAGAAAAATTCTTCATCTAGTAGTAACAATAATCATGCTAAATCAAATGTTGTTACTTCTAGTAATTCTCTTGATTCCACTAACAATGTTTCAAGCCAAGTTTCACTTGAGCAAGAAAATAGTCTATTGAAAGGGATTATAGAGAAAGGTGTCTACAAGAGTCTTGCGGAAGCAAGAGCTTTGAGGAAATTGTTCGCAAACAAGGAAGACACCGGAAGAATCAAGGAATTGGTTTTGAGCGAAAGTTCAACGCCGAGGGTGTTGAATGGGAAGAAGGTCAATATCCCACTCCAAAGTTTGTTTCTCAAAAGGAGAAGTATGATCCTACTTCTTCCAATGTGGAACAAGCTCAAGATGACCTTCCACCACAAGACCACAAGCTAAAAGGCAAGGACAAGCTTCAAGAGGAGATTGATGCATTCATTGAAGCACCCAAGGCCATGGTCAAGTGGGTTCCCAAGGCAACTTCAAGTTCTACTTGACAAGCTCAACTACTACCCCAAGGATTCCCATCAAGATGATGTGGATCCCAAGAAGAAGAACTAGAGAGTTCTTGAGGGTGACTCCGCCAACATACTTCACTCACATTCATTTTGGCAAAGAACTTGTGCAATCAACTTCCACATCTTGCACTAGTTCATGGAGTCACAAACCCTCATGTTGGTAAGTCAAGGGACAAGGTAATCATTGCTTTCATGGACATCATCTATTGTGTACTTCAATCTATGTCCATGGATATCCTTGTTTGTTCCTTGTGGGACTAACCCATGTAGGTATTGAAAGTGCCCAATCCAAAGGATTGCTCCCAACTCTTGATGATCTTCATCAACATTGAGCATCCACATCTTCAACATCTACATGAAGTCTTCAACGACAACCCAAGGTTAGTTTGACCCTTTAAAGGGTTCTCACATCAAGGGGAGCTTTGCTCTAAAGAAATGAGCTAAAGCATCTTCAAATGATGTGAACACATTAATGCTTTATGTAAAAGTGGTAACCCCACTTGTGCTTAAACGATGAGTATGACCTATGATCAAATGTTCTCATTTGACTCCTAAGTCAATATACTCATATATAGATGACCTAGTCATCGCCAAATTGTGTGCTAGTAGCTAGTGTTTTGTTTGTGCATGTTTGACACATATTTTATTTGCTATCTTATTGTGTGAGCATGTTGGATGCATGATTTTATCCATTCAAGGACATCCATTTGTTGCTTTGGTCTTTAGGATTTTTCTTTTTGACCAAATGGATGGACAAGAATGCCTAAGTTCCTCCCTAGCTATCTATGCTTTCTTGTCTCAAACTCTATTCATGCTTATATCACAAACTTTGAACAAGACTTTTTGGACAGACCGAGTGAGGAGCACTCGAGCCACCGATCCGTCAAAAGCCTAACTTCCAAAACCTTCTAAGTACTTTCGGTCAAACCAATATACTCAAATCGGACGGATCAAATCACTTGGATTGATCTAGGTTTTCACCTCGGTGAAACCGAAGTTACAAATTCGGCGTGATCGATGTGTGTAATCGCACGCAGCTAACCATCTCGGTCCCACCGAAGTTTTCCAACTCGGTCCCACCGACACCGAAGGGTATATATACCCGAGAGCAGCGCTGATTACTCCTTCAAACGCCTCGCCCTCAAACCCTTCGCTGCCGTCGCCGTGGTCTTGGATCGTCTCCGCCGTCGCTCAGCGCCCTCGCCATGGTCTCCATCGCCGTCAACGGTCAATCTCATCGCGCCGTTGCCGCCGTGAGTGAAGCTCCACCAGATTGGGTGAGTTTCATCCTCTCGTGCTTCAACCTCGATTCATGCACGATAGGTTTTGCCTAGCTTCTTGCCAAGATTGAAATCTTCCTATCCAGCAGATTAGATCATAGAACAAAATTCGAGTGAAAATCTTAGGGTTAGGTTTCCGCGAACACATCTCGGTGTGACCGATTCTACATTCTCGGATCGACCGATTTGGCCTCTGGCCATTGCACTGCACTTTTCGGTTAAACCGAGTTGTGCAAATCGGTAAGACCGAAGTGAGGATTCAGTGAAACCCTAGTGCTCTCGGCTAGACCGAAACCCATTTCGGTCCAACCGAAAGTGGTGTGTATGGTCTGTTTAGGCACTTCGGATTCACCGAATTTTTAGACTCGGTCAGACCGAAATGCATTCTGTGAAAACCTAAAACTAATGTTTGAACTCATTCTTTTTGCAAAATCCTCTGCAGTTTGTGATAACTCTTCTATTCTGCCTATACCTATTCTTTTCACAGGTTGTCAGTCATGTCTGATGCAAGTGACAGCCAGAACAGGTCTGAATCACCAGTTGAGATTCCAGAGGCAGTTACAAGTCCTGAAGCAAGCAGTTTTTCAGATGATGGAGAGAGGAGCACTCCAAGTGGATTGCCTCCAGCTGCCACCAGGGCCAGGAAGAAGAGGAATTCTGATGAGGAAGACTCTGACTTTGTTGCAGATGAGGAGATTACTTCCAAGCCTAAGAGGAAAGTGGTTGCCAAGGGCTATCAAGGGCAACAAGCAAAGAAAGGCACCAACAAAGAGAAGAAATCCACAGTTGCAAAGAAGCTGAGCATGGATGAAGAAACCTCCAAAGAAGATCAAGAAAACTTCCAAGAGGAAGAGGCTAGTTCATGAAGAAGTCGATGATGATGACTCGATGAGGAAGCACCCCAGCCTCCTCGAAGCAAAAGTTGATGGGAGATGCCATCGTAAGCGGAGCACCCACAAAATCTAAGCCATCAGCTCCAGCAAAGGCAGCCCAAGCCAAACCTGCTGCCAAGCCAAAGAAAACTGTGAGAAACATACCGCTTCAGAGAAGAAGAAGGACAATGTGCCACCGCTGAATCGATGAAGAGGCAAATGTTTTGTGAAGCTCGAGATGAAATTGCCGCTCATAATGATGCTCATCCTCGAGCTGAAAATATGAAGGAAAGGAAGGACAAAGGTCTCGTGCTATGGAGGCAAGTTGATCCATATGCCACCAGAGAAGGACAGCTGTTGACTCTAGGTTCCACACCGAGAGCAACAAGATTTCTATGAGACAGTGCTCATGGATAAGAAGCCAATTGTTGCCGACACGAGATCGTTGATCGGGATTACATCGACAAAGTGAAGAGCACAGAGACTATTTCCCACATGTGCATGAGAGCTTCACCGCATGTGGAGTTGCTGAGTTTGTTGGTCGAAATTGACCGCTTGGAATGATGAGATGATCATGCGTTCTATGCCACCGCACACTTCTATCCAGATGGCGAATTGTATGGATGATGTATGACGTAGATTCTCCTCAACTGTTGAGGAATGGAGAGCGTTGCTGAATGCACCAAATCAAGGGACGATGATGTTGATGTCTATGGCATTCCAAAGAAGAATCACGAGTCTATGAAGAACATGTACAATGAGGTACCGACAAGGATGTTGAGATATGGAAGCTTGGATCAGTTTATCATCTTCAGCAGGTCTCCCAACCACTAACACCATTCGAGGCATACTTTGATGCCCAAGTCGAGACCACCGCATGATAAGAGGCTATTCTATCAACATGCTGCACATTCTAGATCGAAGACACCTTTTAAGGTGATGGACACGATAGTAGAGACTATCAAGAGGACAAAGAGCAGACTGAAGAGGTCGTGTGGGTTTGCTCCGCATATTCAGATGCTCATTAATGCCAAGTTTGGCACGGACACCTACCGTTGGATAGACCCCACTTGCCACTGCAGCCGAACATGAAGATAATGAAGTTGTGATGACCGAGGATGCTCCCACATCTGTTGAAGGACACGCTAAGTCTGAAGCTGCCAAACAAGCTAAAGCTGAGAAGGAAGCAGCAACAAAGCCCAAGAGTGTTGGAGAACAACTTCTTGAAGCCACTCGGAGAATTGAACTACGCTGGCCAGCATAGTGCGATCTCGGGAGAGTCTTGAGAGGATAGTTGAAGATAAGTTCCATGCTCGGATGTCAAGTCGATCAAGTGCAGTCACCGTCAACAAGCTTGAGGCGACATTGAGGAAGCGAAAAGGAGAAGGCAGAGCTCATGAAGGAGATGGAAGGTGATCTAGTCCAGATGACTATGAGCAGCCTGCTGCAGTGCCCCACAAAGCCCAGATCACTGCTATTCCAAAGGATGCACCCTGTGGCTACTACATCAAGACCTCCCACAGCTCCATCGGTTCCAAAGACCAGCTCCAAGATCCACTCCTCCAGCTCCACAGACTTCAGAAGCTTTTGCAGATGCAGCTATCTCCACTCCATCGACGCAGACAGAGCCGCCAACAGAGTCCCTAGTGACGATTAGCTCTATACCTTCGAACTTTTGGTAACTTGTTGCCAAAGGGGAGAAATTATATAGATCATAGGACTTCGAGAGAGAGAGTGCTCGTTTTTGCTCTTTCGCTTTGCGGTTTTCCTTGAGATACTTTTGAGTTCTTTGAGACATTTCGTGTGTTTGATACTACGTTTGTTCTATCTTGATGAGTGCTTGATCATACTATGCTTAATGTGTGCTTAATGCTTATCATATTCTATTCACATCTTGTATGATCACTTACTCATGTCTTGGTGATTGGGTGCATGCTATTCATTCTTATCATTTTGTGCGCTCCACCAAGATGTATGTGACATGGAAGAGTGACCCATGATCCTAATCGATTGTGCATTTGCATTCAAACGCAAATCTTAAATAATGCACAAATTTAGGGGGAGCTCTTGCTTATCACATACTTCTCAAAGCGACGATGTTATTCATTGATTATATCATTTGTCGAAGCTTTGATCTATATGTTGTCATCAATTACCAAAAGGGGAGATTGAAAGTGCAACTAATCCCGGGTGGTTTTGGTAATTAATAACAACATATATATCATTGAACTAATTATTTCTTGAGAATATTTCAGAAAGTTCAAGATATGGGTATGGCAATGACCGATGATGTGGACCCCTCAAAATGCTAAGGAAAACATTGGCAAAAGCTCAAGACTCTATTTTTGGTTTAGTGATCCAAGATCACATTGAGTCCATAGGAAAGCCAATACTATTAAAAGGATGAGGTTATGATGATGATCTGGTTGCTCAAAGTGCTTAGTGATTTATCTCTCAAACTATCAGCAATCTTTCATTCCAACATAAACCCATAAGTAATCTCGGTCCCACCGATTCCATAAACTCAGTCACACCGAGATGAACCACCTCACCATATACCCAAACCCTAAGAATTTCGGATTTTCCGATTCCAAACTCGGTCATACGAAATTGGTGTTGCCAAGCTTCAGAATCTTCAGACTCAAATCGGTGTCACCGAGATGAGAAAGTCGGTCCCACCGAGATTGGCAAACCCTAGACTTTGGAAGAATCGGACTAATCGAGATTGTATTTTCGGTCCCACTGAAAATCCCAACGCTCACAAGATTTGAACTTTCGGTCTCACCGAGTTGTCAACTTCGGTCCGACCGAGATTGGTCAAATGTGTGTAACGGTTGGATTTTGTGTGGAGGCTATAAATACCCTCCACCTCCTCTTCATTCGTGGAGAGAGCCATCGAAAGAACTACCACTCCTACCTTACATTTCGAGAAGAAAACTACCTACCCTTGTGTTGAGATCAAGTTGCTCCACTCCCACCATATGAAACTTGATTTCTAGCCTTCCCAAGTTGCTTTCCACTCAATCCTTTCTTCCACCACAGCCAAATCAGTGAGGAGAGTTGAGTGTTGGGGAGATTATCATTTGAAGCACAAGAGCAAGGAGTTCATCATCACCAACACCATCTATTACCTTTTTGAGGGTGGTGCCTCCTAGATTGGTTAGGTGTCGCTTGGGAGCCTCCGTCAAGATGTGGAGTTGAACCAAGAAGTTTGTAAGGGCAAGGAGATCGCCTACTTCGTGAAGATCTACCCCGAGTAAGGCTAGTCCTCCGTGGACGTAGGCCATGATGGCATAGACAAGGTTGCTTCTTCGTGGACCCTTCGTGGGTGGAGCCCTCCGTGGACTCTCGCAGCCGTTACCCTCCGTGGGTAGAAGTCTCCATCAACGTGGATTGACGATAGCACCACCTATCGGAACCACGAGAAAAATCTCCGTGTCTCCAAATGGCGTTTGCTCTTCTCCACCTCTTATTTACTACATGTGCAATTTACTTTCCGCTGCCATAACTCTAGAATTGCATGTGTAGGGTGATACTTGACTTGGTCATCATTGTGAACTTGCTAAAAACTTGTCCTAATCAAAAGGCTAAACTTTTAAGTTGTCAAGTAGTCTAATCACCCCCCCTCTAGACATACTTCCGATCCTACAGTCGCCCCTCGCCCGCACCGCCCATTAACCCGCACACCCGCAAAGGCCCCTAGGGCCTATGACATGTGGGGTCCCAACCCCAGAACGTATTAAAAAAAAGAAAGCGATAAAAATAAAAATAAAATTAATTAATTAATTAAAGAAATAATTAACTTAATTAATTTTGATTAACTAAACTAAACAACTAATTAAACTAATTAAACATTAGTTATCTAATTAACCTGGTTAGTCAATTAGCTAATTAATTAATCAATGACAGTGGGCCCCCCTAATTAGTACTAATTAGGTTAATTAATATGTCTAATTAAAATGTGTCACTAACCAGTGGGACCCACTGGTCAGTTGACCACCAACCCCGCTGATCGCTGACGTCAAGATGACATCATGCTGATGTCATAAATACATTTTCGAATTAAATTAAATAATTAATTAAATTCCAGAAATTATTAAAATCTTTAGAAAATCATATCTTTTAATCCGTAACTCGGATTAAATTATTTTCAACATGAAAGTTGCTCAGCACGACGAGACGATTTCGGATACGCAGCCCGTTCGTCCGCCACACATCACTAGCATAGCAAACATGCAACTTCCCCCTCCGGTTCATCTGTCCGAAAACGCGAAACATCGGGGATACTTTCCAGGATGTTTCCCCCCTT
Source organism: Aegilops speltoides (assembly GCA_021437245.1). NCBI lineage: Eukaryota > Viridiplantae > Streptophyta > Magnoliopsida > Poales > Poaceae > Aegilops > Aegilops speltoides. Next base: position 325,594,034 of record CM038147.1, on the reverse strand, counting down.
CGTCGGTATCACCTCCTACCGCGTTAGGGCACACCTAGCACTGCGCTTTGTCATGTCATGCTTCGTCATGCATATGTTTGCATTATATTTATTGTTTCTTTCCCCCTTCTCTCGCTAGACACCGAGACCGACGCCGCTGCTACCCAGTACGACTACGGTGTTGAGACCCCTCCTTCTTGCCAGAGCAACCAGGCAAGCCCCCCCCCCCTTGATCACCAGATTTCGCCTATTCTTCTCTATACTGCATGCATTAGAGTAGTGTAGCATGTTACTGTTCGGTTACTCCTATTCTGTTGCATAGCCTGTCATTGATGCTACAGTCGTTAATACCTTACCCGCAATCCTAGATGCTTAGTATAGGATGCTAGTTTATCATCTTTGGCCCTACATTCTTGTCAGTCTGCCTTGCTATACTATCAGGTCGTGATCTCTTGGGAGGTGATCACGGGTATATGCTATACATATATACATACTATACAGATGGTGACTAAAGTCGAGTCAGCTCGTTGAGTACCCGCAAGTGATTCCGAGATGGGGGCTGAAGGGACAGGTGGCTCCATCCCGGTAGAGGTGGGCCTGGGTTCCCTACGGCCCCCGACTATTGCTTTGTGGTGGAGTGACAGGGAAGGTTGAGACCACCTAGATGAGAGGTGGGCCTGGCCCTGTTCGGCTTTCGCGAATACTTAACACGCTTAACGAGATCTTGGTATTTGATCTGAGTCTGGCTACTGGCCTATACGCACTAACCAACTACGCGGGAACAGTGATGGGCACTCGACGTCGTGGTATCACCAAGCCTTCGTGGACGTCGGCGATCGAAGCGGCTACCCGGATTGGAACGTAAGCTCGCTCTTGTATTAAGGGGCTAGTTCTCGCTTCGTCACAGACGCAACATGCAGGTGTGCTATGGGCGATGGGCCCAGACCCCTGTGCGCTTAGGTTTAGACCGGCGTGCTGACCTCTCTGTTGTGCCTAGGTGGGGCTGCGACGTGTTGATCTTCCGCGTCCGGGCATGACCTAGAAAAGTGTGTCTAGCCAAATGGGATCAAGCACGTTGGGTTATGTGGTGCACCCCTGCAGGGAAGTTAATCTATTCGTATAGTTGTGATCTTCAATAACAGGACGACTTGGAGTTGTACCTTGACCTTATGACAACTAGAACCGGATACTTAATAAAACACACCCTTCCAAGTGCCAGATACAACCCGGTGATCGCTCTCTAACAGGGCGACGAGGAGAGGATCGCCGGGTAGGATTATGCTATGCGTTGCTACTTGGAGGACTTCAGTCTACTCTCTTCTACATGTCTGCAAGACGGAGGCTGCGAGCGTAGTCTTGACGGTGATTAGTTATCCCCTCTTATTCGGCATTCTGCAGTTCAAATCACTGATATGGCCCTTTACACATATACCCATGCATATGTAGTGTAGCTCCTTGCTTGCAAGTACTTTGGATGAGTACTCACGGTTGCTTTCTCCCCTTTTCCCCTTTCCTTTCTTTCTCTCGTTGTCGCAACCAGATGCCGGAGTCCAGAGCCGACGCCACCGTCGGCGACTTACTCCTACTACGCTGGAGGTGCCTACTACTATGTGCAGCCCGGCGACGACCGAGGAGTAGTTAGGAGGATCCTGCAGGAGGCATGCGCCTCTTCGATCTGTATCCCAGTTTGTGCTAGCCTTCTTAAGGCAAACTTGTTTAACTTATGTCCGTACTCAGATATTGTTGCTTCCACGACTCGCCTATGATCGAGCACTTGTATTCGAGCCTTCGAGGCCCCCCGGCTTGTATTATGATGCTTGTATGACTTATTTATGTTTTTAGAGTTGTGTTGTGATATCTTCCCGTGAGTCCCTGATCTTGATCGTACACGTTTGTGTGCATGATTAGTGTACGATTGAATTGAGGGCGTCACAGTGGGTGAAAAAGGGGAGTCCTTATCTCCTTATAAAGGCTACAGCGATCCTGCGCCTCCCCACTTACCCTGGAAACTCGCTTATTCCCCAAGCGCCGTGTTGATGGCGCGGTTGGGTTACGCACACCCGTATTGATGAGAACCCCGTAATAAGGGGGACATGATCTTTGCTTCAACAAGACGTGCCAATAAAACTGCCTCGCAAGATGTGCAGTAGCAGGTCGAGAAAACGGTTTGAATAATGACGGGGCCGCGGCGTGATGTCACGCTATGAAAAGTTGTCAGCAGATTAGACTCGTGGAATATTGTGCTCTCTACGGTGGTATGTGGAATTTGTTTTGTAGAGCCGGACACGATTCTTGCGTTCAGGATCTTCTTTGGAGTATTCATAGAAGGAACCCGCCTTGCAATGCCGAACAATCTGCGCGCCGGACTCATCGTCATTGAAGCCTGGTTCAGGGGCTACTGAGGGAGACCAGGATTAGGGGGACCTCGGACAGCCGGACTATATGCTTATGCCGGACTGTTGGACTATGAAGATACCAGATTGAAGACTTCATCCCGTGTCCGGGTGGGACTCTCCTTTGCGTGGAAGGCAAGCTTGGAAATTCCGATATGTAGATTTCCTTCTCTGTAACCGACTGTGTAACCCTAGCCCCCTCCGGTGTCTATATAAACCGGAGGGTTTAGTCCATAGGACAACAACAATCATAATCATAGGCTAGCTTCTAGGGTTTAGCCTCTATGATCTCGTGGTAGATCAACTCTTGTAATACTCATATCATCAAGATCAATCAAGCAGGAAGTAGGGTATTACCTCCATAGAGAGGGCCCGAACCTGGGTAAACATTGTGTCCCCCGCCTCCTGTTAGCATTAGCCTTAGACGCACAGTTCGGGACCCCCTACCCGAGATCCGCCTGTTTTGACACCGACAACGGGGGCTACGCTCAGGTCACGCCTGGCGTACCCCACCTCGCCAGGCCTCACGGGCCTGGTCTTCGCGCACACCTCCCAAGAGAGAGCTCGGCGAGCGAAAGGTATGATGGCCGGTTCATACGTCAAGGGGACTCTTGAGCATCGTGTCTTAGGAGCCTAACTGGCCACATAGCCCCTCACCCCTTGGGCTCGTTCTGGTGATCCGGACGACCAAACGGCGACTGAGGCATGTGCGAGGCCGGGCCCTGCCAACGCAGAACACCAAGGCCTGGCCCTCACCCTTCCTTTTCAAGACGTTCGTATGTCAAGGGGGACTCCTGAGCATCGCATCTCAGGAGCCTAACGGGTCACGTAGCCCCTCACCCCTTGGGCTCGTCCTGGCGATCCAGCTGACCCAACGGCGGCTGAGGTATGCGCGGGGCCGGGCCCTGCCGACGCAGAACACCAAGGCTTGCTCCTGTGCCTTTTCCTAAGCTGTTCGCACATCATGAAGGACTCCTGAGCATCGCGCCTAAGGAGCCTAACTGGTTACGTAGCCCCTCACCCCTTGGGCTCGTCCTGGTGATCTGGACGACCCAACGGCGGCTGAGGTATGCGCAGGGCCGGGCTCTACCGACGCAGAACAACAAAGCGAATGGAAAAGTCGAGGGAACATCATCTAATTATTACAAGACATATTGTTCCAAGCAAACAATTTTAAACGCCTCCCCGAGGCATGTTGCATGATACAAGGCGAACAAGGAAAAGCGGAATCACCAAGCCAACTCTTCAGATCAGGGCGTCGCCATCGCCCGCTAGCGGAGCCTCATCGCCAGGTGCGTCGCCTGTTCCATCAACCTCGGTCGGAGGACCGACGACCAAGAACTTACTTAGCATGGCATCCACGGAGCTCTTCACGGCGGCAGCAGCAGCGTCCTGGGAGTCGGAGTCCACCGAAGTGAGGAAGGAGGAAAGGTTGAAGCCGGCATCCTGAAGATAGAGATGGCTGAAGACGCAAGTAAGAGCAGAGGAAGAATGTGAGCGCATCTCGCTTTCCACCAGGGAGGCAAACCCGTCGACAGCATCTTAAAGAACCGCCAAGACTTCAGGGAGCAGAGCAGCAGGGCTCTCCCTCGGGATCGTGCCACCACCTTCTTTGAGGAATCGTCCCAAAAAGCGACTTTTGAGCCTTGTGGAAACGTGCCTCGAGGGAGGCAAGGGTGCTGCGCTCCATGGCGGCCACCTTCTTGGCCTCGACAAGGGCCACTTGGGCCGCCTCTGCCTCCTCCTTCAGCTTCGTCAGGCGGTCGTGCTCCACAGCCTGCTCCAAGGCCGCCTTCTTCACCTCGGCATCTCGATCAGTGACGGCAGCCTCCTGAGCCTTCAGCCTCTCCTCATGCTCCTAGAGCTGGCTGGCCTGGGCGACCTGCTGATCCTGAAGATCCTTCAGTTCAACCTCCACCACGCGGCACCGGTCCTCAGCTTCTGTGGCCTCCTTCCGCGCCAGGTCGTGCTCGGTGGCGACCACTCCGAGCACCTTCTGGGCTTCCTCCATAGAGCCCCAAGCTGTGCAGACAGACGCGTCGGCCTGGAGCCAACCAAAAATCAGCCTCAGGCGTACCTGCGCTGACCGATGATCCTGGCCCCAAAGTTCACCCTGGAGGAGGTCCAGCACCGCCATTGCCTCCTCCAAGGCCCCAGAGGTGGCAGGAGCGCCACGGCTCGGCCACATGCTGGGCAAGGGAGGAGACACCCTCGGCGCCAAACAGAAGAAACCTCAGCCTTAGGAAGGACCGGGGGCTCCGGAGGCTGGTCGACCTCAGCAGCCGTAGCAGAGGTAAGCGCCGGCGGGTTCAGCACCGCCAGAGGCGCTGGCACCTCCTGATGATGGGATTCCATGCCCTTGGGGGACGACATCACCACCGGACTTGTGGGGGTCGCGACATTCTCCTTCGCCAGGGCCACGGCGGCCACTTCAGCACCTGCGGCCATGGCAACCTCCGTGCCCTCCTTCTGCTTCTTTGACGGCTGCTACCTAATGATAGACGAAGGCGCTAAGCATCGCTTCAAGAATCAACAAACAAGGTTAAGGAAAAGACTTACTGGTCGGCAAAGGCATAGCTCCTCTTCATGCTCAGTAGCGGGCGCTGGGGCAGAGCAGCTGGTGCCGAGCTCTTGGGAGCAGGAGAACTCGTGGTTGGTGCCTCTCGGGACGACGTCGGTGAAGACGGAACACCGCCCAGAGGAATCAGCACGTTCCTACCCTTCTTCGTGGCCGACCGCTTCGGCTGCTTCAAAGGGGACACCCCAGACCTCGTGGTGACTCCAAAAGGGCGCGACACCTCCACCACCGGAGGCTCATCATCATCATCATCATCAGGAAAGTCGCGGAGGAGCTCCCTTTGCTGCGGGGCAGAGGATTCTTCCACAACCCCGTCCTCGGTGGCCTCGGAGGATTGGTCGTCGGAGGACAGGTGCACCAAAGCGGTAGGCGGCGGGGGAAGCCCCGGCCGCACAAGCCCAAACTCGTCGAAGAACGGCATAGCAGCGGCAACCTCCTCACCGTCATCCCGGTAGTACAGCGGGAGCCAATCTTCTGGAGGATCGCTTGGGTCCTTCCCCATCAGGTAGAGCAGCACCTTGCTCAGCTCCTCCTCGGGAAGGGCATCCTGGCGTAGGCATATCTTGTCGTTAATGCCGCCAAGCTTCCACAGGGGGCGGGAGTGGTCTTGGAGCGGCGCTATGCGCTGCCTCAAGAACTCCTTGATGAACATGGCCCCCGTTAGCTTCTCACTCCTCATGTCCTCCTTCTTCACCAACGGTGTCAGGAAAGGGTCGGTGATCTTCTCAGAATATCACCCCTCATCGGAGACGGGGAGCTCGGTCGGCAGCTCCAGCGAGCTCTGGGAGCACTTGGTATCCATCAGAACCCACCTCTTCACGGCATCCTCCACCTTCTTCCCGGCGCGGGAGATTGCATTACCGTCCCGCGCCACAACGAAGATGATGCACCCAATCGGATTTTCGCCGGTCATGCAAAGGAACAAGAAGTGGCGGAGCAGGGCGACGGACGGCATCACCCCCACAAACGCCTCACAGTAGAAGGCAAAGATGGACAGGAGGATGATGGAGTTGGCATGAATATGGAGCGCACGGAGGCCATAGTGGTGAAGAACGGCATAGAAGAAGCGGGACAATGGGGGCACCGGCCTTGAGTATACGTTCTACAAGAAGAAGGGGAAGAAAGTGTTGTTCGTGAGCTCCGGTGCTGCGGTGGCGACCCGGAGCGCCATCTCCTTCCACTCATTGTCTTCGCTCGCCGTCAGGAGGAGTGCGGTCTGGAGCTTCTCCCCCGCCACGCAGGGCGTCAGCAGCACCGGCTTGTACCAAATGGAGCCGGCAGCCGAGGCAGAAGCCGTGGTCTTCTCAGCGGCTATCGAGCAAGAGATTGGGGGGAAAATTGGTAGATCTGGTAAGTTCTTCCACTGCTGGGAGAAGGGGATCTTGAGCAAAGCGAAGAAGGGGCAATGAAACCTGGCGGTGGACGACAACCCTTTTGTTAGATGGAAACAGTTGCGGAGGCAGCGTGGGGAAGTGGATTCGCCCATGTCCCATCAATCGCCACGCGTCATTGAGGCCACAGGCGGTTAGGGCCCACGACGCTCTGCACTTGCCCTTTGGCTTCGCCTGGAAGCCAAGTCCGAGCGCGCCTTGAGCTTGGGGGCTACTGTCGGCGTCCTGGATATGGGGGTATCCAGCCCTGCCTGCCTGCGGCCCACCACGTGGCTCCATCGACGGCCTGGTATGGCCCAGCTTCGTCATCAACAAGAAAAGACCCTCGCAAGGGGCCAAGCCTCGAGGAGGACGATGCCAAGACCCCCGAGGGGATCGGCCTCCTCAGGATGGCTCTAGAGGGGCGGAGAGTTCTATGCAAGGTTCACCTCACGAGGCTCAACTGACATGAGCCATTATGGCCAAGGCCAGGTGGGTGCCAGGCGGCCACAGAGCGCAGGTTTCCTCTTCGGTGCAAGTGAGGCAAGCCACAGGTGCGGAGTCCCGAGGGATCAGCCAAAGGTTTCCATTCTGGTGCAACGAGACCAGGACTGCTAGGACGGCAGGACGGAGGTCATCGACGAGCCCACCGCAGCGTGACGACCAGAGGCTTTTCGCAGGCGAAGACTACTTTTTTTAGGATAAACTGTACTACTTGTCCCCTTTCAAATCCGGCCATTGTGGCATCCCTTCCCGCAAATATTTGGGAGGAGGACCAAGGCTGTCGGCGTTCTGGGAACGGGGGTCCCCAGACTTGCCTGCCTGCGGCCTGCAGCGTGGCTCAACCAATGGCCCAGTACGCCCGTCTTCATCAACCCAAGCTAAAGACCCTCGCGAGGGGGCAAGCCTCATGGGTCGGACGACGCAAGGCCTCCTCAGGGACGGCCTCGCCAGGCAGACTCACGGGGAGGCGGAGAGATCAAGGCGAGGGGTACCTCGCGAGGTGCTCGTAATGCAAGCCATGACGATCAAGACCAGGTGGGCATCGGGCGGGCGCCAGGTGGGTGCCAGCCTGCGCAGTGTCCTCGTTTCCTCTTTGGTGCAAAGGGGGCAAGCGCAGGCGCGGAGTACCGAGTCATCAGGCAAAGGTTTCCTTATCAGTGCAACGAGACTAAGACCAGCTGGACGGCAGGACGGAGGTCACCGTGGAGCTCAAGACGGCGTCATCACCAGCACCTTTGGCAGTCGAAGACCACCTTTAGTCAGGATAGCTTGTACTAGTTGTCCCCTTTCGAAATGGTTGTTGTTGGATTCCTTCCCGCTCAATATTTGGGAAGAGGACCAGGGCATCTATAAATAGGGCTAGCCACCACAGTAGAAAGATCTCATCTCATCTCATCTCATCTAGAGCCAATAGAGACGGATCGACTCCTCTCCAAACACACCACCACAAGAACACCTCTCCTCGCAAGATTTTTCTTCCTCTATACTGTTCATCATCAGCCCAAGAGGCAATCCACCACACCACACACTGGATTAGGGTATTACACCACAACGGTGGTCCGAACCAGTATAAACCTCGTGTCTCTTGTGTTGTTGATCGATCTAGCCTGGAATCGCGACGAGGCTGAGGGCGTGTTTCGGTAGGGAGAGATCTTCGTGCGCACCCTAGAGTTCGAACCTTAAGGGTTTTGCCGGAACCCGATATCCGACATTTGGCGCGCCAGGTAGGGGTGTGCCGAAATCTTCGTACCGCTGATCTGTGTCCCATCGCTTCATCGCATCCATGGCAGACGCTCGCCGAGCTCGCGCCGAGCGCCGGGCTGCTCTCGCCGCCCACGTCGCCCAGACAGCTCCCGTCGGTGGGCTTCCTCGTCGTGCTCCGTCGCCCGTCGCCAACGCCGCCACTGGCCCGGCTGGGAACGAGCAGCAAGCATCTTCGCTGCACCCCTCAGTGCGGCGGGAAGGCCGCACCCCACTCTGTCGCTGACTCCAGCTGGTTCATCGTCTCACGCTCATCGTGCCCCCACGGATGTGCAGGCTGCATTGCTCCTGGCATGTGAGCTCCTGCATTACCGCCCCAGTCGACGAACTCTACGAAGAATGGCTCGCTCGCATCACCGAGCTCGTCAGCGCCGCAGGGGGCTCTCCCGTGTTGTTCCTCTCGTTGCCTCGCCCTTCGTCATGCATGGGCGACGTGGCTCGGGGAGCGCCTCCGCCACCTCCGCCCCAAGGCAGCGCCCTGGCTCCAAGGCACGTGGCTCTTGGACGTGACCCACAGCGTCCAGCACCTGCGCGGCAAGAAAGAAGCTATCAAGAAATCCCTCGACCTCAAGAAGGTGCTGCCATGCTCCCTGCACCAGCATGACAAGACCGTGTCCCTGCACCAGTGCATCAAGACCCCGTGCTGCCCCTGGCGGTGGTGCGCGAGAAGCATCAGGAGCAGGCCTCGCGTCAGCAAAGGGCTCCGTTGGCCACCGCAGGTTGCCGATCCTTCACCACCGAGCTGCGCAGCATCGCCTGGCCGGGCAAGTTCAAGCCGGATCTGCCTCCTCGCTACGACCGTACTGCCTATCCCACGGAGTTCCTGCAGCTCTACGAGCTGGGCATCCAGGCGGCCAACGGAGACGAAAAGTGCATGGCGAACTAGTTTCCCATGGCGCTCAAGGACGGTGCCCACACCTGGCTCTTAAATCTACCTCCAGGCTCGATCTCCTCCTGGGACGAGATGCGTAGCCGCTTCATCACCAACTTCCAGGGCACTCGCGACCGCCCCGTCGCGGGTGACTCAAGCCAAGATCAAGTAGCAGCCTGGAGGACCTGCAGAATACATCCAGCGGCAACAACAGCGCCCGCCTCAAGATCCCCAAGGTGGCTGACGAGGCCATCATCTCAGCGTTCTCTAATGGCGTCCGCGACGTCAAGATGAAGGAGGAGCTCGCCATCCACGCGGAGTTGTGCACATCCCTGGAGCTATTCAACCTGGCGACCAAGTGCGCAAGAGCTGAGGAAGGACGCCTCTCCCTCCTCGAGCTTCCAGCTGCCGACCCAGAAGAGAAGAAACCCAAGGCCAGGGACGTGAAGAGCAAAGGAGCAGTCGTGCTCGCAGCAGAGCCAGACACGAAGCGCGGCAGGGAACAACCGGAGTCGTCCAAGGGCAGCCGACCATTCTACGCCTACCACAACCTCCACACCCACAACACCAACGAGTGCCAGGAGCTCAGGGCCGTTCGAGAAGGACGCTTTGGTCGACGCCCCAAGCACAATGACCGGGGCTACGGCCGAGGAGGAGGACGAGGTGGAGGACGATGGGACGACCGAGGCCATCACCAGGAGTGGCGTGACCGACCTCATGAGGATTGCTGGCAGGACCAGCCTAGCAAGGGAGCCTGGAAGGATCATCCTCGTGAAGATCGCCCACGGGACAACGCAGGCCTTCCGCCTCTACTGCCACCATCAAGAAGGAACGACGACCACCACCAGGACGAGGGGGCTGTGGGCTTCTAGGAGCCACGTGCTATCGCTTTCATCTTGGGAGGTGCCCAGGCCCCAGCCTCTCTGCTCATCTTGAACCAGTTTGCTCGCGAGGTGAATGTAGTCCTCCCCAGGCTTGAGGCCACGCGCTCGCTCGGGTGGTCCAAGTGCGCCATCACTTTCAGCTTGGCAGATCAACTCAAGTGTGTGGCTACTGCTGGCATCCTGCCGATGCTTTGTTCCCCAGTCATCAGCAACGTGCAAGTCACCAGGACGCTCATCGATGGCGGCGCATGGCTCAACGTTCTTTCCGTTGAGATGTTCAACAACCTTGAAGTGCCATATGATCAACTTCAGCCTACCAAGCCTTTCTCAGGAGTTACTGACGGCTCCACCACCCCGATAGGGCAGGTCCGCCTCCCTGTCACCTTTGGACAGTGCAACAACTACCACACCGAGCTCATCGACTTCGACGTCGCCCACATCCACCTGCCATACAATGCCATCCTCGGGTATCCAGCCCTAGCCAAGTTCATGGCAGTGACCCACCATGGCTACAATGTCCTCAAGATGCTAGGAAGCGACGCAATCATCACAGTCCCCTGCGAAGAAAAGGATGCGGTGTGCTCCCTCAAGCACGCCTTCCAAGCTGCATCAATTGAGGACCCGGACAGCAAGGGCGAGAACCCTCCTGAGGCAGTCCCCAAGAAGAAGAAGACATTGCCTAGCTCAAGGCCTCAGGAGGTTGGCATCTCAGGAGGTGTCGCATCAGGATCCGCGCCCATGCAAGGGGCGCCTCCCTCCATCGCATAGGAAGGCGCTCCCAGCACCCTCCTCGGGCAGGGCTCAGGGGCTCTCTTCTAGAGGGCCTCAGACTTTGCCAAAATCATGAGGGAGGTGCTCGGGCACATTTTGGAGGCGTGCTTCGCAGCACGTTTCCCTCAGGAAGGCATGGGGCAAGAAAAGCCCAACCCTCAGGAGTTCATCACCAAGGCCACTCAGGAGCTTCAGGAAGCAAGAGTCATGCGCGACGATCGCCATTTGCCTGGCGTAGCTCCCCATCCAGGTGAGGATGGCGGGCTGCACGTCTGCATCGATGTCCCAGGGCTCAACCGAGCCGCATCTCAGGAGCGCCTCTAGCCTTCGCGCGTGGGGTGTTGCAAGGGTTCGTCGCACAGCTACGTTCGCATGCCTTTCGGCCTGCTGAATGCAACTACTACCCACCAGCGCCATCTGCGGAGCATTCTGGCGGCTCAGGATGCCAGGCATCATGCGGTCCTGGCAGAGATGGAGATGGTCCTCGAAGAACCGCCTGGATCCCTAGAGCCTCCTGAGGCTCAAGGCTCCGGTGGCTCGTGAGGGTCAGCCTCTTCACTGTGCATCTTCAGCTACATCAACACCCCCTCTACAATGGTACCAGGTGACATCTTCCAAGTTCATTTCAGCTGGGAGCGCCCTCAGGGCTGCATCATTCCCAGGCTGCATGGGTCCGTCCCTGCGGCATGTATCCCTTTTGCTTATGTCTTTAGTTTACCTTGCTGCGGGCGCCCCTCGGGCTGCATCATCCCCAAGCCGCTCGGGCCTGACCCAGTGGCATGTATCCCTCTTGCATTTATCTAAGCAGATTTGCCCTTCGTGCTTAACCTGCCTATGATTATCATCTGCCGCCTACCACGGGCCTCCTCTCTCTCATGCAAATCGCTTGCACATTAAAAGGGGGGCTCCTGAGCATCGCAACTCAGGAGCTCTTACTGGCTCTCCAGCCCTCACCCCCTGGCCTTGTCCACGGCATCGTGACCTGGCATACCAGCGGCGGCTGATCTCGCTTGAGGGTCGGGACCTGAGGATGTAGAGAATTTGTATCTAACCATCTCGCAGGAACACACAGCCATCCAAGGCTCAAGACCAGGCGCAACCCGCCTTGAGGTAGGGCCTCGTGAGTCCCGCGCTGGCTCATGAGTGCCCAGATACACCTCGTCTAGCCCTGCCGTGCAAGCCACCTGTCAGGGCGGGGCTGTACATGCCCTAGGGGCTCCTCCCGGAGGGGGGTCCCCTCCCATGTACCAGTGGAAGCACCATGTCGGCGTTCTAGGAACAGGGGTCCCTAGACTTGCCTGCCTGCGGCGTAGCTCCAGTGGTGGCCCAGTACAGCCCATCTTCATCAGCACAAGACTTAAGACCCACGCGAGGGGCCAAGCCTCGCGGGGTGGATGACACATGACTTCCTCAGGAACGGCCTCTCCAGGCAGGCTCGCGAGGAGGCAGAGAGATCAAGGCAGAGTACCTCGTGAGGTGCTCGTGATGCAAGCCATGACGATCGAGACCAGGCCGGCACCAGGCGGGCGCCGGCCTGCGCAGTGTCCTTGTTGCTTCTTTGGTGCAAAAGGGGCAAACACAAGCGTGGAGTACCGAGGCATCAGGCAAAGGTTGCCATTTCAGTGCAACGAGAACAAGACCAGCAGAGCGGCAGGATGGAGGTCACCATGGAGCCCAAGACGGCGTCATCGCCAGTGCCTTTGGCAGCCGAAGACCAACTTTAGTCAGGATAACTTGTACTAGATGTTCCCCTTCAAAATGGCCGTTGTTGGCGCCCTTCCCGCTCAATATTTGGGAAGAGGACCAGGGCCTCTATAAATAGGACTAGCCACCACAGCGGAAGGGAGGGGAGATCAAGTGTTCATTAGACCGAGAGGCGATGGAACTCACCCAAGTAGTTCATCGCACCAGCTCAAGAACACCTCTCGCGAGGCTGTTCCTCCCTTTGTACTGTTCATCATCAGCCCCTGAGGCAATCCACCACACCACACACTGGAGTAGGGTATTACACCACAACAGTGGCCCGAACCAGTATAAATCTTGTGTCCCTCGTGTTGTTCATCGTTTTAGCTTAGATTCTCGCGAGGCGGTCGGACGTGGACCGGTAGGGGGAAGATCTTCGCGCGCACCCCAGAGTTCGAACCTTAAGGGTCTGCAGGAACCCAACATCCGACATTTGGCGTGCCAGGTAGGGGCGCACCGGAGCTCTCCCTACCGTCGACCCATTCTCCTCAAAGACCGCTGCCTCATGGCGGCGTAACGCACCGCCGCCCGGCTATCGACGCCGCGCAGGGATCGGGGCTCCGAGCCTCTGCCCTCGCCTTTGCGACAAAGCGGTGGCCGAATGTTCAAGCCGAACATGCCGCCGCGCTACGACGGCACGGCCGATCCGCTGGCGTTCCTGCTAGCGTATGAAGAAGTCGTCCACAAGGCCGGAGGCGACGACAGGGTCATGGCTAACTGGCTGCCCATGGCCCTCACCGGTGTCTCGTGCATGTGGCTGCTCCACCTGTCGGCGGCTTCTGTGGCCTCCTGGGAGGAGTTGCGCAACCTATTCCTCACCTATCATGCTGCGCCGGCGCCCCCAGTCGTCGCAGCCCTCCTGGGCGGATCACAGGCACCACCTTCGAGGCACCACGTCAAGCCGTTCGTTCGCCAGATCGGCGCCGTCCTCAAGCGCCGTGAAGCCCCCCAGGGCTGGGTGGCACCCAAGGCTGATTTGACCTTCAGCTCGGACGATCACCCCTCCAACACTGCCTGTTTGGGCGCACTCCCGATGCTATGCACCCCCACTATCTGCCAGGTGGCCATCACCAGGACCCTCATCGATGGTGGTGCCAGCCTCAACGTGCTCTCGGTGGAGGCCTTCAGCCTCCTCCACGTGCCGCTAGAGCGCATCCAACCCAGCAGGCCCTTCTCGGGCGTCGGAGGCAGTTCCACCGGCTCCCTGGGGCAGATCCGCCTCCCGGTGACCTTTGGCACCCATGACAACTTCCGCACGGAGCTGATCGACTTCGACATCGCGCCCATCAGCCTCCCGTACAACGCCATCCTCGGCTAACCAGCCTTGGCCCAGTTCATGGCAGCGACTCACCCAGCTTACAACCTCATGAAGATGCCCGGGAGCAGCGGCGTCCTTACCATGTCTAGAGACACAAGGGATGCGCTGCAGGCGCTCAAGCTCGCTTTCAAGACGGTCGCGGTGGTGCAGCCCGCCAGCGCAGATACCCTCGAGCCCAAGGGGGCTGCGCTGGCCAAGAAGAAGCAGCTATTCACCCAAGACAAGGCAGAGACGAAGCAAGTACCCATCGACGCGGATGGATCCTCTGGCGCCACCTTCACCATAGGCGCCAACCTCGGTCCTGAGCAGGAGGAGGTCCTGATGAAGTTCCTACGTGCAAACAAGGAGGTGTTTGCGTGGGAACCTGATCAGCTAGCAGGGGTCCCAAGGGATGTGATTGAACACCATCTCAACGTATGCCCCAACGTGCACCCCATGAAGCTGAAGGCAAGGCGACGCTCCACCGAGAAGCAGGCCTTCATCGTCCAAGAAACCCGCAAGTTAGAGGCAGCAGGCGTCATTCGCTAAGTTCGCTATCCTGAAAGGCTGGCCAACCCTGTTGTTGTGCTGAAAAAGGGAGGAAAGGAACGCATGTGTGTCGACTTCACCAACCTCAACAAGGCCTGCCCATAGGATCAATTCTTGCTCCCTCGCATCGACCAGATCGTCGATTCTACCGCCGAGTGTGACCTGTTGTGCTTCCTGGATGCCTTCTCGGGCTATCACCAGATCAAGATGGCGGTAGAAGACGTGGAGAAAACGGCCTTCCTGACCCTGTGTGGAGTATACTGCTATACATGTATGCCGTTCGGGTTGCGCAACGCGGGGCAACCTTTCAGTGACTGATGCACATCGCCTTGGGCCGGCAGCTCAGGAGGAACGTCGAGGCCTACGTCAATGACATTGTGGTGAAGTCTCGGGAGGTGAAAACCCTGATACAAGACCTGGAAGAAACCTTTGCGAGCCTCCGTGCAGTGGATCTGCGGCTCAACCCGGAGAAGTGCGTATTCGGAATCCCCTCGGGCAAGCTCTTGGGCTTCCTCGTGTCCCACCGGGGCATCGAGGCTAACCTAGAGAAGGTCAAGGCAGTCGAAGACATGAGTCCACCGAAGACCCTCAGAGAAATGCAGAAGCTCACCAGGCAAGTAACTGTTGGGGAACGTAGTAATTTCAAAAAAAATCCTGCGCACACGCAAGGATCATGGTGATACATAGCAATGAGAGGGGAGAGTGTTGTCCACGTACCCTCGTACACCAATAGCGGAAGCGTTAGAACAACACGGTTGATGTAGTCGTATGTCTTCATGATTGGCTCCTACATATTCTACGAAGTTTTTTATCGGTCAAACCGCATAACAACGTACGTTGTTCCCTTTGTCATCGGTATGTTACTTGCCCGAGATTCGATCGTCGGTATCTCAATACCTAGTTCAATCTGCTACAAAGAAGTCTTTACTCAGCACGTAATGCATCATTCCGTAACCAACTCATTGGCCACATTGCTTGCAAGGCTTATAGTGATGTGCATTACCGAGAGGGCCCAGAGATACCTCTCCGACAATCGGAGTGACAAAACCTAATCTCGAATACGCCAACTCAACATGTACCATTGGAGACACCTCAGAGCTCCTTTATAATCACCCAATTCATGCTAGAGGTTTGGTAGCACACAAAGTGTTCCTCCGGTAAACGGGAGTTGCATAATCTCATAGTGGTAGGAACTTTGTATAAGTCATGAAGAAAGCAATAGCAACATACTAAATGATCAAGTGCTAAGCTAACGAAATGGGTCAAGTCAATCACATCATTCTCCTAATGATGTGATCCCATTAATCAAATGACAACACATGTCTATGGTTATGAAACACAACCATCTTTTATTAATGAGCTAGTCAAGTAGACGCATACTAGTGACGTTAAGTTTGTCTATGTATTCACACATGTATTATGTTTCTGGTCAATACAATTCTAGCATGAATAATAAACATTTATCATGATATGAGGAAATAAATAATAACTTTATTATTGCCTCTAGGGCATATTTCCTTCAGTAACCGTGTTGGGACACTTCATCTCCAAGCTGGGGGAGCGAGCACTGCCCTTTTTCAAGCTGATGAAGAAGAAGGGCCCGTTCGAATGGACGGAGGAGGCCGACAAGGCATTCCAAGATCTCAAGAAGTACCTTACCAGCCCTCCGGTGATGGTGGATCCACGCCCTTAGGAGCCCTTGCTGCTCTACCATGCGGCCATGCCCTACTATGCCAGCGCAGCCCTGGAGGCGGTAAGGGAGGAGCGATGGGCCAAGGCCATGCCGGCCGCGGCCCTGGCCGAAGCGGAGCAAAGCCAAGAAAACCTCGCGAAGACCGCGACCGTGGCAAATGGGGATCGTCCTCAGCAGGAGGACACACCCACGGCAGAGGAGGCCCTGCCAAGCGACCAGGCACTGAGGGCTCCGTCGCCTCGGGAGGCGCCTCGACCTTCGGAAGACGCAGGCACGCCAGCACCCTCAACCTCGTTGAGCACCCTGTGTACTTCGTTGGCACGGTGATGCGGGACGCAAGGGCGCGATACCCCCATGCCACAGAAACTCCTCCTTGCGTTGCTAGTGGCCTCGCACAAGCTGCGGCACTACTTTCAAGGCCATCCCATCAAGGTCGTCTCAGCATATCCCTTGGAAAGAGCACTCAGGAGCCCCAACTCAGCTGGAAGGGTCGCTGAATGGAACATCGAGTTGCAAGCGTTTCAACTGGAATTCAGCACGACCAGAGTCATGAAGGAGCCAGACTTGCAGATTTTGTGGCGAATGGATGGAGGCACCGTGGTTCAAGCGGGCGAGGATCGGTCGCTTTCCCCAGAAGTGAAGCACCGACGGCTGGGTCATTTACTCGACGGGCGTTTCTTCGACATGGCGCTGGGCCAGCGCAGAAGGCTCATATCTCCCACTCAGACAAGCTCTACTATGCCGCAGCAGCTCGCTTCCAAAGAAGGAGAGAAGGTCTCCAACAACATAGCAAAATACGAGGGCCTCGAGCAGCGTGCTTGAAAGCTGCAGCCGCCTTGGGGGAAAGCGCCTCATCATCAAGGGCGACTCACAACTCCTCGTCAACTTCTCCAACAAGGTGTACGAGCCGAAGGACGAACACATGGAAGCATATCTTGCGGAGGTCCGCGGGATGGAGAAACAATTTTGCGGGTTGGAGTTGCGGCATGTGCCTCGCGACACCAATCAAGAGGCTGATGACATAAGCAGGAGGGCGTCCAGGCGGTTGCCTCGAGAACCTGGCGTCTTCGAGGAACGACTCTTCAAACCTTCAGCAGCACCATCACTATCAAGCACAGCACAGCCTCAGGAGGAGCTCTCAACCGCCGCCAGAGCACCGCCTGTGGCCGACCTCAGAGCGCTCGCTTCCCCGGGCGCTGGAGCCTCAGGAGGGATGTTGGACCGTGGAGTTCAAGGATTACTTGATGCAAGGGATTCTGCCAGAAAAGGAGGAGGACGCAGAACGCGTGGCGCGACAGGCCACGCCCTACTGCATCCAAGATGGAGAGCTCTATCGAAAGCGGCCGAATGACGTTTCCATGCGTTGCATCTCCAGGGAGCAAGGGAAAGAGTTACTGGCAGACATTCACGGTGGAGACTGTGGGCACCACTCGTCCTCACGGACACTCGTCGGCAAGGCGTTTCACAGCGGGTCCTATTGGCCAACAGCACTCAACGACGCAATCGAGCTGGTGAAAGCTTGTGAAGCCTGTCAATTCCACGCCAAGCAGATCCATCAGCCATTTCAGGGCCTTCAGACCATTCCCCTCTCATGGCCGTTCGCTGTTTGGGGACTGGACATCCTTGGCCCGTTTCCTCAGGCGCTAGGGGGCTACCGCTACCTCTACGTCGCCATTGACAAGTTCACAAAGTGGGCAGAGGTGCAAGTAGATGCACCATCTCGGCTGGCTTGGCGGTCAAGTTCATCAAGGGCCTCGTGAGTCGGTTTGGGGTGCCTAATCGCATCATCAGTGACAATAGTTCGCAGTTCACCAACAATCTCTTCAAAACATATTGTGCTGACCTTGGAACGCACATATGCTATGCCTCGGTGGCACACCCTCGGAGCAACGGCCAAGCAGAATGCGCCAACGCGCAGGTCCCAAAAGGCCTCAAAACCCGGACCTTCAAGAAGAAACTGGAGGCCTGCGGCAGGGGCTGGCACGACGAGCTTCAGTCCATGCTAGGGTCTATCCGCACAACCGCTAAGAGTCGACAGGCGAAACCCCGTTCTTCCTCGTCTACGGTGCTGAGGCGGTCCTTCCTCACGAGGTCAGGCATCGCTCCACGCGGGTCCTGGCTTTCGACGAAGCATAGTAGGACGCCATGCGGGGGTGGACCTCGTGCTGGGAGAGGAACACCGTCGGGAGGCTGCGCTTCGGGCTACAATATACCAACAGGCGCTGCGGAGGTACCACTGCCGCAGCATTCGCTCCAGGACCCTCGAGGTAGGTGACCTCGTGCTCAGGCGGGTGCTCTCCAGGGAGGGGCTACACAAGCTCTCGCCCATGTGGGAGGGCCCGATCAAGGTTGTTCATGTCTCCAGGCCTTGCATCGCACGCTTGGAGACTCAGGAGGGGGTGCCCATCCCGAACGCGTGGAAGATCCAGCACCTCCGGAAGTTCTACCCTTGAAGAAAGGCCCAGCGCCTGTAAAGAAGGCCCGGCGCCTGTGAAGCTAGACGAACCGAGAAAGGCCCGGCGCCTGTGAAGAAGGCCAATACCTGTGAAGCTCATCGCCCCGAGAAAGACCCAGAGCCTATGAAGAAGGCCAATGCCTGTGAAGCTCATCGCCCCGAGAAAGGCCAGGAGCCTGTGAAGAAGGCCAATGCCTGTGAAAGCTCATCGCCCCGAGAAAGGCCCAGAGCCTGTGAAGAAGGCCAATGCCTGTGAAGCTCATCGCCCGAAGAAAGGACCGGAGCCTGTGAATAAGGCCAATGCCTATGAAGCTCATCGCCCCGAGAAAGGCCCAGAGCCTTTGAAGAAGGCCAATGCCTGTGAAGCTCGCCGCCCGTGACACTCTCACGTAATAACGAGTTGGGGCTGTACACGCCCCGGAGTCTCCGGAGAGCCGCCTTCGGGCCTCGGGGGCTCCCGCCCACGCCCAGTGGCAGCACTTAGCTCCGCGTTGGTGAGAAGACGTCGAAGACTAGACTAGGTGTCGGACACGGCTTTTTCATTTGCTTTCTGTAGTTGGCTTGTTTGTCCCTATTTGAAGTTTTATTGGAAGTTGCTTTTAGCGTTGTTGCCATCCCCGACCTGTGACTCTTTGTCTTTGTCACGTACTTGACTCGTTTTCTCTCTTGCAAGTCTCGCGAGGGGGCTACGCGGGTGCCCTCGAAAGTGTTTCCTGACCCAGTATTGTGAGGCTTTCCTATCCAAGTCCACCACCGGAGAAGTCCTCCCGGTCCATGCCCCATGGGCATCGTGACATGAACACAGGACCTGAGTCGGTTGCCCTCACGACCGAGAGCGGAAGTTACCTCTCCTGACTAATTCTTGCAGGCCACAAAGCGCGCGAAGAGGCCTCAGCCTCGAGAAGCAAAGACTGCAGCAAGTCCCACCGAGCTAAGTAATTCCTACACGCAAGCACGCGGCACCAAAACAAAGCACGGGAATAACGAAAATAGCATAATAGTTAACGGCAACAGTCCAGCACGCCCCTGCGGGTCCCTACACTACTCTCTCTCTCTCTCTCTTTGCGCAGGGAAGGGAGAAAAACAAAATAGACACGGCTTGCTCGGCACCGACTCGTGGCAAGGGCTCGTATTGCCTCCAAAGCTCAGTGGGACCCCTCCTCACACTTCACCGAGGCGCGACGGCAGGCTGATCCGCTACCTCCCTCAAGGCGAGCGCGACGGTGCGGAGGCTGGTCGCGGCCACCGCTGGAGGAGCTGCCGTCCGAAGGGGAGCCACCGAAGCCCGGCGAGCTGCGAACGCCACCGGACACGCGCCCACCTTCATCTTCATCCCGACCATCGCCAAGGTGGGGCACCCGGCCGCGTCATCGTCTTCGGGGCAGCACCCAATGCGACGGCCGTCTTCTCCGAACACCCACACGTAGAGGGTGGCGTCGCCGTCAAACTTGAAATGCAGGGTGCACCGCCGGCTCAGGCCACGCGCGCGGGCAAACGTTTGCCAGCCGCGGGTCAGGGCCACATTCCCGGTGACGGAGATCTCCAGTGAGGCCGAGGAGGCCCTGCTGCAGCAACTGTCCACTTGAAGCCAGAGGCCGCCAAGAGCGTCGACCGGGAGTTCACCTGCAAAGAAGCGGGGAAGCTGGAGCCAGCTGCCGGTTGGGTCCACTGACCACACAATGAACTTTGGCAGCACCTCCGCCGAGTGGAATCACGGCCTGGGAGGCTGCACAGCCACGGCGCGCCTTCCCTCACCCACCAAGCGCCCATCGCCGCGCGGGAGATCGCAGCCATGACCGCGGGGAGCCGCTGCATGAGACACAGGATGCTTGCGGGGACGACCCCGACCGCGCTTGGGAAGGAGAGAGTCAGGCCCTTCCCGACGGGCCTTTCCCTTCTCCGCGGCCGAGAACCTCTTCGGCGGCGCCATAGAAGACGGCGAGCAGCCGAGATGGGGAGAAAGAAGGAAGCGGGGTGGAAGATGTACAACGGGGGCTAGCGCTCTCTCGCCTTTATAGTCGGAGGAGGCCAACCGTCGGCCTCCACGATCACAGGTAATCATGACCCATTTCTGCATGCAGGGATTTGTCAAGTCGAGTAGTTGCCGAGGCGGCGTGGGGAAGCGGAGGTGCCCACGTCCAATCAACCGCCACATGGCGCCCAAGGCCGTGGGCTAATGGGGCCCGTGGTGCTCCGCACTTGCCCCTTCGCTTCTCCGCTAAGCCAAGTCCGGAGCGCTTGGCCCAGGGCTACCGCTGGCGCTTCGAACGGGGTCCGCAAACTTGCTCTCGCTCGGCGCCTATGGCGTGGCTCGAGTGGTGGCCCAGTAGGGCCCATCTTCGTCAGCGCAAGACTTAAGACCCTCGTGAGGGGACAAGCCTCGTGGGGTGGACGACACACGACTTCCTCAGGAACGGCCTCGCCAGGCAGGCTCGCGAGGAGGCGGAGACATCAAGGCAGAGTACCTCGCGAGGTGCTTGTGACGCAAGCCGTGACGATCGAGACCAGGCGGGTGCCAGGTGGGCACAGGTTTGTGCAGTGTCCTTGTTTCCTCTTTGGTGCAAAGAGGGCAAGCACAGGCGTGGAGTACCGAGGCATCGGCCAAAGGTTGCCATTTCAGTGCAACGAGACCAAGACCATTAGAGCGGCAGGATGGAGGTCACTGTGGAGCCCAAGACGGCGTCATCGCAAGTGCCTTTGGCAGCTGAAGACCAACTTTAGTCAGGATAACTTGTACTAGATGTTCCCCTTCAAAATGGCCGTTGTTGGCGCCCTTCCCGCTCAGTATTTGGGAAGAGGACAAGGGCCTCTATAAATAGGACTAGCCACCACAGAGGAAGGGAGGGGAGATCAAGTGTTCATTAGACCGAGAGGTGATCGAACTCACGCAAGTAGTTCATCGCACCAGCTCAAGAACACCTCTCGTGAGGCTGTTCTTCCCTTTGTATTGTTCATCATCAGCCCCTGAGGCAATCCACCACACCACACACTGGAGTAGGGTATTACACCACAACGGTGGCTCGAACCAGTATAAATCTTGTGTCCCTCATGTTGTTCATCGTTTTAGCTTAGATTCTCGCGAGGCGATCAGACGTGGATCAGTAGGGGGAAGATCTTCGCGTGCACCCCAGAGTTCAAACCTTAAGGGTCTGCCGCAACCCAACATCCGACACACCATGCTCTACGCTGGCTGACGACACTGCCGAGGAGCGGCTATGCCCGTACACATACGGAAGCGCTATGCTTCGCGCTGGTGATAAACAACTGAGGGCAGCCCACGGCTGCATCAACCTCAGGGAGCCCAGAGCTCAGTGTCTGGCCTCATCGCAACACCTCCCCTCGAGAGCGTCACGCGAGGGGGCTAGACATGGGGGCTGCGCTCGGGTCATGCCCGAGGGCACGCCACCCAGCCAGGTCCCTCGGGCCTGGTCATTGCACGCCTCTCCCCGAGCAGAGCCAAGGTATGAAGATAGTTTGGACGTCAAGGGGGATTCCTGAGCATCGCGACTCAGGAGCCTAACTGGTCACATAGCCCCTCACTCCTTAGTCCCGTCCTACTCGGGGCTAATGGCGGTTGAGGTATGCGTGGGGTCGGGCTCTGCCGACGTAGAACGCCAGATACACCCCTACACTCCCTCCCTATTTGTTGTTTGCGCGTCAAGGGGGGCTCCTGAGCATCGTGACTCAGGAGCCTAACTTGTCACGTAGCCCCTCACTCCTTGGTCCCGTCGTGGTGATCCAGTCGGGGCTAACGGTAGTTGAGGTATGCGCGGGGCCGGGCTCTGGCGATGTAAAACATAAAGCAAATAGGAAGGAAACCACAAAACCTGGAAGCAAATCCAGAAGCAAATATTACAAACCATAATTGTCTTCACAATACCAAATGCAAGTTTAAACGCCTCCACGAGGTATGGTGCACATTGCAGGAGTTAAAATAGGAAAGAATCCGCGAGAAGATCACCCTTGGACAACACCGTCACTCGCTAGGGGCTCCGCCTCCGTGACAGTGTTTCCCCCACCGACTCCACCTCCCGAGGCCGCGGGATCAGCAGCACCTGCCGTGGGCGCAATGGCAAAGGCATGGAACTCCACCAGCAAGGCTTCCACCTGGCCCTTCACAACTTCAGCAGCAGCGGTGAAGTGCTCGTTGTCCACGGGCTCCAGCAGCTCGTCGAGATTGGCGCCAGGGTCGCGAAGGTAGACGTGGCTGAAGACGCGCATTAGCGCCGCAGAAGAAAGGATGCAAGCTTCAACCTCGGCCATGGGGCCGACGCCGGTCACAACTTCCTCGAGCGCCTCGACCAAGAAGGGAAGTAGCTGGGTGGGGCCGTCCTTGGTGCTAGCCAGCGGCTTCTCCAAGCCGCTCTCGTAGAGCGTCTTCAATGCCTTGCGAGATCTCTCCTCAAGGCGCGCGAAGGCCACGCGATCCTCGGCCAGGACCTTCAGCTTGGCGTCCAGCTCGGCCCTCTCCGCCTTCAGCTTTTGCTCCAGCGTCTCTAGCCGGATGAGCTCAGCAACCTGCGACTCCCACAGCCGCGTCAGCTCGTCGTCGCGGTCCCTAACAACGTCCTCCCGAGCCTTCATCTCCTCCTCCTTCGCCTGGCGGTTGCGAGTCTCTTTGGCATTCTCGTCGCGCAAGCCCTACAGCTCGGTCTCCAGTGCCTTGCAATGGTCCTGGCGACCGTGGCATCCTTTAGTGCCGCATCGCAGGCGGCTGCAGCCTGGGTGGCGGCTTGGTTCTCCTCCTCAGAAGCTGTCGCGGCCCGCCTAAGCGCCGCTCGGAATGAGGCATCAGAGTGAACCCAGCCGGAGACTAGCTCCAGATGCCTGGCTACCAGGTGGGAGTTGGCGCCCTAGAGGTCTTCTTGCAGCTGGACCATCCCAGAGAGGGCACGCCCCAAGACATCGGAGGAGACAGAAGGACCCAGAACCAGCGGCACAGGAGGAGGAGGTGCCACGGCTCGGGAGACTAGGAGCTTCTGAGCCTTGGCTACCTCAAAGAAGAAGATCGTGCACCGGCACCTCCGAGTCAGCAGGCCACGGGGCCGGCACTCCTGCCAGAAGCCCTCCGGGCCTCGCGAGGATGATCGGGAGGGTGGAACTTCAAGGCTCCCTTCCCATGCGGACGAAGGAGCGGCCGCGACAAATGAGTCTGCCCCAGACGGAGTCGCCGTTTCCTCCTCCTTCTTCTTCTTCTTCGCCGCAACCAGCGTCCTAACCAAGTGGTGGAGAACGTCAAGCCCCGGTAGCAAAAACAAGAACAAGATGAAGTTCGAGCACTTACTGGTCAATCGCGGCGTAGGTCACCGACCTCTTGCCGAGCTTAAAGCCCGAGAGCCTCTTGGTCCAGGGTGTAGCCTCAAGAGGTCCAGGAGCGGAAGAGGGCGCACCAGAAGGGCTGGAGGCGATTTTGGGCGGTGCCTGGGAAGGAGTAGCCCCTCGGGAGATCAGCGCTGACCTGTCCTTCTTAAGGATCACGGGCAGGTCCTCTTCCTCCCGCGCGGCGTCGGCCTCGTTGTCGGCCGGCAAGGTGCGGAGGATGCTGGCCCTACGCTGGGGGGAGGTCTCCCCCGTCCCCTTAGTGGTCACCTCCAAGTCGCGCTCCTCTTCTTCTTCGTCTTCCTCTCCTCCCCCATGGGAGTCACCTGAAGACACTTCCACCAGCGCCGTCGCTCCCTGGGCCACAGGAGGCTCCGCCGGCACCAAGCCACGCCCATCAAAGGTGGGCATGGCATCCACCACCTGTTTCCAGTCATCACGGAGGAACAGGGGAGCAGGGGCACCCTCCAGACCTTCCTGTTCATCCCAACCAAGAGGCGAAGAGTTGCGGCCAGATCCTCGTCGGCCAAGGCCGTCGGGTTCAGACGAATCTTGTCATCTCAGGCCCCTGCTGCCCACAACGGGCGCGAAAGTGCGCCTGGTGGAGCCACCACAGCCGCGGTCCCGAACTCCCTTAGGAGTGTGGCCTCGCAGCCTTCGCCGCCTTTATGCTTCCCCGGCTTCAGTTGGCTCATCTTCTCCAACACCAACTTCGCAATATCGGTAGCTTCACGCGAGACCACTGCCGGTGTCAAACCGGCGGATCTCGGTAGGGGGTCCCAATCTGTAAGCGCCTAGGCGGATGGTAACAGGAGACAAGGGACACAATGTTTTTACCTGTGTTCGGGCCCTCTCGATGGAGGTAAAACCCACGCCCCGCTTGATTAATATTGATGATGTGGGTAGTACAAGAGTAGATCTACCATGCGATCAAGGAGGCTAAACCCAGAAGCTAGCCTATGGTATGATTGTTGTAATGTATATTCGCCCCACGGATTAAGGCCCTCCGGTTTATATAGACACCGGAGAGGCTAGGGTTACACAGAGTCGGTTACAATGGTAGGAGATCTACATATCCAGATTGCCAAGCTTGCCTTCCACGCCAAGGAAAGTACCTTCCGGACACGAGCCGAGTCTTCAATCTTCTATCTTCGTAGTCCGGGAGTCCGCGGATAATGATAGTCCGCTGTCCGGACACCCCTAGTCCAGACTCCTCATTAGCCCCTCGAACCAGTCTTCAATGACGATAAGTCCGCGTGCATAATGTTCGCATTGCAAGGTGGGTTCCTCCCATGAATAATCCAGAGAAGATAATGAACACCAGGATAGTGTCCGGCTCTGCAAAAATAATTTCCACATTCCACCGTAGAGAGAATAAAACATATACACTGATTCAATCTGCTGACGTATTATGCGGCGTGACATCACACCGCTACCAAGCCCTTGTTTGCATTGTTTTTTACTTATTCCACCTCAGCACGTTTAGCGAAGCGGTTTCCTTGGCACGTCTTGTCGAAGCAGAGATCGTGTTTCCCTTTATTCCGGATCCTCATCAATACGCGCGTGGTAACCCAACCGCCTCCGCCGCCACGCCTCTATCGAAGGGGAATCCTAAACGGTCACGAGACGGCCCTTGGTATTTCTTCCCTTTATAAGAGGACCAAGGCCTGTCCTTGTTCTTAACCTCGTGATCGAATCTTTCCTCCGCCCCCAGTCCCAACACCTAGAGCTTCAGATTCAGCGCCTGGATCCTCAACAATGTCCGCCCGACCTCCAGGGCGGTGGATGCCCTCCTCCGCCACGGAGGAGGACATATTGAAGTTGCGTGGAGGCCAAGTACCTGGCCCACGGTTTCGCACAAGTTGCTCGCCCTGTGGCAGGCAGTGCCCCCGAGCCCGCGAATACGCTGCCAGATCTCACCTCCGCCGGGATTAGGCTTCCCGACGGATCCCTTCGTGAGAGGGCTCTCTTCTACTACGGGCTAGACTTCCACGACTTGGCTCCGAGTCCATCCTCCATATCTCTGCATTCATTATTGTCTGCATGCCTTCCTCCGCCATCCCCCACTTCGCCTGTGGCTGAAAACATTTAAGGTGGAGCCGAAGATGATCGGGGGGCGTCAAGCGGAGTGCGGTGGGGCGACCATAAGCAAGAAGGTCGATGCCCCGTGGCTCGAAGGTTCCTTCCAAGAGGAACTGGGATTGTGGCAGCAGGAGTGGTTTTACATCACTACTCCAAGGGGCAGCAAGCAAAAGCCGCCACCCTCCTTCCGCCCGGGACCTCCACGCCAACTGATGTCGTGGGTCAACCAAGGGCTCAATTGGGGGCCGTCCAAGGACGTGCCCTCCAAACAAGGGAGATCGACCTGGTCAAGGTGATGCAGGTCATGCTTATCAGGCACCTCCTGCCCTGCAAACGTCGTCCTCTCCGTCTATGGGAGTTCAATCCGGAGGGACCTCGTATTCTCCAAAGATTTTATGGGTGTGACACCCACGGAGATGTACAAGCTGTTCTTCGGACCGCAGGTGGCATGTCCGGATTCGGCCGAGGACGCAGGCCTAAGCCGCGATCGCCCGGATACTCAGGTAAATAGCTCAGAGCCCGGACATTCTATTTGTATACCTTTCAAAAGTTCATCTCCTGACCCTTTGTTCTTTACAGGAATGGGTGGCGGATCAAGGCCGATAAGGTGTCCGCCCTCCCCAGAGACCGTGACCGGAGCCCGTGGCTGGTCGAAATGTTGGAGGTTGCGCCCATAGAGGGGGCGACGGGGAAATAAAGGAGCTAATACTACTTAGGGGCGATCAAGAGGAGGGAACCAAGGATCCCTCCTTCGAGGGAGAAGAGGACCGCCTCAAGATCCGGAGGTCAAAGCCCTAAGCGGAAGAAATCTCACCGGGGTCCGGCCCGAGAGAATACGGATGCGCAATCATCGCCAAGGACCAGCCTCCAACGAGCCGTGAGTATGAAAGAGGAAGTTAATAAGGAAGTACCTTCATTTGTGCTTCAGAGGTAACCGAAATATTTATATCGCAGCTCGGATCTCGCAGCCTTCTCGATGAGTTCATCTTCGGGACCTTCTTCCGGAGATGATGGAGAGCGACACGCCGCTCGCAAAGGCCGCCAGATGAGGCAAAGCGAGCCCAAGTGTCGCCACGGAGGGCGCCCCGAGTCCGGAGGGGCCAGAGAGTTCGCACCCACCAGAGTCCAGCCGAGAATCAAGAGTTTGCTTGAAAGGGCGCCCATTTCGAGAGGATCACCGCTGCAATGCGTATGGTGATTGGAAGGATTTCGTCCGCTGAAAGCGGATTGCGTAATGCCGCCATGAGCTTGCTGGCGGGATTTGAGGTATGCGAAAATGGCGCACCCCTTTGTCTTTTAACAGTTTTGCATATAAAAAATGTGCCCTGTATAGATAGTAGCCCCTGAGACTCGGTAGGTTGTCGGCAACGACAACGTACTGAGGATCGAAATCTAATGAAATGAATTTTGTCGCTCCTATACAGGTGGCGGATGGTCCGGGGGCTAGCAGGACTAGTGAGTTTGCCGAGTTAACTCAGCAACTTGACGTGGCAGATGCTGACATCGCACTTGTCAACCGGCGACTTGACGAGTCGCAAGGGAAATAAATTCTCCGCAGTTGCTTTATTTAATGGGGGTCGAAGCCCGCCTTTGATAAGTTATATGCTGTTTTATACAGACAGTGCTGCTGTTGTGGAGAGCCTTCGGGCCGAACTTGCTCTAGCTAAGGAGCAAGCCCGAAGGAGTGACGCGGCTGCCTCTAGGGCGGCCAAGGAGTTGAGGGCCGAAAAGGCTGCGCACTACCTAAGCAGGGCGGAGGTGGCTGAATTGGCCAAGAAATTAAAGGATGCTACCGACCGCAGTGAGGCTCTTGAAGAGGAGCGCTTATCGGGCGGGAAGACTGAAGAAGGCCACCGCCGGTTAAGGATGCCCGCCTGCAATGCGGGCTATGAAGGAGGAGCTGCGCCAAGCCGAGAAATCACGGTGGCAAGCCTTTTCTCGATGCGCGCGGTTTATGGATGCCAAGTACGATCAATTTGAGCGGCCGTGGAGTTCGGAGGATCCGTATATGGACTTGGCTGCGAAAAGCGGCCGATGCCGCAAGCATTTCCGGAGCCGGGGGGATCACGAGACGGAAGAGTTATATTGGTCTCAATTCCACACCGGATCGCCCTCTTCCGCCGACGGACAGGTTGGCGAATGGGCCGAACTAAATAGACTGTCCGGGCTGGCTATGACTGACATCGTGGCCCATGTCTGGCCAGAGAGGTCCAAGGCGACGAGCTACTTCGGCCTACTGCAGCAATTCCTTGGGGCGGTGCCGCATATCAAGGGGATGAAGCGGTCGGCCTGCATCGAGGGCGCGCGGATGGCTCTTGCCCGTGTGAAGGTGCATTATCCGGAGATGGATGCCACCGCTGTTGCCTCCCAGGGTCCGGATGAAAGCCGGCTCCCTGCCGAGCACTACTTCGGAGAAGTCATGCGCGGTGCTCGTAAAGTAGAGGCGCAGTGCTCAAAGAATGTAACGTTCAAATGAACGCAGTACCTTGTAAATCAATGATTATGGTATGACTGCTTTTTATACTTGTGCGTCCAAGTAGTAAAACTTGTCCTCAGTCGGCCGCTACGTATACTTGTGTATAACCCGAAGATGCGTCTTGACTTCAGCCCCTCGCACAAGGTGCCGGGGTGTTCGCAAAATAGCGCTTTTCACACTTAATCCGACGCCTCGGTCCTGTTATAAGGAGGTGGTAGCGAGCTTAACGAGGCAATCCGGACTATAATGCTTTATCTCTTTCACTTAGCCGATGGAGCTCGAGGGTGGGGCTACGATATAGCCCTGGTGGCACCGCACATCTCCGGATTCGTGTGCGATGTACCGACCGAAACGGTCCTTCGTCAAAGCGGGAATTCTAAACATTCCGATAGTCGATCGAGTGGTCACGGACTCTCGCTATATCATGACAGTCGCCGCTTTCATCGAGGTGCTCGCCCGGCCGAATCTGGGCACAATCGCAGAGTTCTCCGGTGCCGTTAGCCGGGTGATATGGAACGTAAGGCAGCAAAACACGTGAGCCGCAAACCCAACATTTGACCAAAGACATGATTCGGAGCTGATGCATATAATGCCTAACCCGAGACGCCGAACACTCCCGAAGGTGTTCGGACTTTATAATAATGGGCAGAATTATGCCCTAAGCCCCTAGTGTCCAGGTACGGGCATGGTCTTCTGACGCACCCAATGCCAAAGCATCAGGCTCCGCTTTGGCTATAGGAAGAAGCTAAGGGAGAGTAACAACAAGAGACAGTAATAAAAAGGTCTACGCATGGTCTTAATCTGAAAAGAATCCTTGCAACGGGTCCCTACTGCACGTCTGCGCCTGTGTCTCCGTTGCGCCGTTATCCTGGACGGGTACGCACGTTGTTCATCTGTAGAAAGAGAGGAACGTTTAGTTGTGGGAACAGTTTGTGCGGAAAATATGCCAAAGACGAAAAATAATTAAAGCAAGGTTTATATGAAACCGCGGTGAGTTGTGCGCGCAGCCCCCTGTGAAAGGGTATGCGGCTAGAGAGCCTCTAGCTTGCTGAGTCCGGATTCGTCTATCTGAGTCCGGGGTATTTAAGTGACCCTCGCACTGAAATGGTGCCATGTGGACCGGGCATCTTGAGTGTAAGAGGCGCGTAATGCGGTATGGCGTTGAAGCAGACAAAAGGCTTTCGTCCCAAGAGCGCTTGATATTCACTTTCAAATGGGACAATGTGAAAAATTAATTTTTCACGTCGAGGATTGTTCAGCGATCCGAAAACGACTTCTAGTAGTATCGAGCCTGTGCACTTGGCGCAAGGGTCTGGCTTCACTCCTTTGAAGGAAGTGCGGCTGTGTCGAATTTTGGTAGGGTCTATCCCCATCCTATGGATTGTGTTTGAGTTGAGCAGGTTTAAATCACTGCCCCCGTCCATGAGGACGTTAGGAAATTGTAATCCGTCTATTATAGGATTCAATATCAGGGGAGTCCGTCCCGTTTGAACGCTCGAATAGTCCGGTGGTCGAAAGTGATTGGTTTGATATCCAATCTCTGCGGTCTCTGGGCTGGACCGTCTGAAGCTCTTTTAGAAAGTGCCGCACTATTTTTCCGTGTTATCACATGAAGTGAGTTTATTGCTTTGACCCCTTGCGGAAAGTCTTTTGTTTTCCGGTGCCTGTTGTGGGGTTTCTCTTCTTCGCTTGACGCGCCGAGCCCCTTGTGTTCGACATTTAATCGGCGGACTGTTTAAAACCCAACAATCCCTATGGGTGTGATTTGCGGGCCTTAAAGTGCTATGGATTTGACATATCCGACCCTGAATTTTGTGTAGGTTGGACAGTTAAATCCTTTATCCTTGAGGGCTGAGTTTTGTTATTAGACCATGAGCTTTTGAATCCGGCGTTGACTGCCGTGCTCTTTGGGCTTTTCTCTTTATTCCGCGCCGTTTGTTCTTTTCTGCCGTGATTTTCCGCTTCCATCTCTTATCTCGGATGTACTTGGGTCAGCTGGTGTCGCTTCTTGCTAGCCAGCTATCCTCTCCCGCATGAAGCAGGTCATGAGGCTTGTTAGTGCGGACATTGTCCTCGGTTTCTCTTGGCGAGGTGCTCGGCGAGCCATTCGTCTCGGACATTGTGCTTGAAAGCTGCTAAGGCTTCGTCCTGGACGATCGACTATTTGGTTCTTTTGGTAAGAAACCTGTTCCGGCATTTCCGCTACCGACTCTTGGGCTGTTGAGTTATATGACTTAAATCATCTGCGTCCAGAGGACGGACATAAGTCCCTTGAAAATTTGTTCTAAATGCTTCCTCGAGCTCTTCCCAACTTCCAACAGTGTTTTCTGGGAGCCTTTTGAGCCAGCGACGGGCTGGCCCTTTGAGCTTGAGGGGTAGATACTTTATGGCGTGGAGATCGTCTCCTCTGGCCATGTGTATATGTAGTGTATAATCTTCTATCCAGACTCCAGGGTCTATTGTTCCATCGTAGGCCTCTATGTTTATGGGTTTAAACCCTGCTGGAAATTCATGGTCCAGTACCTCATCGGTGAAACATAGTGGGTGTGCGGCGCCCCTGTATTTGTGTGTGCCGTTATCATCGGACACTTGGCGTGTTGCCTTGCTTCTTGGGGCCTTCTCCTTTGGCCCATAAATGGACCTGGCTGGGCCATCTATCCTTCCGAGTTCATTGGTGGAGTTGTGTGTGGCGCCGCTTTCAGAATTTGGCCTGTCGTCTAGCCGTCTATCCAGCCAGGCAGCCCTTCTATTTTTGGACGGTGGGGGTTCTATGGCCTCCTCGTCAAATTCCGGTAGTAGCTTGCGCTTAGGGTAGCTCTTTGATTGATGGCCATTGCCGTACTTATCTGCGGTGTTGAGCACTTTGCCCCATCTCATTCTGAGTGTGTCTTCCGCTGTTTTGAGCATCCGTTTTTCCTTCTTCAGGCTTCTTGCAGTGTTGCCGAGTCTTTTCCGGAGGTTCTTATTCTCCGGCGATGTGTCCGACATGTGGTCGTCCGGACTGTTGTCTTCGCCGGGCTTTGACTGACTATCTGACTCGTCGTGTTCGGACGGTTGCTTATGTGCATGTTAAATCGTCGATTGTGAGCCCCGCCGTATAAGCGGGCTCGTTAGGAGCGTTGTTGTTGTCAAAGCGGGATTTAGCGCGCGCTTGCGCCGCGCTTTAGTCGCTTATCGGCGATGTTATCTGCCGTGGCTGTTGGTCCTCGTTATCGCTCCCCTTTGGGGTATCCACCATATATATGTCATGCGGCAGGTGGTCTGTTGTCTTGTATAAGCTCGTTTTTTTTCGCTCTCCCGCGCCGCGTCTATTCCGTCGATGTCTTCGGAGTTGCAATCTAGCATGTCGGTTAAATCCTCGACAGTGGCTACAAAGTGGGTGGCGGGTGGGATCAGAATTTCTTCGTCGTCTGAACCCCAACCATCCTGGCCGTAGTCCGGCCAGTGCTCTCTTGATAACGAGAGATGTTTCAGTGAATTTAGGATATCGCCCAAAGGCGAGTATTGAAAGATGTCCGCGGCGGTGAATTCCATAACCGGCGCCCAATCCGTATTGATTGGCGGGGGCGCGGGAGGCTCGGTCCGGCGAGTCGGCGCCTCGGAATCACGAGTTTCGCGAGGACAAGATCGTGTTCGGCTCCATCGCCGTGGATGTTGAAGCCCCCAGGGCGGCGTCTACCCACCGGCCCTCGATATGGGCGATCGGCTTCGGATTGATGGCCGAAGCGGATCCGAGTGCGGCCACCAAGGCACTGTCCGGTGGCAGAGCTTGATTGTGCCCATCGTCACAGTGCGGTGCGCTTGGCTGTGGCTCGAGTCCGTCGAAGATCAAGTCTCCGCGGACATCGGCCGTGAAGTTTAGGCTTCGAATCGACTGACGGCGGGCGTAGCTTCGATCTGCTCGGATGGCCAAGAAAATTGGCCAGCAAAGTCTGGCTCCGCCGAATACAAAGATCTGTCCGGGAGGAAAGTCTCACCCAGACAGCGTTGTTGGTTGAAGATGCCATCAAGCCTATCGGTGACGACACGGAGGAACTCTCAATGGAAGCACCAATGTCGGTGTCAAACCGGCGGATCTCGGTAGGGGTCCCTGAACTGTGCGTCTAGGCGGATGGTAACAGGAGACAAGGGACACAATGTTTTTACCCAGGTTCGGGCCCTCTCGATGGAGGTAAAACCCTACGTCTTGGTTGATTAATATTGATGATGTGGGTAGTACAAGAGTAGATCTACCACGAGATCAAGGAGGCTAAACCCTAGAAGCTAGCATATGGTATGATTGTTGTAATGTATATTCGTCCTACGGACTAAGGCCCTCCGGTTTATATAGACACCGGAGAGGCTAGGGTTACACAGAGTCGGTTACAATGGTAGGAGATCTACATATCCGTATCGCCAAGCTTGCCTTCCACGCCAAGGAAAGTACCTTCCGGACATGAGCCGGAGTCTTCAATCTTCCGGCGGATAATGATAGTCCGGCTGTCCGGACACCCCCTAGTCCAGGACTCCCTCAACCACCCTTCGTTAGACTGGGGCGCCTCAGTTGGCAACGCCAACCGGGAGTGGATACATCTGGCGTCCATCATGACCCACTTGCTCCGGTAGTTGTCGACCCTCTTCCTGATCTTTGAGATCGTGTTGGCCTTGGAGTACGTAACAAAGTTGGCGCACCCCAAGTTGTGCTCGCCGTTGATTCGGAGGGAGAAGAAGTGGCACAGCAGAGCCACGGACAGCATCACCCCAACATGCGCCTCGCAGTAGTAGGCGAAAATCGACAAAAGGAGAACGGAGTTGGGATGGAGATGAAGGGCCTGCAACCTATAATGGCGGAGGACGGCATAGAAGAACTCGGAGAAGGGAGGAACCAAGCCGGCGACGACGGCGTTCATGAAGAAGGGGTAGAAGGTGCTCCCCTTAGCCTCCGGCTCAGCGGAGCCAGCACGGAGTTTGGTCTCTCCCATCTCGCTGCCCTCCGCCGCCGTCATCAGGCGCGTAGCGGCGAGATTCTTCTCCGACCTATTGGGGGCGTCCAGGGTCGGTGAATACCAAGACGGCAGCACGTCGACCTTGGCCTTGCAGGACGGCATTGCTCGCTGAAGGGGAAGGAGCGAAGCGGATCTAAAGATTTCGAAACCAAGGGGGCAAGGAAGGGGATCTGGAGCAAGGCAAAGGAGAGCAATGAAGGCAAGCCTTACCCAAGCCAGCCTTTTTTCAGTCGGGCAGTTGCCGAGGCAGCATGGTGAAGCGGAGACGCCCACGTCCAATCAATCGCCACGTGGCGACCAAGGCTGCAGCCTGTGGGGGCCCGCGGCGCTCCGCACTTGCCTTTTGGCTTTGTTGCTAAGCCAAGTCCGAGCACACCTTGGGCCCGGGGGCTACTGTCGGCGTTCTAGGAACGGGGGTCCCCAGACTTGCCGCTCATGGCCCCGCAGCGTGGCTCAACCAATGGCCCAGTACGGCCCGTCTTCATCAACCCAAGCTCAAGACCCTCGCGAGGGGCCAAGCCTCGCGGGGCGGACGATGCAAGGCCTCCTCAGGGGCGGCCTCACCAGGCAGGCTCACTAGGAGGCGGAGAGATCAAGGCGAGGGGGTACCTCACAAGGTGCTCATGACGCAAGCCATGACGATCAAGACCAGGCGGGCACCAGGCGGGCGCCAGCCTGCGCAGTGTCCTTGTTTCTTCTTTGGTGCAAAGGGGGCAAGCGCAGGCGTGGAGTACCGAGGCATCAGGCAAAGGTTTCCTTATCAGTGCAACGAGACCAAGACCAGCAGGACGGCAGGACGGAAGTCACCGTGGAGCCCAAGACGGTGTCATCACCAGTACTTTTGGCAGTCGAAGACCACCTTTAGTCAATAGCATGTACTAGCTGTCCCCTTTCAAAATGGCCGTTGTTGGATTCCTTATCGCTCAATATTTGGGAAGAGGATCAGGGCCTCTATAAATAGGGCTAGCCACCACAGTAGAAAGATCTCATCTCATCTCATCCATCTAGAGCCAATAGACACGGATCGACTCCTCTCCAAACACACCACCACAAGAACACCCCTCCTCACGAGGTTGTTCTTCCTCTGTACTGTTCATCATCAGCCCAAGAGGCAATCCACCACACCACACACTGGATTAGGGTATTACACCACAACGGTGGCCTGAGCCAGTATAAACCTCATGTCTCTTGTGTTGTTCATCGATCTAGCTTGGAATCGCAATGAGGCTGAGGGCGTGTTTCGGTAGGGAGAGATCTTCGTGCGCACCCCAGAGTTCGAACCTTAAGGGTTTTGCTGGAACCCGATATCTGACAAAGGCCACTATAAATAGGACTAGCCACCACCATAGAAAGGGACAAGTCGAACTAGCTCACACCACACCGGCTCAAGAACACCTCACCTCCTGAGGCCAGTTCATCCATTGTACTAGTTCATCCTCAGCCCTCTGAGGCAATCCACCAAAACGCTGGAGTAGGTTATTACATCGCAAGGTGGCCCGAACCAGGATAAATTGTTGTCTCTTTGTCTCTTTAAGCTTGACGCGCTAGGCTTAGGAGGATCGCGAGTAGGCAGGCTGGGTAGGTTGAGATCTCCGCACGCACCCCAGAGTTCGAACCTCTCAAGGGTTTGCGGATCCCTTAATCCGACACTTTAGTTGGGTTGGCCCATTTAATCTTTATGGGCCATTTTGGGCCGGTCCACATGTCAACATATCATAGGCGAATCTCGCCCATTGGATGAGTGACATTTGTGCCAACGCCGAGCTGACACGTCATTCTATCGGCCAATGAGAATTTTACACGTGGAAAATCGACATTGGTCGTAGCTGTTAGCAGGTTATCGGATCCAAAACCGGACCCGATAGCTTAACAGCGACCTATTACGGTGGATGCCACGTGTTGGTCAGCCTTGACAAAGCACTTCTATGATGCACGATTTATCGTCATGGAAGTGGACACTTCCGTGATGATAATTTTGGTATTGTCATGGAACACTTCGACGATAGCACAGGTATGACTATCTTGATTCTGTCATAAAATCGTCATGGATGTACATGCATGACAGAAAACGTGAACTACTATGAAAAACACGTGTAATCATGGAAGTGTATTTTTTTGTAGTGTGAGAAGGTATTCGCCAACTACTTTCCTTTGGCTCTCAAATCCAATATGAGGTCTTGGTTGATGCATCTGTCGGAGAACTCCATTTCATCATGGGCTGACCTTTGCCACGAGTTCGTTGGCACTTTCACTGGCGGCCATCAAGAACCAGGCCAACCCAGTGATTTGCAGCTTCTCTAGTAGAAAGAAGGAGAGACACTCCAAAAGTATTTGTAGAGGTTCAATAGAGTCCACAGGAACATCCCATCCATCCGGTAGCTGTAATAGCCGCCTTCCAGTCAAATGTGCACAACCGCAGGATTCGTTCCAAGATGAATGTGTGGTTTGCCAAGACTGTGAAGGAGCTTTACATTCTGGTGGATAAGTGTGCTCAGATGGAGGAAGGGAGGAAGTTACCCAAAGAGGAGGACTGCATCAATATTGATTCAGAGGATGATGATAAATCCACGTGTCAGAATGTAGGACCCTGACTCAAAGCCACATCGATCTAGCGTGTAACACCTCATATCACATTGCGGCCTCACGCACGGTATTCCCATGGGTGTCTCCCTACCTTTGCCCGGGACTGTTTGCGCCTTTTTGCACACGTATATGATAGTGTCGCTAGCATCCATATGATAAGGAGCCCGGGCTGACATGGCTAGTCGTAAACCCAAAGTGGCACAGACTTACAGGGGACAGGCATCCATGACTCAAAGATCGAACGTGTCGGTCATCGCCGAGTGAATCCGGCTATAGCACTAGGCTAGCAGACTCCGGTGAAC
Organism: Aegilops speltoides; assembly: GCA_021437245.1. Lineage (NCBI taxonomy): Eukaryota > Viridiplantae > Streptophyta > Magnoliopsida > Poales > Poaceae > Aegilops > Aegilops speltoides. The sequence continues at coordinate 325,557,940 of CM038147.1, read as the reverse complement.
CGGGCTGTAGCGGCTAACAGGACTCGGTATTCATCGCGTGACATTTCCCGAAGTATACAGACCGACGAAGAAGGACACATGCCGGACAGCCTAAGTGTTCCGGAGCAGTAGCAAGCTACCATGGCTCAGTGGAAGCACTAGGAGACATTTCCTGGTAAGAGAGGCTACTAAAGATAAACAACTAGATAGTTAGATCCCACACATACCAAGCATTTCAATAACATACACACAATATGCTCGATATGTGCAAATACAATGTGGCATCACAACATGACTCTACAACTCAAGTATTTATTTAGGCTCCGAGGAGCGAGATATTACAAACATGGGTCTCACAACCCAACATTCAGACATACAAGTCAAGCACAAGCGGAAGCTTATCATGTCTGAGTACAGACATCTACAAATGAAAAAGGCTTAGAAGCCTGACTATCTACCAGATCCTGCCGAGGGTACAAGATTGTAGCTGAGGTACCAAGCTAAACGTCGAAGTCCACGCGGAACTACTAACGAGACCGAAGTCTCTCTGCAAAAACATAAAATAGGCAAACGTGAGTACAAATGTACCCAGCAAGACTTACATCGGAACTAACTACATATGCATCATTATCAACAAACGGGGATGGTGGGGTTTAACTGCAGCAAGCCAGCTTTGACTCAGTGGCTATACTAAACTACGACTTCAAGTAACTCTTTTGAGGTGGCGCACACGAGTCCACAAATTCACCATATCAATACACCACTATGGATCCGCTCCCGTCTCCCTACGAGAACGCCATCCATAGCACTCACACTTATCTTGCGTATTTTAGAGTATCCACTTTCACTTGTCTATGAACTGTTATAGGCAACCCAGAAGTCCTTTTCCGTGGACACGGCTATTCGAATAGATGATGTTAACCCTGCAGGGGTGTACTTCTTCACACATGCTCTCACCACTTACCGACGTTTACACGACATGTACTCGGCAACCTTCAAGCGGAAGCCCAACGAGGGTGTCGCCCATGACCTACCTAAACACCTAAGTCTCTAGTCCAGGTTTATCGCCTATTCAGGTTCCATCCGCAGGGAGTCCGGACGAGGTTTCCACATACGGCCCCGAACGATGTGAACAGGTTCGGAGACACCTAAGGGTGCCCGTGTGCCCGCCACGCACCTACCGCATCACAGCCCACCCCACGGTCGGCTGTCCCACGGCCTCCATGAGGCTACAAACACGAAACTACTTGCAACTCCTGGACAGAGGACTAGGGTGAATAAGAAGCCGAGAGGGTCCATTGGTTTTGGGCCCAATGCATGGTAGTATCTGTTTCATGGATCACAAACACAGAACTCAGTTCCTGAGGACGGTTTCAGTGAGACAACCCACCATGTACTCCTACGTGGCCTCTCACCGCTACCTTTACCAAATCGTGTTCACACACGGTAGGACATGTTCATACACCTCTGATTCAACCCGGATGAATCAGACCTGACACAACTCTAAGCAATAGCAGGCATGACAAACAAGCATAAATGAGTAGGCACATCAGGGCTCAAACAACTCCTACTCATGCTAGTGGGTTTCATCTATTTACTGTGGCAATGACAGGTCATGCAGAGGATAAGGGGTTCAACTACGCACCAAGTAATGTGATGAATCATTGTTGTCCTAATGCAGTAAAAGAGAGCAGGAGCGAGAGAGTGGGATTGTATCGGAATGAACAAGGGGGTTTTGCTTGCCTAAAGGAGTGATAGTAGGATACTGCCCTTCAGTCGGATAATCGTAGGTATCCTCGGAGGCAGAACCTACCACGAAAGATACGTCGAACACAATCATCACATGACAATATGCAAAAATATGATGCATGCTATGACATGGCAATATGAATGTGTTTTGGGCTAATGCAAGCTAGAACAGATTGAGATGAGTCCATTTGAACCAAAGATTCAAATGCAAACCCATTTTATGAAGTCATAAAGGTGCATTAACTTGTTTCATCTAAACAGCAAGGTTAGGTTTCTCTAACATGCATGAAACCATTACAGATGGATAGATTGGATTTTTCTGATCATCTTTCATATATAAATTATTTCATTCTGAGTTATAGATTATTTTCTATGAATTTTAGAAGTTTAGGCAAATTTCTGGATTTTTCTGAATAAGAATAATTCCAGAAAAGGGCATTATTGCGTCAGCCTGACATCATCATGACGTCAGCAGGTCAACGGGGCACGGTCCGGGTCAAACTGACCAGTGGGTCCCATCTGTCAGTAGTTAGTTAAACTAACTAAATTTAGTTAGCGCTAATCCTGGGTTAGTGAAAGTGCAACTAATCCCCGGGTGGTTTTGGTAATTAATAACAACATATATATCATTGAACTAATAGTTACTTGAGAATCATTTCAGAGAGTTCAATGATATGGGTATGGCAAGGATCAAGAAGTGGACCCCCAAAATGCTAAGGCAAGCATTGGCAAAAGCTCAAGACTCCATTTTTGGTTTAGTGATCCAAGATCACATTGAGTCCATAGGAAAAGCCAATACTATTAAAGGGGATGAGGTTATGATGATGATCCGTTGCTCAAGTGCTTAGTGATACATCTCCTAAACTATCGGCAACTTTCACCGCCATATACACTCATAAGTAGTCTCGGTCCCACCGATATTCCAAACTCACCACACCGAGATGAACCACCTCAGCCATAAGCCAAACCCTAGCAAACTCGGATTTTCCGATTACAACTCGGTCTCACCGAAAATGAGTTGCCAAGCTTCAGAACTTACATCATCAAATCGGTGTCACCGAGATGATGAAGTCGGTCCCACCGAAACTGGCATGCTCTTGTCATTGCACGAATCGGACTAACCGAGATTGTATTTTCGGTCCCACGAAAATCCCAACGTTCACATTATTTGAACTATTGGTCTCACCGAGTTGTCCACTTCGGTCCCACCGAGATTGCTCAAATGTGTGTAACGGTTGGATTTTGTGTGGAGGCTATTTATACCCTCCACCCCTCTTCATTCGTGGAGAGAGCCATCGAAAGAACTACCACTCCTACCTTACATTTCTCGAGAAGAGAACTACCTACCCTTGTGTTGAGATCAAGTTGCTCCACTCCCACCATATGAAGCTTGATCTCTAGCCTTCCCAAGTTGCTTTCCACTCAATCCTTTCTTCCACCACAGCCAAATCAAGTGAGGAGAGTTGAGTGTTGGGGAGATCATTTGAAGCACAAGAGCAAGGAGTTCATCATCATCTACAACATCTATTACCTTTTGGAGGTGGTGCCTCCTAGATTGGTTAGGTGTCGCTTGGGAGCCTCCGTCATCGAGATGTGGAGTTGAACCAAGAAGTTTGTAAGGGCAAGGAGATCGCCTACTTCGTGAAGATCTACCCCGAGTAAGGCTAGCCCTCCGTGGGCGTGAGGCCATGATGGAATAGACAAGGTTGCTTCTTCGTGGACCCTTCGTGGGTGGAGCCCTCCGTGGACTCTGCATGGCCGTTACCCTCCGTGGGTTGAAGTCTCCATCAGCGTGGAAGTGCGATAGCACCACCTATCGGAACCATGAGAAAAATCACCGCGTCTCCAAAATTGCGTTTTCTTCTCCACCTCTCTTTACTACATGTGCAATTTACTTTCCGCTGCCTATACTCTAGAATTGCATGTGTAGGGTGATGCTTGACTTGATCATAATTGTGAATCTGCCAAAACTGTTCTTTGTCAAAAGGCAGAATTTTAATATTGTCAAGTAGTCTAATCACCCCCTCTAGACATACTTCGATCCTACAAGTGGTATCGAGCTTTGGTCTCCATTGTATTGGTTTCCATTGCATTGGACTCCATAAGCTTGGTTTCACAACCTAGGAGAGTATGGCGTCTAGTGAGGGTAATTTTCGTAGAGGTCCTTACTTTGATGGTACAAATTTTGCTAGTTGGAAGCATAAAATGAAAATGCATATTTTTGGTCATAACCCAGCCGCATGGGGCATTATTTGTGTTGGTATGCAAGGTGAATTGTTCGAGGAAGGAAAAGTTCCGGATCGCGAAGCTACACCGGAAAAAATGCGGATGTTGCAAAACAATGCTCAAGCTTGTGACATTCTCTTCAATGCCTTGTGTCCCGAGGAGTTCAACAAAATCAGCCGTCTTGAGAATGCAAAAGAGATTTGGGATACTTTGGTTGAAATGCACGAAGGTACCGAGTCCGTGAAGGAATCAACTTGACAAGTTCAAGATGAAGGATGGTGAAGGAGTCGCTGAAATGTACTCTAGGCTTGCTCTCATCACAAATGAGATTGCCGGCTTAGGAAGCGAAGAAATGACCGACCGATTCATCATCAAGAAGATTCTCAGAGCTTTGGATGGAAAGTATGACACCGTGTGCCCTTTGATCCAAATGATGCCAAACTACAAGAATCTCAAACCAACCGAAGTCATTGGAAGAATTGTTGCTCATGAGATGACACTTAAGGATAAGGAAGAGCTTCACAACAAGTCAAGTGGTGCTTACAAAGCTACAAGTGATGCTCCCACAACCTCAAGTGACAAGTTAGTTTCCAATGAAGAGATAAGCCTAATGGTCAAGAACTTCAACAAATTCTACAAGAATAGAGGCAAGAGAGAAGCTCAAAGTCTAGATCATATGATGAAAAGAGATCTTCTAGTCGTGATCGAATCTGCTACAATTGTGGAAGACCGGACACTACTCAAATGAGTGTCTGGCTCCCCACAAGAGAAGAGAAGAATCTCCAAGAAGAAGAAGCTCAAGAGATGAGTCACCTCGGAAAGAGAGAAGGAGTAGAGATGATCGTTATGAGCGAAGACCCTCTCGGAGAAGCAAGGATTCGGAGAGGAAAGACAAGTCATCAAGGAGCTACACAAGAAGAAAACATCAAGCTCATGTAGGTGAATGGGTCTCGGCTCCGACTCCGACAATCAATCCGAAGGAAGCTATCACTCCGACTCCGACTACACAAGATGAAGGTGTTGCGGTCTTGCTCTCGTATCCTCCAACTCCAACTCCTCGACTTATTTGATTCACCAAATGAGGGAATTGGAAGATGCTTCATGGCTAAAGGCCCCAAGGTATCACACCCTGAATTCATTGACTTGATAGTGATGAGGATGACTTGCTTGGTGAAGATGAGCTCTTGCATGGTAAATCCAATGAACCTAGTAACGATGAACATGCTAGTAGTCTTTATAGTCGAGAAGAGTCGAATGACAATGCTATGAAGGAGATTGAGCGTCTAACTAAAGAACTAAACACTCTTAAGTTAGCTCATGAAACAACTCAAGAAGATCATAGAGAGCTCCTAAGATCTCATGAGAAGCTACGCTTCGAGAAGCTCACTCTAGAGCAAGAACATGAGTTTCTAAAAGCAATCAATGACGATCTTGAAGAAGAGTTCTTCATATCTTGCCAAACGACTTCTCTTGTCTAATTTCTTGCCACCCATTCAGACTAAGCATGACAAGCATAAGAAAAATTCTTTCTCTAGCAGTAACAATAACCATGCTAAATCAAATGTTGTTGCTTCTAGTAGTTCTCTTGATTCCACTAACAATGTTTCAAGCCAAGTTACACTTGAGCAAGAAAATAGTTTATTGAAAGGTATCATAGAGAAAGGTGTCTACAAGAGCCTTGCCGGAAGCAAGAACTTTGAGGAAATTGTTCGCAAGCAAGGAAGGCACCGGAAGAATCAAGGAATTGGTTTTGAGCGAAAGTTCAACGCCGAAGGCGTTGAGTGGGAAGAAGGTCAATATCCTACTCCACAGTTTATTCCTCAAAAGGAGAAGTATGATCCTACTTCTTCCAATGTGGAACAAGCTCAAGATGACCTTCCACCACAAGACCACAAGCTAAAAGGCAAGGACAAGCTTCAAGAGGAGATTGATGCATTTGTTGAAGCACCTCAAGCCATGGTCAAGTGGGTTCCCAAGGAATCGTCAAGTTCTACTTCGTCAAGCTCAACTACAACCCCAAGGATTCCCATCAAGATGATGTGGATCCCGAAGAAGAAGAACTAGAAAGTTCTTGAGGGTGACTCCGCCAACATACTTCACTCACATTCATTTTGGCAAAAACTTGTGCAATCAACTTCCACATCGTGCACTAGTTCATGGAGTCACAAACCCTCTTGTTGGTAAGTAAAGGGACAAGGTAATCATTGCTTTCATGGACATCATCTATTATGAACTTCAATCTATGTCCATGGATATCCTTGTTTGTTCCTTGTGGGACTAACCCATGTAGGTATTGAAAGTGCCCGAATCCAAAGGATAGCTCCCAACTCTTGATGATCTCCATCAACATTGAGCATCCACATCTTCAACATCTACATGAAGTCTTCTCGACAACCCAAGGTTAGTTTGACCCTTTAAAAGGGTTCTCACATCTAGGGGGATCTTTGCTCTAAAAATTGAGCTAAAGCATCTTCAAATGATGTGAACAGATCAATGCTTTATGTAAAAGTGGTAACCCCACTTGTGCTTAAACGATGAGTATGACCTATGATCAAATGTTCTCATTTGGCTCCTAAGTCAATATACTCATATAAAGATAACCTAGTCATCGACAAATTGTGTGTTAGTAGCTAGAGTTTTGGTTGTGCATGTTTGACACATATTTCATTTGCTATCTTATTGTGTGAGCATGTTGGATGCATGATTTTATCCATTCAAGGACATCCATTTGTTGTTTTGGTCGTTTTCATTTTTTCTGACCAAATGGATGGAAAAGAATGCCTAAGTACCTCCCCTAGCTATCTATGCTTTCTTGTCTCAAATTCTATTCATGCTTACATCACAAATTTTGAACAAGTCATTTTTGGACCCTCCGGGTGAGGAGCACTCTGAGCCACCGATCCGTCAAGGGCTAATTTCCAAAACCTTCTAATTGATTTGGTCGGACCAACTCACTCACACTCGGTCGAACCGAAAGCAATTAGACTGATCTAGGTTTTCATCTCGGTGAAACCGAGTTGTGATTTTCGGCGTGACGAAGTGCATAACTGCCTAGCGTTATCCATCTCGTGCCACCGAGTTTTACAACTCGGTCCCACCAACAAAGAAGGGTATATATACTCGAGGGCCGCGCTGATTCCTCCTTCAAACGTTTAGCCCCACACCCTTTGCTGCCGCCGCCTTGGTCTCCGGATCGTCGCCGCCGCCGCCAGGCCCTCGCCGCAGTCTCCGTCATTGTCAATGGACATCTCCTCCGAGCCGTTGCCGCCGTAGAAAAACTCCACCAAGTTAGGGTGAGTTTTGATCCCACTCATGCTCCCATCTCCGATTCAATGCACGTTTGGATTGCCTAGTATCTTGCCATGATTGAAATCCTCCTGTACACCAGATTGGTTCGTTTGAACTAGATTCGAGTAAAAGTTTTAGGGTTAGGTTTCCGCTGAACACATCTCGGTGAGACCGATTTTATAGTTTCGGTATGACCGATTTGGCCTATAGCCATTGCATCGCACCTTCGGTCCAACCGAGTTGTGCAAAATCGGTGTGACCGAAATGAAAATTCTGTGAAACCCTAGTGTTTTCGGCAGACGAAACCCACTTCGGTCAAACCGAAAGTGGTGCAAGCTCTGTTTTACACTTCGGATTCACGAACCTTAAACTCGGTCGACCGAAATGTCTTCTGTGAAAACTTAATACTAGAATTTGAACTCATTTTTTTGCAAAAACTTCGCATTTTGTGATGACTCTTCTTCTCTGCCTACACCTTATCTATTCACGGGTTGTCACCATGTCGATGCCAAGGATGATCGTAACAGGTCGAGACACCCATTGCAGACATTCCAGAGCGGGCACTAGTCCCGATCCTAGCAGCTCATCTGATGATGGTGAGAGGAGTACACCAAGTGGCTTGCCTCCTGCAGCCACCAGAGCTAGAAAGAAGAGGAATTCAGATGATGAGGACTCAGATTTTGTTGTTGAGGAAGAAGTGACCTCAAAGCCTAAGAGGAAGGTTGTTGCCAAAGAGCAACAAGGTCAACAATCTAAGAAGGGCACCAGCAAAGTCAAGCAGTCAACTGTTGCTAAGAAGCTGAATTTGGGAGAGGCAACTGCAAGCAAAGTGAAGAAAACCACCAAGAGAAAGAGATTAGTGCATGAAGATGCAGCAGTAGAGGATGAGGATGAGGAAGCACCCCAACCTCCTCCTTAGAAGCCAAAGTTCATGGGTGATGCCATTAAGGCCGGAGCCACATCAAAGCCCAAGAAATCTGCTCCAGCTAAGGCAGCTCCAAAGAAAGCCTCACGCCAAGCCCAAGAAGACCGTCAGAACATTCCAAATCATTCTGAAAAGAACAAGGATGATGTGCCACCAAATGAGTCGACGATGAAGGACCAGCTTTGCTTGAAACTTCGCCCAAAACGCCACTCCATAATGATGCTCATCCTCAAGCCGAGGATATGAAGGCAAGGAAAGATAGAGGTCTCGGGCTATGGAGACAAACTGACCCATATGCCGTGAGGAGAAGAACTGCTTGAGATCCCAGATTTCACACGAGAGAGCAGCAGGACTTCTATGAGACCGTCTTGATGGACAAGAAGCCCATAGTCACAGACACCGATATGTCGATCGGAAATACATTGACAAATAAGAGCACAGAGATTTCTTTCCACATGTGCATGAAAGTTTCACCGCATGTGGTGTTGCAGATTTTGTAGGTCGAAATTGACCAGTTGGAACGATGAGATGATAATGCAATTTTATGCCACACTCACTTCTACCCCGATGGAAAGATTGTGTGGATGACTCAAGGTCAAAGATTTTCTTCTTCTGTGAAGAATGGGCAGAAATTCTGATGCTCCAAAGGCAACGAGAAGATGATATTGATGTATATGGGATTCCAAAGAAGAATCATGAATCCATGAAGAACATGTACAAAGAGGTTCCAACAAAGGATTTGGGAATCTGAAGCTCGGCTCGATCTACTATCTCGTGCAGGCTTACCTACCACTAATACCATCTTGAGGCATACCTTGATGCCCAAATCGAGATGATCGCATGATTAGAGGATACTCTATCAACATGCTGCACATACTTGATGATAAAGCACCTTTCAAGGTGATGGACTTGATGGTAGAGACCATTAAGAGGACTGCAATGACGAGAAAAGGTCATGTGGATTTGCCCATGATTCAGATGCTTATCAATGCCAAGTTTGGCACGAGCACATTCTTGTTGGATAGAGAACATTTACCGTTGCAGCCAGAGCATGAAGACAATGTTGTTGTGATGAATGAGGAGGATCCGACATCTGTTGAAGGTCAAGCCAAGATCGAAGCTGCTAAGAAAGCCAAAGCTGACAAGGAAGCAGCAGCAGCAGCAGCTAAATCAAAGAGTTTCGGAGAGCAAATTCTTGAAGCTACTCAAAGGATTGAACAACGTCTGGCCAGCATTGTACAGTCTCGGGAGAGCTTAGAGAGGATTGTTGAAGACAAGATACACGCCTGGGCGTGAAGTCGATCAAGTACAAGTGACCGTCAACAAGCTCGAGGCGGACATTGAGGAAGCAAAGCAGGAGAAGGCGAGCTTATGCGTGAGTTGCAGGATGACTTAGTCCAGATTCTCATGAACAGATCGCCGGTTCCCAAAGGATCCCGATCAGCTGCTATTCGATGGATCGACACGGGACTACAGCTTCAAGACCTCCACAGTTCCAAAGCGAGCTTGCTCCTACTCCAGCTCCAAAGGTGACCACTCCTCCAGCCTGACAGACATCACCAAGTCTTCACGATGTTTGTCATATCCACTCCGACATCAACTCGACGGGAGCCGCCAACAGAGTCCCCAAAGGACGCTTAGCTCTATGCTTTTTCGAACTTTTTGGTAACTTGTTGCCAAAGGGTGAGAAATTGTATAGATCATAGGACTTCGAGAGAGAGTGATGTTGTCTTTGCGCTTTTGCTCTTTCGTTCTTTTGCGGTTTCTTTGAGATACTTTTGGTTTTCGAGACATTCAGTGTGTTTGATACTTCGTTTGATTCTACCTTAATGAGTGCTTGGTCGTACTATGCCTTAATGTGTGCTTAATGCTTATCATATGCCATTCCTATCTTGTATGACCATTTACTCATGTCTTGGTGATTGGGTGCATGCTGTTCATTCTTATCATTTTGTGCGCTCCACCAAGATGTATGTGACATGGAAGAGTGACCCATGATCCTAATCGATTGTGCATTTGCATTCAAACGCAAATCTTAAATAATGCACAAATTTAGGGGGAGCTCTTGCTTATCACATACTTCTCAAAGCGATTTATATTATTCATTGATTATATCCTTTGTCGAAGCTTTGATCTATATGTTGTCATCAATTAACAAAAAGGGGAGATTGAAAGTGCAACTAATCCCGGGTGGTTTTGGTAATTAATAACAACATATATATCATTGAACTAATAGTTACTTGAGAATCATTTCAGAGAGTTCGATTGATATGGGTATGGCAAGGATCAAGAAGTGGACCCCCAAAATGCTAAGGCAAGCATTGGCAAAAGCTCAAGACTCCATTTTTGGTTTAGTGATCCAAGATCACATTGAGTCCATAGGAAAAGCCAATACTATTAAAAGGGATGAGGTTATGATGATGATCTGTTGCTCAAGTGCTTAGTGATACATCTCCTAAACTATCAAGCAACTTTCACCGCCATATACACTCATAAGTAGTCTCGGTCCCACCGATATTCCAAACTCAGTCACACCGAGATGAACCACCTCAGCCATAAGCCAAACCCTAGCAAACTCGGATTTTCCGATTCGAACTCGGTCTCACCGAAAAATGAGTTGCCAAGCTTCAGAACATTCATCATCAACTCGGTGTCACCGAGATGATGAAGTCGGTCCCACCAAACCGCATGCTCTTGTCATTGCACGAATCGGACTAACCGAGATTGTATTTTCGGTCCCACGAAAATCCCAACGCTCACATTATTTGAACTATCGGTCTCACCGAGTTGTCCACTTCGGTCCCACCGAGATTGCTCAAATGTGTGTAACGGTTGGATTTTGTGTGGAGGCTATTTATACCCTCCACCCCTCTTCATTCGTGGAGAGAGCCATCGAAAGAACTACCACTCCTACCTTACATTTACGAGAAGAGAACTACCTACCCTTGTGTTGAGATCAAGTTGCTCCACTCCTACCATATGAAGCTTGATCTCTAGCCTTCCCAAGTTGCTTTCCACTCAATCCTTTCTTCCACCACAGCCAAATCAGTGAGGAGAGTTGAGTGTTGGGGAGATTATCATTTGAAGCACAAGAGCAAGGAGTTCATCATCATCTACAACATCTATTACCTTTTGGAGGTGGTGCCTCCTAGATTGGTTAGGTGTCGCTTGGGAGCCTCTGTCATCGAGATGTGGAGTTGAACCAAGAAGTTTGTAAGGGCAAGGAGATCGCCTACTTCGTGAAGATCTACCCCGAGTAAGGCTAGCCCTCCATGGGCGTAGGCCATGATGGAATAGACAAGGTTGCTTCTTCGTGGACCCTTCGTGGGTGGAGCCTCCGTGGACTCACAGCAGCCGCTACCCTCCGTGGGTTGAAGTCTCCATCAACGTGGAAGTACGATAGCACCACCTATCGGAACCACGAGAAAAATCACCGCGTCTCCAAAATTGCGTTTGCTCTTCTCCACCTCTCTTTACTACATGTGCAATTTACTTTCCGCTGCCTATACTCTAGAATTGCATGTGTAGGGTGATGCTTGACTTGATCATAATTGTGAATCTGCCAAAAACTGTTCTTTGTCAAAAGGCAGAATTTTTATATTGTCAAGTAGTCTAATCACCCCCCCTCTAGACATACTTTCGATCCTACAGTTAGTTAGCAGGGCGGGCCCCACCTGTCATAGACCCAAGGGTCAAACTGGGGCCACCGGTCAATGGTCAGCGGGGGTCAAACCCACCGGCGACATGACGCCAGCGAGGCCAGACGCGGTGGAGGGTCTCGGGTTTGCGTCTGCGGCGATCAAACGGGCGGCCGAGACCATCTACGGAGAGCTGGAAGCGAGCCGCGTCGTTTGGGGGTGGAAGTGCAGCTCGGGGAGGCTGGGAATGACGCCGGCGACGACCTTGGCGGTCGCCGGAGCTCGGGTGAGCTCGGGCTCGTTGCTGCAGTGGCCTAGGCAGGGCGGCGCTAGCATCTACAGCTCCTACGCGTTGCGGGGAGTGCGTTGGACACAATCCCGAGACCATATGGTCACCGGAGCATGACCGGCGACGATGCGGGTGGCGGCGCATGCGGTTGAGCTTCGTGCAGCCGATGCAGGGGACGACAGCAAGAACGGAGAGGATGGGAATGTAGCTGAGCTCACAGCGGTTGCGACGAGCTAGACGGCGAGGGTCGGGGTCGAGCTGAAGCAGTGGTGACGGCGAAAGGGATCTCCGGCGGCGCTCAGCGAAGACGAGGACGAGGCGGTAACTCCAGGGCGAGCGAGCGCTCGGGGCTCGGTCTGCTCGACGGAGAGGAGGGCGGCGGAGCTCCTCGACACGGTGGCATGGCACGGAGACGACGGAGGGCACGGCTATGGCGACGGTGCGACTACGGCAGCGTCGGCCATCGTGGGAGAGAGCGAGGGAGAGAGGCAGGGGGCGAGTGAGGTACGGGGTCGGGGCGGTGCCGCAGAGGCGCTTCGAGGCGTCACGCTGGCGCGGGCGACGGCAGACAGGCAGGGTGGTGGCATGGCAAGCGCGGCGGCATCGCGGTGTCCCTCCTCTGCCATCTTGGCGGTAGTCGATGACCGGCAGCGGCGCTGGCTGGGCTGCCGGTGGGCTGCCCATTGGGCCGTCCCGTAAGCTGTAAGTCTCTCTCTCTTTTTGTTTCTGTTTTCTATTTTTTCTCGCAACTTTGTGGCTTTATTAAAAATACAAAACGTTTCCAAAAATCCTGAAAATAGTTGTGGGCTCATTAGGATTATTCCTAGCATCCCACACTTAAGTTCAGAATTAATTGAGCACTTAAAATAATATATAGCATTTAAATGCCCAATTGCAAATACTATATGATTTAATTCAGTGACCAAATATGTCATGGAAAAATGTACAGCACCTCTGGTTATGGTTCTAGCATTTTCCAGAAATGATGAACATTTTTGAAAGCCATTTGGAATTCACTGAAAATATTTTAGGTGAACCTAGTGAATTCCTCTAATGCTAGGGTTTGAGCAATCCCCATTTCAAGTTTAAATGAAAATGAAAATGATGCAGGATGCAATGCCACTAATTACAAGAAGATTTCTAGGGCTGTGACAACTCACCCCCACTAAACAAGAATCTCGTCCTGAGATTCAAGACATGAGGTAAGAAGGCAGAGGGGGCACAAGACCAACACAATCTTCACGATCCAGGTTGCACTTCATAAGATCATTGATTCGATCACAATCTTTGTCTCGACGTCATGCTCCGAGAACTACATCCCACATGACAACAAGTAGAAAGGGAGAATTTAGAAGAATCGACCTTCCTGTGACTCGAGAAACTTAGGATCATATTAATGATCACAAGATCAATTCACGGAATGAGACATAGAAACATCTCTGGAGGTGAGAGGCAAAACATGCATCAGGAGGGACGGAAGAAGCAATTTTACGAGGGTTTCAAGTAGCAAGGATAAATTGCCATGATTCCATAACGGGGCACCTTAGGGAAGGTGGCTCGTAGAATCATCCCTTAAGTGGCAAAAAGAATTACCTTTGATTCAAAGATCACTGAGGCTCTTTATACCAGCTTAAGGCAAATCATAATCGATCATTTGAAGGAGTCCGGAAGAATGACATACCCGGACTAGTATTGATGATGTGGATTACCTTGTTGAGGAAAGCACAATGGATGATTTTGCTTATCATCGGAAGTGGATGTGACCCATGGTAGGACCACTTTTGAAGATGATCCTAAACAGTAGTTACTGAGGTGCAAGCTGGAAACAAAATGCAAATGCTGGGAATGATTCTGGTAACTAGGAATAACTCAACGAGAGTGATTGCACCGTTTGAATGGTTATAGCTTATCGGGGAAACCCAGAGCATAAGAATCCCTAAGGAACAACTTATAGAATAAGCCGCATGAAATCCTCGTGGAGAAAATGGACAAATTGCCCAATCAAGATACTATAGTGATAGATCCTCCGGCTAGGTGCGTCGGCCAAAACATCAACCCTGTCGGGACCTACATCATAGATCCTGGAAAAGTTCCAACCATCATATCTGCCTGAGATTCAGATCTGGTTGGTAACAGAATATTTCAGACATCATGTCTGGGAAAGAAAATTTGCAACACAAACCAACGAGATGATGTTGCGGAATTCTCGGGAAAGGAACTACGATAGCAAGCTCCAAAACATGAGCTGGTTCTGCTACAAACCTGTGAACACGTTGTCCAAGACAAGCATGACCACATAGTAGTCTTATAATAAAACGCTACCGACTTCAGGTGGGGGACCATCATCGAGGATAACGAAATCTTGTACAAATCCGTCTGGTACCTTTAGGACTAGTACTTAGAACTTACTATCTTTGAACAAATCAACTAGTGGCTTGGTGTGCTAGGAATACGAATGGAGTGGAGGTAATTAATCTACCAAACCATAGAATACTTCGCACGTATGCATGACTGATTTGGGATGATTCCCGAGGAACAATAACAATCTTTCTTGAACTCACGGCGACAACTTGCACCAAATGCAGATGAATTCGAGGAGGTCACTCCTTCCATCCAAGCATAGGCTTCATGAACGGAGCACGAAGGCATAGCTTATAAAATTTTCAACACTAGGTTGATGTTCAGCATGAATCATGGGGGAGACAAAATGCTGCTGATGGGTTCAACAACAACTCATCGGAATTTTCCATTTCACTGGACTTCCACCATCATGTGAACACGGTGATTGCATTGGTCAGACCCAAAGATGTAATGGTGTATGCTCGAGGGATCAACCACGAGTAAGACAACATTACGAACATCGTTGGTTCTGATTTGACTTGACGATAGCCCATACTCAAATCAAAGTTTTGACAAGGCAATAGATCCAATAACTGATCACGAGGACCAATCGATGAAGATATCATCTTTCTTCAACACACACTCAAAAGATATCCCTTAAAATGAACTAAGTCGGACAAGATTTTATCTTCCAACTCTCCAAGTTGTTGTTTAGCTTAACCAACTTGCTCAGGGTATCCGACACAGATTCTTGGAGAAAGGGTGGTTTCGAAAACCAACTTGATCACGAACTCAACATAGCGGCTAGGCGACAACCTGGTGATACTTCCGAGAAGAAATTCAGAAAATCACGAACCACTAGTATGTTACTAAGCCCGAGAACAATCATGCTTCTCAGGCAAGACGATATGATCAAATAAGCAAGAATTGGCACAATCCGGACTCCTTGATCGAAGAGTGCACCAGGAAAAATGGACTAGGTAGCACGATCAATCGCAGGTTGGTGATTCAGTAACCAACACACTACGAATGAGATGTTCATCCATCAACCACTAAGCAACATGGTTGCTAGGGGTACTGATTTGACACATCATGATCCACTTGTCGGCATTCCGGTCATGACAACACGGGACCGAGGAATGATCAATGATGGCGAGAAGTATCACTACGTCAAGAATTCATGAGAAATGGTGCAAGTCTCATGACAATCCTGACATAAAGGGGGTAATGCTCCGAGGTAGAATAGAATCAAAAGCTGGATTGGCATTTGATTTGCGGATTACAACTGCTTTGACCCAATCCTTGATATGGATGAGGTACTGGAGTTTGTTTCTCCAAGTCATTCTGGATAGAATGGCTTGACGGACCACAAGAGTAATAGGCATCGATAAACGAATGCACGCATACTCTTGACTATCAATTGATAGACGAGGGTCAGAATACAACTAAAGAGAGACAATTCAAAAGAACATCTGATTTTCTGAGTTGTGTTTGCATAGATTAGTATGTCGAGCAAAGCTCAACATTACTTCCAGATAACCCATGCAGAAAGGTAGAACTGGCAGAGTCGCCATATAGCATGGAGAACTCATTGAGAGCACTCCCGTTGTGATCCTTTGATCCAACAAACTTCTGCCATAAGTGGTTCATAGTATTTGGAAGAAGGAAATACCACAGACTTCGAGGACTATCGCAAAGGTTACTAATATCCTAAAGGAACTAGCAAACACTATCAACATGAGGTAAGAAGGGTGAATCTCGGGTTCAAGAACCCAGGAATGGAATACCCAGTACTAAATGGCATCACAGGATGCTTTCGCAAATAATGGCCAGAATCATCACACCGGGAACACAAAACATGGCTGGATTACTAGGTGACTCCCTAAAACACCTAGGTTCATAATAATAGATCCAACATATATTCCGAGGCGGCGGAGTACCTCAACACACTAATTTGTGTGATTAATCTGGCCCAAAAGAACATTGGAAACAGAGAGAAGGGATTTGCAAATGCATCAGATTGTTTAGAAACCTGGGATGACTCGGACAGCATAACGGCTGTAAATGCTCAAAATGATTTGAGACATCCTGCAAAATAGTGGCATGACCACTCAACATCACAATATCAAGGTTCTGAGGCCAGCTGTGAACATACGGAAGTAGCAAAACTGAACTGAGATTTGAAACTAACAATTCTATAAGTCTATGGATTAGTAACACATCATCCTGATAGATAGATGAGAAGGCCTAGTTCTTAATCCCCGTAGAAGAGAAGAGGATGACTCAGATCAGAAGGCCATGAGGTATAAGGAGTAAAAAGAGCCTTACGTTCCATCCCACAATCAATTCCCTTACATAACTAAAGCATTTCTAGACACAACTTCGACCAGTTTGGTTTGGTAATCCTACAGGCAGTCAAGCTCTGATACCAAAGCTGTCAGGACCCCGACTCAAAGCCACATCAATCTAGCATGTAACACCTCATATCACTTTGCAGCCTCACGCACGGTATTCCCACGGGTTTCGCCCTACCTTTGCCCTGGACCGTTTGCGCCTTTTGGCACACGTATATGATAGTGTCGCTAGCATCCATATGATAAGGAGCCCGGGCTGACATGGCTAGTCGTAAACCCAAAGTGGCATGACTTATAGGGACAGCATCCATAACCCAAAGATCGAACGTGTCGGTCATCACGAGTGAATCCGGGCTGTAGCACTGGGCTAGCAGACTCGGTGAACCGGCAGTAGCGGCTAACAGACTCCGTATTCATCGCGTGACATTTCCCGAAGGGATGTACACGAGAACGAAGAAGGACACATGCTGGCCAGCCTAAGTGTTCCGGAGCAAGAGCAAGCTACCATGGCTCAGTGGAAGCACTAGGAGACATTTCCTGGTAAGAGAGGCTACTAAGGATAAATAACTAGATAGTCATATCCCACACATACCAAGCATTTCAATAACATACACACAATATGCTCGATATGTGCAAATACAATGTGGCATCACAACATGACTCTACAACTCAAGTATTTATTCATTAGGCTCCGAGGAGCGAGATATTACAAACATGGGTCTCACAACCCAACATTCAGAGCATACAAGTCAAGCACAAGCGGAAGCTTATCATGTCTGAGTACAGACATGTACAAATGAAAAAGGCTTAGAAGCCTGACTATCTACCAGATCCTGCCGAGGGTACAAGATCGTAGCTGAGGTACCAAGCTAAACGTCGAAGTCCACGCAGAACTACTAACGAGACCGAAGTCTCTCTGCAAAAACATAAAATAGGCAAACGTGAGTACAAATGTACCCAGCAAGACTTACATCAGAACTAACTACATATGCATCATTATCAACAAAGGGGGATGGTGGGGTTTAACTGCAGCAAGCCAGCTTTGACTCAGTGGCTATCCTAAACTATGACTTCAAGTAACTCTTTTGAGGTGGCGCACACGAGTCCACAAATTCACCATATCAATACACCACTATGGATCTGCTCCCGTCTCCCTACGAGAACGCCATCCATAGCACTCACACTTATCTTGCGTATTTTAGAGTATCCACTTTCACTTGTCTATGAACTATTATAGGCAACCCGTAAGTCCTTTTCCGCGACACGCCTATTCAATAGATGATGTTAACCCCGCAGGGTGTACTTCTTCACACGCGCTCACCACTTACCGTCGTTTACACGACATGTACTCGGCAACCTTCAAGCGGAAGCCCAACGAGGGTGTCGGCCACGACCTACCTAAACACCTAAGTCTCTAGTCCAGGTTTATCGCCTATTCAGGTTCCATCCGCAGGGAGTCCGGCTGAGGTTTCCACATACGGCCCCGAACGATGTGAACAGGGTTCCGAGACACCTAACGGGTGCCCGGTGTACCCGGCCACGTACCTACCGCATCACAGCCCACCCCACGGTCAGCGTTGTACACGGCCTCCAGTAGGCTACAAACACCAGAAACTACTTGCAACTCCTGGACAGAGGACTAGGGTGAATAAGAAGCCGAGAGGGTCCATTGGTTTCGGGCCCAATGCATGGTAGTATCTGTTTCATGGATCACAAACACAGAACTCAGTTCCTGAGGACGCTTTCAATGAGACAACCCACCATGTACTCCTACATGGCCTCTCACCGCTACCTTTACCAAATCGTGTTCACACACGGTAGGACATGTTCACACACCTCTGATTCAACCCGGATGAATCAGACCTGACAAAACTCTAAGCAATAGCAGGCATGACAAACAAGCATAAATGAGTAGGCACATCAGGGCTCAAACAACTCCTACTCATGCTAGTGGGTTTCATCTATTTACTGTGGCAATGACAGGTCATGCAGAGGATAAGGGGTTCAACTACCGCAGCAAGTGACAGATGAATCATTGTTGTCCTAATGCAGTAAGAGAGAGCATGAGCGAGAGACTGGGATTGTATCGGAATGAACAAGGGGGTTTTGCTTGCCTGATGGTGTGATAGTAGGATACTGCCCTTCAGTCGGATAATCGTAGGTATCCTCGGAGGCAGAACCTACCACGAAAGATACGTCGAACACAATCATCACATGACGATATGCAACAATATGATGCATGCTATGACATGGCAATATGAATGCGTTTTGGGCTAATGCAAGCTAGAACAGATTGAGATGAGTCCTTTTGAACCAAAGATTCAAATGCAAACCCATTTTATGAAGTCATAAAGGTACATTAACTTGTTTCATCTAAACACCAAGGTTAGGTTGCTCTAACATGCATGAAACAATTACAAATTGATAGATTGGATTTTTCTGATCATTTTTCATATATAAATTATTTCATTCTGAGTTATAGATTATTTTCTATGAATTTTAGAAGTTTAGGCAAATTTCTGGATTTTTCTGAATAAGAATAATTCCAGAAAAGGGCATTACTGCGTCAGCCTGACATCATCATGACGTCAGCAGGTCAACGGGGCATGGTCTGGGTCAAACTAACCAGTGGGTCCCATCTGTCAGTAGTTAGTTAAACTAACTAAATTTAGTTAGCGCTAATCCTGGGTTAGTTAGCAGGGCGGGCCCCACCTGTCATAGACCCAAGGGTCAAACTGGGCCCACCGGTCAATGGTCAGCAGGGGTCAAACCCACCGACGACATGACGCCGGCGAGGCCAGACGCGGTGGAGGGGCTCGGGTTTGCGTCTCCGGCGACCAAATGGGCGGCCGAGACCATCTACGGAGAGCTGGAAGCGAGCCGCGTCGTTTGGGGATTGAAGTGGAGCTCGGGGAGGCCGGGAATGACGCCGGCGATGACCTTGGCGGTCGCCGGAGCTCGGGTGAGCTCGGGCTTGTTGCTGCAGTGGCCTAGGCATGGCGGCGCTAGCATCTACGGCTCCTACGCGTTGCGGGGAGTGCGTTGGACACAATCCCGGGACCATATGGTCACCGGAGCATGACCGGCGACGACGCGGGCGGCGGCGTGTGCGGTTGAGCTTCATGCAGTCGATGCAGGGGACGACAGCAAGAACGGAGAGGATGGGAATGTAGTTGAGCTCACAGCGGTTGCGACGAGCTAGACGGCGAGGTCGGGGTCGAGCTGAAGCAGTGGTGACGGTGAAAGGGATCTCCGGCGGCGCTCAGCGAAGACGAGGATGAGGCGGTAACTCCAGGGCGAGCGAGCGCTCGGGGCTCGGTCTGCTCGACGGAGAGGAGGGCGGCGGAGCTCCTGGACACGGTGGCGTGGCACGGAGACGACGGAGGGCACGGGTATGGCGACGGTGCGACTACGGCAGCGTCGGCCATCGTGGGAGAGAGCGAGCGAGAAAGGCAGGGGGCGAGTGAGGTGTCCACGGGGTCGGGGCGGTGCCGCAGAGGCGCTTCGAGGCGTAGACAGGCAGGGTGGTGGTGTGGCGAGCGCGGCGGCATCACGGTGTCCCTCCTCGCCACTTGGCGGTAGGTGATGACCGAGGCCGGCTGGGCTGGGCGGGTCGGTGGGCTGCCCATCGGGCCGCCCCGTAAGCTGTAAATCTCTCTCTCTCTCTTTTTTCCTGTTTTCTATTTTTTCTGCAACTTTGTGGCTTTATTAAAAATACAAAAATGTTTCCAAAAATCCTAAAAATAGTTGTGGGCTCTGTTAGGATTATTCCTAGCATCCCACACTTAAGTTTAGAATTAATTGAGCACTTAAAATAATATATAGCATTTAAATGCCCAATTGCAAATACTATATGATTTAATTCAGTGACCAAATATGTCATGGCAAAATGTACAACACCTCTGGTTATGGTTCTAGCATTTTCTAGAAATGATGAACATTTTTGAAAGCCATTTGGAATTCACTGAAAATATTTTAGGTGAACCTAGTGAATTCCTCTAATGCTAGGGTTTGAGCAATCCCCATTTCAAGTTTAAATGAAAATGAAAATGATGTAGGATGCAATGCCACTAATTACAAGAAGATTTCTAGGGCTGTGACACAGAAGAAGAGCAAGAAGCGCAATAAGAGGCGCAAGGATAAGGAAGTGATGTCTGTTGAAGGATCATGTACGCCTAGTACTGGCAAGACAGCCAAGGCTGAAGTTCCCGGCAAGGAAGGTGTCGTGTGCGTTGACTGCCGGGAAGCTGCGACTGCCGAAAAGGCCGGAAAAGGTGATGGTTCATATTGCAAGATCCATCGGACCAAGGGCCGTGACCTTCAAGAGTGTTATCAGGTTGAGCAGCTTGTCGAGAGGCAAAGAGTTGAGTACAAGAAGCATGACAAGGAAAAGGGTCAGCATGTTGCTGGCGGTAAGGGTCGAGGCAGTGAAGTAAATCACCCCGGCAAACCTTTTCGGAACAAAGGAAAACCCGCCAGAGGTCAAGAGAAGGAAGCTTGTGATGAGGAGGAAACCAGTGAGCAAGAGTTTCAGAAGCCACTGATGCCCTGTGCATTGATGGGGGTGCTTCCCTGCACACTTCTCACCTCCAACTCAAACGGTGGGAGCGTGAGGTCAATGCCGTGGAACCAGCACTAGAGGCCCGAAAACTACTCAAATGGTCACGCACGCCCATCAGCTTTGACAAAGAGGATCATCCTGACTGTACCACTGCGGTAGGATGTTTGCCATTTTTGGTCTCTCCAATAATTCGCAACCTCAAGGTCACTAAGATATTGGTGGACGACGGAGCAGGGTTGAATCTAATTTCCCCAAAGGTTATCAGTAGGCTTCAGATAGCAGAAGAGTAGTTAGAGGTCACCGACACGTTTCAAGGAGTTACTTCCGGCAGGAGTCATCCTAAGGGAAAGATCATGTTGCCTGTGACATTTGGAGGGGAGTTGAACTATCAGACAGAAAATATTGTGTTTGATGTGGTCGACCTCCCCTTGCCGTACAATGTCATCCTTGGACGACCAGCCCTAGCCAAATTCATGGCGGCATCCCACTATGCCTACAATATCTTGAAGATGCCTGGGCCACTTGGAATCATCTCCATCCCATCGAACGAGAAGGACGCAATCATTTGCGTCGACAAGATGTACCGGGACGCAGTCATGGCAGAGGCAGTGGCAGCGGCAGTTCCTGCCAAGGAAAGTAGAGGAAAGAAGAAGGATAGCAAGGGCACTGGCAAAGAATCCGGGAAGCGTGCCTTTTTGGAGTGTGCCGCGCCTGTTGATGATTTGCAGGAGAGTTCCAACAGCAAAAGGACCAAGGTTACTGCTCCGCAAGTGAAGAAGGTCCTGGCAGGGCTGGCTGGCGTTCATGGTACCTTTACCATCAGTGCCACCCTTGATGCAAATAGGAAAGCGTGCTTGTTGCCTTCTTGCGGGCGAATATCAATGTGTTTGCCTGGAAACCATCTGATATCAGGGAGGTAATCGAGCACCATCTTGCTGTCTGCCAACACGCCAGACCTGTCAAACAGAAAGTCCAGAAGCAGGCCTTGAGAGGCAGCATTTATTACAGAGGAGATCAAGAAGCTTGAGGCAGCTGGTTTGGTAAGAGGAGTGCTACATCCCACTTGGCTAGCGAATCCAGTAGTACTCCGGAAGGCCAACAGGAAATGGAGGCTTTGCATAGACTTCACAGATCTTAACAAGGCTTGCACGAAGGACCCATTTCCCTTGCCGCACATTGATCAGATTGTGGATTCCACGTCAGGCTGTGATTTGCTTTCCTTCCTGGATGCATATTCTGGATATCACCAGATTTTTATGTCCAAGGAAGACAAAGAGAAGACCTCATTCATCACCTCATGTGGTACATATTGTTTTATCCACATGACATTCGGATTAAAGAGTGTCGGGTCTACTTTTGCAAGGGCAGTCCAGATTGGTTTTGAGCCACAGCTGCACAAAACATTGATCCAAGAACCAAGGACAGTTAAGGATGTGAGGCATCTGACAGGGTGCGTTGCCGCACTAAGTAGATTCATTTCCAAGTCTGTCGAGCGCGCCATGCCGTTCTTCAAAATCTTGAAGAAGGCAGGACCCATGAAGTGGACCCTAGAAGCAGGTACAGCCCTGCAAGAGTTGAAGGCCTACTTATCTCTTTGCCCATATTGGTTGCTCCCAAACCACAAGAGCCATTGCTGGTATACTTAGCGGCAACCAACCAGGTGGTTAGTGCGGCCTTGGTGGCGCAGCGGGAAGTGGACGAGGCAGAGAGTGAGCAAGGACCGGCAGAGTCAGATAACGATCAGGACAGAAGTAAGCACAGTAGCGATGACAACCCCAAGGACACGGCAAGGAAGGTGGTGCAGCGCCCAGTGTACTTCATCAGTTCCCTATTACGGGGGGCTCGATCGAGGTACTCTGGCGTGCAGAAATTGATCTTTGGTCTCATCATGGCCTCAAGGAAACTGCGCCACTACTTCCAAGCCCTCGAGATTATGGTTGTCACTCGCTTCCCATTGCAAAGGATACTCTGAAACCCTAAGGCTACTGGCAGAATAATGGAGTGGGCTTTGGAGTTCTCCAGTTTTAGTCTGAAGTTTGGGAGCACATCAACAATTCAGAGCAGGGCGTTGGCAGAGTTTATTGCAGAATGGACGCCAACCCTGATGAGGAAGTAATAGAAACAGTTATCCCCGGCAAGGAGGCGCCCCAAGAATGGATTATGTATTTTGATGGTGCCTTTTTCCCTACAAGGTGCAGGAGCTGGCGTGGCTTATTGTCGCACTCAGGGGAGCACTTGAAGTACGTCGTCTAGATGCGTTTTTCCCGGGAAGAGGCAACCAACAATACAACAGAGTATGAAGGGATCCTTGTCAGGCTCAGGATTGCCACAGAATTGGGAATCAAGAAGCTGATTATTCAAGGAGATTCACAGCTTGTGGTGAGACAAGTCAACAAGAATTATCAAAGTCCATTAATGGAGGCATATGTTGAGGAAGTGAGAAGATTGGAGGAGTGTTTTGACGGATTGCAAACAAAGCACGTACCCCGTGCAGAAAATAGCATAGCTGATCATCTGCCAAAGTGTGCTGCGCAAAAGCTTCCTGTGGAACCAGGAACTTTTGTTCTCCATCTTACTCAGCCCTCTGTATCCCTAGCAACAATGGCCCGGAAGAGGAGAAAGATGCACTCCAGTAAGCCTCTCCCGGTAGAGCCTTGTGCTCCTGGCAGGGACCCTGCCAAAAACTCACAACTTGTCGGCCTGCACCCTCCTGCCGGGACCACAGTCCCCGCAGACGAGGAGTGTGCCCCCGCAGTTGAGGAGGTGCCACTAATCCTTATTGCCGAGCCCTAGGCTCCAACTTGGGCAAGGCACATAGTCTAGTTTCTCCAAACCGGAGAACTCCCCGATGACCAAGATGAGGCTAAAAGAGTAGCCCAGAGGGGCAATATGTACCAGTTTGTCGATGACACTCTGTACAGAAGGAGGACCAATGGTGTGAAATTGAAGTGCAAATGTCGGGAAGAAGGAAAGCAACTGCTGGATGAGATACACAGAGGCATGTGCGGCTCCCACATTGGATCAAGGGCATTAGTTGGGAAAGCATTCCGTCAAGGATTCTATTGGCCCACAGCCCTCCAAGATGCGGTCGAGCTAGTCACGAAATGTGAAGCCTGCCAGTTTCATTCCAAGAATATCCACCTTACTGCCCAAGGTCTTCAGACAATCCCTTTATCATGGCCATTTTCGGTCTGGGGGCTCGATACCCTCGGCCCTTTCCCCCGAGCAATCGGGGGCTTTGAATTCTTGTTCGTTGCCATCGACAGGTTTACAAAGTGGCCGGAAGTGACTCCCGTGAGAAAGGTGACTGCTCAATCAGCTATCAAGTTCTTGAAAGAACTGGTGTGTCATTTTGGAGTTCCAGCAAGGTTCATCACCGATAAGGCACCCAGTAACTGAGCTGCGCCTTCATGCAATATGTTCGCTCCCTCGGAAGCAAAATCTCATTTGCCTCTGTCGCACATCCCAGAAGCAATGGACAAGCTGAGAGGACAAATGTTGAAGTGATGCGAGGCCTCAAAACAAGAACCTTTGATATGCTGCAGAAGCACGGTAGGCGGTGGATCGATGAGCTGCCGGTAGTCCTCTGGTCCCTTAGAATGACACCAAATTGAGCTACCGGGCAGACTCCCTTTTCCCTGGTCTATGGGGCAGAAGCAGTTATCCCCACGGAACTCATTTATGGGTCACCTCGAGTGCTTGCCTACGATAAAGTAGCGCAAGATCAGCACTGGTGTGACGATGCTGTGCTACTCGAGGAGAACCGTCTATGGGCTGCTATGCGTGCTGCACGCTATCAGCAAGCCCTGTGTCGCTATCATAGCCGCAGGGTTCATGCCCGGTGTTTTGAGGAAGGCGATCTTGTCCTTAGGCACGTTCAGTCGGCCAAGGGTACTAACAAGTTAACGCCAAAGTGGGAAGGCCCTTAATGGGTAGTACGAGTCACCAGACCTGGCACAGTTCGTCTGGAGACCGAAGATGGCATTCAATTGCAAAACTCATGGAATATTGAGCATCTCCGCAAGTTCTACCCGTAAGGCGCCGCTGTCGGGCCCTGGACGGCAGCCACCCATTTGTATAGGCCTTGCCTCGGCTGCATGTAACCCCTTGTACAAAGCCAGGGTGATGACCCTCTGCACCAGAGAAATAAAAAAAGCACTGGGGGGCCGACCAAGTTGCATGCATGCATGAGCATTCCAAGAACATTTGGATAAGCATTTCATGAGCATCTGCATATGCATATAGATAAGATCGCATCCTGCATCATTCTCATCTGCATGAAGTTGCAGGTTCCTACCATGAACTTGGCTTCTACAAGGAGTTGAGAAGATGGACCAGCACTGCGAACCCCGACAAGCCAAATAGATAAGTTCTACCTCTTGTCCATAAGTGTTTTGTAGGCTAAAACTTGTGCATGAGAAAACTTCGCCGCTCTTCGAAGCTTAGGTGCTCCCACTTTTGGCTTCGAAGCTTAGTGTCCTCAATCAGCTTGTTTAAACTCCATTTGATATTCCTTTTCTCCAAAACTCAAAAACAAGGAAAAAACAGAAACTGACACTGGGCTCTAGGTTAATAGGTTAGTCAGAAAAATAATATAAAATAGCATATAAATGCATATAAAACATCCAAGATGTCGGTGCAACAGACCCTGGGTATGTCGCCCTGACTGTGCATAGGCACGAGAACAAGATTATGGCACCAGGTCGTACAGAGTACAAGAGACCAAGATCTTCAAAGGACCAGCATGCAGAACAAGAGGACCAAGATCAAGCCAGAGAAGGAAGATACCACCAGGAGAAAATCCTCCCTTGCCGGGCGAACAGGCTTGGCAAGGGCAGAGCCACCCCCAGAAGAAAGCGATCAAGATGTCCTGGCAAGGCCTGCCGGGACTCATAGAAACAAGAACACCTCATCACCCAGTCCCTCATGACCCATGTCATCAATCAGTGCAGTTTCAAGCCGCAAGGTGATTAAGTGGCAGCCATTCGCCATGTGGCGGCCTCTTTCTACAGGAAAACCTACAGATGACACCCATCCCGTGATGTGTCGAACAAGCAGGCGTGGAGCTGGCAAAACAAGCCCGGCAAGGCTTGCCGGGCGAGCAACGATGTGACATTGAGCAACACATTTAATGCGCTCTGTCAGCCTGTAGAGTTAGGGATGATAGCACTGTTTGCTATCTTATCAGTGCATAATAACTAATTTGCCATTGTGGCGACCCCTTAACCTATAAAAGGAGGACCATGCCAACCGTCGAAGGGGTTCACGAGGCTGGAAAGTTAGACACCCATATGCGCGCAGCCACTACCGCCCATGTCGGGCAGGTGTACTACGCTCCACCACCATTCATCCCTAATCAGTCCACCAAAGCAGGAGTAGGGTTTCGCCTCATGGCGTCTTAACTCGGGTAAAATTGCTTGTGTGATCCCTCGTCAGGCCGCCCAACACTCCTCTGCTTTTTTGAAATGCGACACCCCTCACCGAATCAAAGAAGGGCCCTTGGTCCCATAGGTGGCCTTGGTTTCCCACGACACAAGATGGATAATATAATAGCATGGAACAGTCAAAAATTATAGATACGTTGGAGACGTATCACATACTTATTGCGAAAGTTTATTAGCCCTCGAAGCAAAGTACTACTATGCACGCCCCTAGGGGATAGATTGGTAGGAAAAGACCATCGCTCGTCCCCGACCACCACTCATAAGGAAGAAAATCAATAATAAATCATGCTCCAACTTCTTACCATAACGAGAGACTATATGTGCATTCTTAGGGAATCACAAACCTTAATACCAATATTCTTACTAAACCACGATTATTAACTAGTACAACGCACATATCACCATCTCTATATCTCAAAACCCTTGCAAGGAATCAAACTTATCATATTCAGTTATCTACATGAAAATTTTTATTATGTCCCTCTCGAATACCTATCATGTTAGGACCGATTTCATAATCCATGCATATTGCCATTACCATTTATTAAACTCTCAAAAAGATATAATTGAAGCATGAGAGTGCAACCATTTCTTTAAAATATAACCAATGTCATGCTCTAAAAGATATAAGTGAAGCACTAGAACAACTGCCTAGCTCAAAAGATATAAGTGAAGCACATAGAGTATTCTAACAAATCATGAATAAATGTGTGTCCCTCTCAAAAGGTGTGTGAAGAAAACATGATCGTGGCAAACTAAAAAGCAAACAAAGCAAAGACTCATATAATACATGACGCTCAAGGCAAACCTCACATCATGTGATGAATAAAAATATAGCTCCAAGTAATATACCGATGGATTGTAGACAAAAGAGGGGATGCCTTCCGGCGCATCCCCAAGCTTAGATGCTTGGTTGTCCTTGAATATTGACTTGGCCTGCCTTGGGCATCCCCAAGCTTAAGTTCTTGCTGCTCCTTATTGTTTCATCAATCGTGATCTCACACAAAACTTGAAAATTTCAGCGCACAAAACTAACAAAAACCTCATAAGATCCATTAGTATAACAAGCAAATCACAAACTTTAGGTATTGTTGTAAACCCATTCATATTTTATTATTGCATAATACCTACTGTATTATAACTTCTCCGTGACTTATACCCCCCGATACAATCGATAAATTCATTAAAACAAGCAAACTATGCAAGGAAAACAGAATATGCCAAAAACATAACAGTCTGTAATGAACTGAACAAACACAATACTTCTGTAACTCCGAAATTTCTGACAAATTAGGACAAGGGCAATTTTTATTAAATCATGTGTAAAAAATTCAAAATTTTATCATGTTCCGGTGAATTTATACAATTATGGTAATGGGCGCAAAAGTTTTTGTTTTTTCACAGAATCAAATCAACTATCAACCAAATCATCCCAAAGGAATTACTTGGCACAAACACTAATTACAACACAAAAACACAATCATAATAGTAGCATAATTGTGTGTGCGCAAGAAAGAAAAACGAAAAAGGAAAAATAAAGATAACTATTGGGTTGCCTCCCAAAAAGTGCTATTGTTTTACGCCACTAGCTAGGCGTAAGGCATAGTTTCAAGTATTGTCATCTTTCAAATTAATTCCATATGTGGCCCTCATAATAGATTCCTATGGTGGCTTAATTATCTTTCTAGGGAAGTGTTCCATTCCTTTCTTTAATGGAAAAGGGGATCTTATATTACCTTCTTTCATGCCAATTATAGCTCCTATGGTGCGTATGAAAGGCCTACCGAGTATTATAGGACAAGATAGATTGCAATCAATATCAAGCACAATGAAATCAATGGGCACATAGTTTACATTAGCAAGAATAAGCACATCATTTATTCTACTCAATGGTTTCTTACTAATTGAATCCGCTAAGTGCAAATTAAGGTAACATTCATCCAAATCATGAAGGCCTAGCACATCACATAAAGATTTTGGCATAGTGGAAACACTAGCACCTAAATCACATAAAGCATTACAGTCATAATTTTTATCTGTATTTCAATAATCGGTTCCCATTCATCATATAATTTCCAAGGTATTGAAACCTCCAACTCTAGCTTTTTTCTAAAGCTTTCATCATAGCTTCTACAATATGTTTCATAAAAACTTTATTTTGTTCATAAGCATTGGGTGAAATTATCATGGATTGCAACAAGGAAATACATTCAATTAAAGAACCACTATCATAATTAAAGTCCTTGAAATCCAAAGTAGTGGGCACATCGCTAATTTAAAGTTTTGACCTTTCCAAACCCACTTTTATCATTTTTATCATTAAGATTGTCACCCTCCGAATAATTGGGACGCCTTATAAATAAAGTTGACACATTATCAGTCCCTTTTTCATCAAGTTTTATGTTACTAAATAAAGATTATATGGGTGATACACCAATAATTTTAATATCTTCATCATGATTACGTAAAAATTCCAAGGAATAGCCTTTTCTAGGAATTCTCACTTAGCTCTCAACCTAGAGGTTCTTTATTTACTTTAATTAATGGAGACATAGATATCTTTAATGAACTCATTAATATCAAGCTTAGGTGGCAAAACTTTATATTTGAGATTTTCCACATCATGAGCAGTTCTATCCATGTTCCTAGTCATATCATCAACTTTATTCAATTTTTCCTCCACCATAGCATTAAAAATCTTTTGAGAATTAATGAATTATTTAATATTACTTTAAGGATCAGTCTATATTTTATTATAATAATAATAATTTCCATAGGAATTACTATAGTTATTGGAGGAATTTCGGGGATACGGCCTAGGATTAAAATTGCTTCTATAAGCATTGTTATTGAAAGTATTTCGAGAGACAAAATTCACATCAATGGAATCATTATTTTGCTCAATCAAAGTTTATAATGGCACATCATTAGGATCAACATGAGCATTCTTACTAGCAAGCAATTTCATGAGAGCATCCATTTATCACTTATAGCAATTTCTTCAACAGAATTTACCCTTCTTACCAGTTGGAGCTCTTTCGGTATGCCACTGAGAGTATTTGGCTGTAATATTATCAAGGAGTTTTGAAGCTTATCCTAATGTAATTTCCATAAAGGTTCCACATGCGATAGAGTCTAGAAGATTTCTAGAAACAAAGTTTAGTCCTGCATAGAAATTTTGTATAATCATCCATAAACATAAACCATGACTGGGAAAATTTCTTATCATTAATTTCATTCTCTCCCAAGATTGTGCAACATGTTCATGCTCAAGTTGCTTAAAATACATAATTTGATTTCTTAGAGAAATAATTTCATGGGGAAAATACTTGGAAATGAAAACATCCTTACACTCATCCCAAGAATCAATACTATTTTGAGGCAAGGATGAAAACCAAGTTTTAGCACGATCTTGTAGTGAGAATGAAAACAATTTCAGTTTGACAATATCATTATCTACATCTTTCCTCTTCTGCATATCGCATAACACAACGAAAGTATTAAGATGGCATGCAACATCTTCATTAGTATTACCAGAAAATTGTTCTTTCGTAACAAGATTTCACAAAGCGGCATTAATATTACATGAATCCACACTAGTGGTGGGAGGAGCAATTGGAATACTAATAAAATCATTATTATTGGTATTTGAAAAATCACACAAGTTAGTGTTTTCTTGAGACATGGCGACAAAGCAAGCAAACGAGCGAACAAAAATATTTTTGTGTGTTATAAAAAAAATAGAAGTGGGGAGATGAAAATGAGAGGCAAGGGCAAATAAAAATAAGAGCAAGTACATGATAGTTTATGCGAAGGTACTTGATCGGTTTTGGTGATGTCTCCTCGACAACGAGGCTAGAAATTCTTCCTGGTACTTGTGAGTTGTGTTAGGATTTCCTCGAAGAGGAGAGGATGAAGTAGTACAATGGAGATAAGTATTTCCCTCAGTTAATAACCAAGGTTATCAATCCAGTAGGAGAACCACACAAAACCACGTTAGCAGCACCTGCACACAAAAGCAAATACTTGCACCCAACACAAACAAGGGGGTTGTCAATCCCCTCGGTGGTTATTTGCAAGGATTAAATCTCGTAGTGGTAGGCAAATAGAGAAATTGCAAAATAAAATAAAATAAATAATAGTGCAGCAATGTATTTTTGGATTTTATATATGATAGAAGTAGACCCCGGGGGCCATAGTTTTCACTAGAGGCTTCTCTCTCGAGCACAAAACGTACGGTGGGTGAACAAATTATTGTTGAGCAATTGGTAGAAAAGAGCATAGTTATGGCGATATTCAAGGTAATGATCATGTATATAGGTATCACATTCAAGACAAGTAGACCGACTCATCCTGCATCTACTACTATTACTCCACCCATCGACCGCTATCCAACATGCATCAAGGGTATTAAGTTAATAAAAATAGAGTAACACCTTAAGCATGATGACATGTTGTAGACAAAGTAAACCCGAGCAATATGAATAAGCCCCATCTTTTTATCCTTAATGGCAACAATAAAAATACATGTCATGTCCCGTTCTGTCACTGAGATTGAACACCGCAAGATTGAACCCATCACAAAGCACCTCTCCCATTGCAAGAAACATCAATCTAGTTGGCCAAACTAAAAAGAAAAATTAGAGAGAAATACAATGCTATAATAATCATGAATAAAAGAATTCGGAGAAGACTCAATTAATATTCATGAATAATCTAATCATAAACCCACAATTCATCGGATCCCAGCAAACACATCGCAAAAGAAGATTACATCGAATAGAACTCCAAGAGCATGAAGGAGAACATTGTATTGAAGATCAAAGAGAAATAAGCTATGGACCCGTAGGTCAGAAGGGTAGCAAGGATTATGAAGAAGCCCTTCGTGATTGATTCCTCCTCTGGCAGGGTGCCGAAAAAGGCCTCCAGATGGGATCGCAAAAGAACAGAAACTTGCAGCGGCGGAAAAAGTGTTTCGGTGGAAAGGTCAAGAGATGCCACGAGGGGCCCACAAGCCAGGGGTACGGCCTCTGAGTTTGTCGCTACCTCCTGACTCTTCTGGTCCAGAAAAAATTAAGCCAATTTTTTTGGTCCATTTGGACTCTGTTTGATATTGATTTTCTGAAAAGCCAAAAACAAGCAACAAAACAACAATTGGCACTGGGCACTAGGTTAATAGGTTAGTCCCAAAAAATGATATGAATTTTATATAATTGCATATAAAATATCCAAGATTGATACTGTAAAAGATTATAGATACGTTGTAGACGTATCACCCGTCCTAGAGGAAAAGCGGATGAGAATGAAAATTTAAAAAAAGGATAAGCATGTTGTTCTTGCAAAATGTCAAGACAGACATTCAGAAAAATGGAATTTTCACTTACAATTGTTGCATATTTCACGTGCAACTGGGAAAGTAGCTTCAAATCCTAGTAGTGATGTTAATCTTCTCGGAAAGATGACTTCATCTTGTAAGACTTGTCTATGATGACTCCGGCAAGGCCTGCCATGGAGTCCCTTTCTTCGCTCCCTTTGATCATGATGTGCTCTTGAATATCGATGTGGTTTGGAATTCTGATGGAATCTTTAAACATCTCTGACATTCCTGACATCCACACTAGCAAAAGTTATACCTCTGTTTTCAAGGAAATCCTTCTAACAGGCACTACTTTCTCGCCTTGCGTATGATAGACCAAAACATGCTTATGCATCGCTAGTTGCATGACATCGACTTTTCTATACCCATAATAATCCTCTCGTGTGTACTCCAGTCCAAACCAAAAAACGTGTACATGTCCTCGCCACAACCATTGCTCATACATGGCAATTATCTCCTCCACCTTATAAGACTCGTTGGTGTACCACACATTGAGCTTGGTGTTCCCATCGCCAAGATATGGAGATACTTGATCGCTTGTATCTGCGTGGTATTGAGTAGAGGATGATGCAGCACAAAGAACGATAAGTATTTCCCTCAGTTATGAAACCTAGGTTATCAATCCAGTAGAAAAACCAAGAAACACTATGTGAACAACACCTACACACAAATAACAAATATTTGCAACCCAACGCATAAGAGGGGTTGTCAATCCCTCCTCGGTATTGAGATAGATAAAATTGTATGAGATTTGATAAATAGATCTGACAAAAGCACAAAATAAAATAAGTAAAGAAAAAGTGAAGCAAGGTATTTTCAGGGTTTTAGATAAATGGATCTAAAAATAATATGACAGGAAATAGATTTGGGGGCCGTACATTTCACTAGTGGCTTCTCTTGAGAAAATAGCATATGGTGGTAAACAAATGACTATTAGGCAATTGATAGAAAAGCAAATAATCATGACAATATCCAAGGCAATGATCATGTATATAGCCATCACGTCCAAGATTAGTAGACCGACTCTTGCCTGCATCTACTACTATTACTCCACACATCGATCGCTATCCAGCATGCATCTAGTGTATTAAGTTCATGGAAAAATGGAGTAATGCAATAAGAACGATGACATGTGTCGGCGTTCTAGGACCAGGGGTGTCTAGACCCGTCTGCCTACGGCCCAGCGCATCGCCCCATCGATGGCCCGGCGCGGCCCAAACCTAAGGCTTCACGAGCAAGACTCTCGCGAGGCGAACGACATCAAGGTCTCCCGAGGGGTGGCCTCTCGAGGAGCGGACATCTCTAGGCTTGCACCCACCTCGCGAAGTGCGCGGTGACGTGAGCCATGACGACCAAGGCTAGGATAGCGCCAGCAGGTGCAGGAGAGGACAGTTTCCTCTTTGGTGCTAAGGAGGCAAAGATATACACGGGTTCCCAAGGAAACCCCCAAAGGTTTCCATTTTAGTGCAACAAGACCAAGACCGTTGGCTCGGCAGGACAAAGGTCATCGCGCGAGCTCACCACTGCGTCATGATTAGAGGCTTTGCAGGAGAAGACCACCTTTAGTCAGGATAGGGTGTACTCCTATCCCCTTAAGAATTGGCCACTATGGAATCCCTTCCCGCCTAGGCTATGAGGGAAGAGGACCAAGACCAATATAAATATAGGTAGTCTCCACCGTAGAGAGGGGGAGGACCTTGGCCATTGAGCTCTCCTGAGGCAGCTCACACTTGTACTAGTTCATACTTATCCTCCTCGCGAGGTATCCACCCCAAAGCAGGAGTAGGGTTTTGCACCGCAAGGTGGCCCAAACCTGGGTAAACCACCGTGTCCACCTCTTCTTCCCGTTCTCCCGAACTCGACGAGGTGAGGCCATGGGGTGGCGAGCAGTGAGCTATAGCCAAGCAAGATCCTTCATACACGCCCCAGAGTTTGAACCTTGTTTGGGTCCGTGGAGCCCTGATCCCGACATTTGGCGTGCCAGGTAGGGACATGTCGAAGTTCTCCCTTTCGCTCCGCCCTCTCCTTGCTTTGCCACTCCCATGGCCGATGCCCGCCGAGTTCGCATCGAGCGTCGGGCCGCCCATGTCGCCTAGACGGGTGCCAGTGGGCCGTGGCGTCCCCCTCCGCTCTGCCTCTCCCACAGCCAACGCTGCCACCGATCTCGCTCCTCATGAGCAGCTAGACTCTTTGCTGCCGCCCTTCGTGTAGTGTAATGGCCGCAGCGCCATGCCTTCCCTCAGTCCTGCCACGACTTCGTCCTCCCACATTCGTCGCGGGCTGGCAAATGCGCAGGCTGCGCTTCTCATGGCACGTGAGCTACTGCACTACCATCCTGCCAATGAGGGCTACGACGCCTGGCTTGGCCGCATCACCAAGCTCGTCAACGCCGCAGGCGAGGCCCCGACACCCTCCCACTCGCTCTATCCCCCGCCATCTCGCGCGGGCGAGGTGGCCCATGGCGCGCCTCTGCCTCCTCCTCTGCGCAGCACTGACGTCGAGTCGAGGCACAATGCGCATCCGTGCGACCCGCCGCATGAGGCACCGACGCCGGCTAGGCATGAGGCCAGCTGCGAGGTGGTCCTATGCAACAGCCATAGTACGATGCGTGTGTGCTCCCCGCACCACCACGTTAGCATCAAGACCGGGCTGCTTTGGAGGCTGCCACGCATGGGCGTCAGGACCAAGCCCCGCTTGTGCAGGCTGCTCCCGTGAGCGCGGCGGGCTACCGCACCTTCACCCGTGAGTTGCGCCGCGTTGTCTGGCCTGGCAAGTTCAAGCTAGATTTGCATCCGTGCTACGAAGATATCCCTCACCCTACGGAGTTCCTCCAGCTCTACTCTGTCGGGGCGAGTCTCTCTCTGTAGCCTCGAGCACCTATGGGGCACGGGGGCGCCTTCTAGTCCGGCGAGGTTGCGGAGGGCGTGCGCAGAGCAGAGATCGAGAACAAGGCTGGGAGAGACGGGCGATTTTACCCAGCTTCGGGCTCTCCGGAGAGATAAAACCCCACCGCTGCTTTGTGTTTCTTATTTGATCTTGCTCGAGCATGCGAAATGTATGGTGGTGTTGTGGGTGTCGATGGATCAACCCCTTCTACGTGCGCATGGGCCTCCCTTTATACTCAAGGGGCATCCACAGTGGCAGCGAGGGAAGAGGGGTAGAAAGGTAAAATAGCAGGTTGGTACAACAATGACCAACAGTGACCCCTACCTAACTCTGACGGCAGGGGACAAGGGCATTAAATGCCCATCTGGTCGCCCCAACAATGCAGGGGAGTGACTGCTATGAGCCACCGTTGCCACGATGGCGTCTCTGTCACTCCGCTTGCCACCTCGCCCGCATGATCAAGCAGAGTGCCTCGCCACGTGCCCTTGGGATGGCCTCTTGATGACACGTCACGGATGTGCTAGAGTTTGGTGGCAGCCATGCACGGCAAGTGCCTTGCCGCTGCCCTTCTCTCGTTGGGCGGCAAGCTTGTCGGCCGCCGGCCTTGCCGAGACGCTGGGCGCCATGCAAGTCTTCCGGTGATGCCTTGTTGGCCTTCCCGCAAGCTCCTCTTGCCGGGCCTTCGCTTTTGGTTAATACTTTGTTCTTGAATGGCAGTAGTAGGTGTGATGGAGGGTCTCGACGGGCGTCCGGCAAGCCTTGCCGCGGGTGCTGCGACCGCCTGCACACAAGGCTGCGGCGCCGCGAATCGCCGAGGCGCTGAGCTCGAGGCGCCACGCGAAGAAGCAGGTGCTTCCCGAGCTCACTCCGAGGCGCTATGGGCGGAGTTTTACCTCTTCGTCGACGGAACGCGTGGCGCATCCGCAAGACGCCGGTGCTTTCATGAGGTTTCCAAATCAAGAAGTGTCCCAAAGGGTACTACTTCTTCCCTGTGTTCTTCTATTGCGGGCTCTGCCCACCTTTTTTCGATTTCTTTTGTGACATCATGAACACCTACGGGTTTCATCTACTTGATTTCACTCCCAACGCCGTTCTGACAATGGCGGTTTTCGCACACCTCTGCGAGAACTTCGTTGGTATCCTCCCCA
The DNA here is from genome assembly GCA_021437245.1 of Aegilops speltoides. Classification (NCBI taxonomy): domain Eukaryota; kingdom Viridiplantae; phylum Streptophyta; class Magnoliopsida; order Poales; family Poaceae; genus Aegilops; species Aegilops speltoides. Next base: position 325,521,736 of record CM038147.1, on the reverse strand, counting down.
ATGTGGCTCTTTTCCGTCATTACTTCTCCCCTCGGGCCGAGAAAGGGGAGCCGCTGGCTGGCGGAATCGCCTGGACCTCCCGGATGGGCATGAAGGAAGTGTACTTGTCGGGCGAGCTTCGCAGCAAGTGGGACGAGTGGAGGGCGGAGTGGTGTTGGATCTGTGATGACAATCCGCCGTCATTCACCGAGCTGCGCAAGACTCGGGTGGTGCGCGGCAACGACTGGAGTGCTCTATCGTCGGACGATGCCAAGCTGACGATCGCCACCACCCGAATCCTCCGGCTCAGGCATGCCGTACTCACAACAGGGGCGGTTGGCGCGGATTTCCTTCGTCATTTAGACGCCTCCGCAAGCGAGGGGAGGCCCGCCGCGCTCAGCGGTCCGGCAGATTTCATGAGGCTGCGTCCAGGCCACAACTTCAACTTCACGGTCATGGAGCTTGGTGCGATGCTGCGGGAGATGTTCAAGCATGACCCCAATCATCTAGAGTGGTTCAAGTTGGCGCAGGCGCCGCCCCTCAGGCAACAATTCCCAGCGCGATCGCATCTGCGCAATGATGCCAGAGTGCGACTCGCATGGGATAAATGCAAACTGGATAGAGCCTGCTGCCGAGGTCGTGCAACAATTCTTTGATGACTTGTCGGAGGTGGCAGTCAACTCCGACGAGCAGAAACTCCTCACCCGCGCCACCACTGCCGAAGAACTAGCGTATATTGCTAGTAGGGCCGAAGAGGCGGCTGCAGCCGCCGCGACGGGCGAGTTTGGATTTACACTGGCGGAGGCGGATGCATCAGCGGCAGCAAGCCTTGCCGCCCGGGAAGCACTTGCCGGGGAAGGCGATGGCGAAGGGGAGGTCGAGGCCGGAACGGGCGAGTCCGCCGAGGGCGCGAGCGGCCAGCCGTCTTCGAGTAACCTGCCGCAGCGGAGCCTGGCAAGCAGCCCCAATTCCGTCCGAGAAGGCGCCTCCGTCGAGTCGGAGAGCTGGCGGAGGAGCAGGCCGCCCAACAGCCGCGGCACCGTGGGACACGTTCTACCGCGGCAGGTACTGCAACCGCGGGAGGGTCCCAAGCCGCGCCGGCAACCGAGGCGGGGTCTTCCCGGGCCGCCACGCCTGATCCGGCCGCAGCCCTCGGTAAGCGCTGGAGGGAGCCTACTCCTCCGCCACGCCGCGCTGAGAGGGTACCAGAGTTTGACCTCTCCGCGCTGAGTTCCGACGATGACGAGGAGGAGGAGGAGGAGGAGGAGTAAGGCTTTCTTCATACCGTGCTTGTCCTTCTCCTGATCTTTATTATTGTTTGTCTTGTATCTAATCTGTTTTTCTCCAAACCCCTGCCCTGTATCAGGACTTTGGCAGAGAGAGCGGCGAAGAGGGCCAAAGTCCCCGTGGTTAACATCGAGGACGACCCTGCCGTGGTAGCAGAAGATACGTCCGAGACCACTTTGACGGACCCGGTCCCTTCTCCTCGCAGCAGCTCCCAGCACAGCCCCCAGCGTGAGTGTCTCAATCCACTCTCTGTCGTGGGGCGCGCATGGTTGCTTCTTCTCCTGCTGGTATCGTGATTATTGACTCTTTTGTATGCAGGGGCAGAGCAGGCCCGGGAGGAGCAGTCGGAGGCCGACCCGGAGGTGTCGTCGACCTCGACTACGCCACCGAGGGACGACTCCCCGATGTGGGAGCCATCTCCGGCAAGGAAGGGATCTCCGGCAAGGGATGGGACCGGCGAGCCCCCGGTGGCAGAGCCCATGATCACAGAGCCTAGCACAGGTGACCCCCCTTGTCGGGGACTCTCCCTCGGGGTCCCGCTGATCTCCCTTTTTCTTCCTTTGGGTATTTTCTTGACTATCCCTTTCCTTCCCTGCCTTCAGATCCTCCCCTTGGGGACCCGATGGAGGCCGAGGCCGCCGGCGAGGAGGATGGCCGCGGCAATACTGGGGATGCCGCCGCCGCTGAAGGAGGGGCCGACGCGGAGGGGCCTGCCAACGAAGAGGCCGCCGGCACAGGGGCCGGCGAGGGGTCCGGTGACCGTACCGACGACCCGGAGGACGCAGGAGCGCAAGGTGCTGCACCGACCGCCGATCCCTCCGTCGCTGATGCAGTACCGGGCTCCGAGGAGCCCCAGCCCGGCGCCTACTTGAAAGCCGGCGAGGGCGTATATATCAAGCTCCCCTGGGCATCGAGCCTGTGGCACCGTTGAAGGAGAGGAGTTTGACGGGGAAATACTTGCCTCTGCTGGGCTGTCGGTGGTCGACAAAGCCGAGCAGCAGAGCGGCATGTCCGAGGAGGAGCAATTGCCCGGAAGTTGGTGTCACTTATCGCGCCCGCTGCCAAGCTTGAGTCCCGGAAGCGCTGCCGCTCGCAAAGGGAGATGATATAGAGAAACATGCGGAAGAGCTCAAGAGCCGCAACCAGGAGGCCCTCCGGTCCATTGCCGAGGAGAGGGCGCAGCTCGACGAGGCGAAGAAGGCGTTTGTCCTGGAGAAGGCAGAAGCCGAGGAGCAGCAGAGGCTTGCTGCCGAGGAGCTGTCCAAGCGGGACGGCGAGCTGATACAGAGGAAGGCGTATTTGGACAGCCATGATGAGGAGCTCGCTGTCCGAGAACAGTCACTTGGCGGGGCGCTGAAGGAGGCGAAGGATGCCGCCGCGGCTGCCGAGGCCGCCAAGAAGGAGTTGGAGGAGAAAGTGGCGCAGCTGGAGGCGGACGCGACAAGGAAGAACGAGGAGCTTGCCGCACTCCAGCACGATCGCGAGAAGGATGCGCGCGACCATGGCGATCTGCAAGCCCAGCTCTCCGAGAAGATCAAAGAGCTGAACACCGCCAAGGACTCGAGCGTTGATCTGGAGCTGAAATTGGCCACCTTGACGGAGACACTAGACGCCGCCAAGAAGCGAGAAGATATCCTGAGAAGAGACCTCAAGGACAACGAGGAGCTGCTGACGAGGGCCGCCGAGGCCCAGAACACCTTCAAGACCACGGTGGAGCTCTGGACAGAGGGTCTCGTCAACATCGCCGCGCTCATTGACGAGGAGTTGGCGGAGCTGAACTTGACGGGCTTCGGGTACCCTACAGAGGGGAACCTCCAGCCCAGCGCCAAGCTCACGCTTTTCTTCAAGGATGTGGTGACGGCTCTCCGGCAGCTCCGGGAAAGGATCCCGAAGCAGCTGGCCGCCGAGTCGCGTGCAGTCTGCGCTGGAGTTTTGGAGAAAGTGTTGGTGAAGGTCCTCTTCCGCAACCCGGGCATCGACCTCTCCCGCGTCACCAAGAAGCTGCCGGAGGGCGCTGACGTTGAGGAGCTCAAGGCCGTCGTCGCACCCATCATGGACAAAGTGAACGAGGTTAGGAGGGTCGATGGCGAGCGCGTGGATTAGGCTGCCCTTCTTCTCCCTCTTTCTTGCTGCTGCCATTTTGGTTACGAGAACAATTTCAGTCAGTGCCACAATAAGCCATTCTTGTAATATAACTTAATTCTGGACATTGCTTGTCTTGTCATTCCCTTTACTCTGTTGCATCCCTTGTATGCTTTGTACCCTACGCTTTGAGGAACCTTGCGGGCGCGAGCACGCTTCGCTGAGTACAGGACATCAGCGGCCCGCTGGCGGCGCGGCTTCCGGCAAGAAAACTTATCGGGACTAGTTGCAGCTCACTCGCATTGTTGAGCGGGCTCGGAAACAACGCAAGGGCGCAACTTAGCCGCGAGTCGATTCCTCCGCGCACAGGTTTTCCATACAAGGCACGAACGTTCAACGGATCCAACTTGAAAAATTTAAAAATGATTAGGCTCAAACTTTAGCTACTTAGCTTCTCTGTCTTCTGTGTCCCGGCAAAGCTAGACTCCCTTGAACGGCGCCTGGTCCATACTTTTACCACCTTCCCCTCCCCCCGGTGAACTTGTGGGCGGAGGAATCTTCTGTTTATGAGAAGAAAGAAGAGAAAATAATGGTATGGAACCTTAAGGTTCGCTATTGCTTACGGGGGCGTGTGCTGCACAGAGTGTCAGATACAAAATGCAAAAAGAAGAAAATGCATTAAATTTGACAAGACGTGCGAAGCACACAAACTTTATTTACGCACGGGGGCTGCACCCGGCTTTGTACAAAGGGTTACATGCGACAGCGGCAAGGCTTGTACAAGAAAAGGTGGTTGCCGGAATGGGTCCGGCAACCGCGCCTTATGGGTAAAACTTGCGAAGATGCTCTATGTTCCAGGAGTTGCTCACCGGCATGCCATCTTCGGTCTCAAGGCGGACAGCGTCGGGCCTAGTGACTCGTTTCACCCGATAAGGGCCTTCCCACTTCGGCGTCAACTTGTTTGAATTCTTGGCGGACTGAACACGCCGAAGAACAAGGTCGCCTTCCTCGAAGCTCTGGCGTTAACCTTGCGGGCTATGATAGCGGCGCAAAGCTTGTTGGTAGCGAGCAGCTCGCATGAAAGAGCTCAAGACGATCTTCCTCGAGGAGCAGCGTCATCTTGCCGCAGCTGCTCTTGCTCAAGCTTATTGCTCGGTGTCAAACCGGCGGATCTCGGTAGGGGGTCCCGAATCGTGTGCGCTCTAGGCGGATGGTAACAGGAGACGAGGGACACAATGTTTTACCTGTGTTCAGCCCTCTCGATGGAGGTAATACCCTACGCCCCGCTTGATTAATATTGATGATATGGGTAGTACAAGAGTAGATCTACCACGAGATCAAGGAGGCTAAACCCTAGAAGCTAGCCTATGGTATGATTGTTGAGATGTAATGTTGTGTCCTACGGACTAAAGCCCTCCGGTTTATATAGACACCGGAGAGGCTAGGGTTACACAGAGTCGGTTACAATGGTAGGAGATCTACATATCCAGATTGCAAGCTTGCCTTCCACGCCAAGGAAAGTACCTTCCTGACACGAGCCGAGTCTTCAATCTTCTATCTTCGTAGTCCGGGAGTCCGGCGGATATTGATAGTCCCGCTGTCCGGACACCCCTAGTCCAGACTCCCTCAAGAGCTCCTAACCAGTCTTCAATGGCGATAAGTCCGGCGGTATAATGTTCGCATTGCAAGGCGGGTTCCTCCATTGAATAATCCGGAGAAGATAATGAACACCAGGATAGTGTCCGCTCGCAAAATAATTTCCACATTCCAAACGAGAGAGAGTAAAACATATACACCGATCCAATCTGGCCGACGATATGCGGCATGACATCACACCGCACCAAGCCCTTGTTTGAATTATCGCACCACTTCGCACGCTTAGCGGCGGTTTCTGGCACGCCCCGTCAAGCGTAGATCGTGTTCCCTTTTTTCGATTCTCATCAATTGTAGGATCGAAGTATGTCTAGAGGGGGGTGATTAGACTACTTGACAACTTAAAAGTTTGCCTTTTGATTGGAGTAGATTCTTAGCAAGTTCACAATGATAACCAAGTCAAGTATCACCCTACACATGCAATTCTAGAGTTGTGGCAGCGGAAAGTAAATTGCACGATAGTAAATGAGAGGTGGAGAAGAGCAAACGCAAGTTGGAGACACGGAGATTTTTCTCGTGGTTCCGATAGGTGGTGCTATCGCCAATCCACGCTGATGGAGACTTCAACCCACGGAGGGTAACGGCCATGCGAGTCCACGGAGGGCTCCACCCACGAAGGGTCCACGAAGAAGCAACCTTGTCTATGCCATCATGGCTTACGCCCACGGAGGACTAGCCTTACTCGGGTAGATCTTCACGAAGTAGGCGATCTCCTTGCCCTTACAAACTCCTTGGTTCAACTCCACATCATGACGGAGGCTCCCAAGCGACACCTAACTAATCTAGGAGGCACCACCTCCAAAAGGTAATAGATGGGGTTGGTGATGATGAACTCCTTGCTCTTGTGCTTCAAATGATAATCTCCCCAACACTCAACTCTCCTCACCGATTTGGCTGTGGTGGAAGAAAGGATTGAGTGGAAAGCAACTTGGGAAGGCTAGAAATCAAGTTTCATATGGTGGGAGGGAGCAACTTGATCTCAACACAAGGGTAGGTAGTTTTCTTCTCGTAAATGTAAGGTAGGAGTGGTAGTTCTTTCTCGATGGCTCTTCCACTAATGAAGAGGAGGTGGAGGGTATTTATAGCCTCCACACAAAATCCAACTGCTACACACATTTGACCAATCTCGGTCGACTGGTTGACAACTCGGTGAGACCGAAAGTTCAAATCTTAGAACGTTGGGATTTTCGTGGGACCGAAAATACAATCTCTGCTAGTCCGATTCTTCCAAAGTCTAGGGTTTGCCAATTTCGTGGGACCGACTTTCTCATCTCGGTGACACCGATTTGAGTACGTATGTTACGTAAGCTTGGCAACACCAATTTCGTATGACCGAGTTTGGAATCGAAAATCCGAGATTCTTAGGGTTTGGGTATATGGCTGAGGTGGTTCATCTCGTGTGACTGAGTTTGGAATCGGTGGGACCGAGATTACTTATGAGTTTATGTTGGAATGAAAGATTGCTGATAGTTTGAGAGATAAATCACTAAGCACTTAGAGCAACCAGATCATCATCATAACCTCACCCCTTTTAATAGTATTGGCTTTCCTATGGACTCAATGTGATCTTGGATCACTAAACCAAAATGGAGTCTTGAGCTTTTGCCAATGTTTTCCTTAGCATTTTGAGGGGTCCACATCATCACCATTGCCATACCCATATCAATCGAACTTTCTCAAATATTCTCAAGAAATGATTAGTTCAATGATATATATGTTGTTATTAATTACCAAAACCACCCGGGATTAGTTGCACTTTCAATCTCCCCTTTTGGTAATTGATGACAACATATAGATCAAAGCTTCGACAAATGATATAATCAATGAATAACATCGTCGCTTTGAGAAGTATGTGATAAGCAAGAGCTCCCTAAATTTGTGCATTATTTAAGATTTATGCTTGAATGCAAATGCACAATCGATTAGGATCATGGGTTACTCTTCCATGTCACATACATCTTGGTGGAGCGCACAAAATGATAAGAATGAATAACATGCACCCAATCACCAAGACATGAGTAAATGATCATACAAGATATGAATGGAATATGATAAGCATCAAGCACACATTAAGCACAAGATGATCAAGCACTCATCAAGATAGAGCAAACGAGTATCAAACACACGAAGTATCTCAAAGAACTCAAAAGTATCTCAAGGAAAACCGCAAACGAAAGAGCAAAAACGAGCACTCTCTCTCGAAGCCCTATGATCTATACACTTTTCCCTTTGGCAACAAGTTACCAAAAGTTCGAAGGTATAGAGCTAATCGCCACTGGACTCGCCGGGCGGCTCTGCTCAAGCGCCGATGGAGTGGAGATAGCTGCATCTCGCAAAGCTTCGCAAGTCTGTGGAGCCGGAGGAGTGGATACTGAGCTGGTGCCGAACCGATGGAGCTGTAGGAGGTGCTGATGTAGTAGCCTGGGTCTCGACATCGAATAGCAAATGATCTGGGCTTTGTGGGCACCGGAGCAGGCTGCTCATAGTCATCCCGACCATATCACCTTCCATCTCTCTCATGAGCTCGCTTTTCCTCTTAGCTTCCTCGATGTCCGCCTCAAGCTTGTTGACGGTGACCTGCACTTCACCACTTTGACGCCCGAGCATGGAACTTATCTTCAACTATCCTCTCAAGGCTCTCCCGAGATCGCACTATGCTGGCCAAAGTAGCTCAATTCTCTCGAGTGGCTTCAAGAAGTTGTTCTCAACGCCTTGGGCTTTGTCACGCTTCCTTCTCAGCTTTAGCTTGTTTGGCAGCTTCAGACTTAGCATGTCCTTCTACGATGTGGGAGCATCCTCACCATCACAACCTCATTATCCTCATGTTCAAAGGCAAAGGGCAAGTGGGGTCTATCCAATGTAGGTGTCCGTGCAAACTTGGCATTAATGAGCATCCGAATATGCGAGCAAACCCACACGACCTTCTTCTCGTCACCGCTGTCCTCTTGATAGTCTCAACTATCGTGTCCATCACCTTAAAAGGTGTCTTCGATCTAGAATGTGCAGCATGTTGATAGAATACCTCTTATCATGCGGTGGTCTCCTCGACTTAGGCATCAAAGTATGCCTCGTAATGGTGTTGGTGGTTGGGAGACCTGCTCAAGATAATAGACCGAACCAAGCTTCCATATCTCAACATCCTTCTCTTTACCTCATTGTACATGTTCTTCATCGACTCGTGATTTTCTTCGAATGCCATACACATCAACATCATCATCCCTTGATACAGTGCATTCAGCAATGCTTCCATTCTTCAACAGTTGAATGGAATCTCTTCCTTCACATCCATACAATTCGCCATCCGATAGAAGTGTGCGTGGCATAGAACTGCATGATCATCTCATCATTCCAAGCAAATACCGACCAACAAACTCGCAATCCCACAAGCAAGTGAAGCTTATGCACATGTGGGAAGTAGTCTCGGTTTTCACCGCCGATGTAATCCCACCATATATCCGTGTCAAGAATAATTGGCTTCTTATCCATGAGCACTGCCTCATAAAAGTCTTGTTGCTCTCTTGTGTGGAATCTTGAGTCAATCGCTGTTCTTCTCCGGTGGCATATGGATCAACTTGCCTCCATAGCTCGAGACCTTTATCCTTCCTCTCTTTCATATTTTCAGCTCGAGGATGAGCTTCATTATGAACTCGCAGCTTCGCTCGAGCTTGAGCAAAACATGTGCCTCATCATCCGATTCTCAGTGCAGTGGCACATTGTCCTTCTTCTTCTCTCAAGCAGTATGTTCTCACAGCCTTCTTTGGCTTGGCAGCTGGTTTGGCTTGGGCTGCCTTTGCTGGAGCTGATTGCTTAGCTTTTGTGGGTGCTCCTGCCTCGATGGCATCTCCCATCAACTTCGCTTCGAGGAGGCCGAGGTGCTTCTCATCGTAATCATCATCATCGCCTTCTTCATGAACTTTCCTCTTCCTCTTGGAAGTTTTCTTGATCTTGCCGGAGGTTTCTACTTCCATGCCGAGCTTCTTTGCAGCAAAGGATTTCTTCACCTTGCTTGTGCCTTTCTTTTGACTGTTGCCTTGATAGCTCTTGGCAACCACTTGCCTTTTTGGCTTAGAAGTTATCTCCTCATCTCGCAACAAAGTCTGAATCCTCCTCATCGTAATTCTCTTCTTCCTGCCCCGGTAGCAGCCGCAGTAGTCCACTTGGAGTGCTTTCTCCATCATCTCAAAAACTGCTTTTCTCGACTTGTCACCGCCTCGAATCTCAACCGCAACTCGACTGTTCGACCGCTACTTCCATCGATATGACCGACAACCCGTGAATAGAATAGGTATAGGCGTAATAGAAGAGTTATCACAAACCGCAGAGGATTTTGCAAAAGAATGAGTTCAAACTTTAGTTTTAGGTTTTCACAGTATACATGTCGGTCTCGACCGAAGTCTATAAATTCGTGAAACCAAGTGTCTAAATGCACTACATACACCACTTTCGTTGGACCGAAATGGGTTTCGGTCTAGCCGAGAGCACTAGGGTTTCACTAAATCTTCACTTCGGTCTTACCGATTTGCACAACTCGGTTTAACCGAAAAGTGCAGCAGGTAATGGCCAGAGGCCAAATCGGTCATCCGAAATGTCGAATCGGTCACACCGAGATGTGTTCGCGGAAACCTAACCCTAAAATTTTCACTCAATTTTGTTCTATGATCTAAACGGCCGGATAGGGAGATCTCAATCTTGGCAAGAAACATGACAACACCTATCGTGCATTGAATCAGCGTTGAGCACGAGAGGGATGAAACTCACCCAATGCGGTGGAGTTTCACCACGGCGCAACGGCGCGATGAGAAGGACCGCTGACGGCGATGGAGACCATGGCGAGGGCGCACAAAGCGATGGCGGAGACGATCCGAGACCAAGGCGACGGCAGCGAAGGGTTTGAGGGCGAGCGCTTGAAGAAGTAATCAACGCTGCTGTCCTCGGGTATATATACCTTTCGGTTGTCGGTGGGACCGAAGTTTGAAAACTCGGTGGGACCGAGATGGTTAATCGCGCAAGCTACACACTTCGTCACGCCGAATTTGAAACTCGGTTTCACCGAGGTGAAAACCTAGATCAATCCAAGTGATTTCGGTCCGTCTGATTTGAGTATATCGGTTTGACCGAAAGTACTTAGAAGGTTTTGGAAGTTAGGCTTTTGACGGATCGGTGGCTCCGAGTGCTCCTCACTCGGTCTGTCCGAAAAAGTCTTGTTCAAAGTTTGTGATATAAGCATGAATAGAGTTTGAGACAAGAAAGCATAGATAGCTAGGGAGGAACTTAGGCATTCTTGTCCATCCATTTGGTCAAAAAGAAAGAAAGCCAAAAGACCAAAGCAACAAATGGATGTCCTCGAATGGATAAAATCATGCATCCAACATGCTCACACAATAAGATAGCAAATGAAATATGTGTCAAACATGCACAAACAAAACACTAACAGCTAGCACACAATTTGGCGATGACTAGGTCATCTATATATGAGTATATTGACTTAGGAGTCAAATGAGAACATTTGATCATAGGTCATACTCATCGCTTAAGCACAAGTGGGGTTACCACTTTTCCATAAAGCATTGATGTGTTCACATCATTAGAAGATGCTTTAGCTCATTTCTTTAGAGCAAAGCTCCCCTTGATGTGAGAACCCTTTAAAGGGTCAAACTAACCTTGGGTTGTCGTTGAAGACTTCATGTAGATGTTGAAGATGTGGATGCTCAATGTTGATGAAGATCATCAAGAGTTGGGAGCAATCCTTGGATTCGGCACTTTCAATACCTACATGGGTTAGTCCCACAAGGAACAAACAAGAATATCCATGGACATAGATTGAAGTACACAATAGATGATGTCCATGAAAGCAATGATTACCTTGTCCCTTGACTTACCAACATGAGGGTTTGTGACTCCATGAACTAGTGCAAGATGTGGAAGTTGATTGCACAAGTCCTTGCCAAAATGAATATGAGTGAAGTATATTATGAGTCACCTCAAGAACTCTCTAGTTCTTCTTCTTCGATCCACATCATCTTGATGGGAATCCTTGGGGTAGTAGTTGAGCTTGTCAAGTAGAACTTGAAGTTGCCTTGGGAACCCACTTGACCATGGCCTTGGGTGCTTCAATGAATGCATCAATCTCCTCTTGAAGCTTGTCCTTGCCTTTTAGCTTGTGGTCTTGTGGTGGAAGGTCATCTTGAGCTTGTTCCTCATTGGAAGAAGTAGGATCATACTTCTCCTCTTGAGAGACAAACTTTGGAGTGGATATTGACCTTCTTCCCATTCAACACCTTCGGCGTTGAACTTTCGCTCAAAACCAATTCCTTGATTCTTCCTGTCTTCCTTGTTTGCTAACAATTTCTCAAAGCTTTTGCTTCCGCAAGACTCTTGTAGACACCTTTCTATAATCCCTTTCAATAGACTATTTTCTTGCTCAAGTGAAACTTGGCTTGAAACATTGTTAGTGGAATCAAGAGAATTACTAGAAGTAACAACATTTGATTTAGCATGATTATTGTTACTACTAGATGAAGAATTTTTCTTATGCTTGTCATGCTTAGTTTTGATAGGTGGCAAGAAATTAGACAAGAGAAGTCGCTTGGCAAGATATGAAGAACTCTTCTTCAAGATCGCCATTGATAGCTTTTAGAAACTCATGTTCTTGCTCTAGATTGAGCTTCTCGGCGTAGCTTCTCATGAGATCTTAGGAGCTCTCTATGATCTTCTTGAGTTGTTTCATGAGCTAACTTAAGAGTGTTTAGTTCTTTAGTTAGACGCTCAATCTCCTTCATAGCATTGTCATTCGACTCTTCTCGACTATAAAGACTACTAGCATGTTCATCATTACTAAGCTCACTAGATTTATCATGTAAAAGCTCATCTTCACCAAGCAAGTCATCCTCATCACTATCAAAGTCAATAAACTCAGGATGTGATACCTTGGGGCCTTTTGCCATGAAGCATCTTCCAATTCCCTCATTTGGTGAATCAAATATGTCATAGGAGTTGGAGTTGGAGGACACGAGAGCAAGACCGCAACACCTTCATCTTGATCAGATTCGAGTTGGAGTGATAGCTTCTTTCGAGTGATTGTCGAGTCGGAGCCGAAACCCATTCACCAACATGAGCTTGATGTTTTCTTCTTGTGTAGCTCCTTGATGACTTGTCTTTCCTTTCCTAATCCTTGCTTCTCCGAGAGGATCTTCGCTCATAACGATCATCTCTACTCCTTCTCTCTTTCGAGGCGACTCTTCTCTTGAGCTTCTTCTTCTTGGAGATTCTTCTTCTCTTGTGGGGAGTCGAACACTCATTTGAGTAGTGTCCGGTCTTCCACAATTGTAGCAGCTTCGATCACGACTAGAAGATCTCTTTTCATCATATGATCTAGACTTTGAGCTTCTTTCCTTGCTTCTACTCTTGTAGAATTTGTTGAAGTTCTTCACCATTAGGCTTATCTCTTCATTGGAAACTAGCTTGTCACTTGAGGATGTGGGAGCTTCAACTGCAGCTTTGTAAGCACCACTTGACTTGTTGTGAAGCTCTTCCTTATCTTTAAGTGTCATCTCATGAGCAACAATCCTTCCAATGACTTCGTAGGCTTGAGATCTTTGTAGTTTGGCATCATTTGGATCAAAGTGCACACGGTGTCATACTTTCCATCCAAAGCTCGAGAATCTTCTTGATGATGAATCGGTCGGTCATTTCTTCACTTCCTAAGCCTGCCATCTCATTGGTGATGAGAGCAAGCCTAGAGTACATTTCAGCGACTCTTCACCTTCCTTCATCTTGAACTTGTCAAGTCGACCTTGAAGAACATCTAGCTTTGATTCCTTCACGGACTCGGTACCTTCGCATTTCACCAAAGTATCCCAAATCTCTTTGCATTCTCAAGACGGCTGATCTTGTTGAACTCCTCGACACAAAGCATTGAAGAGAATGTCACAAGCTTGAGCATTGTTCAGAACATCCGCAACTCATCCGCAGAGCTTCGCGATCCGAACTTTTCCTTCTTCAAGAACTCACCTTGCAAGCCAACACAAATAATGCCCCATGCGTGGTTATGTCCAAGAATATGCATTTTCATTTTATGCTTCCAACTAGCAAAGTTTGAACCATCAAAGTAAGGACCTCACGGAAATTACCTCACTAGACGCCATACTCTCCTAGGTTGTGAAACCAAGCTTATGGAGTCCAATGCAATGGAAACCAATCCAATGGAGACCAAAGCTCGATACCACTTGTAGGATCGGAAGTATGTCTAGAGGGGGGTGATTAGACTACTTGACAACTTAAAATTTTGCCTTTTGATTGGAGTAGATTCTTAGCAAGTTCACAATGATAACCAAGTCAAGTATCACCCTACACATGCAATTCTAGAGTTGTGGCAGCGGAAAGTAAATTGCACGATAGTAAATGAGAGGTGGAGAAGAGCAAACGCAAGTTGGAGACACGGAGATTTTTCTCGTGGTTCCGATAGGTGGTGCTATCGCCAATCCACGCTGATGGAGACTTCAACCCACGGAGGGTAACGGCCATGCAGAGTCCACGGAGGGCTCCACCCACTAAGGGTCCACGAAGAAGCAACCTTGTCTATGCCATCATGGCTTACGCCCACGGAGGACTAGCCTTACTCGGGTAGATCTTCACGAAGTAGGCGATCTCCTTGCCCTTACAAACTCCTTGGTTCAACTCCACATCATGACGGAGGCTCCCAAGCGACACCTAACTAATCTAGGAGGCACCACCTCCAAAAGGTAATAGATGGGGTTGGTGATGATGAACTCCTTGCTCTTGTGCTTCAAATGATAATCTCCCCAACACTCAACTCTCCTCACCGATTTGGCTGTGGTGGAAGAAAGGATTGAGTGGAAAGCAACTTGGGAAGGCTAGAAATCAAGTTTCATATGGTGGGAGGGAGCAACTTGATCTCAACACAAGGGTAGGTAGTTTTCTTCTCGTAAATGTAAGGTAGGAGTGGTAGTTCTTTCTCGATGGCTCTTCCACTAATGAAGAGGAGGTGGAGGGTATTTATAGCCTCCACACAAAATCCAACTGCTACACACATTTGACCAATCTCGGCCGACCGGTTGACAACTCGGTGAGACCGAAAGTTCAAATCTTAGAACGTTGGGATTTTCGTGGGACCGAAAATACAATCTCTGTTAGTCCGATTCTTCCAAAGTCTAGGGTTTGCCAATTTCGTGGGACTGATTTTCTCATCTCGGTGACACCGATTTGAGTACGTATGTTACGTAAGCTTGGCAACACCAATTTCGTATGACCGAGTTTGGAATCGAAAATCCGAGATTCTTAGGGTTTGGGTATATGGCGAGGTGGTTCATCTTGCAGTGACTGAGTTTGGAATCGTGGGACCGAGATTACTTATGAGTTTATGTTGGAATGAAAGATTGCTGATAGTTTGAGAGATAAATCACTAAGCACTTAGAGCAACCAGATCATCATCATAACCTCACCCCTTTAATAGTATTGGCTTTCCTATGGACTCAATGTGATCTTGGATCACTAAACCAAAATGGAGTCTTGAGCTTTTGCCAATGTTTTCCTTAGCATTTTGAGGGGTCCACATCATCAATATTGCCATACCCATATCAATCGAACTTTCTGAAATATTCTCAAGAAATGATTAGTTCAATGATATATATGTTGTTATTAATTACCAAAACCACCCGGGATTAGTTGCACTTTCACAGTTCGCCAACATCAGTGTTGGCGAGGAAGGGTGGCCTCCAAGGGCCCGGCGTCCGGCAAGATCGTAAGTATTCAGATCATTCATATGACGTATTATAGTATGTCACGCAGTGTCCTTCTAATGCCGCATTGTTTCCTTAGTCCGGCCGGTGACGACTTTCCCGACTCGATGAGCGGGTCATTGACGCTGTCGGATGTAAATTCCATCCCGACTGCCTCTACCCTATGCGCCGAGGACGACGAGGCGGAATCCCACAGGGGGAGGCGCTAGGAGGAGGCTCCGGAGGCGCCGTCAGGCAGCCCCCCGGACTTTGTGCCGGACTCTACTCCGGAACCCGTAGCGGTTCCAGGGTCCGGCAAGCAGCCCCCTCGAAAGAGGGGCAGATCGTGACGGGCGGCCTCCGCCCAACCGGAGGCACCGGACACCTGCCGGAGGCGCCAAAGGCGCCTCCATCGAAGAACACCGCACTCTCATGAGTGCGGTGATTGAGAAGGTCCAGCTCGCCAAGGGCGGGCTGACCAAGCTTCGCAACAGCCTTCTAACAGCTTTGAGGTAAGAAGGTTAAAATTAAGTAATATAATACCGCATAGACAAGAGTCCTCGATGCTTAGTCCGTGTTCGGAAAGAAAAGCCGACAAAGGATCTTTAAAAAGACATACGCAGGTTTCTAAAATATGTCAATATGGGTTTGCAGGCTGCGCTGTTGACCTCTGCCGCGTGCTGTTGAGGTCGAGGCGCTGAAGAAGGACCTTGAGCGGTCGGAGCAAGAGCTCGGCCATGCCAAGAGGCAGCTCAAGGAAAAAGAAGGTTAATAACACCACTTTAAATATGCACCTTACAGAAAAGGGGTTTTGGTTGCAAACAAGATTAACAAGGATAATATGTGCAATGCAGGGACCACTAACGAGGTGGCAGCCCTGAAGGATGCCGTGTCCGTGGCCGAACGCAATGCGGCCACAGAACGGACTGAGAGAGAAAAGCAAGCGGCGCTGGTGGCGGAAGTTCGGCAAGAGCTCCAGGCTCTCATGAAAAAGCATGAGAGTTTGGAGCGTGACTCCAAGACTCGAGAGTCCGAGCTTGCCTCGGCTCTCGATAGGGCCGAGTCCGCCAAGGCCGAGGCCCAGAGGGCCCATATGGAAATAGAGGACATGAAGAAGATAGCAGCGGGTAAGGCGTTTTTCATGCAGAGCAAACATGTTAATGTAAATTATCGGATACTTACCCGAATTCGGAGCTCTCCAGGGGCATTTGCAGATCTGCCACGTAGTGCGTCTGATGCCGCTGCGTTCTATCATGGAGAGGAGGGGAGCTCAACGGAGAAGGTCTTCTGGTATCAGTACGCTGAGGCCGGCCATCCGGTGCCCCCAAGCGACCAGCTGAAGCAGCTGGTCGAACTCCACAAGGTAGCTGAGGAGGCCATGAAGGGCCTCATACCCACCAGTATGGCTGGCAGGCCATGCACGGCAGCTACTTTTGGCCTAGTGCGCGGCTAGTTGATGCATGCCCGAGGCTGGATGTGATCAAGCGATCCGCTCGCATTGAAGGCGCTGTCGAGCCCTTGCCCGCATAAAGGTGCAATGGGGCAAGCTGGATGCGGAGAAGCTTCACGGATCTGCCGCCGCGGGCAAGGAGCACCGTCTGTGGAGCGATATTATAAAGTTGTCTGAAGGAGCCCGCGATATCGCGGATGAGTGCCCCTTAATGTAATCCTTGAGTGAACTCGCTGTGTGTTTATCCTGTGGCGCCAAAACTTCGCTTTATATGCGCCATGAGCAACGCTTTGTTGAATTTAAAATATTACCTTCAGGCGGCCGCTTGTTAAATCGAGAGATGGCAAGTCGTTGGCTTCAGCCCCAAGCCACGAAAGTGCTTGGGGTGTTCGGTGATAAACTTGAGCACTCTTGTTCCCATCTTTGGGTCCATCTAGGAGGCGCCAACACGACGAACAAGGCGACCGGACTTATAATGCTTGAACACTCTCACTTAGCCATAGAATTCTATAATTTTAAATTTGGTGAAGCCCCAGGTATTCGAAGACCAATCTGTAGGCGCTATCCACGCCTTCGTGGACATCATCCGAACTTCGCTCAAGCGGCATGAGTCTTTAGGGACCCGAAAAGACCTCTCGAACAGCGACCAGCCTCTCGCCTTATCATGCTAGTCGGTTTAGCTTTCCATCGAGGCGTTAACCTGCTCAACCGGGCGCAATCGCAGATGGTTCTCCTAGTGCTACCTTAGCCGACGGAACGGAACGTAAGGTACCAAAACATAGGAGCCGGGCAAACCCAACTATTGACCCAAGACATGATTCGGAGCTGATTCATATAATGCTATAAGTTCGGGGTGCCGCACTTGTGAAAGTGTTCGGACTTAATCACACCGTAATATGGGGAACAGAAGCCCCTGGTGTATTCGGCCGTACCAAAGTATACGGGTGCAATATGTCATATAGTGAACATTTGTAAGGGATAACGCAATTGCCATGAAAAGGTAATAAACTTGCAAAAAGGAAGTGCTGCGTTATTTATGAAAGAAGGTCTGCTAATAAAGCGGACTGATACAAATAGTGCGGTAAGCAAGGCGTTTGGACTAAATTAACATGTCTCCCTCCAGGGATAGGCTGCAGACTTGGTGTATGTAATTGAATTTGATGCTCGTAACAGAGACCACCTGAGTGTTCGTCGCAGCCTTCTTTGTTCCCTGACTGTTGTATCGTGAGTTCGGCAAGTTCGCCGTCGGACAGGGCTTCTGGTTAATGGAGTCCTGTGTATGCAAAAGAAGAAAAGATAAAAAACAAAGCCAAGGGGGGCGATCGCATGAGCCCCTTGTGTGGTCGAGCCGCACTCTTTGGTCCTTGTGGTTAAGCCCCTCCCCTGCGCCCATGGTATCTCCAAAGCGTAATGATGTACGCGGAGTGTTATTCTAGTGATCATGCGCTGGCGGGGTTGGGGCCGATTACGCTGCGTGCTCGATCGCGCCCGGTGGTCTTGGTTGTTGTTGCTCGGTAGCGTTTTAATGTGTCCGCTTTTTAGTTGCGGACTAGAGAATTGCCGAGAAGGCTGCTCGTACTTCTGCTGCGAGAGCCATCGTATGTTCCTCCGTTCGAGGGAGCGCCCGTATTCCCATTGACGGTAATGACTCCACGAGGGCCCGCATCTTGAGCTTTAGGTATGCATAATGCGGCACCGCGTTGAATTTTGCAACGCTGACGTCCGAAAGCGAGGCATGATAGCCGCTTCGGAACGGGACTATATCGAAGATTAACTTTACGCTTCGAAATTATCCGGGATCCAAGACCACTTCGGTGTGACAGCACAGCCTGCATAGCTTGGCTTCCACTCGGGATGACACCTTTAAAGGTTGTCTTAGTAGGTTTGATCTGGATGGGTCTATGCCCATTTTGCGCTGTGTCACGATAAAGCAGGTTCAGGGCTGCTGCCGTCCATCGGGACTCTTGTGAGGTGAAATCCATCGACGATTGGGTCTAGGACCAATGCGGCGAATCTGCCATGGCGTATGCTAGTCGGATGGTCTCGTCGATCGAAAGTGATCGGACAGAGGACCATGGATTGAACTTCGGGCGATCGCTCCATCACATAGACGCCCGTGAGTGCGCGCTTCCTCTCCCTCTTGGGTATATGGGTCGCGTAAATCATATTCACCGTCCGCACTTGTAGGGGGAAACCTACATCCTCTGTTGTTCGGGCGGGTCTCTTCCTCGTCGTCGCTATTTAGCCCCTTGTCATTGTGTTTGGCAATTAACTTGCTAGCCTGCTGAACACCCAACAATCTCTATTGGTGTGATTAGCTGGCTTTTCGGGTGCCATGTATCCGCATGAGCGGTCGAGTATTCTGTCCAGATTGGACGGGCCGGAGGTTTTTTTTAAATGGCTTCTTCCGCTGACGGGTTTGAGCCTCGGAATCCGCATTGACCGCCAGATCCTCTTTGTCGCCGCCGCTAATACGGGCGCTTTGTTTTTATTCGACGTGACTGCCGTGATTGTCCTTGGTGTCCGGACTGCCGAATTTTTGCGGAGATTATTGCTGCGGGCTAGCCAGCTATCCTCTCCCGCATAAAGCGGGTCATTAACGATGTGAGGGCTGCCATGGATTTCGGCTTCTCCTGCCCCAGGTGCCGGGCTAGCCATTCGTCCCGGATGTTGTGTTTGAAGGCTGCAAGGGCCTCCGCATCCGGATAATGGACGATTTGATTTTTCTTCGTCAAGAATCGTGTCCCGAACTGTCTGGCCGATTCATCTGGCTGCTGAATAATGTGGCTTAGGTCATCGGCGTCTGGTGGTCGCATCGTATGTACCTTGGAAGTTATCCAGAACGCGCCTCGTGTCTTCCCAACACCCAATCGACTCTGCGGGCAGGCTGTTAAGCCAATGCCGAGCTGGTCCTTTAAGCTTGAGGGAGATATTTGATGGCGTGCGGATCGTCACGCCATGGGCCATATGGATGTGGAGAAGATAATCTTGATCCACACTTCGGGGTCGATTGTGCCATCGTAAGATTCAATGTTCACAGGTTTGAACCCTTCGGGATCGATGATCCATTACTTCATCGATGAAGCATAACGGGTGTCTGGCGCCCAGATTGAGGCAATATCGCGACGCAGCTCGAGGGAGCGCTGTCTCTGTGTTCGGACCCGCCGGCGTTATGTCCGGCGCGACGGTATTCGTCGTGGTCGTAAAGCGCCCACGTGATCCATAGATGGATCTGGATTGCCTTGCTTTGTCCTCCAAGATGTCTCGCAAGTCCGGCGCATTCCCTTTTGCTTCAGTACTCTGGATCGATGTCGGGTACGGTCTTGGCTGGGCCTTGAATGCCTCTCCGTCGCGACCACGGGCGGTCGGTCAGCCATGTCGCAAGCGCCGGTGATAAAGGTATGTATGCTTCCTCCTCTAATCGGGGAGCAGCTTGCGCCTTGGGTAACTTTTGAGGGAGTTTGAGTTTATACTCTTGACGCGAGGACCTCGGTCCATCGATTGGCTAGCGATCTTGATCAGCTTGAAGCTGTTGCTGCTTTTTCTTTAGGCTATTTGCCGTGGCTATGAGATCTGCGCTGAAGCGCTCTTGTTCGACGGATCCTCGGGTATGACGAATTCATCATCGCTGAGGCTCGCTTCGTCTTCGGAGGGAGGCATATAGTTATCTTCCTCAACCCCTTAAATGCCCGCCGCCTGTCGTGAGGGCTTGCTTGCGTCCTCCTCGCGCTGAGTCTTGCGGGAGGGATCGTCTTCGGCACTCTCGAGTGTTATTGTCTCCCGTGCGGATTCTCCATTCTTGTTGTGGCGGGATTTAGAGCGGCGCCACGACGCCGGGCGTTTAGGCTGCTTCTTCAAAGAATCTTCCTCCGCTGCTTTTTTCGCCATCCCTTCCTTTGGGGTATCCACCATGTAGACGTCGTATGACGAGGTGGCCTTCCAAAGTCCGTGGGCGCTGGGTCTGATCGTCTCCGGCATCATCGTCCATAGCGCCGATGTCCTCGAGTCGTAGTCTAGCATGTCGGTTAGATCCTCGGCAGCTGGCTACAAAGTGGGTGGTGGGCGGGCTCAATTTCTTCGCCGTCCAGAACTCCACCGCCCCGCCATAGTCCGGCCAGGATTCTCCTGATAGCGAGAGATGCTTCAGGGAATTCAGGATATCGCCAAAAGGCGAGTGTTGAAAGATGTCCGCGGCGGTGAATTCCATGACCGGCGCCCAATCTGGCTTAATTGGCGGGGGCGCGGGAGGCTCGGAGTCCGGCGAGGAGTCCGGCGTCTCGGGATCATGAGTTTCGCAAGGGACAAAATCGGTGTTCGGCTCCATCGCCGTAGATGTTGAAGCCCCCGGGGCGGTGTCTATCCACCGACCCTCGTCATGGGCAATCGGCTCCGGGCAAGCAGCCGGGGCAGATTCAAATCGCGCCACCAAAGCACCGTCCGCGGCAGAGCCAGATCATGCCCATCGTCGCAGCGTGGCGCTTGGTAATGGCTCGAGTCCGTCAAGATCAAGTCTCGGCGGTCATCGGCCGTGAAGTTTAAACTTCGAATCGACTGACGGCCAGGGCGAAGCTTCGATCTGCTCCAGATGGCCGAGAGTTGGCCCGCAGCGCAAAGCCGCCGAATCTGAAGATCTGTCCGGGAGAAAAGTCTCACCACGGACAGCGTTGAAGGTTGAAGAAGCCATCGAGCCTATCGGTGACGACACGAGGAACTCTCAATGAAAGCACCAATGTCGGTGTCAAACCGGCGGATCTCGGTAGGGGGTCCCGAATCAAGCGCCTAGGCGGATGGTAACAGGAGACGAGGGACACAATGTTTTTACCTGTGTTCAGGCCCTCTCGATGGAGGTAATACCCTCGTCCCGCTTGATTAATATTGATGATATGGGTAGTACAAGAGTAGATCTACCACGAGATCAAGGAGGCTAAACCCTAGAAGCTAGCCTATGGTATGATTGTTGAGATGTAATGTTGTGTCCTACGGACTAAAGCCCTCCGGTTTATATAGACACCGGAGAGGCTAGGGTTACACAGAGTCGGTTACAATGGTAGGAGATCTACATATCCGTGTCGCCAAGCTTGCCTTCCACGCCAAGGAAAGTACCTTCCGAACACGAGCCGGAGTCTTCAATCTTCTATCTTCGTAGTCTGGGAGTCCGGCGGATATTGATAGTCCGGCTGTCCGGACACCCCCTAGTCCAGGACTCCCTCACTCATCATAAGCGAGCACTCGTGGCGACCCGTATACGAGTTCCGTGGGGAGAACTGCCTCTGCTCCGTAGACAAGAGCAAAGGTGTCCGGCGGTGGCTCGATTTGGCGTCGTCTGATCGACCAAAGAACCACCGGCACCGCCGATCCAATTCCTTCCGCACTTGTGCAGCCTGTCGAAAGTTCTGGTCTTGAGCCCGCGTAGCACTTCAGCGTTCGCCCTCTCCGCTTGACCGTTGCTTCTCGGGTGAGCAACAGAAGCGAAACAGATCTTGGTGCCAAGATCTTGGGCGTACTGCATGAAGGTGTGGCTTGTAAACTGTGTGCCATTGTCGGTAATGACCCTGTTAGGGATCCCGAAACGGCAAACAATCGACCTAAAGAACTTGACTGCTGATTGTGCTGTCACCTTCCTCACTGGTTCTACTTCCGGCCACTTTGTGAACTTGTCGATTGCAACGTACAAGTACTCAAAGCCCCCGACAGCTTCGGGGAAGGGCCGAGGATGTCGAGCCCCTGCATCAAAATGGCCAGGACAAAGGGATTGTTTGGAGAGCTTGAGCTGGTTGATGAATCTGTTTGGAATGAAACTGGCACACTTCACACTTGGTTGCTTGTGCAGTTGCGTCTTGGAGGGCGGTCGGCCAGAAAAAGCCTTGCCGGAAAGCCTTGCCGGCAAGTGCTCTTGCGCCAATGTGGTGACCACATAAGCCTCCATGTATTTCCGCCAACAGCTCTTGTCCCTCTTCCCGGGATATGCACTTCAATTTCACTCCGTTGAATCTTCTTCTGTACAGTATGTCGTCGACAAACTGGTACATACTTGATTGTCGGGCTACTTTTTCCGCTTCTTCTTGTTCCTCGGGAAGTTCTCCTGTTTGAAGGAAGTGGACTATTGGCTGTGCCCAGGTCGGAGCTGTGGCTCGACGACGAGGACTAAAGGCGCAAAGGCTTCTGCGGGGACACCCGCTTCGGCGGCAAGGATCTGGGATCCTGCCGGAGCGTGATGGTCTCCGGCAAGTGTGCGTGGACACATCTTGTCGGGGGTGCATGCCTCAACAACGCGAGCCCTGGGGCTCGTCGGAGGAGGCTGCTCCCCAACTCTTTCTGTGCTGAGCCTGGGAACCTTCTTGGCGGCGGTCTCTGGGAGCCCTGCCGGAAAGTGGTCGCCAACAGGCAATTTCCTCTTCTTATTTTGTCCAGCTGATGGCGTGACAGATGGTTGTGTTAGCTTGAGCACAAAAATCCCTGGTTCCACAGGCAATTTGAGCGCGGCACATTTTGACAGGCTATCTGCAATGTCATTCTGAGCCCTTGGGACATGCTCCATTTGCAGGCCATCGAAATGTCCCTCTAGCTTCCTCACTTCATCAATGTATGCCTCCATCAACGGACTCTAATAATCTTTGTTCACTTGACGGACGACAAGCTGCGAGTCACCCCTGACAACAAGCTTCTTGATCCCAAGTTCTGCTGCTATCCTGAGTCCGGCAAGCAAGCCTTCATACTCTGCAGTATTATTCGTTGCTTGCTCCTTGGGAAAGTGCATTTGGATCACATACTTGAGGTGCTCTCCGGTGGGGGCGACAAGTAGTACGCCCAGACCGGCGCCTTTGCAAGCGAGAAGGCACCATCAAAGTACATGATCCATTCTTTGCTAACTTCCTTGACGGGATGCTCTTCTCCGAGTTTCTTCATCCGTGTCGGCGTCCATTCTGCTATAAATTCTGCCAAAGCCCGGCTCAATGGTTGAAGTACTTTCAAATTTGAGGCCAAAGCTTGACAATTCCAAAGGCCCACTGACAATCCTGCCTGTGCTTCGGATTCTGCAGATCCTCTTCAGCCGAAAGCGAGTGACAACCGTGATCTCATGTGCGTGAAAGTAATGGCGCAGCTTCCTTGAGGCCATGAGTAGGCCGAAGCAACTTCGCGACACCGAGTACCTTGATCTAGCCCCGCAAAAGGGAACCGACAAAATAAATCGGGCGCTGCACCTTCTTCTTCGCTTTTCTTCCGCAATCGCATGAGATCCATCCTTGGTGGAGCCGAACTTGTCGGATCGGGGCTGGCCTGGCCGAGCTTGTCGGAGAAGCCCCCTTGTCGCCGGACTCGCTTGTCGTGGCGCTGGCTCATCACTGCCTCCTCCTCTCCGCCACTAACGCAGCACTAACCACTTGATTGGTTGCCGCCAGTATAGCAAAGAACTTCTCTTGTGGCTTAGGTGCGACAAGTGTTGGAGTGGAGGACAAATATTTCTTCAAGTCTTGCAGCGCAGCCTCCGCTTCCGAGTCCATTTCATGGGACCCGCCTTTTTCAAGATTTTGAAAAATGGCAGGGCGCGTTCAGCAGACTTGGAAATGGATCTACTAAGAGCAGCAACGCAGCCAGCAAAGCCTTCGCACATCCTTGACGCTTTTGGTGCTTCAATTTGCTCAATGGCTTTGATCTTGTCGGGATTGGCTTCAATCCCCTCTCGAGATTAAAAGAACCCGAGAAGCTTGCGGAAGGAACTCCAACACACACTTCTCGGGTTCAACTTGAGATTGACCTTGCGCAGATTTGCAAAAGTCTCATCCAAATCTTGGATCAGAGTCTCTTTGTCTTTGCTTTTGACCACTATGTCATCCATGTAAGCTTCTACATTTCTGTGCAACTGTGGCTCAAAAGCATGGCTAACTACTCTTGCAAATGTCGAACCAGCATTCTTCAACCCGAAAGGCATCCGTACGAAGCAATATGTGCCACACGGAGTAATGAATGCGGTTTTCTCCTCATCCTCTTCTGCCATGAAGATCTGATGATATCCCGAGTAAGCATCAAGAAATGAGAGCAGATCACATCCTGCCGTGGAGTCTACAATCTGGTCAATGCGTGGCAAAGGGAATGGATCCTTGGGGCAGGCTTTATTAACATCGGTGAAGTTGATGCAAAGCCTCCATTTCCCGTCGCTTTGGCGCACCGACTCATCGGGTTAGCTAGCCACGTTGGATGCAGACTCCTCGGACCAGCTGCTGCTTCCAACTTCCCGATCTCTCTCGCTATGAACTCTTGACGCCTCTCGCTTGTTTTCGACTTTTTACTTGACGGGCGGCGTGAGGGCAGACGGCAAGGTGGTGCTCGATTACTTCCCTGGGAACGCCGGGGATGTCGGATGGTTGCCATGCAAACACATCGACATTCGCCCGCAGGAAAGCAACGAGCGCGCTTTCCTATTTAGGATCAAGCGTGGCACTGATGGTGAAGGTACCACCAGTGCCGTCCTCCTTGGCGGCCACCTTCTTGGTCTTTGGCGAAGTTATCTTTGCCTTCTTGCACTTGCCGGCGGAGCTCGATGGCGCGTCCTCGACGGCAGCGCAGCGCTCCGGGGAGGTGCGCTTGCCGGAGTGGGCACCAGAGCTATCCTTGCCGGACTTGGCCTTCTTCTTCCCCCGGGGAGCTTCGGCGGCAAGTGGCTTGCGCTCTGCCACGGCTGCTGCTTCCCGGTAGATCTTGTCGGTGCAGATAAGCGCATCCTTCTTGTCACCTTGGACAGAAATGACACTTATCGGACCAGGCATCTTAAGCACGTTGTAGGCGTAGTGAGAGGCTGCCATGAACTTGGCGAGCGCAGGACGGCCTAATATCCCATTGTAGGGCAACGGGATATCAGCAACATCGAATGTGACTTTCTTTGTCCTGAAGTTCAGCTCGCTGCCAAACGTTACTGGCAGTGTGATCTTCCCCTTTGGCTTGCTCCTTCCCGGATTTATCCCTTGGAATGTACCAGTTTCTTGAGCTCATTGTCGGGATTTGGAGTTTCTTGACGCTCATGAGGAAATCAGGTTCAGCCGGCCCCGCCGTCAACCAACATCTTCGTGACCTTGAGGTTGCGGATTGTTGGTGAGACCAACATCGGCAAGCAGCCGACCGCGGTGACGCGATCGGGATGATCCTCAACGTCGAAGATGATGGGCGTGCCGGACCACTTCAGGGGCTTGCGCGACTCGACGGACGGCTCCGCAGCATTTACCTCTCGCACCCACTGCTTGAGTTGGCGGTGCGAGGCGTGCAGGGAGGCGCCACCGTCGACGCATAGCACCTCTGTTGCCTTCTGAAACTCTTGGTCTTCAGCCTCATCTTCCTCCATTTCATCTTCATCATCCTCATCTTCATCCTTGTCGCAGCCCCCGGGAGGCCTGTCTCCTTGCCGCGGCTTAGCCTTGCCGCGGTGCCCTCCCCGGACGGGAGGTTTCTTGCCGGATCCTCCGCCGCCTCCCTGAGCCCGCTCCTTGTCGCGGTGCTCGTACTCAGCTTTCTGCAGCTCTGCCATCTGCTCCACTTTCTTGCAGGTTTGGAGATCATGGCCCTTGGTATGGTGAATCTTGCAATACCGCTTGCCGGAGCTATCCTGCTTGTCGGCGGCTACCACGGCCTCGCCGGAGTCATCGGCTTTGGCCTTGTCGGAGCCACCTCCGTTGCCGGAATGCTCAACAGCTAGCACATCCTTGGCCTTTCTCTTCCTGTTGTTCCGCCGCCGGTTCCTCCTTGCCGGGGTGGCATCCTCACTGTCAGACCCTTCTGCTCCTGCAATCTCTCCGGGAATCTTCCTCCCTTCCTCAGCCCGTGCACATTTGTCGGCCAGAGCATAGAGCTCACTGACATCTCTGATCTTGCTCATCGCCATCTCCTCCTCATCACGTGGTTTGCGCCGTTACGGTGGAACGCGCCGATAACCGCGCGGGTGGACGTCGATGTTCTTGCCGCACTTGGCTGAATCTCTGTATGTACTTGCGCTAGGCTCCCCTTCCTTCCGGGCGAGCAAATGCGTGTCGCTTTCTGGCCGTGGGGTTTATGGCCACTGTGAAGGCGCCGACAAACCGGTGACATAGGTCCGCCCATGAAGAGATGGAGCCGTCCGGCAAGTGCATGAGCCAAGATCGGCGTTGGGCTTGAGTACCGGCGGGAAGTAGTTGGCGAGATCTTCTCGTCGCGCCCTCGGCAGCCTCGCACCGCGATGGTGTAGATCTTTGAGGAACTCCGACGGATGTATCCTGCCATCATACTTCTCGCACGCGTCGGCTTGAAGTTCTTGGTTTTGGGCCACCGGACTTGCCGCAGCTCACGGGTGAACGCAAGGCAACCTGCCACAGACTGACAAGTCGCCCGCTCCCCTAGTGCATGCATCGGCGACAAGGCCCAAAGACGCTGGTCGATTGACGTCGCGTTCCCTCCTGCGCTCGATCGAAAAGCGTGCGTCTTCGTGTTGCCGTTCTTGGAGAACGTGGCGCTGATCACGGTGAGTTCGCGGGTCTGACGACGCAGTGGAGTCGGCGTCGGGGTTGGCCCGGCGAGCTGGCGATCTTGGCCCTCGGGGCTGGGAGCGCACGGAGGTGGCACCCCCAGTGGTCTTGTCGGCGCCGGCCTGCGCCTGGGTGTCTTGCCGGGGCCTCGACGCGCTCGGTCGCCGGGGCTTGTCGCCATTGGCGAAGCCGATGAGGCTGTAAATGGTCATCCTCCAGTCGTCGATCTTGTGCGCGCCGGAGGGTAGTCTAGAAGCAGTAGGCTCGGGCGGCGCTTCCTCGGCTGTCTTGGGTGGCGGTGGCGGCGAGCGGCGCGAGCACGGATGTGCTTGGACTCCCAATCGGATTGGGGTGCAACACCCGTCCGGCGACAGATACCTCGCTTCGCGCCCGGCATGCGGGCGTGCATGCTGACCTCGAGCGTCCCGCGACCCACCAGCTTGGCCTTGCTCCAACGCGAGCACGGTGCTAGGGGCACCGGGGCGTTGTCGACCTTGCACCTCCTGAGAAGGGTGCGGTGTCTGCACCGTCGCCGACGCTTGCGGGGCCTTGTTTTTGGATCTGGTGACGACGTGAGTCCCACCGTCGGCGCCCGCTCCTCCGCCGGCGTCCACTCCACCGCCTGTTTGCTCCGGCGGTGGCGGTGGGATTGATGTAGACGGAGCGGCCACCTCCGAAGGTTTCTTCTTCGGTGGCACGCTGACGAAGATGTTGATGCTGCGCGTGCAGAGACCGGATCAGATGCTCACGACCTCGACGCACCCCTACCTGGCGCGCCAAAGATGTCGGGGTGAGTCTCTCTCTATGGCCTCGAGCACCTATGGGGCACGGGGGCCCCTTCTAGTCCGGCGAGGGAGCGGAGGGCGTGCGCAGAGCAGATCGAGGTCACGCGCGCGCGGGGGAGACGGGCGATTTTTTACCCAGCTTCGGGGCTCTCCGGAGAGATAAAACCCCTACTGCTGCTTTGTGTTTCTTATTTGATCTTGCTCGAGCATGCGAGCGTATGGTGGTGTTGTGGGTGTCGAATGGACCGAACCCCTTCTACGTGCACATGGGTCTCCTTTTATACTCAAGGGGCATCCACGGTGGCAGCGTAGGAAGAGGGGTAGAAAGGTAAAATCGCAGGTTGGTACAACATGACCAACAATGACCCCTACCTAACTCGACGGGGGACAAGGGCATTAAATGCCCGTCTGTCGTGCCCAACAAGGCAGGGGAGTGACTGCTAAGTGAGCCACCGTTGCCACAATGGCGTCTCTGTCGGCTCCGTTTGCCACCTCGCCCGCATGATCACGTAGTGCCTCGCCACGTGCCCTTGGGATGGCTCTTGATGACCGTCGCGCGGATGTGCTGGAGTTTGGGTGGCAGCCTTGCATGCAAAGTGCCTTGCCGCTGCCCTTCTCTCGTTGGGCGGCAAGCTTGCCGGCCGTCGGGCCTTTGCCGGACGCTTGGGCGCCCGGCGGCAAGTCTTCGGTGATGCCTTGGCGGCCTTCCCGCAAGCTCCTCTTGCCGGGGCCTTCGTTTTCTTTGGTTAATACTTTGTTCTTGAATGACAGTAGTAGGTGTGATGGAGGGTCTCGACGGGCGTCCGGCAAGCCTTGCCGCGGGGTGTTGCGACCGCCCGTGCACAAGTTCGGGGTACTAAGGTACCCCTACTTTAGTACACCGACATACTCGCTAAGCATCGGGGCGGCGAATGGCGACGACAAGGTCATGGCAAACTGGTTCCCATGGCTCTTAAGGACGGGGCACGCTCCTGGCTCATGCACCTCCTGAAGGGATCGATCTCCTCTTCGGATGAGCTCCGGGAGTGGTTCATCGCCAACTTCCAAGGCACCCGTGACTGCGCCCTCACCATTAATGACATGTGACACGTGAAGTAGCAGTCGGGCGAGACTCTCCACAAGTACATTCAGTTCTTCACCCAGGTCCGCCGCAAGATCCTGAAAGCCTCGGACGAAGCCATCATCTGGCATTCACCGAGGGCGTCACGAACATCAAGATGAGCGAGGAACTCGCCATCCACGATGACCTGTGCTGGGTGCTGGAGATGTTCAACTTGGCAAACAAGTGCGCCAGGGCTGAAGAGGGCCGCCTCTCCCTCCTCAAGCACCCATACGTCGACCCTGAAGATAAAAAGGCGAAGGCCAAGGAAGTGAAGCGCAAGGGCCCCACCATGCTGGCAGCAGAGCCCGAGATTAAGCGCGGCCATGACCGCAATGAGACCGCCAAGGACAGCCGCCCGTTCTGCTTCTTCCACAATGTTCACACCCACAACACCGACGACTGTCATGAGATCAGGGTGCTCCGGAATGAGCGCCTGGGCCACCGCCTCGAGCGCGGTGATCGTGGCTTCGGTTGCGGAGGAGGCCGCGATGGAGTCCGCTGGGACAACCGCAACCCTCGTCAGGGCTGGCGCGACCAGCCTCGTGATGGTGGTTGGAGCGATCAGCCTTGCGACAGCCCTTGGCGTGATCAGCCTCGTGAGGCCCGTCCTCAGGGCAACATCAGCCTCGTGAGGCCCGTCCTCAGGGCAACATCAGCCTCTCTCCGCTACCGCCACCACCGAGGAGGAATGACGACAACCATTAGGATGATGGGGTTGGGGGCTACCAGGATCCTCGCGCGATTGCCTGCATCCTCAGCGGTGCCCAGGCACCCGCCTCAAACCGTGTCTTTAAGCAGTTCTCTCGTGAGGTTAATGGGACCTCCTGAGGATCGAAGCCGTGCGGCCCCTCAAGTGGTCACAGTACGCCATCATGTTCGACTCCAAGGACCGCCTCAGGTGCGCAACCACCACCGGTGTGCTCCCCATGTTGTGCATGTCCACCATCAGCAACGTCTCCGTCACGAAGACCCTCATCGATGGTGGTACTGGCCTCAATGTGCTCTCCGTCGAGACCTTCAAGACCCTTCAAGTGTCGTATCATCATCTCATGTCCACCAGGCCATTCTCTCGGGTGACTGATGGCTCCATCGCCCCCCTAGGCCCAGTGCGCCTCCCTGTCACCTTTGGCAAGAACGACAACTACCATACTAAGCTCATTAACTTTGACATGTCCCACATCGGCCTCCCGTACAACGCCATCCTTGTGTACCATGCCCTCGCCAAGTTCATGGCGGTGACTTACCATGGCTACAACGTCCTCAAGATGCCAAGGTTCAGCAGCATCATCACGGTCGCCTGTGATGAGAAGGATGCAGTTTGCTCCCTTGAGCATGCCTACCGTGCCCCGCGGCGGCCGAAAACCCTAATGACGAAGGTGGCATTCTGCCTCCTGGGGCCACCCCTGCAAAGAGGAAGCGGCTCCTCCCGAAGAGTCGTCCTAAGGCCAGATGGCACCCGCCAATGACGCCTCGGGCTCTACGCCTGCTGTCGAGGCGCCTCTTCCTTCTGCATAGGAAGGCGTGTCCGATGCCTTCCTCAGGACGGGCTCGGGGGCTTTCGTCTGGAGAGCCTCTGACTTGACCAGCACGACGAGGGAGGTGCTTGGGCACCACTTGGAGGCGTGCCTTGACGTGCGCCCCCACATGCAAGGAGCACGGGTGAGGCGCCAGGAGCACAAGAATTCATCACCAAGGCGATCGAGGAACTTCAGGAAGTGCAAGCCATGCATGGCAAGCGGCGCCCTGCATGCCCTGCCAGTGCAGCTGCTGCCCTTGACATGGGTGGCGAGCTGCGCGTCTGCGTCAACATCCCGGGCCTTAACAGGGCCACTTCTCAGGACCACTTCTGGCTGTCTCGCGTCGGCCAGAGCAGGGGCTACCCCTGCAACTATGTCTGCATGCTTTTTGGCCTGCTGAACATTGGCGCCTCGCACCAGCTCCTGGCGCAGCATGCTATGGTGTCTCACGAGGCTCGACGATTGGCGGTGGTGGATGCATGACACTCGGAGGTGGTGTCCCGGGAGGCCACGGACCCTCGCGAGGCTCCTGAGCCTCCGGAGCTGTCTGACTCGTGAGGAGCAAACCTCCATGGCACGCTTCTTCAGCTTCCTCGACGCTTCTACGACACCGGTGCAAGGTGACTTTTTGGTTTGTATAATTGAGGGCGCCCCTTGGGCTGCATTATCCTCAGGCTGCTAGGCCCGTTCCTGCAGTTGTATTGTTTTGCTCATGTAGCAAAGCTGGTTATGCCTTGATAAAAATTTCCTGATAATTGGACCTGTGTGCTTGGTGCCTCGTCGCCATGAATGTTGCCGCACCCGCACAATCGCGCCCTCGGTTGCCTCATGATTAAGGGCTGGCACGACATCTGTTCTTGGGTTCGTCCCTGCAGCCTTGTTAAATCCAAGCTACAGAGGTCTGTCTCGCGGGCCAGCTCTCATGCACGTCACCTCCCGGGGTCCTTGGTGCCTTGTAATCCCATGAGATCATCGAGGGTAGGTGAGTAGGGGCGCGTGGCCCGGTTCATACAACCACAATTCGGTGCTTTGCCGCTTCAGGAGCCGCGCACCGAGTGTTCTTCCTTAGAGTGTTGCATGAGAAGTGTTGGCACGGTGTCTGTCCTTAGGTCCATCCCTGCAGCGTTGACAAACCCAAGTGATCAAGCTCTATCTGGCGGGCCGGCCCCATCCACATCACCTCCTATGGGTCCTTGGTGTTTGGCCTTCTCATGCAATGACCTCCAGATGTTCGCCCGGCGCAGGTCGCCCCCATCACTCAGGTTTCATAAGCACGCTCCACGCCAAAATTTAGGCACAACTGAAAGTGCAACTATCCCTAGGTGGTTTTGGTAATTCCTAACAACATATAGCTCATTGAGCTAACATCATTCCAAGATGAATATTTCAGGAAAATCTCAATGAATGGCATGGCATGGATGAGAAAAGTGGATCCCTCAAAATGCTAAGGACAAAAGGATTGGCTCAAGCTCAAAAGCTCAAGACTCTACATTTTATATTTTAGTGATCCAAGATCACATTGAGTCTATAGGAAAAGCCAATACTATCAAGGAGGGAAGAGGTGTTGCTTAATGAGTTTCTTGCTCGACAGTGCTTAGTGATATGCTCCAAAACCCTCAGCTACATTCTCACATCCACATATGACCTAAACCAATAGTCAAACTCGGCCCGACCGATTCTTTCTATCCGGCGCCACCGGGTAAAGATGTCATAGCAACTGCCACAAACCCTAGGCAAATCGGTCTCACCGATAGGGATCTCGGTCCCACCGAGATGGGATTGTAATCTCTCTGTTTCCCTTCGTAACGTTTCGGTACCATCGAGATGAGAGATCGGTCCCACCGAGATTGCAATGTAAACTCCCTGTTTCCTTTTTGTAACATTTCGGTCCTACCGAAATGAGCGAATCGGTCCCACCGAGTTTACCTGGCCAACTCTCTAGTTAGCTTATTACCAAAATCGGTCTCACCGAGTTTGTGTAATTGGTCTCACCGAGATTACGTTATGCCCTAACCCAAACCATATCGGTCCTACCGAGTTGCATGTCGGTCCTACCGAAAATCCTAATGGTCACTAGATTTGTTGAATCGGTCCGACCGAGTTTATCAATTCGGTCCCACCGAGTTTGGCAAGTTGTGTGTAACGGTTAGATTTTGTGTGGAGGCTATAAATACCCCTCCACCTCCTCTTCATTTGTGGAGAGAGCCATCAGAACAAACCTACACTTCCAACTTGCTGTTTCTGAGAGAGAACCACCTACTCATGTGTTGAGGCCAAGATATTCCATTCCTACCATATGAATCTTGATCTCTAGCCTTCCCCAAGTTGCTTTCCACTCAAATCTTCTTTCCACCAAATCCAAATCCTGTGAGAGAGAGTTAAGTGTTGGGGAGACTATCATTTGAAGCACAAGAGCAAGGATTTCATCATCAACACAACATTTGTTACTTCTTGGAGAGTGGTGTCTCCTAGATTGGCTAGGTGCCACTTGGAGCCTCTGACAAGATTGTGGAGTTGAACCAAGGAGTTTGTAAGGCCAAGGAGATCGCCTACTTCGTGAAGATCTACCGCTAGTGAGGCAAGTCCTTCGTGGGCGACGACCATGGTGGGATAGACAAGGTTGCTTCTTCGTGGACCCTTCGTGGGTGGAGCCCTCCGTGGACTCGCGCAACCATTACCCTTCGTGGGTTGAAGTCTCCATCAACGTGGATGTATGATAGCACCACCTATTGGGACCACGACAAGAACATCTGTGTCTCCAATTGCGTTTGAATCCTCCAAACCCTTCCCTTTACATTCTTGCAAGTTGCATGATTTACTTTCCGCTGCTCATATACTCTTTGCATGCTTGCTTGAATTGTGTTAAGATTGCTTGACTTGTGCTAATAAAGCTAAAATCTGCCAAAGACTAAAATTGGGAAAAGGACAAGTTTTTATTTGGTCAAGTAGTCTAATCACCCCCTCTGGACATACTTTCGATCCTACAAGTGGTATCAGAGCTTTGGTCTCCACTTTCTTTGATTTCCATAGCTTTTGGTGGTCATAGCGTTGGTTTCATAACCTAGGAGAGTATGGCGTCTAGCGAGGGAAATCGTCACCGTAGAGGTCCTTACTTTGATGGTACTAATTTTGCTAGTTGGAAGCATAAGATGAAAATGCATATTCTTGGACATAACCCCGCCGTTTGGGCTTTTGTGTGTATTGGCTTGCAAGGTGAATTCTTCGATGGGAGAGAACCGAACTGTGAAGCTAGCGCAAAAGAGTTGAAGATGCTGCAATACAACGCTCAAGCTTGTGATATCTTCTTCAACGGATTGTGCCCCGAAGAATTCAACAAAATCAGCCGTCTTGAGAATGCAAAGAAAATTTGAGATACTTTGATTGATATGCATGAAGGTACGACTCCATCAAGGAATCCAAGTTGGACGTGCTCCAAAGTCAATTTGACAAGTTCAAAATGAAGGATGGTGAAGGTGTCGCTAAAATGTACTCTAGGCTTGTTCTTATCACAAATGAGATTGCCGGCTTAGGAAGTGAAGAGATGACCGGCAAATTCATCATCAAGAAGATCCTAAGAGCTTTGGACGGAAAATATGATACCGTGTGCACATTGATCCAAATGATGCCCAATTACAAAGATCTCAAGCCAATGGAAGTCATTGGAAGAATTGTTGCTCATGAGATGTCACTCGAGGATAAGGAGGAACTTCACAACAAGTCAAGTGGTGCTTACAAAGCCTCATGTGAAGCCCCTACATCATCAAGTGAGAAACAAACCTTCAATGAAGAATTGAGCTTAATGGTGAAGAACTTCAACAAGTTCTACAAGAATAGAAGCAAAGAAAGAAGCTCCAAGTCAAGGTCCTACAATGACAAAAGATCTTCTAGTCAAGAGCGCAATTGCTACAATTGTGGGTGACCCGGACACTATTCCAATGAGTGTACAACACCCTACAAAAGAAGAGAAGAACCACCCAAGAGGAGAAGTAGAAGAGAAGAATCACCACCAAGAGAGAGGAGGAGTAGAGATGATATTTATGAATGAAGAACATCCCGGAGAAGCAAGGATTCAGAGAGGAAGGACAAGTCATCGATGAGCTAATCAAAACGAAGACATCAACCTCATGTTGGTGAATGGGTATCCGGCTCCGACTCCGACAATCACTCCGAGAGAAGCTATCACTCCGACTCCGAATATACTCAAGATGAAGGTGTTGCTGGTCTAGCACTTCTGTCAACCAACTCCTACGACATATTTGATTCACCAAATGAAGGACTTGGAAGATGCTTCATGGCTAAAGGCCCAAAGGTAACACACCCCAAGTATGTTGATTTCAATAGTGATGAAGATGACTTGTTAGGTGATGATGATTTACTTGTTGACAGCTCTAGTGATGAATACTATGATGAAACGTCAATTAATCATGCTAATCAAGATAAAACGAATGACAATGATAAGGAGAAGATTGAGATTCTAACTAAAGAACTAAACACTCTTAAGTTAGCTCATGAAACTATCTTAGAAGATCATCGAGAACTTTTAAGGACTCATGAGAAGTTACGCTTTGAAAAGCTCAACCTTGAGCAAGAGCATGAGTTCTTAAAGGCAATAAATGATGATATCCCTAAGAAAAGTTCTTCTTACATTGCCAAGCGTTTACTCTTATCTACTTACATGCCTCAAGTCAAGTCCATTAACAAGAACAAGAAGATTCTTCCTCTAGTAGTAACAATAATCATGCTAAATCCAATGTTGTTGCTTCTAGTAGTTCTCTTGATTCCACTAATGATTCTCTTAGCCAAGTTACACTTGAGCAAGAAAATAGCTTCTTGAAGGGAATTATAGAGAAAGGTGTTTACAAGAGCCTTGCCGGGAGTAAGCAATTTGAGGAAATTGTACGCAAGCAAGTAGGCACCGGAAGAACCAAGGTGTTGGTTTTGAACGGAAGTTCAATGCCAATGGAGTTGAGCGGGAAGAAGATCAATACCCCAAGACGAAGTTTGTTCCTCAACACGAGAAGTATTATCCTACTTCCTTCAAGGGGACACAAGCTCAAGATGATCTTCCACCACAAGACCACAAGCAAAAAGGCAAGGACGAGCTTCAAGAGGAGATTGATGCATTTGAAGAAGCTCCTAAGGCCTTGGTCAAGTGGGTTCCCAAGACTACATCAAGCTCTACTTCATCAAGTACGACTACAACTCCAAGGATTCCCATCAAGATGATGTGGATCCCGAAGAAGAAGAACTAGAGGATTCTTGAGGGTGACTTCGCCAACATACTTCACTCATATCATTTTGGCAACAACAAGTGCAATCAACTTTCACATCTTGCACTAGTTCAAGGAGTCACAAACCCTCTTGTTGGTAAGACAAGGGACAAGGTAACCTAATGCTTTCATAGACATCATCTTGTGTGTGCATCACTCTATGTCTATGGACATCCTTGTTTGTTCCTTGTGGGACTAACCCGTGTAGGTATTGAAAGTGCAACTCACTCCAAAGGATTGCTCCAAATGATCTTCATCAACGTTGAGCATCCACATCTTCCACACCTACATGAAGTCATCATCGACAAAACCCAAGGTTAGTTCATCCCTCTAAGGGGGGATCTCACATCTAGGGGGAGCTTAACTCTAAGAATTGAGTCAAAGCAACTCTAATGGTGTGAACACATCAATGCATTATGTAAAAGTGGTAACCCCACTTGAGCTTAGATGATGAGTATGACCTATGATCAAATGTTCTCATTTGACTCCTAAGTCAATATACTCATATATAGATGACCTAGTCATCGCGAATTGTTTGATAGATGCTAGGATTGGTTGTGCATGCTTTGCCTCATATTTCATTTGCCATTTTATTGTGTGAGCATGTTGGTTGCATATTTCACTCATTCGAGGACATCCACTTGTTGTTTTTATTGATTGGCTTCTTTTTCTTTTGCCAAGTGGATGGACAAGAATGCCTAAGAACCTTCTCTAGCTATCTATGCTTTTCTTGTCTCAAACTCTATTCATGCTACATCACAAAATTTGATGAAGTCAGATTCGAACCACTCTGTGTGAGGAGCACTCAGAGTCCCCGATTCGTCATAGACTTAAACTTCCAAAACTTCTGTGTGCGTCTCGGTCTGACCGATTCTTCCATTTCGGTCATACCGAGATCACTAAGTCGATCTAAGTTTTCAATCTCAGTGCAACCGATTTGAACTTTTTGGTCACACCGAGTTGCTGTAACTGTCAACAGTTATGCATCTCGGTGCCACCGAGTTGTTCCACTCGGTCACACTGACAGGGTCGGGCTATATATATACCCACGGGCAAAAATTTGGAAACTTTCTCCGAACTCTTTCGCCCGCGCATAGCTTGCTCTGCCTCCAAGGTCTCCGGATCATCCTCCTCGTCGCCAGCCACCTCCAGTCGCTGGTCTCCGCCGCCATCAACGGAAATCATCCCCGCCGTTGCCGTCGTAGCGAGTTCTTTGCCAAACTAGGGTATGGACTCGATCACTGTGCTATCCCCGTCTGATTCCTAGCACATTGTGTTCGTCATGAATCTTGCCACGATTGAAACTATTCTATCCAGTCAAAACACTCCATAGATTAGAGGTGAATTGATAATTTAGGGTTAGGTTTCCGCCGAAACCAACTCGTACCCTCCGAGTTGTAGAACTCGATTCCACCGATTCGGCTAAGGCCATTGCACAAGTGATTCTCGGTCTGACCGAGAATTGCAAATCGGTGTGACCGAGTTCAGGACTTTGTGAAACCCTAGCAGTCTCGGTGCCACCAAACTGTGACTCGGTCTGACCGAGTTCACTAGTTAGGTTCCAAAAGCTGCTTCGGTATCACCGAGTTTGCAAATCGGTTGACCCGAAATGCTTTATGTGGAAAACTAAAACTAAGTTTTTGACTCATTCTTTTGCAAAAACCTCTGTATTTTGTGATGCTCATCCACTCTATCTAATCTATATCTATTCACAGGGTCTGCAGTCAGTGTTTGCAACATGTCTAATCAAAGTGACAGCCAGAACAGGGAAGAGGAGCAAATTCAGATGAGTGAGGACACTAGTCCCTCTAGCACCTCTGATGATGGTATCAGGAGCACCCCAAGCAACCTGCCCAAAGCTGCCACCAGGGCCAGAAACAAGAAAACCTTAGAATCTGAGGATGAAGACTATGTGGCAGTTGAGGATGAGGCCACTTCCAAGAACAAAGTGCTCAAAAAGGAGTATGTCTCAGCTGCATCCACTAAGCCAGGAGTGCAGAAGAAGGCACCTGCAAGAAGGATTCCCACTTCCATGAAGTTTACTATTGAGTCAGAAGATGAAGCTGCTGGCCAAGACAAAAAGAAAAAGAGAGTCAGAACCACTACTGCCAAAGTTCTTGGCAATCCCTCTATGAGGAGAGACTCTGAGGAAGAGGAAGAAGAGGTTGCTGCACCAGCACCCAAGGCTCAGAAGCTTATGGGTGATGCTATTAGGTCAGGGGCTGCATCATCAAAGCCCAAAGAAACACCCAAAGCTGCCTCCAAGCCCAAGATTGCACCAAAGAGGAATACCAGAAACATATCTGCTGCTGAGAAGAACAAGGCCCCAGTACCTGAGACTATTGCTGAAGAGGAAGATGATGAAGAGCATGTCTTGAGAAAGTTGAAGCCAAATATTCCCAATCATAATGATGCTCATCCTGTAGCTGAGAACATGAAGCTGAGAAAGGATGCGGGCCTCAGACAGTGGAGGTTGTCTAATCCTTATGCAATCAGGAGAAGGATTGTTGTTGACTACAGGTTCCATACTAAGGAACAGCGGGATTTCTATGAGACAGTGTTGTTGGACAAGAAACCTATAGTGTGTGACATGAGGTGGGTGGACTGGACCTACATGAAGGAGAATGAGGAACACTATCCTGGTGTGTATGACAGTTTCAGTTCTTGTGGAGTTGCAGACTTTGTTGTGTAGAAGCTCGCAAAGTGGAATGATGAGCTCATAATGCAATTCTACTCCACAGCACACTTCTATCCAGATGGCAGGATAGTATGGATGTCTGAAGGTACTAGGTACCAATCAACAATTGAAGAATGGGCAAATCTGATCAATGCACCTAAGGAGAAAGAAGATGACTTGGATGTCTATGCCAATAAGAAGATGGATCACAACACTATGGCACATATGTACAAGGAGATCCCAGATGCTGCAGTTGAGACGCATAAGTTTGGATCAGTACATTACCTTCTGTCAGGACTACCAACCATCAACTGGATCCTTAGGCATACTCTCTTGACCAAGTCAGGTGACCACAACATGATCAGAGGCCATGCAATAAACTTGCTACACTTATTTGATGTGCCACAGAAGTTCAAGGTCATGAGCCTCATAGTTGAGACTATCAAGGGGACAGCAGCTGACCAGAAGAGAAGTTGTGGGTATGCCCCACAGATCCAGGAGCTAATTAACTCCAAGATGGGCACAGGCACATACTTGTTGGACAAGGATCACATGCCTATCTATCCAGACTTTGAGGACAACCAAGTGGTTATGGATGAAGATGAACCATCTTCTGTGCATGCTCAAGCAAAGAAGGAGAAGGCAAGGACAGAGAAGGCTACCAAGATGCCAACAATGGAAGAGGCATCTCAGTACTTTCTGAAGAGCAAACAAGATCAGCTAGGCTACTTGATTTCATCCACTCTGAGGATTGAGAAGGGGCTGGCTACCTTGACTCAAAACCAGGAGAGCCTGGAGAGGATCATGGAGCAGAAGTTCTATGACTTGGATGTGAAGGTAACTGAGATCCAGTCTGTTGTTGAGCAGCTTCGGGATGATATGCAGGAGAGGAAGGGCAAGACAACCACTGATGCATTTGCCAAAGTGCCTAGAGCTCAGAGATCAGCTGCAGTGCCAGTGACAGACACCAGAGCCACTTCATCTGCACCAGCTATAGCTCCTACAGCTCCAGTGCAACCAGCTCCAGCACCTACACCTCCAGCTCCATCCACATCTACTGAAGTCTTCGTCCAAGGAGCCATCTCTACACCACCACCTAAAGATCAAGCCTGAGAGTCGATCTAGTGCTATGCATTTTCTATGAACTTTTTGGTAACTTGTTGCAAAGTGGGAGAAAAATGTATAGATCATAGGCTTCAAGAGAGAGTGTTGCTTTTTATTCTCTCTTGCTTTGGTGGTTGAACTTTATTTGCTTGTTTGAGATACTTTATGTCTGTGTGATACTTGGATGACCATGTGTTTGATCATATGCTACATTTATGCTTGTTGGATGACATTATCTCATTTATCTCTATATGATCATTCACTTTGCTTCATGATGAGTGCATGTATTCAATCATTATCATTTTGGGCGCTCCACCAAGATGTATGTGACATGGAAGAGTAACCCATGAGCCTAACTCTTTGTGTATTTGCAGTCCAAAGCAAATCTTAAACTATGCACAAATTTAGGGGGAGCTCTTTCTTATCACATACTTATCAAAGCGACAATGTTTTTCACTCTTATTATCATTTGTCAAAGCTTTGATCTATATGTTGTCATCAATTACCAAAAAGGGGGAGATTGAAAGTGCAACTATCCCTACGTGGTTTTGGAAATTCCTAACAACATATATCTCATTGAACTAACATCATTCCAAGATGAATATTTCAGGAAAAGCTCAATGAATGGCATGGCATGGATGAGAAAAGTTGATCCCTCAAAATGCTAAGGACAAAAGGATTGGCTCAAGCTCAAAAGCTCAAGACTCTACATTTTATATTTTAGTGATCCAAGATCACATTGAGTCTATAGGAAAAGCCAATACTGTCAAGGAGGGATGAGGTGTTGCTTAATGAGTTTCTTGCTCCATAGTGCTTAGTGATATGCTACAAAACCCTCAACTACTTTCTCACATCCACGTATGACCTAAACCAATAGTCAAACTCGGCCCTACCGATTCTTTCTATCCGGCGCCACTGAGTTCAGATGTCATAGCCACTGCCACAAACCCTTGGCAAATCGGTCTCACTGATAGGGATCTCGGTCTCACCGAGATGGGATTGTAATCTCTCTGTTTCCCTTCATAACGTTTCGGTACCACCGAGATGAGCGATCGGTCCCACCGAGATTGCAATGTAAACTCCCTGTTTCCTTTTCGTAACATTTCGGTCCCACCGAAATGAGAGAATCGGTCCCATCGAGTTTACCTGACCAACTCTCTAGTTAGCTTATTATCAAAATCGGTCTCACCGAGTTTGTGTAATCGGTCTCACCGAGATTACATTATGCCCTAACCCTAACCATATCGGTCCTACCGAGTTGCATGTCAGTCCCACCGAAAATCCTAATGGTCACTAGATTTGCTGAATCGGTCCGACCGAGTTTATCAATTCGGTCCCACCGAGTTTGGCAAGTTGTGTGTAACGGTTAGATTTTGTGTGGAGGCTATAAATACCCCTCCACCTCCTCTTCATTCGTGGAGAGAGCCATCAGAACAAACCTACACTTCCAACTTGCTGTTTCTGAGAGAGAACCACCTACTCATGTGTTGAGGCCAAGATATTCCATTCCTACCATATGAATCTTGATCTCTAGCCTTCCCCAAGTCGCTTTCCACTCAAATCTTCTTTCCACCAAATCCAAATCCTATGAGAGAGAGTTGAGTGTTGGGGAGACTATCATTTGAAGCACAAGAGCAAGGAGTTCATCATCAACACACCATTTGTTGCTTCTTGGAGAGTGGTGTCTCCTAGATTGGCTAGGTGTCACTTGGGAGCCTCCGACAAGATTGTGGAGTTGAACCAAGGAGTTTGTAAGGGCAAGGGGATCACCTACTTCGTGAATATCTACAGCTAGTGAGGCAAGTCCTTCATGGGCGACGGGCATGGTGGGATAGACAAGGTTGCTTCTTCGTGGACCCTTCGTGGGTGGAGCCCTCCATGGAGTCGCGCAACCGTTACCCTTCAGGGGTTGAAGTCTCCATCAACGTGGATGTACGATAGCTCCACCAATCAGAACCATGACAAAAACATCCTTGTCTCCAATTGCGTTTGAATCCTCCAAACCCTTCCCTTTACATTCTTGCAAGTTGCATGCTTTACTTTCCGCTGCTCATATACTCTTTGCATGCTTGCTTGAATTGTGTTAAGATTGCTTCACTTGTACTAAGATAGCTAAAATCTGCCAAAGACTAAAATTGGGAAAAGGACAAGTTTTTATTTGGTCAAGTAGTCTAATTACCCCCCTCTAGACATACTTTCGATCCTACAACAACCCACCTGGAGGTAGGACCTCCTGAGCCCCGGGCTGGCTCATGAGTGTCCAGATACACCTCCTCCAAGTTCTACTATGCTAGCCACGCATACAAACGAAACAGGGTTGTACACGCCTGGAGACTATAGCACAGAGCTCCCTACCCATGCCCAATGGAAGCCCCATGCTCAGCGTTGCTGGATACGGTCGTACTATGACCATGCCCACGCCCAGTGGAATCTCGATGCTCCGCGCTAGTGGATAAACAATTGAGGGTGCCCTATGGGTAGCATCAACCTCAAGATGGCCTCTTGGCTCTTCTGGCGGCACTGCTCGCGGCCTTCCCGGGCTAGACGCGAGAGGGGGGCTGCACATGATGCCTACGCTCAGGCCGAGCCTTGGATCACGGTGAAAGTGCAACTATCCCTAGGTGGTTTTGGTAATTCCTAACAACATATAGCTCATTGAGCTAACATCATTCCAACATGAATATTTCTGGAAAAGCTCAATGAATGGCATGGCATGGATAAAAAAAGTGGATCCCTCAAAATGCTAAGGACAAAAGGATTGGCTCAAGCTCAAAAGCTCAAGACTCTACACTCTATATTTTAGTGATCCGAGATCACATTGAGTCTATAGGAAAAGACAATACTATAAAGGAGGGATGAGGTGTTGCTTAATGAGTTTCTTGCTCCACGGTGCTTAGTGATATGCTCCAAAACCCTCAACTACTTTCTCACATCCACATATGACCTAAACCAAAAGTCAAACTCGGCCCTACCGATTCTTTCTATCCGGCTCCACCGAGTTCAGATGTCATAGCCACTGCCACAAACCCTAGGCAAATCGGTCTCACCGATAGGGATCTTGGTCTCACCGAGATGGGATTGTAATCTCTCTGTTTCCCTTCATAACGTTTCAGTACCATCGAGATGAGCGATCGGTCCCACCGAGATTGCAATGTAAACTCCCTGTTTCCTTTTTGTAACATTTCGGTCCCACCGAAATGAGCGAATCGGTCCCACCGAGTTTACCTGACCAACTCTCTGGTTAGCTTATTACCAAAATCGGTCTCACCGAGTTTGTGTAATCGGTCTCACCGAGATTACGTTATGCCCTAACCCTAACCATATCGGTCCTACTGAGTTGCATGTCGGTCCCACACAAAATCCTACGGTCACTAGATTTGCTGAATCGGTCTGACCGAGTTTATCAATTCGGTCCCACCGAGTTTGGCAAGTCGGGTGTAATGGATAGATTTTGTGTGGAGGCTATATATACCCCTCCACCTCCTCTTAATTCCTGGAGAGAGCCATCAGAACAAACCGACACTTCCAACTTGTTGTTTCTGAGAGAGAACCACCTACTCATGTGTTGAGGCCAAGATATTCCATTCCTACCATATGAATCTTGATCTCTAGCCTTCCCCAAGTTGCTTTCCACTCAAATCTTCTTTCCACCAAATCCAAATCCTATGAGAGAGAGTTGAGTGTTGGGGAGACTATCATTTGAAGCACAAGAGCAAGGAGTTCATCATCAACACACCATTTGTTGCTTCTTGGAGAGTGGTGTCTCCTAGATTGGCTAGGTGTCACTTGGGAGCCTCTGACAAGATTGTGGAGTTGAACCAACGAGTTTGTAAGGGCAAGGAGATCGCCTCTACCGCTAGTGAGGCAAGTCCTTCGTGGGCGACGGCCATGGTGGGATAGACAAGGTTGCTTCTTCGTGGACCCTTCATGGGTGGAGCCCTCCGTGGACTCGTGCAACTGTTACCCTTCGTGGGTTGAAGTCTCCATCAACGTGGATGTACGATAGCACCACCTATCGGAACCACGACAAAAACATCCGTGTCTCCAATTGCGTTTGAATCCTCCAAACCCTTCCCTTTACATTCTTGCAAGTTGCATGCTTTACTTTCCGCTGCTCATATACTCTTTGCATGCTTGCTTGAATTGTGTTAAGATTGCTTGACTTGTGCTAAGATAGCTAAAATCTGCCAAAGACTAAAATTGGGAAAAGGACAAGTTTTTATTTGGTCAAGTAGTCTAGTCACCCCCCTCTAGAGATAGTTTCGATCCTACAAGTGGTAACAGAGCTTTGGTCTCCATTTGCTTTGATTTCCATATCTTTTGGTGGTCATAGCCTTGGTTTCAAAACCTAGGAGAGTATGGCGTCTAGTGAGGGAAATTATCACTGTAGAGGTCCTTACTTTGATGGTACTAATTTTGCTAGTTGGAAGCATAAGATGAAAATGCATATTCTTGGACATAACCCCGTCGTTTGGGCTATTGTGTGTATTGGCTTGCAAGGTGAATTCTTTGATGGGAGAGAACCGAACCGTGAAGCTAGCGCAAAAGAGTTGAAGATGCTGCAATACTACGCTCAAGCTTGTGAATATCCTCTTCAATGGATTGTGCCCCGAAGAATTCAACAAAATCAGCCGTCTTGAGAATGCAAAGGAAATTTGGGATACTTTGATTGATATGCATGAAGGTACCGACTCCGTCAAGGAATCCAAGTTGGACGTGCTCCAAAGTCAATTTGACAAGTTCAAAATGAAGGATGGTGAAGGTGTCGCTGAAATGTACTCTAGGCTTTCTCTTATCACAAATGAGATTGTCGGCTTAGGAAGTGAAGAGATGACCGACAAATTCATCATCAAGAAGATCCTAAGATCTTTGGACGGAAAATATGATACCATGTGCACATTGATCCAAATGATGCCCAATTACAAAGATCTCAAGCCAACGGAAGTCATTGGAAGAATTGTTGCTCATGAGATGTCACTCAAGGATAAGGAGGAACTTCACAACAAGTCAAGTGGTGCTTACAAAGCCTCATGCGAAGCCCCTACATCATGAAGTGAGAAACAAACCTTCAATGAAGAATTGAGCTTAATGGTGAAGAACTTCAACAAGTTCTACAAGAATAGAAGCAAAGAAAGAAGCTCCAAGTCAAGGTCCTACAATGACAAAAGATCTTCTAGTCGAGAGCGCAGATTGCTACAATTGTGGGAGACCGGACACTATTCCAATGAGTGTCTGGCATCCTACAAAAGAAGAAAGAATCACCCAAGAGGAGAAGTAGAAGAGAAGAATCACCACCAAGAGAGAGGAGGAGTAGAGATAATCATTATGAGCGAAGAACATCCGGAGAAGCAAGGATTCGAAAGGAAGGACAAGTAATCAAGGAGCTACACAAAGCGAAGACATCAAGCTCATGTTGGTGAATGGGTATCCGCTCGGCTCCGACAATCACTCCGAGAGAAGCTATCACTCGACTCGAATATACTCAAGATGAAGGTGTTGCGGTCTAGCACTTGTGTCAACCAACTCCTATGACATATTTGATTCACCGAATGAAGGACTTGGAAGATGCTTCATGGC
This sequence comes from Aegilops speltoides, assembly GCA_021437245.1. Classification (NCBI taxonomy): domain Eukaryota; kingdom Viridiplantae; phylum Streptophyta; class Magnoliopsida; order Poales; family Poaceae; genus Aegilops; species Aegilops speltoides. The sequence continues at coordinate 325,477,029 of CM038147.1, read as the reverse complement.
TAAAGGCCCAAAGGTAACACACCCCGAGTATGTTGATTTCAATAGTGATGAAGATGACTTGTTAGGTGATGATGATTTACTTGTTGACAACTCTAGTGATGAATACTATGATGAAACGTCAATTAATCATGCTAATCAAGATAAAACAAATGACAATGATAAGGAGAAGATTGAGCTTCTAACTAAAGAACTAAACACTCTTAAGTTAGCTCATGAAACTATCTTAGAAGATCATCGAGAACTTCTAAGGACTCATGAGAAGTTACGCTTTGAAAAGCTCAACCTTGAGCAAGAGCATGAGTTCTTAAAGGCAATCAATGATGATCTCCGTAAGAAAACTTCTTCTTACATTGCTGTCGGTGTACTAAGGTAGGGGTACCTCAGTACCCCAACTTGTGCACGGGCAGTCGCGGCTCCCCGTAGCTGGATCCACCAAATGTTTGCCGGAGATCATCCATGCTCCATATCAAGCCATTCAAGAACAAAGTGTACAAGACAGAAGGTCAAGACCCCGGCAAGAGGAGCTTGCCGGGAAGGCCGTTCCAGGCTCAAGATTATATCACTCATGCAAGGCCCTGGCGAGAGGAGCTCGCCGGGGAAACTAGAAGATCACATCACAGAAGACACGCCTCGGCGCTATACGCGTCCCGGCGAGGGCCCGGGGAGCGGCAAGTTATAGAACCCGACAAGCTCCCGGGCCCGGCAAGATCAAGACCCCGGCAAGGTACTTGCTGGGAGAGCTGTGCTACGTGCCGCCTCGAACCATCTGCCCACACGTCGCCTTGACTTTCTCCAGAGACGCGTGGCGGGTGGTCAGTCTTTGCATGAGGTGCGGTGGCACTCCACGATGGTGGCTCCATCGCCCGTGGCAAACGGAGACGCAAGGCGGGAGCTTTTGGGGCGACGGCGACGGCATTAAATGCTCTTGTCCCCTCTCACAAAAGTAGGTAGAATCCTTTGTTCGAACCTTTGTAGCTGCCTTTGTTCCCGCTTGTTCCAACTACCACCTCTTTTACATTTTTACCCCTCTCTCCTACGTTGACACCTGTCGGTGACCCCTTTCCCTATAAAAGGAGGCCCATGCACAACGTAGGGGGGGTTCGGAGGTTCGAACCTTTGGCAACTCTAGCGCCTGGGATTCGACTGATTCCATACACCACACCACCATTCGCTCGCACTCTCGAGCAAGATCAAATACAACACAAAGCAGCAGTAGGGTTTTACGCGACCATCGCGGCCCGAAGCTGGGTAAAAATCGGCCCCGCGCGCATCGCCTCGATCTGCTCTCCGCGCCTCCTCCGCCCTCGTACCGAACACACGAAGGGGCCGTCCCCGGCCCCATAGGTGTCGTCTCCCCATCGCGCACGACATCTCTGGCGCGCCAGGTAGGGGGCGTCGAGGTTATGCGGACCTGATCCGGCGTTCGCGCGGCCGCGCTCTTCATCAACCTCTCCAGCTTCGTCAGCAGCTTCATCGACAACTGCGCCATGGCCCCGAAGACGAGGGCCTCGAGGGTTGCAGATCCGTCTGCATCTCACCCGCCGCCACCGGAGCCAACGGTGGGCGGAGGAGACGCCAGCGGAAGGGTGGACACCGGCGAGGGCACTCGCGGCGTCACCAGATCCAGGGACAGGACGGATGACCGCGCCTCGGCCTCCGTAGATCCACGTCCATCCCAGCACACGACGACCCAGCGGCGCCATACCACGAGAGGTGGTATCCGCTTTCTTTGGGCAAGAACATGCCGGGCTCGCGGGATGCTCCGGACCGCTGTCCATGCATGAGCAAAGCGAAAGTGCCGGGGGAGGACCCTGCTCCTCCTATCGCTACTAGGAGTCCGAGCATGTCCTGTTCCTCGCGCCGCTCGCTCCCGCTCCCCTCCATTCCGGCAAGCGCATCTCCCTGGAGCGCTACGCTGTCGTCGAGGACGCGCCATCGAGCTCTAAGTCCGGCGAGGACGGCTCTGGCGCTCGCTCCGACAAGCGCGGCTCCTCGGAACGCTATAAGCCCGGCAAGGACAGCTCTGGTGCTCGTTCCGGCAAACGCACCTCCCCGGAGGGCTGCGCTGTCATCGAGGACGCGCCATTGAGCTCCGTCGGCAAGTGCAAAGAAACAAGAAAAAGAAAAGCTAAGTCGCTCGAGCCTTCGTGCAGAGCACTTCTTAATTCCATGCTTTTATTTGTTATATCCCTCTCGCGTTTTGTCGTTTGTGCCCGAAACCTGTGCGCTGAGGAGCCTGCCTGTGAATAGCCGCACCCTTATCTTGCTTCGAGCACACTCAACGAGTTAAAAAGTGAGCGCGACCAACCAGCGCCTTGTTTCGTTTGAGTCTGTTCACAAGTTAAGTGCGTCGCGAACTAGGCGCAGCAAGGTTGCTTGCGGGCGACACCAGCCAGCGAGGCTTGGCGTCCGTACTCAACAAGCGTGTTAAGCGCCGCAAGTTCCCTAGAAGCGTGGGGTGAAAACGCACAAAGGATGTAGGGCGAGAGGGTGTAGCGTGGCAAGCTTTGCCGTGAGATGTCCTTCATATGAGAGGCTTGTCGCGAGAGGAGCCAAGTCGTGGTCGATTCGTGCTTGTTTTGTTTCGAGTCCGCTCAACAAACACAAGTGTGCTGCTGCACCCTTATCTTGCTTCGAGCCTGCTCAGCAAGTTAAGCGTCATAATCGGCCCGGCAAGGTTGTTTGCGGGAAGCAACGCCGCCAATGGGCTGTCCGCTGACAAGCGTGTTCGCCCGGCAAGCTCCCCAAGAGCGTGAAGTACAAACATCTGAAGGGCAAGGCTCGGCATCGTGACATGTAGTCAAGATTTATATACACATACATATACATGGAGCAGTTGCATATCTACCTCAGCTGTTTTCATGGCTGAAATTGCAGCAACAAGGAGGAACCGAAAAATCACACCAAAGACTCGAGGCCGGCAAGCCGAGTCGCTGGGGCTGCGAGTACCAAGGTTCTTCCCGGCAAGCCAGCCTCATTGGGCTCGGCGCCAAGATTAAATCTCCGGCAAGCTAGAGTTCTTTGGGGCTGCGATATCGATAAGTTTTCATCCTCGTCATGCATCCTCCTATGGACCGGAAATGCGGGGCTGCGTCTTGGAGCGGCGTGTCTTGTAAAACCCGTGCGTGGAGGAGCCGAGTCGTGGCCCGATTGCGTGCTTGGTTTGTTTCGAGTCCGCTCAACAAACACAAGTGTGCGCTGCACCTTATCTTGCTTCGAGCCTGCTCGACAAGTTAAGCGTCATAATCGGCCCGGCAAGGTTGCTTGCTTGGAAGCGACACCGCCAGCGGGCTGTCCCGCGATCGGCAAGCGTGTTCGCCCCGGCAAGCTCCCCGATAGCGTAAGAACACACAAGGCACGCGGTCATGTAAAAGACTCGGTCCGGCAAGCTTTCCCCTCTTTTCATTAAAAACATCCAATTTAGTACAAGTCCATAGAGGATGAAAAACATGATAGAGAGGATTACAAGTTCTTAAATGCAGCTAAGGCCCGGGGGCTTACAAATTAAAAAGATAAGGTGCCCGTGATCCCTCTCCTGTTTCTCTGTTCAGGAGTTCAGGAGGTAGGTCAAGGAGCCCCCGGCAAGATGGGCCTGCCGGGGAAGGAGGCCCCGGCGAGAGGAGCTTGTCGGAGAAGGGCGAAAGAAACAACGGAGGAGATGCGGAGGCGGAGCGCAAAGAGGGTTTTCTGGAGGAGGAAGAAGAAGCAATGAAAGCGATGGAGGGAACGCGCTGCTTCCTCTATTTTTATGGGGAAGTGGGGCGTTCCGCTCTTCTCATTAAGGGCGTGGCACGTCCTATCCCACGACGCCGCAGAATCGGCGCGTCTTGTTGCACGGAAGGCGGCAGAGGCGGAAGTGGATTCGACGCGCCATGGGCTTCAGCGTGCCCGTGCCTTTGTCTTGGGCTGGCCCAACAGCGCTTCGGCACCGTGTATGGCCCAGGCCGGGGCTCTGTCGGTGTACTAAGGTAGGGTACCTCGGTACCCCAACTTGTGCATCAGGCGATCATGACTCCGTAGCTGGATCCACCAAATGTTTGCGGAGATCATCCATGCTCCATATCAAGCCATTCAAGAACAAAGTGTACAAGGCGGAAGGTCAAGACCCGGCAAGAGGAGCTTGCGGGAAGGCCGTTCGAGCTCAAGATTATATCACTCATGCAAGGCCCTGGCGAGAGGAGCTCGCCGGGGAAACTAGAAGATCACATCACAGAAGACACGCCTCGGCGCTATACGCGTCCCGGCGAGGGCCCGGGGAGCGGCAAGTTATAGAACCCGACAAGCTCCCGGGCCCGGCAAGATCAAGACCCCGGCAAGGTACTTGCCGGGGAGAGCTGTGCTACGTGCCCGCACTCCAGGCCATCTGCCCACACGTCGCCTTCAGCTTTCTCCAGAGACGCGTGGCGGGTGGTCAGGCTGCATGAGGGTGCGGTGGCACTCCACGGTGGTGGCTCCATCGCCGTGGCAAGCGGAGACGCAAGGGCGGGAGCTTTTGGGGCGGCGGCGACGGCATTAAATGCTCTTGTCCCCTCTGTCAAAAGTAGGTAGAATCCTTTGTTCGAACCTTTGTGGCTGCCTTGTTCCCTTTGTTCCAACTACCACCTCTTTTACATTTTACCCCTCTCTCCTCGTTGACACTGTCGGTGACCCTTGCCCTATAAAGGAGGCCCATGCACAACGTGGGGGGTTGGAGGTTCAACCTTTGGCAACTCTAGCGCTGGGATTCGTGATTCCATACACCACACCACCATTCGCTCGCACTCTCGAGCAAGATCAAATACAACACAAAGCAGCAGAGGGTTTCTGCGACCATCGCGTCCAGTGGGTAAAATCGACCCAGCAAGATCGCCTCGATCTGCTCTCCGCGCCTCCTCCGCCCTCGTACCGAACACACGAAGGGGCCGTCCCCGGCCCCATAGGTGTCGTCTCCCCATCGCGCACGACAATTGCCAAGCGTTTACTCTTATCTACTTACATGCCTCAAGTCAAGTCCATTAACAAGAACAAGAAGGATTCTTCCTCTAGTAGTAACAATAATCATGCTAAATCCAATGTTGTTGCTTATAGTAGTTCTCTTGATTCCACTAATGATTCTCTTAGCCAAGTTACACTTGAGCAAGAAAATAGCTTATTGAAGGGAATTATAGAAAGGTGTTTACAAGAGCCTTGCGGGAGTAAGCAATTTGAGGAAATTGTGCAAAGCAAGGAAGGCACCGAAGAACCAAGGTGTTGGTTTTGAATGAAAGTTCAATGCCAATGGAGTTGAGTGGGAAGAAGATCAATACCCCAAGACGAAATTTGTTCCTCAACAAGAGAAGTATGATCCTACTTCCTTCAAGGGGACACAAGCTCAAGATGATCTTCCACCACAAGACCACAAGCAAAAAGGCAAGGACAAGCTTCAAGAGGAGATTGATGCATTTGAAGAAGCTCCTAAGGCCTTGGTCAAGTGGGTTCCCAAGACTACATCAAGCTCTACTTCATCAAGTACGACTACAACTCCAAGGATTCCCATCAAGATGATGTGGATCCCGAAGAAGAAGAACTAGAGAATTCTTGAGGGTGACTCTGCCAACATGCTTCACTCATATCATTTTGGCAACAACAAGTGCAATCAACTTTCACATCTTGCACTAGTTCAAAGAGTCACAAACCCTCTTGTTGGTAAGACAAGGGACAAGGTAACCTAATGCTTTCATACACATCATCTTGTGTGTGCATCACTCTATGTCTATGGACATCCTTGTTTGTTCCTTGTGGGACTAACCCGTGTAGGTATTGAAAGTGCAACTCACTCCAAAGGATTGCTCCAAATGATCTTCATCAACGTTGAGCATCCACATCTTCAACACCTACATAAAGTCATCATCGACAAAACCCAAGGTTAGTTCATCCCTCTAAGGGGGAATGTCACATCTAGGGGAGCTTAACTCTATGAATTGAGTCAAAGCAACTCTAATGGTGTGAACACATCAATGCATTATGTAAAAGTGGTAACCCCACTTGAGCTTAAACGATGAGTATGACATATGATCAAATGTTCTCATTTGACTCCTAAGTCAATATACTCATATATAGATGACCTAGTCATCGCCAATTGTTTGATAGATGCTAGGATTGGTTGTGCATGCTTTGCCACATATTTCATTTTCCATTGTATTGTGTGAGCATGTTGGTTGCCTATTTCACTCATTCGAGGACATCCACTTGTTGTTTTGATTGATTGGTTTCTTTTTCCTTTTGCCAAGTGGATGGACAAGAATGCCTAAGAACCTTCTCTAGCTATCTATGCTTTTCTTGCCTCAAACTCTATTCATGCTACATCACAAAATTTGATCAAGTCAAATTCGAACCACTCTGTGTGAGGAGCACTCGGAGTCCCCGATTCGTCATAGACTTAAACTTCCAAAACTTCTTTGTGCGTCTCGGTCTGACCGATTCTTCCATTTTGTAAAAGTGGATGTACGATAGCACCACCTATCAGTACCACGACAAAAACATCCGTGTCTCCAATTGCGTTTGAATCCTCCAAACCCTCCCTTTACATTCTTGCATGTTGCATGCTTTACTTTCCGCTGCTCATATACTCTTTGCATGCTTGCTTGAATTGTGTTAAGATTTCTTGACTTGTGCTAAGATAGCTAAAATCTGCCAAAGACTAAAATTGGGAAAAGGACAAGTTTTTATTTGGTCAAGTAGTCTAATCACCCCCCCCCCTCTAGACATACTTTCGATCCTACACACGGGCTTGCCCCCGCGCATGCCACCTCACTAGGTTCACGTGTCTACATCTTCTAGCGTCGCCCCAGCGCAGGTGATGAGAAAAAAGGTATGAATGGCCCTGGGTTAACCTCACAGTTGCCCATGTTTCCTTCATGCGGGCCGCTCGCGCGTCAAGGGGGATCCTGAGCATCGTGACTCGGGGGCTCACTAGTAACATAGCCCCTCGCCCCTTGACCTTGTCCAGGCATCACGAACTGACATCCCAATGGCGGCCGAGGTATGCGTGGGGCTAGGCCTTGCCGACGCAGAGTGCAAAGGCAAGCGGGAAGGAAATCAAGCATGAAAAGGAAATTATGGACTTCAAACAGTTATTACAGGCACTGAATGCATCACAAATCCAAAAAAAATGTCTTACACCTCCATGAGGCACGGTTAAGTCATTGCAGGATAAACTCTTGGAGGAAGCACCATCGCTGCTACCGGCATTGTAACCGCCGCCCGCTTCAGCCGCAACAGGCCCGTCTTCGACATCATCATTGATGTCGCTGCCGTTGCTATCGCCTGCCTCAGTGGCGGCTGATCCGTCGTCGATGTAGGTAAACTTCCCAAGCAGCATGGTCACGTGGCCCTCCATGGCATCCGTCGTGTCGGTGCGGAACTCGAGAGGGACGGGGCCCATCACGGTGTCAAATTCAAAGCTAGCGTCGCGGAGATAAAGATGGCTGAAGATGCGTGTTGCTGCCACGGAGAAGAGGTTGCGGCACTCCTCTTCAAGAATGGTGTCCACCTTGGCGGCGGCGCCCTCGAGATCCTTGGTGAGCTGGAGGAGAGCCCTGCATAGCGGCCCTCGAGGGTTGCGAGTGGATTTTCATATGCTCCTCTGCAGATGGACTGCAGTGCCCTGATGAACCCTGAGCTCGAGGGAAGAGAAGGCATCGCGGTCCGCCGCCGCTTTCCTCTCAGCATCGGCGAGAATCTTCTCTCTCGCATCCATCCGGGCCATCGCCTCGGAGACGTTCTAGGCGTGGGACGCTTGGGCTTCGGTCACCCCCTCCTACAGCTTGGTTAGGCGTTCACGCTCCACAACCTGCTCAACAGTCACCTTCGACAGCACGGAGTCACGGTCCGCAAGCTTCGCCTCGTGAGCCTTAAGGTCGTCCTCCCGCTATTGAAGCTGATGTGTATGCCTGACCTATTCCTCCTGAAGTGCCTTCAGGTTGGCCTCCGCCTTGCAGCAATGCTTGACGGCCGCCGCTGCCTCAGCCAACGCGTCGTCGTGGGCCGCCCTGGCCTCGGTGGCTTCCTTCTTGCTCTCCATAGTAGAGGCCTTGGCCTGGATCCAGGCCTCTTTGGTCGCCATGTCGACCTAGAGCCATACTGAGGTGAGCCCCATGCGCTCTGTAGCAAGGCGACTGTCAGCATCCCGGAGGTCCGCCTCGAATCAGCCGAGCGTGATGTAAGCATCGGCCAAGGCCCCATCCCTGAGCGGCGAGCGCGAGGGCTTGACGGGGAAGCGGCGCTGGCATGTCAACTAACACCGTGGCCAATCAGGTCGTGGAACGATCAACTCCAGGTGCCAGAGTCTCAGGGATCTTATCAGCGCCGCCCGGCTCCTATGATACGACAAGAGGAACCGACTCCACGGCATGTTGAACTACCGGGGGGCGGCTCCGCCTGAGGCTACGCCACTGCACTCCCTGAGTCGGGTTAGGCCAGAGAAGGATGAGGTTGTTGGCCCAGTCCCGACGCCGAGTATTTCCGACGACGGCGATACGACCGACAACGAACGACGACGAAGCGAAGCGACGCTGACTGACTTGGTTTCTGCCCCAAGCTGGCTCGATCCGTCCCAATCGATCCAAGCTAGCACAGCTAGCTACGTAGCCCGGCAAGTTGCATTCGTACACGAACTCCTATGTCGAACACGCACGTATATAGCAGCCGGCCGGCCTGGACTACACACACGTACGCACACACAAGGAGCCTGGCCGATTATTCCCAAAGGCTCATATCGAGCCTTGTGTTTTATTGATCAACTCAAGGTGGTACAAAGTACAGGGCTGTTTGCATGCATATAAATACTAGTACCAGGCTAGCTAGCTATGAGAGGAAAACTACTCGGAAGCTAATTCCAATACTACTCGGAGACAAGCTCTAGCACTACACGGATACATGTATGCATATCAACCTGGACACGTACCATCATGGGAGGCTTCTGTCGTGTTTAATTCCAACAATCACCCCCCTAAACACGACGTCGTCATGTCACTGCATCGACGCCGATTCTTCTTCGCATCTTCAGGATCTTCTCTCGATCCAAAGCTTTAGTCAGGATGTCCGCCAGCTGATCATCGGTGCAACTGTAGTTGACCTTCATCTTACCTTCTTCCATGCAATCCTTTATGTAATGATACATCGTATCTATGTGCCTGCTCTTGTCATGCCGCACTGGATTTTCAGGTAGAAAAGTTATAGACTCACTGTCAACATTGAGCACCACTTGCTCCGGATCTCGATCCATGAGATCACTATGTAGCCGTCCTAGCCACACACCTTGGCACTCTGCTTCACTTGAAGTCGATGCCACCACTTTTTGCTTTCGTGATAGCCAGCTTACTATGCTTTCACCAAGGAAATATGCCACGTCCGAGGTACACTTACGGTCGCCAACAATTCCTTCCTTGTCACTACCACTGTAGCCAAGTAGTTTCACCATCTCCTTCTTGCTCATCTCAAGACGAGGTTCCATTGAAGCGACAATGTGATTGCAATCTTTCATGCCATGGCTTTCAAGTATCTTCCTTGCATAAGCCTCCTGGCATAGTGTGATCCCCTTCGGCTTTTGATGTACCTCAATCCCGAGGTTGCAACTCAATAAACCTAGATCATCCATCTTGAAAAGCTCCTTCATTTGTAGCTTAAACTTTGCAATCACCTCTTCATCTGCTCCAGTTATCAACAGGTCGTCGACGTAGATGCCAACTAGTAGACAATCCCTTCCTTCACCTCTCTTGTACATCGCATGCTCTAGTGGGGCTTTCTCAAATCCATGAGAAATCATCGTCTGATCAAGTTTGATGTTCCACGCCCGAGAGCCTTGCCGTAGCCCATACAAGACTTTGTGTAGCTTCAGTACCTTGTGTTCCTCTCCCTCTTTGATGAATCCCGGTGACTGATTCACATAAACATCTCCTTCTAACTCGCTATTCAAAAATGCGGATTTTACATCCAAGTGATGTATCTTCCATGATTCCTGAACCGCGAGAGCGATGAGTAGTCTCACCGATTCCATCCTTTTAACGGGAACGAACACTTCTTCAAATTCCACACCTTCCTCTTGCACGTACTCTTTGGCTACTAGCCTTGCTTTGTGGTTCACGGCCCCATCAGCATCTTTCTTGATCATAAATTCCCACTTGAGATCCATGACTTTTTCATTGTTGGGAAGATCCACAAGCACCCATGCATTATTGTCGTGGATCGACATCAACTCCTCTTTCATAGCGTGACGCCAACACTCCTTCGTGTTCGCATCCTCAAAATCCGCCGGTTCCTTGGCGCTTAGACACCGTCGCCCACTCCTTTTCACCTTTTCCGGGTCAATCGTCTGAAGAATTTTCTCCGGATACGGGTGCAACTCCGGTTGAAGCAACAATGATCTAGATGATGTGTCCTTTCCTCCAAGACTTTGGGAGGCGACGCAGTGCGAAGAAGCCTCTTCCCTTGCGTACAATTTTCTTGGCAACCGCGAGCCACCACTGATGCTCACTTCTTGCCTAAGAGGCAGTGTACAAAACATACTTTTTGACTGGCCACCAAGTGATGCAAGCACATCCCGTGGGCATGCAATTGGCGCTACATCTTCGCTGCCATATTCTGGCTGTTCTGGCCTGCTCCTTTGCTTTGCTTGGCATAGACCACCATGTGAGCTAGCCACCCATCCTGCTGCTAGGCTGCTTCGATCGTCGGCCTCTAGCATGTCTGCACTTTGCTGCGTGCATGCATGCCAATTCCTTTGAGCCGGTGCTGTGTCACACGGTGGTTGGCTTCCAGTGCCACCAAACAGAGCGACGTGCTCCCCTGGCCTATGATGTGTAGGGCACGTTACACCAGTGTCCGATACCTTTGTCATTGTATACGTGTTCATTTTTGGACTAGCAAGCTGTGCTTCGTGGACTTTCGGCGCCACATACGCCTTTGTTTTTTCTGGACGCATCGCACGGAGACTGCTTCTCCATGGCCGAGCACACGCGGCAATTGCTGCATCCGCTCCAGCGAAGTTAGCACTTATGCCTGTAACATCGATGTAGGTTTCGGAATCATCCCCCTCGTCCGCAGCATCGGCACGAGTTTCCGAACCATGATCTTCAGGGCAAACTTTTTCTTCACGTAGCGGGACAATTTCTTTAACCTGCGCATGAAGAACTGGACCCTCCTCGTCCACGAGCTCACACATCAACATCATGTCACCTTCATCTTCTAACTGGGCCATGAGTGCCTTCTCCTTCGGGGGATTCTTGCACTCCGACTTGAAGTGTCCGAGCAAATTACAGTTGTGGCAGCGGATCTTCCTCTTGTCGAACTTTTTCTTCCTTGGCTTCTCCGACTGTTCGTCGGTGTCCTTTGCGGGACGGTACTTTCCGCCGCTACCAGACGCCTTGTCGAAATTGTTCTCCTTGGAAACCATTGCCTGCCACTGAGCACGCGTTAGCATAAGGTACTCATCCTCTTTTGCATCACCGTAACTCAGCTTCATCCGCTCGTCATGGGCCTTGAAGCGACCAACCAAATCATCCAAAGTGAGAGTCTTGAGATCAACACACTGCTCGATCGCTGACACAATCGGCATGTAGCGGGGTGGAGCGGCACGTAGGAAACGCCGGACCACGGAGATGTCCTCTAACTTCTTCCCGAGACCGCGAATCCCGTTCACCATGGAAGCAACCCTCGCTGCGAAGGCATTCACTGTCTCATCTTCTCCCATCCTCAGATTCTCGTAACTTTTCAGCAAAGTTTGCAAATTCGCCTCGCGCACACGCGAGTGCCCTAGATGCAATGTGTTGAGCGTGTCCCATGCCTCCTTCGCTGATGTCTTCGAGATTAGATGCTGTTGCACGTCCACCGGCATCACCGAGCAGATGGCCGTGATAGCCTGGCGATCCTTCGATACAAGGCACCACCCTTCAGTACTCCTCACCGCCGGGGTCGACGGCTTCCCGAGCTCATTGGCCTCGGCGCCCACTCCATCATGGTCGCCCACACCATGAAGTTCCCACGGTCGAATCATGGATACTCGATCTCACCGAAGCAGCAATTACTATAGCCACCCCGAGTACTCCGCCACTGCTTGGACTTGTCCTCGTCGTCCGACATGATCTCCGTTACTAGAAGATCAACCTTGCTCGATACCAATTGTTGGCCCAGTCCGGCGCCGAGTATTTCCGGCAGCGGTGATCGACCGACAACGAACGGCAACGAAGCGGCGACAACGACCGACTTGGTTTACGCCCCAAGCTGGCTCAATCCGTCGATCGATCCAAGCTAGCACAGCTAGCGGCGTAGCCCGACAAGTTGCACTCAGACACGAACTCCTCGTCGAACACGCACGTATATAGCAGCCGGCCGGCCTGGACTACACACACGTACGCACACACAAGGAGCCTGGCCGATTATTGCCAAAGGCTCATATCGAGCCTTGTGTTTTATTGATTAACTCACGGTGGTACAAAGTACAGGGTTGTTTGCACGCATATAAATACTAGTACCAGGCTATCTAGCTATGAGAGGAAAACTACTCGGAAGCTAATTCCAATACTACTTGGAGACAAGCTCTAGCACTACACGGATACATGTATGCATATCAACCTGGACACGTACCATCATGGGAGGCTTTGTCGTGTTTAATTCCAACAGAGGCGTCACCCCCTCCCCCAGGACTGGGGCTATCGCGACCGCAGCAAGGAGCGCTGCTTGGTGAGCTCCTGTGTCCTTAATGGCCGGCCCACTGGGCGACGCCTGTGAAGCACCAGGACGGGGCGGCATGCCCATATGCCCTAGCGCGTTGCTGCCTGTGAGCCCAAGGGTTGCACCTGGTCGGCGCTGCACGCCCCCGCACCTGCAGAGGTCGCGACCAAGCGCCGAGGCCGCCCTCAAGACAATGGGTACCTTCGCGTCAGTGGTTAGCTTCTTCTTCTTCTTCCCTATACCGTCACCCCTATTTGGCATGACAAGGGACAACATGAGCATATGGATTACGAATGCGCGGTCAGAAGGTAAGGATACTCACTCATCTGGTGCAGCCCACTTCCTTTTCCTCTCCTCCTTGGAGGCCAATGCACCCACCTTCTTCTTCAACGTTGCCTCAGTCTTGCCCTGGGGGCTGGCGGAGTGGCTCCCGACGGGCCCCGTTGCAGCGCAGCTGACCGGAGGAGCGTGGGGGATCCCCTGAGGGGTCTTGACCGGTGAAACTATGGCCGCCTCGGCGGAGGCCGTCGTGACCATCGGTTGTGCACCTTGCGGGGATGAGCCTGCCTCCTCGGTCGCCCCGGTAGAGCGCGGAGGGCCGTCCGGAGGAGGCACCGCTGCCCCCTCGCCTGCGGCCGCTCGGCCAAATGCTTGCACGGTCGGGGGCACAGACTCGGCCCTTCTTGGCGCACTGGCGGGATGCTGGGAATCCATGGCTGGGAGCTCGCCAGCATCAACATCGTCGTCCTGGAGGCCGAGGAGGAGCTCCCGCCGCGACATCAGGGACGCCTCCCCCAGATCATCATCTTAAGTCTCCTCCGAGTCCTCGTCGCCGCCGTTGTCATCGGAGGACAACACCACGGGAGAATCAGGGTGGTCAGACGGCTCAAGCCCCAATTCGTTGAAGGCGGTCATGGCCCCAACCAGATCTTCTATGACGTCGCGGTTGTATAATAGGGCATAGGCCTCGGGGATGTTCCCCGCGATATAGCTGAGCAGGGCGACCAAGGCCATGTCCATCTCCTCACATGTCAGGCCGACGGCGTGCAGCCTCATCGCATCCCCATAGCCTTGGTACTCCCACAAGGGCTTCGAGTGTGACTGGAGTGGTGCGAGGCGCTGCGTCAGGAACTCCTTCACAATCATCGCCCCTGTCAGCTGCTCCGCCTTCATGTGTGAGTCTACCTTCTCCACGACCGGCCTCGCTCAAGGGTCAGTGAGCTTGGCGGAGCCCCACTCAAGGGTGTGCGCAGGCAGTGCCGCCAGAGGCTCCAAGCACGGGTCGGAAATGTGGGCATCCATGAAGACCTAGCGGTGCCGAAAGCCTTCCATCTTCTTCCCAACTTTCAGGAGCGAGTTTCCGCTCTGAACTGTGACAGAGACGCATGCGGATCATTGGGTCCGGATATGGAATTGCAAGCTGAAGTAGTGGTGGAAGAGCATCACCGAGGGTTTTATGCCCATGAAGGCCTCGTAGTAGAAGGCGAAGATGGACTAGAGGAGAATGGAGTTAGGCTGGAGATGGAGGGCATGGATCTTATTGTGTCTGAGGATGGCGTAGAAGAACTCCGAGAAGGGCGGGGCGAGCCTTGCAAAGATGTTGTGGAAGAAGAAGGGGAAGGACCACTTCGCCAGGGTGCTTCGCTCCGTGAGCCATGCTAGGTCAGAGTCTCGTTCCACTCGTTTGTGTCGCCCGCCATCAGGGGGAGCACCGGGCCGAGTTCCTCCTCCTTGGCGATGGAGGAGGCTGCGAGCGCCGATGCAAGAGAGAAGGAGCTCACGATCTAGGCTATGGTCTTCAATTTTCGCCGGGCGCCATCTGAGGAATCACTGGTAGTGGAGGAGTAGAAGGAGGGGCAACACCTTGTATGGATCTGGAAGAGCTTCTCACAAGGGAAGGGGATCACGCCAGGATGAGGAGAAGGAGCAATTATGGCCTCGTAGCGTGCGTACCAGGCTTTTTGTCACCCTGGGCAGTTGCCGAGGCGACGTGGGGAAGTGGGGGCGTCCGCGTCCCGTTGTGTGCCATGCGTCAAGCCTGGACCGCAGGCGGTTATGGCATGCGTCGCTTCGCCCTCCCTTTGTTGCCTTCGCCTTGAAGCCAGGTCGAGCGCGCCATGGTCCCAGGGGCTACTGTCGGCATTCTAGGACCAGGGGGTACCTAGACCCGTCTGCCTACGGGCCAACGCATGGCCCCATCGATGGCCTGGCGCGGCCCAACCCCAAGGCTTCACGAGCAAGACCCTCGCGAGGGCCCCCCACCTCATGAGGCGAACGACATCAAGGCCTCTCAAGGAGCGGCCTCCCGAGGAGCGGACATCTCTAGGCTTGCACTGTAACACCCCGGATCCGATGCGCCAGGTGTCCGTCAGTTATTCGCCGTCGTTGCCTTGTCATTTGCTTGCGTGTTGCTTTTGCCTTGTCATTTGCTTGCGTGTTGCTTTTGCCTTGTCATCATTTGCATTTTATCATGTCATCATGTGCATCGCATTGGCATACATGTTCATCTCATGCATCCGAGCATTTTCCCCGTTGTCCGTTTTGCAATCCGACACTCCTGTGTCCTCCGGCGTCTCCCTCTTCTCTCTTCTCTTGTGCGGGTATTAAACTTTCTCGGAATGGCCCGAGGTTTGCCAAGCGGCCTTGGTATAGCACCGTGAACCGCTGTCAAGTTTCGTGCCATTTGGAGCTCGTTTGATACTCCAACGGTTAACCGGGTAACCGTAAAGCCCTCTTTGAGTTGCAGCCCAACACCCCTTCCAAAGTGGCCCAAAACCCACCAAACTCCCCTCCATGCCCTCGGTCGTTCGATCACGATCGCGTGGCCGAAAACCGCACCTCATTTGGACTCTCCTAGCTCCCTCTACCTATAAATATAGCCCCTCCCCCAAAATTCACGGATGATCCCCCCGAAACCCTAGATTTATTCCCCTCGCGCCTTGCGGACATGTCCGTCCGCGGGACGATATCTCCGCCGCCGTCGCGTCCACTCCGCGCCGCCACGTGGCCCGGCCACCACGCGCCGCCAACCAGCAGCGGCCGGATGGGGCTGCTCGGGCCCATCCGCCGCCGCCGCCGCCGCCCGAAACCGCGCCCGTCGCCAGCGAGCTCCCAGCCGCCGCCCCCCTCGCCAGCCAGCGCCCGCCGCCCGAGCGCCGCCCTCGTCTCCAAGCCGTCGCCGCCCGGCTGGCGAGCCCGTCTTGCCGCTGCCCGCCCTGCCGCTCCGGCCCGAGCACCGCCGCCGCCGCTCCTCTCGCGCGCCGCCCGGGCGCGCCGCCCGGCACCTCCCGCCTCCGTCGTACCTCGCCCCGGACCGGATCCGGCGAGATCCGGCCGGAGGAGCCCAGATCCGCCGCCCCCGGGCCTCATCTTCATCGCCCCCTCAAGCTCCGGCCGCCGTTCTCCGGCGAGATCCCCGGCCACCTCGTCCGTTGACTTTTCCCGGAGGTAAAATATGCCTAAGTCCCAGATTTCTGTTATTTTCAGGCCATTTTCATTGCATCACATCTCTTCATCCGTAGCACCGTTTCGCGCGTATAATATTTCAAATTGTTCGCCTCGAAGAGTACATCATTTCATTCCATTGCATCATTTGCATTTGAGCTCATCTTGATGCCCGAAATGCTGTTGGAAGAAGGCTTCAGATCATTAGTTTCAGAATCTTATCAGCTCGAGCTCTTTTGTCATTTTTGCCATGATTTATGTGTGCACCTTATGAACTTGAGTCCTACATGTGAGTTGAAAATTGCCATGCCATCTTTCCAGGGGTGTTTTCCATGTATTTTTGTGAGTTATGTGTTGACTAGAACAAGCATGCAAAGTAGGGATGATGATGTTGCTGATTTCAGGAACTTAGTGATTTCACCAAGTCTTGTCCTGCTGTTATTTTTATGCCATATGTTCATGTTGTTACAGAGAGATCTATGGCCTTTTTGAGCATGTTCAGTATGGGTGTTTTGAACATATGGATGTTCTCTATCCATCCATGCCTTTGTTGGTATTTATGGAGTAGTCTAGCATGTCATTTTCGTGCTCTACTTTTGCTTGAAAATGTTTCCTGGCAGATTGTTTGCATGAGATTCAATTTTCACGAGGTCGTTGTAGTTGATCCGTGTATGCTATGACCTTGCTCCTGCCATGCTTAGCTTCATAATCATGCCTTCTTAATGTTGGTTGCCTTGCCATGCCATGTATTGCTCTGTAGTGAGTGCATCCAGCTCACGAACATGCCTACTCGTTAACTGTTTTTGCCATGCCCAGTTTTTCTGCTAAGTCTGAAATCTGTAATAAAACTTGCTATGTTTACATGGGTGCCATCATTTCTTAAGGTCCTTTTTGGCTTATGGTCAGTAAGGAACTATTGATATATGCTTTGAGTAGAATCATGCCATGCCTTGTTTTGCTATTATAGTTCCTGTAGCATGTTGTTTGCTTGCTCTAAACATGCCTTCCTGATGTTAATTCCTGGCATGTTAGTATTTTCACTAAGTCTGTGAACCTGATATATTTAGCACTTTCACCATGCTTGTTTGAACATGTTATGATGTGATTTAGCCATAGCTCAGTGTTCCTCTTTTGTTAAGCATCTCCTGCAGATTGCTGCCATATGCTTTGTTGGTATGTTGGGTGCTGTAGCATAGTTTCTTGTTGCGTGCTAAGTAGCATCGGGCTGTTAAACGCAGATTTGCGTCATTCCTGTTTTGCTTGTCATTTGCAAACCGTGCATCCGATTCGGTGATCTTTATATCGATTTCAACGAAATCATCTCATCTTTCAGCGGCATACTTGGTTTGCCAAGTTGATGCCAGTTCATCATTTTCCTTCCGAGCACACATATGCATTGCATATCACATCTCGCATAGCATGTCATGTTTTGCATCATATTGCTTGTGCATTGTTACTTGTTTGATTGTGGTTCCGTTGCTTGTGTTCTTGCTTTGGGTAGAGCCGGAGACGAGTGCGTGTACGAGGAACCTGTTGAGAACGCCTCGAGGATCAAGCCTTCGACAACTCGAGAACCTTTCGAGCAAGATGATCATACCCTCGAAATCACTACTATCTTTGCTATGCTAGTTTGCTCGCTCTTTTGCTATGCCAATGCTACGATGCCTACCATTTGCTTGTCGGCCTCCCAAATTGCCATGTCAAACCTCTAACCTTTGACACCATTCCTAGCAAACCGTTGTTTGGCTATGTTACCGCTTTGCTCAGCCCTCTTATAGCGTTGTTAGTTGCGGTGAAGATGAAGATTGTTCCTTGTTGGAACATGGAGATGTTGTTCCTTATTGGAACATGTTTACTTGTTGGGATATCACAATATCTCTTATATTATTAATGCATCTATATACTTGGTAAAGGGTGGAAGGCTCGGCCTTATGCAGTGTTTTGTTCCACTCTTGCTGCCCTAGTTTCCGTCATACGGTGTTATGTTCCCGGATTTTGCGTTCCTTACGCGGTCGGGTGATTTATGGGACCCCCCTGACAGTTCGCTTTGAATAAAACTTGTCCAGCAAGGCCCAACATTGACTTTTACCATTTGCCTCACCTAGCCCTTTTTTTCCCTTGGGTTTCCAGAGCCGAGGGTCATCTTTATTTTACCCCCCCCCCCCGGGGCGGTGCTCCTTCGAGTGTTGGTCCAACCTGAGCGATGTCCGGCGCCCCCTGGGCAACCAGGGTCTATGCCAACCCGACGTCTGGCTCATCCGGTGTGCCCTGAGAAAGAGATATGTGCAGCTCCTATCGGGATTTGTCGGCACAGCGGGAGGTCTTGCTGGTCTTGTTTTACCATTGTCGAAATGTCTTGATGTACCGGATACCGAGTCGATCGGAGTGTCTTGGGTGAAGGTCTATTCCTTCGTTGATCGCGAGAGCTTGTCATGGGCTAAGTTGGGACACCCTGCGGTATAAACTTTCGAGAGCCGTGCCAGCGGTTATGTGGCAGATGGGAATTTGTTAATGTCGGTTGTAGAAAACCGAAGTTGACCTTAATTAAAATACATCAACGCGTATGTTACCGTGATGGTCTCTTTCGGTGAGTCCGGAAGTGAACACTGTGTTGGAGTTATGCTAGGCGAGGTTGCTATAGGATCACTTCTTGATCATACTTTTGTCGACCGTGCTTTGCCTTCTCTTCTCGCTCTCATTTGCGTATGTTAGCCGCCATATATGCTAGTCGCTTGCTGCAGCTCCACCTCATGCCTTTACCTTACCCATAAGCTTAAATAGTCTTGATCTCGCGGGTGCGAGATTGCTGAGTCCTCGTGACTCACGGATACTTCAAAACCAGTTTGCAGGTGCCTATGTTACCGAGCAGGTGACGCTACCAAGCTCAAGGAGGAGCTCGATGAAGATCTTGCCCTTTGTGTTGTTTCGTTCTAGTTGATCAGTAGTGGAGCCCAGTTGGGGTCGATCGAGGACCTTTGTCGCATTTGGGGTTCTTCTTTTATTTTGGTTCCGTAGTCGGACCTTGATTGTATCTGGTTGATGTAATGCTTTATTCATGTAATTGTGTGAAGTGGCGATTGTAAGCCAACTATGCATTTTTTTCCCTTATGTATTACATGGGTTGTGTGAAGATTACCTCACTTGCGACATTGCTTTCAATGCGGTTATGCCTCTAAGTCGTGCTTCGACACGTGGGAGTTATAGCCGCATCGAGGCGCTAAGTTGGTAATCGAGCCTTCCCGACCTTAGGAGCCCCACCGCTTGATCGTTTTTAGTGGCGAGTTGTGTCTAGAAAAATGTTTTGAGTCATTTAGGTTATATATATCGGAGAGTTAGGAATTCTTTTTACTCCCGGTCCTTGACCTTCCGGTGAGGTATCTGACGTAGAGTTTTGACTCTTCTCTTCTCAAATTTCACTAAAAAATTTAGGATCACGGGTATCTTAGAATCGTTCGATGGTTTTATGATGACAACATTGTCTTGGTTGCCTCGACATTTAGGGGTTGTGGCGGTGTCCCGGGAGTTGAGCTCCAAGGTGTTGTCGTCATAATTTTATCGTTGCGATTCGGAATACCGAGTTTAATACCGACATCGAAAATCTCTTTTATGCGCTTGTTGGTGAGATAACCCGCTAACCCAGATCTGTGGTGAGTACGGAGTATTGCCATGACTCGTATAACGGATGCTTTTGAAGGTTGAGGTACACGATTTCGAAGGTTTCTTGGTTATGTGTTGACGGATGGATACAGCTTGGATGTAGGTATTGTTAGTTTGAGTGAGATATATTGCTCCTGTATCCCCAACACAGTTGCATAACCGAAAGTTTCGGGAGTTTTATAGGTGGGAATTCAAGTAGCTCTTAGGATATCTTTCCGACGGATGTATGATATGAAATTGGGGTTCGACGTCTAGTGGTCCGCCTATTCACGGTTGGTTTCTGATGGTCTCGTTGTGTCTTAAAGAGTCCTTGGCTATGCCGACTCGGGGACACTTCGTATGTCATGTGCCTTGCCTTGTACATGATGGTGCTTGTCGATTGAGCCCGTGTAGGCCCCACCACGAAAACTTGGACGAAATCTCTATCATATGTTTGTTACGGCTTATTCGCAAGCCAAATCCTTTGTTTTGTTTTATTTGTGGTATTGAGTTGCTTGAAGTCAAATGTTGAATCCATACCTTTCCTAAACGGTGTTCTCATATTGCTATGTGAATACTAATCCTTTTGATCATTGATTTTGTCATGTCAACTCCTTTCCAACCGGTGCATTTCTCTTCCAGTGGATCCCATCATTTTTCCCATCCGCAAGATCAATTCTAAGTTTCCTCAACGGTGTTTGTTTCGTTCATCCCAAGTTGCCTTTGTTTCCGCCCTCCACCCTTTTTCTTCAAGGACTCAGATTTCTTTACCAAGTATCCTTTTATTTTTGTGAAGTTTCTCCATTCTTTTCCGTCAATGTTCTTACCGGTGGTTCTCAAGAAGATGTTCTACTAGTTCGTCATTCCTCATTCCTTTCTCTTCTCCGGTGGATTCAAGTCAAGTTTTGTTGATCATACCTTTTTCCTCATTTCAATGTCTTCTCATACCGGTGCACCTCATTATCATTCTACTTCTCGTTATTTGCTATTCCGGAGTGCTCAAGATATCTCAGAAGATTTGTGTTTCGATTCTTAATCCGTTCAAGCTATTTGGAGATTGTTATCTCATTCAAGCCATTTAATTCAACCGGTGCAACATCTCTTTTAAATCTTTTCAACGGTATTCTTTTGAGTGGGCCCTAACCCATAGGTCTTTTCCTAGGATCTTACCTGACTCTTCTATTTTCCCAGAGCTATCCTAAATTCTTCTCCAAGTTTGACGTAAGAATGAGTTATCATCAGTCAAATGCTTTTCTCCAAGATCTTTCAAATTCTTTTCATAGTTGGCTCAACCTCTTCGCTTTTGATTCTTCTGGTGTGCCTCAAAAAAATTCTTGGTGGTGTTTCTCGTTGCAATTCTCATCATTTGAAGACCGAAGAAGAGTTTTCTCTTTAATCTGGCTCTATTCTCTTCAAGATTCATGGTGCTAGCTTGTTGCCATCCTCTCATAATTGTTTTCGATTGTGAGAATCTTTTCACCATCGGGAGATATTCAAGAGTCTTCTCGGTTTGTCATCCGAGTCCATCAATTCAGGTTTATTCATTCTCAGGTATCGGTTATCATTCTCCTATCTTGCCGGTGCATCAATTGAATATCCTCTAATCAGTTCTTGATCTCTTTGTTCTCATGTATCTAGTTTGTCTCAAGCACCTTCGTTCATTTGCTTAATTCTTACCGGTGATGCACCCCTACTTCGATCATTTTCAATTCTTACGGCAGTTCTTTCAAGATCTCTCTTCCTTGTTCATCATATCAATTCATTTGTTGTTCCAATCCTACCGGTGGTTCGTTGAAGACCTTCTCAAGTTTTGATATATCTCTTTTAATCCTTTCTACGAGAATAAGTAGTATGCCAAATCCGTTGCTTGTCATCAATTTAAATTGGTGAAGGATCGCATAACATAATTCTTGTTCTTGTTTCATCAAGTGATTAATCCTTTCCTTCGGAGTTTGTTCAGAGGAATAAATTCTTGGCTTCTTGTTGTTCATCTTTCTTAGGAGTTCTAAGTTTTCCGCATTATCTCGTCATGAAGCTCCATCTAAATCATTGCAAGGATTCACCTTGTGTTTTCAACTTCTCTTTCTTTCTATCATCCTTTTATTACCGGAGTTCTTCATGGAGGCTCTAAATGGTGCTTCGTCAAGGATTCTTTTCATTCTTCAATTGTTCTTCAAGTTTTCGCTCGAAGTTATGACCCGTCAAGCTATACTCTAAAATAAACAGGGTGCTCAACACATGTTTTGTTTTGGGGAGTTCAAGTTTTCTTCATCTTGCATTTCGAAGTGCAATTCTTTCTACCTTATCATTTGAGGTGGTGTTATGTCATTCTTGACAATTTGAGTTCGTGTTTCATTATTCACATGTTGTCAGGAATGAGGTATTTTAAATCCATCATTTTCTCTTCGTTCAAGAGATCTTTTCGACCAATCAACTTCTTCATTGGAGTTATCTTGGGTTATATTTCACCTAAAGCCTTTCCTTAAGGGATGTTGCTATTTGTGGTGCATATCAATGATCCGAGTTTTCTCCTATCCTCTCGGTGAAGAAGTTTTTCATCTCTTTGGTGTTCTCAACCAATCAATTGTTTCCATTAGTGGCAGGTTGTCACCTCATCATTTTGAGATGTTTTCCATAAGCCCACTGCAAACTTATTCTTTTCATTGTTGGTCTTCCAACAACTCTATTCTAACCTTCTTGCAAGGATGCCTTCCAAATTCAATTGTGGTAGAAGTTGTCATTTTCTTCTCCGTCCCTTTATTCCAATGATCTACTTCTATTCTTTCTTACGGAGGCATTGTGATGTTGCTCTTTTCACTCATCATCTCGATTGTGAGGATCGTCTTCTTTTCTGGCTTATCCATTTAACCGGAGTGTTGTATCATCTCTTCAATATCTTTTCATCTCATCAAGTCTTGCATCTCTTTTTAGTCGGAGTTCTGCCCAAATTATATCAATCTTATTCCTTCTCTATCTAGTTTTAACGGAGTGGTTTCAATATCTATCTTATCACTAAACCTCTTGGTTCTCGTTGTATCCTTGTTCCTCTTTCCTAACGGAGTGTTTTCAACTTTGCTCATCTTCGTTATTTTCTTCCTTTCATTTTGCTCAACCTCTCAAGGTTCGTGGTTTCACTCGTTAACAAAGAAGCAACTTAGTTTTACCTCTCCTCTTCCTCTTCCTTTTTCCCTCCGGTGCCATCCTAGATCTCGGGACGAGATCCTCTCGTAGTGGTGGAGTGTTGTAACACCCCGGATCCGATGCGCCAGGTGTCCGTCAGTTATTCGCCGTCGTTGCCTTGTCATTTGCTTGCGTGTTGCTTTTGCCTTGTCATTTGCTTGCGTGTTGCTTTTGCCTTGTCATCATTTGCATTTTATCATGTCATCATGTGCATCGCATTGGCATACATGTTCATCTCATGCATCCGAGCATTTTCCCCGTTGTCCGTTTTGCAATCCGGCACTCCTGTGTCCTCCGGCGTCTCCCTCTTCTCTCTTCTCTTGTGCGGGTATTAAACTTTCTCGGAATGGCCCGAGGTTTGCCAAGCAGCCTTGGTATAGCACCGGTAGACCGCCTGTCAAGTTTCGTGCCATTTGGAGCTCGTTTGATACTCAACGGTTAACAAGATGGTAACCGTAAAGCCCTCTTTGAGTTGCAGCCCAACACCCCTTCCAAAGTGGCCCAAAACCCACCAAACTCCCCTCCATGCCCTCGGTCGTTCGATCACGATCGCGTGGCCGAAAACCGCACCTCATTTGGACTCTCCTAGCTCCCTCTACCTATAAATATAGCCCCTCCCCCGAAATTCACGGATGATCCCCCCGAAACCCTAGATTTATTCCCCTCCGCGCCGCGCCGGACATGTCCGTCCGCGCCGGACGCATCTCCGCCGCCGTCCGCGTCCACTCCAGCGCCGCCCGTGGCCCGGCCACAGCGCCCGCCCGCCAGCCCAGCAGCCGGATCGAGCCCAGAGGCCCATCCGCCATGAGGAGCCGCGCGTCGTCGCCGGCGAGCTCCCCAGCCGCCGCCCTCGCCGTGCCAGCCCAGCCGCCCAGCGCCAGCGCCCTCGTCTCCAAGCCGCCGCCGCCCGGCAGCGAGCCTCAAGCCGCCTGCGGCCCTGCTCCGCTCCCGGCCAGCCGGGCACCGCCAGCGCCGCCGCCTCTCCTCCGCCGCCCGGCCGGGCCTTGCCGCCAGCCGCACCTCTCCCTCCTCCGCCGTACCTCGCCCGGACCGGATCGGCGAGATCCGGCGGAGGAGCCAGATCCGCCGCCCGGGCCTCATCTTCATCGCCCCCTCAAGCTCCGGCCGCCGTTCTCGGCGAGATCCCAACCACCTCGTCCGTTGACTTTTCCGGAGGTAAAATATGCCTAAGTCCCAGATTTACATTATTTTCAGGCCATTTTCATCGCATCACATCTCTGCATCCGTAGCTCCGTTTCGCGCGTATAATATGTCAAATTGTTCGACTCGAAGAGTACATCATTTCGTTCCATTGCATCATTTGCATTTGAGCTCATCTTGATGCCCGAAATGCTGTTGGAAGAAGGCTTCAGATCGTTAGTTTCAGAATCTTATCAGCTCGAGCTCTTTTGTCATTTTTGCCATGATTTATGTGTGCACCTTATGAACTTGAGTCCTACATGTGAGTTGAACATTGCCATGCCATCTTTCCAGGGGTGTTTGCCATGTATTTTTGTGAGTTATGTGTTGACTAGAACAAGCATGCAAAGTAGGGATGATGATGTTGCTGATTTCAGGAACTTAGTGATTTCACTAAGTCTTGTCCTGCTGTTATTTTTATGCCATATGTTCATGTTGTTACAGAGAGATCTATGGCATTTTTGAGCATGTTCAGTAAGGGTGTTTTGAACATATGGATGTGCTATATCCATCCATGCCTTTGTTGGTATTTATGGAGAAGTCTAGCATGTCATTTTCGTGCTCTACTTTTGCTTGAAAATGTTTCCTGGCAGATTGTTTGCATGAGATTCAATTTTCACGAGGTCGTTGTAGTTGATGCGTGTATGCTATGACCGTGCTCTTGCCATGCTTAGCTTCATAATCATGCCTTCTTACTGTTGGTTGCCTTGCCATGCCATGTATTGCTCTGTAGTGAGTGCATCGAGCTCACGAACATGCCTACTCGTTAACTGTTTTTGCCATGCCCAGTTTTTCTGCTAAGTCTGAAATCTGTAATAAAACTTGCTATGTTTACATGGGTGCCATCATTTCTTAAGGTCCTTTTTGGCTTATGGTCAGTAAGGGACTATTGATATATGCTTTGATTAGAATCATGCCATGCCTTGTTTTGCTATTGTAAGTTCCTGTAGCATGTTGATTGCTTGCTCTAAACATGCCTTCCTGATGTTAATTCCTGGCATGTTAGTATTTTCACTAAGTCTGTGAACCTGATATATTTAGCACTTTCACCATGCTTGTTTGAACATGTTATGATGTGATTTAGCCGTAGCTCAGTGTTCCTCTTTTGTTAAGCATCTCCTGCAGATCGCTGCCATATGCTTTATTGGTAGGTTGGGGTGCTGTAGCATAGTTTCTTGTTGCGTGCTAAGTAGCATCGGGCTGTTAAACGCAGATTTGCGTCATTCCTGTTTTGCTTGTCATTTGCAAACCGTGCATCCGATTCCGGTGATCTTTATATCGATTTCAACGAAATCATCTCATCTTTCAGCGGCATACTTGGTTTGCCAAGTTGATGCCAGTTCATCATTTTCCTTCCGAGCACACATATGCATTGCATATCACATCTCGCATAGCATGTCATGTTTTGCATCATATTGCTTGTGCATTGTTCCTTGTTTGATTGTGGTTCCGTTGCTTGTGTTCTTGCTTTGGGTAGAGCCGGAGGCGAGTGCGTGTCGAGGAACCTGTTGAGAACGCCTCTCGAGGATCAAGCCTTCGACAACTCGAGAACCTTTCGAGCAAGATGATCATACCCTCGAAATCACTACTATCTTTGTTATGCTAGTTTGCTCGCTCTTTTGCTATGCCAATGCTACGATGCCTACCATTTGCTTGTCGGCCTCCCAAATTGCCATGTCAAACCTCTAACCTTTGACACCATTCCTAGCAAACCGTTGTTTGGCTATGTTACCGCTTTGCTCAGCCCTCTTATAGCGTTGTTAGTTGCGGTGAAGATGAAGATTGTTCCTTGTTGGAACATGGAGATGTTGTTCCTTGTTGGAACATGTTTACTTGTTGGGATATCACAATATCTCTTATATTATTAATGCATCTATATACTTGGTAAAGGGTGGAAGGCTCGGCCTTATGCAGTGTTTTGTTCCACTCTTGCCGCCTAGTTTCCGTCATACGGTGTTATGTTCCCGGATTTTGCGTTCCTTACGCGGTCGGGTGATTTATGGGACCCCCGACGTTCGCTTTGAATAAAACTTGTCCAGCAAGGCCCAACATTGACTTTTACCATTTGCCTCACCTAGCCCTTTTTTCCCTTGGGTTTCGGAGCCCGAGGGTCATCTTTATTTACCCCGGGCGGTGCTCCTTGAGTGTTGGTCCAACTTTGAAGCGATGTCCGGCCCCCACAGGCAACAAGGGTCTATGCCAACCCGACGTCTGGCTCATCCGGTGTGCCACGAGAAAGAGATATGTGCAGCTCCTATCGGGTTTGTCGGCACAATGGAGGTCTTGCTGGTCTTGTTTTACCATTGTCGAAATGTCTTGATGTACCGGATACCGAGTCGATCGGAGTGTCTTGGGTGAAGGTCTATTCCTTCGTTGATCGCGAGAGCTTGTCATGGGCTAAGTTGGGACACCCTGCAGGTATAAACTTTCGAGAGCCGTGCCCGCGGTTATGTGGCAGATGGGAATTTGTTAATGTCGGTTGTAGAAAACCCGAAGTTGACCTTAATTAAAATACATCAACGCGTGTGTTACCGTGATGGTCTCTTTCCGCGTGAGTCCGGAAGTGAACACTGATGTTGGAGTTATGCTTGACGAGTTGCTATAGGATCACTTCTTGATCATACTTTTGTCGACCGTGCTTTGCCTTCTCTTCTCGCTCTCATTTGCGTATGTTAGCCGCCAATATGCTAGTCGCTTGCTGCTGCAGCTCCACCTCATGCCTTTACCTTACCCATAAGCTTAAATAGTCTTGATCTCGCGGGTGCGAGATTGCTGAGTCCTCGTGACTCACGGATACTTCAAAACCAGTTTGCGGTGCCTATGTTACCGGCGGTGGCGCTACCAAGCTCAAGGAGGAGCTCGATGAAGATCTTGCCCTTTGTGTTGTTTCGTTCTAGTTGATCAGTAGTGGAGCCCAGTTGGGGTCGATCGAGGACCTTTGTCGCATTTGGGGTTCTTCTTTTATTTTGGTTCCGTAGTCGGACCTTGATTGTATCTGGTTGATGTAATGCTTTATTCATGTAATTGTGTGAAGTGGCGATTATAAGCCAACTATGCATTTTTTTCCCTTATGTATTACATGGGTTGTGTGAAGATTACCTCACTTGCGACATTGCTTTCAATGCGGTTATGCCTCTAAGTCGTGCTTCGACACGTGGGAGTTATAGCCGCATCGAGGGCGTTACATGCACCCACCTTGCGAGGCGCGCAGTGATATGAGCCATGACGACCAAGGCCAGGACAGCGCCAGCGGGCGTAGAAGAGGACATTTTCCTCTTTGGTGCTAAGGATGCAAGGACATACGTGGGTTCCCAAGGAATCCCCCCAAAGGTTTCCATTTTAGTGCAACAAGACCAAGACCGCTGGCTCGGCAGGACGGAGGTCATCACCGAGCCCACCATTGCATCACGATCAGAGGCTTTGTAGGCGAAGACCACCTTTAGTCAGGAGAGGGTGTACTCATGTCCCCTTTTGAATTGGCCGTTGTGGAATCCCTTCCCACCTAAACTATGAGGGAAGAGGACCAAGGCCACTATAAATATAGGCTAGTCTCCATCGTAGAGAGGGGGAGGATCTTAGCCATTGAGCTCTCCCGAGGCAGCTCACACTTGTACTAGTTCATACTCATCCTCCGCACGAGGTAATCCACCCCAAAGCAGCAGGGTTTTACACCGCAAGGTGGCCTGAACCTAGGTAAACCACCGTGTCCACCTCTTCTTCCCGTTCTCCCAAACTCGACAAGACTAGGCCATGTGGCAGTGAGTAGTGAGCTGTAGCCAAGCGAGATCCTTCGTACACACCCCAGAGTTCGAACAATGTTTGGGTCTGCGGAGCCCTGATCCCGACAACATGATGTAGACAAGATCTATTCATGTAGAAATATACCCCATCTTTTTATTCTTAATGGCAACGATACATGTGTGTCATGTCTCCTTCTGTCACTGAGAATAAGCACCGCAAGATCGAACTCATCACAAAGCACCTCTTCCCATTGCAAGAAAAATCAATCTAACTGGCTAAACAAAACCAAAGTTTCAGAGAAGAAATACGAGCCTATAAAGATCATGCATAAAAGATTTCAGAGAAGACTCAAATAATATTCATAGATAGAACTGATCATAAACTCGCAATTCATCGGATCCCAACAAACACATCGCAAAAATTTATTACATCAAACAGATCTCCAGGAACATTGAGGAGAACATTGTATTAAAGATCAAAGAGAGAGAGAAGAAGCCATCCAGCTACTGCCTACGGACCCGTAGGTCTGTGGTAAACTAGTAACGCATCATCGGAGGAGCACCAATGAGGATGATGAACCCCTCCGTGATCGTTTCCCCCTCTGGCAAGGTGCCGGAAAAGGGCTCTAGATTGGATCTCATGGTTCTGGAACTTGCAGCGGCTGGAATTGTTTTTCTCGACTCCCGTAGGGTTTCTGGAATATCAGAGTATTTATAGAGCTGAGAGGCGGTCGAAAAGATCACTGTGGGCCCCACAAGGCACCAGGGCGCGCCTGGAGCCTCTTGTGCGCCCTGGTGTCTTGTGGGCCCCACGGGCCTCCTCTCATTCACCTCCTGGGCTCCCTGGGTCTCTTCTGGGCAGAAAAAAATCTCCACAAAGTTTCATGGCATCTGGACTTCGTTTGATATGGATATTATGCGAGGTAAAAAACATGCAAAAACAGCAACTGGCACTGGGCACTATGTCAATAGGTTAGTCCCAAAAAA
This sequence comes from Aegilops speltoides, assembly GCA_021437245.1. Lineage (NCBI taxonomy): Eukaryota > Viridiplantae > Streptophyta > Magnoliopsida > Poales > Poaceae > Aegilops > Aegilops speltoides. The sequence goes on along the minus strand of CM038147.1, from coordinate 325,448,155 downwards.
TGATATAAAGGTGCTATTAAATGAATGTAGAACATCCAAGATTGATAATATAATAGCATGGAACAATAAAAAATTATAGATACATTGGGGATGTATCAATACTCAGTACTGTTCCTCCTGCCATCCGTGGCAGCGAGGAGGTGGGTGACAACGGAGATTGGCCGTGGTTATATGGAGAGACTGGACATGGTGAGGCCGACGGGAATTAGCTATGGTTCCCTCGCAAGAATACGATAAGGTGACCTATAGAAATCGACGAGTATTTAACCTTGACGAAAGACAACTGAGTTACCATGTCCATTAATGTGAATTGGGAACCGTGGATAGACGATTGTGCTTCTATAACTTGTGGAACTATGCATCTCCTAGAGTCATGACTATGCAAAATGTTAATGGCGTGCAGAAATCGAGGAAGACTAACTTAATTCTATCACGGTAAATGACAAACTGAATAGTCACATCGAACAACCGTCGCATTAGTCATCAGTTCATATTTTGACCGATGACCACCGAGAGAAGAATGCAGGAGGCAAATGAAGAGCCTATCATCTGTATTAGATCCGACATCGAATACATATATTACAGCAGCCCACAGAGAGAGGAACCTCAAGCATCTGAAACAAAGAGGCACATCTGTGCTTCTGATCCACACTTATACATGCCTCTCGTGTATTCACTATTGTGCCTTCCTCGTTGAACGAAAGAATGGATGCAATTAAAGCTAGCAGAGGCACGACTATGTTTTTCAACATTTCCTGTCAGTGCAGCACGTGCGTGAAGCCTATAGAGGCGCGATTCTTCATGTAGAAAAAACACGTTGTGCCTCCGATTTATGCACAACCATGCCTCTCATATCTTCACGTCCATGCCTCCCTGAGTGTGCGTGCCATGGGAAACATTGGGAACACAGAGACACAACTGTTCCAAAAAAATAGGGGAACTCGAAGCATCTGAAACAAAGTGGCATAGCAATGATTCTGTTCCACATCTGAAACAAAGTGGCATGGGCGTGAAGCCTATAGAGGCACGGTTCTGCATGCAGCAAGACCGCGAATGCGCCTGTGATTTATGCACAATCGTGCGTCTCTTTTATTCACGACCATGCCTTCCTGAGTGCGTGTGTCATGGGAAATATTGGGAACACAGGGACACAACCGTTCCAAAATACATAGGAACTTGAAGCATCTGAAACAAAGCGGCATAGCAGTGCTTCTATTCCACACTGATACACGCCCCTCATATCTTTTTTTCGAAACGGAGGCAAAAGATTTGCCTCATCGATTAATTAAGAAGAAGAGAACTGCGCAGTTAATTAACGGAAAACTGGGCGAAAACCGATACATATAACCACATACGGACTACTCGCTAAAAAAGAAACTCAATGACACCACGATCAACCCGACAAACATACATAACATGCAACCAAAAACCCTTACAGATTGACATCACAACGAAACCATCAACGAAACCACCAAATCCACAGAGGCGAGTCAATTGGAGATGGATGACGAAGAGACTAAGCATCCTCCATTAAGCAGTCGCGGACGCCTTCCTAATGGCGTCACTCTTCTTGCCTATGCTCCTGATAGCCTTCTTCACCTTCTTAATTTTGCCTGAAGAAACCTCCTCCGCCAGGAGGCAAGCAATCGTCTTGGCAGACCCAGGACAAGCTGCATCCAAGCCGGTGAGCAAGCGGCCAAGCTTTTTCGCGAAGACCACCTCATCAATACGTGCCCACATAGCGTCACGGTCAAAGATGGGAGACCGGATGGGCTTCAGCGCCTTAGAAACAGGTGCCAAAGCACCTACCTCATCAACCTCAGCTCCAACAGACGCTACCGGGCCAACAAGCTCGGCTGAGAGAGCAGCAGCAGCAACCAAACCTCCAAGGTCCACAAAGGCGAGCGCCTGACTCAGCTCCAACGAAGACGATGAGGTCGCAGTCGGCATATCCAAGTCCCCTCTAAGAGACCCCATCTCCTCAGGAAGCACCATCAAAATAGGCGAAGTGGTCTCCCCACAGAGCTTCTGAAGCTCAGGCATAATCTGCAACACCAGAGCCACAACCTCGACAATGACTTCACTCCCAGAAGCAACCGACATGACAGGCAATGACAACCGACAAGCTGTAACACGAGGGGAGAGATCTCCATACATGCCAGCTTCCCCATCGACAGAGCCAACCTGGATCTCGGGCAGCAGGGACACATCTGGCACAACCCCAATCTGAAGCTCAGGCAACGAAGACACATCCAGCACCACCTATAGTTTGGCAAGAGCGGCCTCCGCCCTCCCCAAAACACTGCTGACACATGCAAGGCAGTCGTGAATCTCAGTGCTAAGCATCTTGGTCTCCTCCACCAACCCGACGTGCTCAGCCGAGACAGACCGGAACTGCACATCTATCATCGAGACATCACCGGTGGATGCAGGTGATGGAGCATGACATTCGAGTAGCGAAGCTTGTTGGACAGGCTTCTTAGCACGACAAAAGCGAGCGATGTGTCCAGATCGAAGGCAGAGCGCCCCTCATATCTTCACAAATGAATGGAAACATTTCAAACACAAAGGCACATTCGTGCCTCTACTTCATGTAGAACATTGCCTATACTAGCTTCACAGCCGTCCCACTCTTTTGTTTACGGCGATTGCACTTCAAAGAAAGGAGGAATATGTCACTAGATTTGCCTCTCCTAACGTAATGATCATGCCTCTCCTGGCGTCACGGTCGTGCCTCTCATAAAACCATAGCCATGCCTCTCTTAATGAATGTGTCACTAAAAACAACTGAAACATGGAGGCACATTTGTGCCTCTTCTATACGTAGAATCGTGTCTCTTATAGTTTTGTGAGGCACGGGAGGCACCTACACTAGTCCTATGGAGGTAGCTGGACTAGTCAAATGTCTCGTGTCCCCATAACCCATCGGAATGCGCGCACCTGTACAATTAGCATTCATTCCGTTTCGAGAAAAGAAAAAACAACATTTATTTCATCTCTTGGTCACTCTAGTTTTCTTATATTATACTCCCTCTGCCTCTCTCAATCACTTTGCTCCCTTTCTACCTGTGTAGTCGTGTGCCTCTAGGGTTGTGGTTCTTGGCGCTCCCGTTTTGATTTCCCCTTTAGTTATTCTTGGGGTTTTACTGGGTTTCTGAGTTAATTTTTAAGCTGTTCTTTAGAGATTGGTCGTCGGTGCTTGGTTAAAGTTCCGCTACTCCATCCCCATTCGTTGCCATCTACTTGATTAATTATATTTATAGAATTCAATTTCCATTAATTCGTTCATCTATGCCAAAACTCCAGTCATTAGTTTATCGTACTATTATGTTGTTATCTTTAATTGTTACCAGATAGTTGGGTGTACATTACATAATTTTTTAAGAAGTTGGTGTCCGAAGAGTTTGAATTTGTACTAACAGCTTTTCATTTATAATATTTTCCCAATATGTACCTTGTAATGTTAGAGCTTTTCTTGTTGCGGCGGGCACCTGAGATTTATAAATTGTTGTAAATAATTTATTTGTTTTACCATGAGCATTTTGAATCAATTAACAATTAAATTATTTAAAGGAAGGTTTTATGGAGAGTTAGTTTTTAGTATATGAATAAAATAAGATAGATGTTCATCAAGATGACATATAATGACTGGTGCGAAACAAAAATTTACCAACAGGAGAAAACTAATGTGTCAACCATTGCTTTCTTTCCAAGTGAAACAGCTTACGACGCGTTTGGTTCGCCTATGGTAACGTATTCAACTTTGTAATCATACTGCACTGTATTAGATGGTGTATTGAGTGAACACGTGTTTTGTTTGGTTCCACAAAGGTATGCATTCTGAATACAATGCAGCGTTTGGTTGACCCATGTATTGGGATTACACAATGTAACAGAAGTAGTATTATCTCATCAAATGAACGACAATGAATGCAAAATAACGCTGATCTGTACTTGGCTGATATGTCCATGTCATATATCATAGGTAACAGACTTTTTCTGATGGATCTTAATAGATAAATATATGAAAAATTTCAAGCTAACTCCATAAGAGGGGTCATCAGCTAAAAATGCATTAACACAGGCATAATTAATGGCCAACAAAACAGATCATTTTCTCATTGTTGAAGAGTAGCAATAAAATTTTTCATGTGATATCCATCTGGTAACACATCAGCTCATCATCATCACAAGTAGTAGCAGTTCCTTATCTTCTAATTGCATTATCTAGCACACCATCAGCTCCTCATCACCACCAGTAGCAGCAGTTCCTTATCTTCTAATTGTATTATCTAGCACACCATCAGCTCCTCATCACCACCAGTAGCAGAAGTTCCTTATCTTCTAATTGCATCATCTAGCACATCATTGGACCAGCAAAAACTTGTCATTTCTCTAAACAAGACATGTCATAGTTCTGAAGAATTGCAAATGTAAAAGCTTTGCATATATGATTTTCCATGAAAAATAAAATCTTGAATGTCCCATATCTAAAAAGGAGATTGTAATAGCAAGTTGGATTTCATCTGTTCATGACAACACATAACAAGATAACTGTAAATTATTATCACTTAACATCATAACAAGAAAATAATGAAGTATTTCTCAGACTATTCATTTTAAGAGAGAAAGAACAAGATAACTGTAAATAATTGAAGGAAATATGCCCTAGAGGCAATAATAAAGTTATTATTTATTTCCTCATATCATGATAAATGTTTATTATTCATGCTAGAATTGTATTAACCGGAAACATAATACATGTGTGAATACATACACAAACACAACGTCACTAGTATGCCTTTACTTGACTAGCTTATTAATCAAAGATGGTTATGTTTTCGAACCATAGACATGTGTTGTCATTTGATTAATGGGATCACATCATTAGGAGAATGATGTGATTGACATGACCCATTCCGTTAGCCTAGCACTTGACCGTTTAGTATATTGCTATTGCTTTCTTCATAACTTATACATGTTCCTGTAACTATGAGATTATGCAACTCCGTTCTTGGAGGAACACTTTGGGTACTACCAAGCGTCTGGCAACGAATGGGTGATTATAAAGGAGTACTACAGGTGTCTCCAAAGGTACATGTTGAGTTGGTGTATTTGAGATTAGGTTTTGTCACTCCGATTGTCGGAGAGGTATCTCTGGGCCCTCTCGGTAATGCACATCACTATAAGCCTTGCAAGCAATGTAGCTAATGAGTTAGTTACGGAATGATGCATTACATAACGAGTAAAGAGACTTGTCGATAACGAGATTGAACTAGGTATTGATCTTGACGATCGAATCTCGGACAAGTAACATACCGATGACAAAGGAACAACGTATGTTGTTATGCGGTTTGACCGATAAAGATCTTCGTAGAATATGTAGGAACCAATATGGGCATCCGTGTTCCGCTATTGGTTATTGATCGAGAATAGTTCTAGGTCATGTCTACATAGTTCTCGAACCCGTAGGGTCCGCACGCTAACGTTACGATGACGGTTTTATTATGAGTTTATAAGTTTTGATGTGCGAAGTTTTTGAGTCCCGGATGTGATCACGGACATGACGAGAAGTCTCGAAATGGTCGAGACATAAAGATTGATATATTGGAAGCCTATGTTTGGACATCGAAATAGTTCCGGGTGAAAACGGGATTTTACCGGAACACCGGGGGGTTACCGGAACCCTCCCAGGGGTTAATGGGCCTTAGTGGGCCATGAGGGAGAAGAGGAGGGCCGGCCAAGGCACGCCGCGCGCCCCCTCCCCCCCTAGTCCGAATAGGACAAGGAAGGGGGGCGCCCCCCTTTCCTCTTTCCCTCCCCTCAAGTCCTAATCCAACTAGGAAAGGGGAGAGTCCTACTCCCGGTGGGAGTAGGACTCCTCCGGCGCGCCTCCTCCTAGGGCCAGCCGCACCCCCCTCCCTTACTCCTTTATATACGGGGGCAGGGGGCACCCTAGAACACACAAGTTGATCTACGGATCGTTCCTTAGCCGTGTGCGGTGCCCCCCTCCACCATATTCCACCTCGGTCATATCGTCGCGGAGTTTAGGCGAAGCCCTGCGCCGGTAGAACATCATCATCATCACCACGCTGTCGTGCTGACGGAACTCATCCCCGACGTTTTGCTGGATCGGAGCCCGGGGATCGTCATCGAGCTGAACGTGTGCTGAACTCGGAGATGTCGTACGTTCGGTACTTGGATCGGTCGAATTGTGAAGACGTACGACTACATCAACCGCGTTGTCATAACGCTTCCGCTTACGGTCTATGAGGGTACGTGGACAATACTCTCCCCTCTCGTTGCTATGCCATCACCATGATCTTGCGTGTGCGTAGGAAAATTTTGAAATTACTACGTTCCCCAACAGTGGCATCCGAGCCTAGTTTTATGCGTAGATGTCATATGCATGAGTAGAACACAAGTGAGTTGTGGGCGATACAAGTCATCTTGCTTACCAAATGTCATACTTTGGTTCGGCGGTATTGTGAGATGAAGCGGCCCGGACCGACATTACAGCGTCGCTTACGCGAGACTGGTTTCACCGTTCTGAGCACTCGTTCTTAAAGGTGGCTGGTGGGTGTCTGTCTCTCTCACTTTAGCTGAATCGAGTGTGGCTCGCCGGTCCTTGCGAAGGTTAAAACAGCACTAACTTGACGAACTATCGTTGTGGTTTTGATGCGTGGTAAGAACTGTTCTTGCTAAGCCCGTAGCAGCCACGTAAAATTTGCAACAACAAAGTAGAGGGCGTCTAACTTGTTTTTGCAGGGCATGTTGTGATGTGATATGGTCAAGGCGTGGTGCTATATTTTATTGTATGAGATGATCATGTTTTGTAACCGAAGTTATCGGCAATGGCGAGGAGCCATATGGTTGTCGCTTTATTGTATGAAATGCAAGCATACATAATTGCTTTACTTTATCACTAAGCGATGGCGATAGTCGTAGAAGCAATAGATGGCGTAATGACAACGATGCTACGATGGAGATCAAGGTGTCGCGCCGGTGGCGATGGTGATCACGATGGTGCTTGAAGATGGAATCACAAGCACAAGATGATGATGGCCATATCATATCACTTATATTGATTGCATGTGATGTTTATCCTTTATGCATCTTATCTTGCTTTGATTGACGGTAGCATTTTAAGATGATCTCTCACTAAATTCAAGAAGTGTTCTCCACGAGTATGCACCGTTCGAAAGTTCTTCGTCTTTGAGACACCACGTGATGATCGGGTGTGATAGGCTCTACGTTCAAATACAGCGGGTGCAAAACAGTTGCACACGCGAATACTCGAGTTAAACTTGACGAGCCTAGCATATCTGAGATATGGCCTCGAACACGGAGACCGAAAGGTCGAGCGTGAATCATATAGTAGATATGATCAACATAGTGATGTTCACCATTGAAACTACTCCATCTCATGTGATGATCGGACATGGTTTAGTTGATTTGGGTCACGTGATCACTTAGATGACTAGAGAGATGTCTGTCTAAGTGGGAGTTCTTAAGTAATATGATTAATTGAACTTAAATTTATCATGAACTTAGTACCGATAGTATTTTTCTTGTCTATGTTTGTTGTAGATAGATGGCTCGTCTTTGTTGTTCCGTTGAATTTTAATGCGTTCCTTGAAAGCAAAGTTGAAAGATGATGGTAGCAATTACGGAATTTGGTCCGTAATTCGAGGATTATCCTCATTGCTGCATGGAAGAATTACGCCTGGAAGCACCGCTGGGTGCCGAACTGCTTCTTGATGCAACTAACGATGTTAAGAACGTCTGGCGAGCAAAGTGATGACTACTCGATAGTTCGATGTGCCATGCTTTATGGCTTAGAACCGGTCTTCAACGATGTTTTGAGCGTCATGGAGCATATGAGATGTTCTAGGAGTTGAAGTTAATATTTCAAGCAAATGCCCGGGTTGAGAGATATGAAGTCTCCAATAAGTTCTATAGCTGCAAGATGGAGGAGAATAGTTCTGTCAGTGAACACATACTCAAAATGTCTTGGTATAATAATCACTTGAGTCAAGTGGGAGTTAATCTTCCCGATGATAGTGTCATTGATGAAATTCTTCAATCACGCCACCAAGCTACAAGAGCTTCGTGATGAACTATAATATGCAAGGGATGGACAAGACTATTCCGAGCTCTCACGCAATGCTAAAAGCAGCGGAGGTAGAAATCAAGAAGGAGCATCAAGCTGTTGATGGTTAACAAGACCACCGGTTTCAAGAAAAAGCGGCAAAGGGAAGAAGAAGGGAACTTCAAGAAGAACAGCAAACAAGTTGCTGCTCAAGAGAAGAAACCCAAGTCGGACCTAAGCACAGCGAGTGCTTCTACTACAAGCGGTGGACACTTTGAGCGGAACTGCCCCAAGCATTTGGCGGATAAGAAGGATGGCAAAGTGAACAAAGGTATATGGGATATACATGTTATTGATGTGTACCTTACTAATGCTCGCATAGTACACAGGTATTTGATCTTGGTTACATTGCTAATATTTGCAACTCGAAGCAGGGACTACGGATTAAGCAAAGATTGGCTAAGGGCGAGGTGACGATGCGGCGTGGGAAATGGTTCCAAAGTCGATGTGATCGCGGTCGGCACGCTACCTCTACATCTACCATCGGGATTAGTTTTAGACCTAAATAATTGTTATTTGGTGCCGCGTTGAGCATGAACATTATATCTGGATCTTGTTTGATGCGAGGCGGTTATTCATTTAAATTAGAGAATAATGGTTGTTCTATTTATATGAGTAATATCTTTTATGGTCATGCACCCTTGAAGAGTGGTCTATTTTATTGAATCTCGATAGTAGTGATACACATATTCATAGTGTTGAAACCAAAAGAAGCGAGTTGATAATGATAGTGCAACTTATTTGTGGCACTTGCCGTTTAGGTCATATCGATGTAAAGCGCATGAAGAAACTCCATCTTGATGGGCTTTTGGAATCACTTGATTATGAATCACTTGGTACTTGCGAACCGTGCCTCATGGGCAAGATGACTAAAACGCCGTTCTCGGAACTATGGGCGAGCAACTGATTTGTTGGAAATCATACATCCGATGTTTGTGGTCCAATGAATGTTGAGGCTCGTGGCGGGTATCGTTATTTTCTCACCTTCACAGATGATTTGAGCAGATATGGGTATATCTACTTAATGAAACACAAGTCTGAAACATTTGAAAACTTCAAGGAATTTCAGAGTGAAGTAGAAAATCATTGTAACAAGAAAATAAAGTTTCTACGATCTGATCGTGGAGGAGAATATTTGAGTTACGAGTTTGGTTTACATTTGAAACAATGCGGAATAGTTTCGCAACTCACGCCACCGGAACACCACAATGAAATGGTGTGTCGAGCGTCGTGTCGTACTTTACTAGATATGGTGCTATCTATGATGTATCTTACTGATCTACCGCTATCGTTCTGGGGTTATGCTTTAGAGACGGCCGCATTCACGTTAAATAGGGCACCATCAAAATCCGTTGAGACAACACCTTATGAACTGTGGTTTGGCAAGAAACCAAAGTTGTCGTTTCTTAAAGTTTGGGGCTGCGATGCTTATGTGAAGAAACTTCAACCAGATAAGCTCGAACCTAAATCGGAGAAATGTGTCTTCATAGGATACCCAAAAGAGACTATTGGGTACACCTTCTATCACAGATCTGAGGGCAAGATATTCATTGCTAAAATCGGATCCTTTCTAGAGAAGGAGTTTCTCTCGAAAGAAGTGAGTGGGAGAAAAGTAGAAAATGATGAGGTAACTGTACCTGCTCCCTTATTGGAAAGTAGTTCATCACAAGAACCGGTTCCTGTGACAACTACACCAATTAGTGAGGAAGCTAATGATATTGATCATGAAACTTGGATCAAGTTTCTCTTGAACCTCGTGGGTCTACGAGTAAGATCCGCACTGAATGGTGCGGTAATCCTATTCTCGAAGTCATGTTACTTGACCATGATGAACCTCGAACTATGAGGAAGCGATGATGAGCCCATATTCATAAAATGGCTAGAGGCCATGAAATCGAGATGGGATCCATGTATGAGAACAAAGTATGGACTTTGGTTGACTTGCTCGATGATCGGCAAGCCATTGAGAATAAATGGATCTTTCGAAGAAGACCGACGCGATGGTAATGTAGCTGTCTATAAAGCTCGACTTGTTGCGAAAGGTTTTCGACAAGTTCAAGGGTTGACTAGATGAGACTTTCTCACCGTGGCGATGCTTAAGTCTGTCCAAATCATGTTAGCTATTGCTGCATTTCATGATTATGAAATTTGGCAAATGGATGTCAAAACTGCATTCTTGAATGGATTTACGGAAGAAGAGTTGTATATGATGCAGCCGAAGGTTTTGTTGATCCAATAGGTGCTAACAAAGTGTGCAAGCTCCAGCGATCCATTTATGGACTGGTGCAAGCATCTCGGAGTTGGAATAAACGCTTTGATAGTCGATCAAAGCATATGGTTTTATATGAGACTTTTGGAGAAGCTTGTATTTACAAGAAAGTGAGTGGGAGCTCTGTAGCATTTACGATATTATATGTAGATGACATATTATTAATTGGAAATGATATAGAATTTCTGGATAGCATAAAGGGATACTTGAATAAAAGTTTTTCAATGAAAGACCTCCGTGAAGCTGCTTACATACTGGGCATCAAGATTTATAGAGATAGATCAAGACACTTAATAGGACTTTCACAAAGCACATACCTTGATAAAATTTTGAAAAAGTTCAAAATGGATCGAGCAAAGAAAGGGTTCTTGCCGTGCTACAAGGTGTGAAGTTGAGTCGGACTCAATGCCCGACCACAGCAGAAGATAGAAAATGAAAGATGTTCCTATGCTTCACCCATAGGCTCTATCATGTATGCAATCTTGTGTACCGGACTGACGTATGCTTAGCAATAAGCTTGGCGGGAAGGTATCAAAGTAATCTAGGAGTGGATCATTTGGACAGCGATCAAGAACATCTGAAATACGAAAAGGACTAAGGATATGTTTCTCGTATATGGAGGTGACAAAGAGCTAGTCGTAAATGGTTACGTCGATGCAAGCTTTGACACCGATCGAACGATTCTAAATCGCAAACCGGATCGTATTTTTATTAAGCGGTGGAGCTGTAAGTTGGTGCAGTTCTAAACAAAGCGTCGTGGCGGGATCTACATGTGAAGCGGAGTACATAGCTGCTTGAAGCAGAAATGAAGGAGTCGGATGAAGGAGTTCATTTCGATCTAGGTGTCATACCTAGTGCATCGGGACCAATGAAGATCTTCGTGACAATCTTGGTGCAATTGCCTTGGCAAAGGAATCCAGATTTCACAAGAGGACCAAGCACATCAAGAGGCGCTTCAATTCCATCCGGGACCAAGTCCAAGTGGGAGACATAGAGATTTGCAAGATACATACGAATCTGAATGTTGCGACCGTTGACTAAGCCTCTCTCACGAGCAAAACATGATCGAACCAAGACTCCATGGGTGTTAGAATCATTACTATGTAATCTAGATTATTGACTCTAGTGCAAGTGGGAGACTGAAGGAAATATGCCCTAGAGGTAATAATAAAGTTATTATTTATTTCCTCATATCATGATAAATGTTTATTATTCATGCTAGAATTGTATTAACCGGAAACATAATACATGTGTGAATACATAGACAAACACAACGTAACTAGTATGCCTCTACTTGACTAGCTTATTAATCAAAGATGGTTATGTTTCCTAACCATAGACATGTGTTGTCATTTGATTAATGGGATCACATCATTAGGAGAATGATGTGATTGACATGACCCATTCCGTTAGCCTAGCACTTGATCGTTTAGTATATTGCTATTGCTTTCTTCATAACTTATACATGTTCTTGTAACTATGAGATTATGCAACTCCCGTTTACTGGAGGAACACTTTGGGTACTACCAAACGTCACAACGTAACTGGGTGATTATAAAGGAGTACTACAGGTGTCTCCAAAGGTACATGTTGAGTTGGCGTATTTCGAGATTAGGTTTTGTCACTCCGATTGTCGGAGAGGTATCTCTGGGCCCTCTCGGTAATGCACATCACTATAAGCCTTGCAAGCAATGTAGCTAATGAGTTAGTTACGGAATGATGCATTACATAACGAGTAAAGAGACTTGCCGGTAACGAGATTGAACTAGGTATTGGATACCGACGATCGAATCTCGGGCAAGTAACATACCGATGACAAAGGGAACAATGTATGTTGTTATGCGGTTTGACCGATAAAGATCTTCGTAGAATATGTAGGAACCAATATGGGCATCCAGGTTCCGCTATTGGTTATTGACCGAGAATAGTTCTAGGTCATGTCTACATAGTTCTCGAACCCGTAGGGTCCGCACACTTAACATTACGATGATAGTTTTATTATGAGTTTATAAGTTTTGATGTACCGAAGTTTGTTCGGAGTCCCGGATGTGATCACGGATAGGACGTGGAGTCTAGAAATGGTCGAGACATAAAGATTGATATATTGGAAGCCTATGTTTGGACATCGAAATAGTTCCGGGTGAAAACGGGATTTTACCGGAACACCGGGGGGTTACCGGAACCCTCCCGGGGGTTAATGGGCCTTAGTGGGCCATGAGGGAGAAGAGGAGGGCCGGCCAGGGCAGGCCGCGCGCCCCCTCCCCCCTAGTCCTAATAGGACAAGGAAGGGGGGCGGCGCCCTCCTTTCCTCTTTCCCTCCCCGCAAGTCCTAATCCAACTAGGAAAGGGTGGGAGTCCTACTCCCGGTGGGAGTAGGACTCCTCCGGCGCGCCTCCTCCTAGGGCCGGCCGCACCCCCCCCCCTTGCTCCTTTATATACGGGGGCAGGGGGCACCCTAGAACACACAAGTTGATCTACGGATCGTTCCTTAGCCGTGTGCGGTGCCCCCCTCCACCATATTCCACCTCGGTCATATCGTCGCGGAGTTTAGGCGAAGCCCTGCGCCGGTAGAACATCATCATCATCACCACGCCGTCGTGCTGACGGAACTCATCCCCGACGCTTTGCTGGATTGGACCTCGGGGATCATCATCGAGCTGAACGTGTGCTAAACTCGGAGGTGCCGTACATTCGGTACTTGGATCGGTCGGACCGTGAAGACGTACGACTACATCAACCGCGTTGTCATAACGCTTCGCTTACGATCTCACGAGTGCGTGGACAATACTCTCCCCTCTCGTTGCTATGCCATCACCATGATCTTGCGTGTGCGTAGGAAAATTTTGAAATTACTACGTTCCCCAACAATAATTACTCCCTCCGTCCGGAAATACTTGTCCTAAAAATGGATAAAATAGATGTATCTATAACTAAAATAAGTCTAGATACAACAATTTTGAGGACAAGTATTTCCGGACGGAGGGAGTATCACTTAACATCATAACAAGATAACAATGAAGTATTGCTCAGACTATTCATTTTAAGAGAGAAATAACAAGATAACTGTAAATAATTATCACTTAACATCATAACAAGATAACAGTGCATGAATTTAACTTACCAAGCGTTTTCTTAACATACCCCCTCCTCAGATTCACCGGGAGAAAGCATCATATGCATTTCTTCTAGAGCTTTGGCAAATATGCTAGCAGCATTCACGATTTCAGTCCCAGTGAATCCAAGCCTTGATAATTCATTGATAGCTTTCTCTTTAAACTTTTGTCTAGGATCTTCCTCCATTGCTTTCTCTTGGGCAATAGCTTCGCGTTCCATTGTTGCTGCCATTTGGCCGACATTCTGAGTGACACTCTTCAGCTGGCTGTTTACATCTCCAAACATGGTGAGAAAAGGATCAGTTGATTCTGACCTACGGGACCCGTTACCTCTCTTTCTCTTCTTAGATTTTGTAGAATCAGTAGTGACATGGCTGTCAATAGACCGTCTAGGTGTCTCTCTTGATGTTCTGTCATCTTCCTCTTCATCATTTATCTCATCCACGATGACAATCTCATTCTGCAAATTTGTTATAGCTTCACCAAAACCTTCCGCACTGTCACGCCCAATATGCGACCCTATCCAAAAGGAACTCGAAGGTCCCACTAAGGATAGACCCGCATATTGAAACGCTTTGCAAAGTGGATATCATTACATCAACATTACATAATAGATGGGGATACATACAAGAGGCATACAATGCCACACGAATACAACATCATCATACAAGAGATCAACATCCGACTACGGATGATACATAAACAAACTCAAACAATATCCACCACGCTAGCCCAGCTGCCGACCGAACCTATCCCCGATCGAAGAAGAAGCGATAGAACTCCAAACAAGCAAACATCGCTCTCGGGTCAAGATCGGTAGCATAATCTGTACTGCAATTGTTGTTGTAGTAATCAGTGAGCCACGAGGACTCAAAGAATCCCATTACCATGGGTATCAAGACTAGCAAAGCTTAATGGGAAAGGAAGGGGTAAAGTGGTGAGGTTGCAGCAGCGGCTAAGCAAGATATGGTGGCTAACATACGCAAATGAGAGCGAGAAGAGAAACAAAGGAACGGTCGTGAAGCTAGCAATGATCAAGAGGTGATCCTGAACTCCTACTTATGTCAAACATAACATAGAAACCGTGTTCACTTCCCGGACTCCGCCGAGAAGAGACCATCACGGCTACACACTCGGTTGATGCGTTTTAAATCGGATCAGGTGTCAAGTTATCTACAACCGGACATTAACAAATTCCCATCTGCCACATAACCGTGGGCACGGCTCTCGGAAGTTTATACCTGCAGGGTGTCCCAACAAGCCCATGACAAGCTCTCGCGATCAACGAAGAATAGACCTTCTCCGGAAGACCCGATCGGTCTCGGAATCCGGTTTACAAGACATTTCGACAATGGTAAAACAAGACCAGCAAAGCCGCCCGATGCAAACGGCAATCCCGATAGGAGCTGCACATATCTCGTTCTCGTGGCAACACGATAAGTCAAGCTACGAGTAAAACCAGACTTGATTTTCCCGAGGTGGCCCAAGAAGTTGCTCATTTCGGACCAACACTTAGACAAGCAACGGCCGGGGCTAAAATAAAGATGACCCTTGGGTTGGCCGACCCAAGGGAAGGGTATAGGTGGTGGTGAGGCAAATGGTAAAACCAAGGTTGGGCCTTCTTTGGACAAGTTTTATTCAAAGCGAACCGTCGGGGGTCCCATAAATCACCCGACCGCGTAAGGAACATAAAATCCGGGAACATAACACCGGTATGACGGAAACTAGGGCGGCAAGAGTGGAACAAAACACCAGGCATAAGGCCGAGCCTTCCACCCTTTACCCAGTATATAGATGCATTAATAATATAAGAGATATTGTGATATCCCAAAATAATCCTGTCCACCATGGAGCAATCTTCATCTTCACCTGCAACTAAGAACGCTATAAGAGGGGCCGAGCAAAGCGGTAACATAGCCAAACAACGGTTTGCTAGGAAGGGCGTCAAAGGTTAGAGGTTCATGGCAATTTGGGAGGCTTGAAGAGCAAATGATAGGTAACGCAGCAAAGCGATAGAACGAAGCAACTAGCATAGCAATGATAGTAGTGAGATCCAGAGTAGCGGTCATCTTGCCTGAAATCCCGCAAGGAAGAAGAACAAGTCCATGAAGAAGATGAAGCCACGAAGACGAACCACACGTAGACGAACGCATCCTCACGATCGCAACGAAACGGGAACTATCGAGAAGAAGCACACAACATGGTAAACACACCACACATGAACAAGGCATGATGCACAACACACATGATGCATGACAAAGCTACATGAAGCTACTCATGGCAAGAGATGATGCAAACAAGAACAACACATCAAGGCAAGTTTAAATGAGGCCGGGAACAACATATAACAATTCCGGAAAGTCCTCATATGCATATTTCGAAATTGGTCCAGATCTGAATAAACCTTATGTTCAAGTTCTTAAACAGCAAGTTAAGATGCACCAAGATGATCTACACGAAATTCTAGTCAAGTTACATATAAAGTTCATTTAATTTGGAGCTACGGCCTAGAAGATATGAGCAAAACAAGTTAAGCATGGCATTGATGCAAAATGCATACAAACATCAAGCAAACACCTCAAAACAAGGATGCAACATGATAATATGAAACTACATGCAAAAACAAGCAAGTTTCATATAGAGCACACTCAAAACGGAGCAACGGTTCAACACATACACTCTACACAAGGCATAACAACAATCTGTCCATAACAGCAACTAGGCATCTTACAAGCATCAAAACAACATGCTATACCACCCCAACATAATAACAAAAGGCATGGACATGAAGTACAGGTAAAGGACAACAAAACATGAACACTGAGCTATCTCCAGAAATCACTAGAACATTCTCCAAAACACATGGTAAGATTGCAAATAATAACATTTTCAGACTTTAGCAGAAATAACATCAGGTTGCAATGTTTAGAGCTATCAAACAACATGTTACAGGAACTTAACATGGCAAATAAAGGCATGGCATGAATCTACTAAAAGCATAGATCAAAAGTCCCTTACTGACCATGAGCCAAAAGGGCACAGAAAACATGATGGCACCCATGTAAACATGGCAAGTTATATTACAGATTCAAACATGGCAGGAACAACAATAAGTAGGCATGTTGGTGAGCTTCAACCACTCACTACAGAGCAATACATCGCATGGCAAGGCAACCAACAGTAAGAATACATGTTTATGAAGCTAAGCATGGCAAGAACAAGTTCATATGGTGCATGGATCACTAGGAAACAATCATGGAAACATTGAACTTAATGTTAACAGGCTGACAGAAACATCATCAAGCAACTTTGGAGCAAGATATGAACATGATACAGCAGACTATAATTGCAAACAAGGGCATGAATGGATAGAGCATGACATGTAGATCAAAACATGTTTATAGAACATCTCCAGATTATGCGCGAAATGACTTGTAGAAGCATGTTAACATAGCAACAAAATATAATAGAATCTGTCAGGAAAACAGCAACAGCAACTACCCTACTTAGCAAGCTTGATGCACTCAGCACACAACTCACAAAAATACATGGTTAACACCCCTGGAAAGATGGCATGGCATAGACCAAAACACATGAAGACATCAACCTCATAGGATGCACACATCAATCATGGCAAAAATGACAAATGAGTAAGTTATAACAGTTTCAGCAGATTAACATCAACATGCACTCTTCCAACAGCATTTCGGGCATCAAGATGAGCTCAAATGAAAATGATGCAGTGGTATGAAATGAAGTACTTGTTGAGGCGAATAGTTTGACATATTACACGCACAAAACGGAGCTACGGATGCACAGATACGATGCAACAAACATGGCATGATTATGCAAAAATATTCGGGACAGGCATTTTGGAGGGGGAAAGTCAACCATCGCACGGATTTCGAGGTTCGCCGAGGTTCGCCGGAGAAGGACGGAGAAGTCGCCGGGGAGGTCCAGAGATGTCGGATCCGGGCCGGATCTCGTCGGATCCGGCCGGATCCCGGCGCGGGGAGGCGGAGGGGGTCGCCCCCAAGCTCGGGCGGCCATGGCGAAGGTCGCCGAGGCGCTTAGGGCGGCGGCGGACGGCGGCGAAGCGGGCGGCGCGAGCTTCGGCTGCGGCCGCTAGGGGCGGCAGCGACGGAGGGAGGCTTCAGCGGCGGAGGCGGCGACGTGCGCGCAGCGACGAGGCGGAGGCGGCGGCCGGCCGAGCCGTGGTGGTCGGGCGGCGGCGAACGGCGGCGGCGGCGCGGCCATGGCCTTGGCCTGGCGCCAGAACGACCGGGACGGCGGCGGCGCCACGACGGCCCCGCGGCCTCGCAGCCTTGGCAGCAGGCAGCGGCGGGACGACGGCGGGGCGCGTGGCGCTCCCTGATTGGGCGAGGGGTCGGCGGCGGACGTGTCCGGCGCCGGGCGGACATGTCCGGCGCGGCACGGAGGGGGATTTGCTAGGGTTTGCTCCGCGAAAATGGACGAGGAGGACGTTTATATAGGCATAGGGAGCAAGGAGAGTCCAAATGAGGAGCGGTTTTCGGCCACGCGATCGTGATCGAACGACCGAGAGCATGGAGGGGAGTTTGCTGGCTTTGGGCCACTTTGGAAGGGGTGTTGGGCTGCAACTCAAAGAGGGCTTTGCGGTTACCCGGTTAACCGTTGGAGTATCAAACGACCTCCAAATGGCACGAAACTTGACAGGCGGTCTACCGGTGCTATAACAAGGCCGCTTGGCAAACCTCGGGCCATTCCGAGAAAGCTTAACACCCGCACACGAAAGGAGACAAGAAGGGGACGCCGGATGACATAGGAGTGCCGGATTGCAAAACGGACAATGGGGAAAATGCTCGGATGCATGAGACGAACACGTATGCAAAATGAAATGCACATGATGACATGATATGAAATGCATATGATGACATGATAAAGCGCAACACGCAAGCAAATGACATGGCAACAACGGCGAATAACTGGCAGACACCTGGCGCATCGAAACCGGGGCGTTACAACACTCCTCCACTAACAAGAGATCTCGTCCCGAGATCTTAGGACCGAGACGAAAGGGAAAAGAGAAGAGGTGAAACAAGAACTCAAGAGAAGAAGCAAAGAAACAAGAGCACTCGAGAAGAAGAGAGACACGACGAGAATGACGAGAATCGAAAGCTCATTGAATCAGATAGACTATGAAAACACTCGTTCTAACCGGAGTGGTTAGAATGAGAAAAGAAACGAATAAGACTGAAAGGATTTAGGCAGCACTTCGGTTGAAACATGGAGGAATAGAACACGAGCTTGAGAGGATGGAATGATACTTGATGAACTCTTGAAGAATGAATTAAATCATGAAGAACCACCATGAAGAGCTCCGGTGACAAAAGGATGATGAGATAGAAAATATGAAAACACTTGGACCTAGAATTTATTCATCAAGAACAAACTCCGAAGGAAGGGATTAATCACCTTGAGGAAATAAGAATAAGATTTATTGTACGCTCATCCTTCATCAAATTAAATTGATGACAAGCAATGGATTTACATATTACTTATTCTTCTTGAAAAAGGATTAAGGGAAATATGGCGCAAAACTTGAGAAAGTCTTCATGAACCACCGGTAGGATTCGAAAGAACGAATTGAACAATATGGTAATGAAGGAAAAAGAATCTTGAACGAACCACCGTAAAAATTCGGAAATGACTGATGAAAGAGAATGAATCACCGGGAAGAATTAGAAGAACCAATATGCTCGAGGGAATTTAGATGCAAAAGAATAAAGAGAACATGACCTGATTAAAGAACACTTGAACGAAGCACCGGGATAAGTAGAGGACGATAACTGGAATGATGGCCTCCAGTGAAAAGAAACAGAAATCAACTCCTGACATACTCCTGATGGTTAAGAAAAGAATATCTTCCAAATGGAATAATTCGAGAGGATAGCATGAAGATTGAACCACGAATCTTCAAGAGAACGGGCAAGATTTAGAGGAAAACTTCTTCGATCTTCAAATGACGACGAGAAACACCACCAAAATTACTGAGATACTCCGGTAGAATGAAAAACGAAGAGGTTGAGCCGGCGATGAAATGATATGAAAACAATCTTGGAGAAGGCAAGTGACTGATGGGATCCATTCTTACATCACACTTGAAAAGAATTGAGAATACTCCGGGGAAATTAGAAGAGTCAGGTAAGATCCTGGGAAAAGACCTGTGGGTTAGGGCCCACTGAAGAGAAAAACACCATTGAAAAGGATTGTTGAACAGATAGATGATGCACCGGAATAATTGAAATATTTGAATGAGGTGACAACCACGAATTAATTCGAACACAGACAAAACTCTTGAGATTTCTTGAACACTCCGGAAGGATAAACTGGCGAGAGGCGAGCGAGCAAGGAGAACACTTGAACCAAGGAAAAGAATGTGATCAACCCGAAAAACTTGAATTGAAACCACCGGAAAAGAAAAAGAGATGAAGAACGCCAGACGAGATGAGAATTCACCGGTTGAAATAATTGAGGGAAGACTAAAGAGGTTCCGCACGAATGGAATTGATGCTCGAAAGAGACTCATGCTCCGGAAGAAAAGGGTGGGAGGGCGGGAAAACACAGGCAACTGGAAGGGGGAATCGACGAATATCTTGAAGAGAAAACACCGGTTGAGATAATTGAGGAAATAAAGCAAAGACTTCGCACGAGTAGGATGGATACTCGATAACGGACTCCGGCTCCGAGGAGAAAAAGGGGAGAGCGGGTGGGAAAAGAAAACAACTGAGGATTGAACTGGCAAAGAAGAAGAGGCTCGAGTCAACTTGACGAGAAATGCACCGGATAAAAGAGCTGAGAACCAATGATCGGAAAACCAACTGCGTGATCCTAAAGAAAAATTTGAAGGGGAAGAGAAATAATTCAAACACCTACGTCAAGATTCCTCACCAGAGCGACGAAGGGGCTGAGGAGTAAAAAGAATTCCTACTCTCCGATATAACTAGACTTCGAAAATAGTTTTCTTCTAGACTCAACAACGGCCAAACTACACGATCAATCAAGGGGGCTCCTAAGGTCGGTCGAGGCTCTGATACCAACTTGTCACGCCCAATATGCGACCCTATCCAAAAGGAACTCGAAGGTCCCACTAAGGATAGACCCGCATATTCAAACGCTTTGCAAGGTGGATATCATTACATCATCATTACATAATAGATGGGGATACATACAAGAGGCATACAATGCCACACGAAAACAACATCATCATACAAGAGATCAACATACGACTACGGATGATACATAAACAGAAACTCAAACAATATCCACCACCTAGCCAGAGCTACCGACCTGGAACCTATCCCGATCGAAGAAGAAGCGAAGTAGAACTCCAAACAAGCAAACATCGCTCTCGCGTCAAGATCAACAAGATAACCTGTACCAAGAATTGTTGTTGTAGTAATCAGTGAGCCATGAGGACTCAAAGAATCCCATTACCATGGATATCAAGACTAGCAAAGCTTAATGGGAAAGGAAGGGGTAAAGTGGTGAGGTTGCAGCAGCGGCTAAGCAAGATATGGTGGCTAACATACGCAAATGAGAGCGAGAAGAGAAACAAAGGAACGGTCGTGAAGCTAGCAATGATCAAGAGGTGATCCTGAACTCCTACTTACGTCAAACATAACATAGAAACCGTGTTCACTTCCCGGACTCCGCCGAGAAGAGACCATCACGGCTACACACTCGGTTGATGCGTTTTAAATCGGATCAGGTGTCAAGTTATCTACAACCGGACATTAACAAATTCCCATCTGCCACATAACCGCGGGCACGGCTCTCGAAAGTTTATACCCTGTAGGGGTGTCCCAACTTAGCCAATGACAAGCTCTCGCGATCAACGAAGAAATAGACCTTCTCCGAGGAAGACCCGATCAGTCTCGGAATCTCGGTTTACAAGACATTTCGACAATGGTAAAACAAGACCAGCAAAGCCGCCCGATGCGCCGACAATCCCGATAGGAGCTGCACATATCTCGTTCTCAGGGCAACACCGGATAAGTCAAGCTATGAGTAAAACCAGACTTCGAGTTTCCCCGAGGTGGCCCTGCAGGTTGCTCATTTCGGACCAACACTTAGACAAGCACTGGCCCGGGGGGGCTAAAATAAAGATGACCCTTGGGTTGGCCGACCCAAGGAAAGGGTATAGGTGGTGGTGAGGCAAATGGTAAACCAAGGTTGGGCCTTGCTGGACAAGTTTTATTCAAAGCGAACTGTCAGGGGGGTCCCATAAATCACCCGACCGCGTAAGGAACGCAAAATCCGGGAACATAACACCGGTATGACGGAAACTAGGGCGGCAAGAGTGGAACAAAACATCAGGCATAAGGCCGAGCCTTCCACCCTTTACCCAGTATATAGATGCATTAATAATATAAGAGATATTGTGATATCCCAAAATAATCATGTCCACCATGGAGCAATCTTCATCTTCACCTGCAACTAACAACGCTATAAGGGGGGCCGAGCAAACTGGTAACATAGCCAAACAACGGTTTGCTAGGAAGGGTCTCAAAGGTTAGAGGTTCATGGCAATTTGGGAGGCTTGAAGAGCAAATGATAGGTAACGCAGCAAAGCGATAGAACGAAGCAACTAGCATAGCAATGATAGTAGTGAGATCCAGAGTAGCGGTCATCTTGCCTGAAATCCCGCAAGGAAGAAGAACAAGTCCATGAAGAAGATGAAGCCACGAAGACGAACCACACGTGAGCGAACGCATCCTCACGATCGCAACGAAACGGAACTATCGAGAAGAAGCACACAACATGGTAAACACACCACACATGAACAAGGCATGATGCACAACACACATGATGCATGACAAAGCTACATGAAGCTACTCATGGCAAGAGATGATGCAAACAAGAACAACACATCAAGGCAAGTTTAAATGAGGCCGGGAACAACATATAACAATTCCGGAAAGTCCTCATATGCATATTTCGAAATTGGTCCAGATCTGAATAAACCTTATGTTCAAGTTCTTAAACAGCAAGTTAAGATGCACCAAGATGATCTACACGAAATTCTAGTCAAGTTACATATAAAGTTCATTTAATTCGGAGCTACGGCCTAGAAGATATGAGCAAAACAAGTTAAGCATGGCATTGATGCAAAATGCATACAAACATCAAGCAAACACCTCAAAACAAGGATGCAACATGATAATATGAAACTACATGCAAAAACAAGCAAGTTTCATATAGAGCACACTCAAAACGGAGCAACGGTTCAACACATACACTCTATACAAGGCATAACAACAATCTGTCCATAACAGCAACTAGGCATCTTACAAGCATCAAAACAACATGCTACAGCACCCCAACATAATAACAAAAGGCATGGACATGAAGTACAGGTAAAGGACAACAAAACATGAACACTGAGCTATCTCCAGAAATCACTAGAACATTCTCCAAAACACATGGTAAGATTGCAAATAATAACAGTTTCAGACTTTAGCAGAAATAACATCAGGTTGCAATGTTTAGAGCTATCAAACAACATGTTACAGGAACTTAACATGGCAAACAAAGGCATGGCATGAATTTACTAAAAGCATAGATCAAAAGTCTCTTACTGACCATGAGCCAAAAGGGCACAGAAAACATGATGGCACCCATGTAAACATGGCAAGTTATATTACAGATTCAAACATGGCAGGAACAACAATAAGTAGGCATGTTGGTGAGCTTGAACCACTCACTACAGAGCAATACATCGCATGGCAAGGCAACCAACAGTAAGAAGACATGTTTATGAAGCTAAGCATGGCAAGAACAAGTTCATAGGGTGCATGGATCACTAGGAAACAATCATGGAAACATTGAACTTAATGTTAACAGGCTTACATCAACATCATCAAGCAACTTTGGAGCAAGATATGAACATGATACAGCAGGCTATAATTGCAACCAAGGGCATGAATGGATAGAGCATGACATGTAGATCAAAACATGTTTATAGAACATCTCCAGATTATGCGCGAAATGACTTGTAGAAGCATGTTAACATAGCAACAAAATATAACAGAATCTGTCAGGAAAACAGCAACAACAACTACCCTACTTAGCAAGCTTGATGCACTCAGCACACAACTCACAAAAATACATGGTTAACACCCCTGGAAAGATGGCATGGCATAGACCAAAACACATAAAGACATCAACCTCATAGGATGCACACATCAATCATGGCAAAAATGACAAATGAGCAAGTTATAACAGTTTCAGCAGATTAACATCAACATGCACTCTTCCAACAGCATTTCGGGCATCAAGATGAGCTCAAATGAAAATGATGCAATGGAATGAAATGAAGTACTCGTTGAGATGAACAATTTGACATATTACACGCACAAAACAGAGCCACGGATGCAGAGATACGATGCAACGAACATGGCATGATTATGCAAAAATATTCGGGACAGGCATTTTGGAGCGGGAAAGTCAACCTTCGCACGGATTTCGAGGTTTGCCGAGGTTCGCCGGAGAAGGACGGAGAAGTTGCCGGGGAGGTCCAGAGATGGCAGATTCGGGCCGGATCTCGCCGGATCCGGTCGGATCCCGGCGCGGGGAGGCGGAGGGGGTCGCCCCCGAGCTCGGGCGGCCATGGCGAAGTCGCCGGGGCGCTAGGAGGCGGCGAAGCGGGCGGCGCGAGCTTCGCCGCCGCTAGGGCAGCGCGACGACGGAGGGAGGCTCGGCGGCGAGGCGGCGGCGTGCCGCGCGCCGAGGCGGAGGCGGCGGCCGGGCGAGCCATGGTGGTGGCGGCGGCGAACGGCGACGGCGGCCCGCAGCGGGCGCTGCGCGCGACTGGCGGCTGCGGCGCCACACGGCCCCATGCCCTCAGCGGCCGCGCTGCAGCAGCGGCGGGACGACAGCGGGAGGCCGCGTGGCGCTCCCTGATTGGGCGAGGGGTCGGCGGCGGACGTGTCCGGCGTCGGGCGGACATGTCCAGCGCGGCACGGAGGGGGATTTGCTAGGGTTTGCTCCGCGAAAATGGACGGGGAGGACGTTTATATAGGCATAGGGAGCTAGGAGAGTCCAAATGAGGAGCGGTTTTCGGCCACGCGATCGTGATCGAACGACCGAGAGCATGGAGGGGAGTTTGCTGGGCTTTGGGCCATTTTGGAAGGGGTGTTGGGCTGCAACTCAAAGAGGGCTTTGCGGTTACCCGGTTAACCGTTGGAGTATCAAACGACCTCCAAATGGCACGAAACTTCTGAGCGGTCTCACGGTGCTATAACAAGGCCGCTTGGCAAACCTCGGGCCATTCCGAGAAAGTTTAACACCCGCACACGAAAGGAGACAAGAAGGGGACGCCGGATGACATAGGAGTGCGGATTGCAAAAACGGACAACGGGGAAAATGCTCGGATGCATGAGACGAACACGTATGCAAAATGAAATGCACATGATGACATGATATGAAATGCATATGATGACATGATAAAGTGCAACACGCAAGCAAATGACATGGCAACGACGGCGAATAACTGGCAGACACCTGGCGCATCGAAACCGGGGCGTTACACGCACCCTCCCAGTAGCAATATCTTTGCTATAAATAGCAGCCAACTTATCAAAATAAGGGAACGGCACACCATACAAGCCCTTGGCCTCATTGTGAAGCTACAAAAGACAATAAGCATGGAAATCATATTTTGGTTAACTCTACTACAACCATAATCAATAGATAAAATATTGTTCAAGAAGTTCCATACGTTCTCAGTTTTCTAGGTCATGCGGTGCGACAACTTACAAGGTAAAAAAATCATGCAGTGAACCAGAAAAGCACTTTCTCCAATCTATGTCTATGAAATAATGTGACTGGAAGGGAAAGGAGGTATCCAATAGGAACTCACTTCTAGTAGTAGTAATACAAGAGATATCAACTGGATACTCCATATGGCCACGAGTAGAAAAAGTAATGCAAAAATAATAGGCATCTGAAGTTATATACCTTACAATGTTCCTCGTATGATTGCTTCTCACACTAGATCATTTTCCTATTCTCATCCCAAGAAAACCCACTTCTTTTAAGCATAACTTCGATTGCTCCATATTTGGTCCTAAAGTATCTCACCCTTGACTCAATGTGTGGAGTAGCACTAAGACCACAACCAGGTACCTTTTCAGCCAACCTACTTTCCAGCACTGATGAATACCAATTCTTGAAACCATTATCACCTTTCCACCGTGGATCCAATGACAGCTCATAGAGTGCATTGACTAGTTCATCGTCCTCCATTGTTGTCCACTTTCTTTTGTTTTTCCCCCTGCCACGTGCAACACTTGAGCTACCCATGTTGTCCATACCTACAAAATGCACAAGTTAAATTAGTTCACGAGATATTCATATTTCTATAATTAAAACAAGCATGTATGTACATCTGCAAACATCCACTGAAACACAAACCTTAGTGACCTCTAGCTCTATAGCTATTATACATCCCTTGAGAAAGAGTATTCCGAAAATTAGTCCACTCATTAGATGTTGATATATGAGTGATAAATTCAAGTTCATCATTCTCTCCTCCAAGATTTCCATGTTATATTGCATCATCCCATCCTCACCAGCGAGTGGATCCTCAGCCATATTTTGTAAAATCAGATTGTGTAAAAAAGCGCATGCCATTATAATCCGGCAATGAGTTTTGATAGGAAAATATGACGGAGACCTCCAAATTGCCCACTGACCCTTGAGTCTTCCAAAGCATCTCTTAATAATATTTCTAGATCTAGCGTGCAACATATTAAAATATTCCTCTGTGCTGCGCGGTGGGTTTTGTGCAGTCCAACCACCTAGGTGGTACCTTTGACCTCGATAAGGAGCTAAAAATCCATTTGCATTTGTGTAGCCAGCATCAACAAGGTAGTATTGCCCTTGAGGGACTCGAAACCCATCCAACCTCGAAATAGCATCTCTAAGAACTCGACCATCATGCGCAGAACCCTCCCAGCCAGGTAATATATAAATAAACTGCATGTCAGGTGCACATACACCTAGCACATTTGTATCAATATCAGCCAGCCTTGACCTATACCTCCCTCTCAGATTAGCTGGGAGGGTAACCTTGACGTGTGTGCCATCTAATGCACCCAAACAATTCTACAATATAGACATCAAGAGTGATATTAGTGTTTTATACTGCTAATCGGATTATATCATGTGACCGACACTAAAATTTTCATGTAGAGATCATTTACCTTGAAATACTTCCAATTATTATCCGTGCAATCTTCGGATATAGGCTCTGGTTTCTTAAGTAGTAGGTTATGCAGCTTCAGAACAGCCAGCAAACATCTATTGAAATTTCTGCTTATCGTCTCACCACTTCGATAAAAGAACTTCTTGATTGTTCTATTTTTTAGATGGTGTGATATTATGTAGAGAAATGTAGCCACTATCTCTTCAAGGGATGTATTCCTTGTGCCCTCTAGAACACCAGTAACTCTAACCATCTCACACAATTTGTGAAATGTCCTCCTGCTCCTGTATGCAAGCTACATCGCTATCGCCAATGAGTTGGTACAAGTGCGCGGCTCTAAGTTCCCTATTTCTAATCCTCTTTTCTATCTTCCACAACCTCCTTTTATAGACTAGTGCAAATAATAACCATACATAATAGTACATAAGCATGATGCTAATCGAAATATTCCTAAATGCTAAATTCCTCCGCCGAGATCTCATCGCCAAAGGAAGACGAGCCATAATGCTGAAAATAAAAATGCAGCACAAAATTATAAATATTGTGTATCTTGAAGTCATATGAGTATATATCAGCATATATGAGTATAGTACAATATATTTCCTTGCTCATGAAATTACTCTCAGCAAAACAACCAGCCTCACCACAGGGCAAGTGTAAAGCAATAGAGATGAAAAGGAAACACAACTCTAAACATGTTTCTTTTGCAACCTAACAAACTAAAACAGGATACATCACACTCTCTCACTGAGGCCACAACAGCGGTACAGTACAACATATGTGATCCACAAGAAACTGTAGAATCGAATTATTCTTTAAATAACAAGCAGCCTCTTCCCTAGCAAGGGCATGCTGACTCAAATTATTCATATTATCTCTTCCATAGCTATTCTCTTATAGTATCACCCTCGGCAAAACAAAAGGGCGCAAAAAAATCTAGCTAATACAGTAAGCATCAGATTTACAGTGAGATAGTACAGTACGATACAATATGAGCAATCCATGCAATTCTCAAGCATCAAATTCTGATTGAACAACAAGCAGCCTATATAAGCACAATACAATGCAGTGTGATCCAATACAACTACTTTATTTATCTATATCCAACAGAGAAAAGGATCTGACCACCTCATTTGTTTGGGACAACAAATCACAGTATGACGAGGAAGCAAAAATTACTGATTCTACCAAAGAACCCTCAAAATATTCTAGTCATGCGCACATCCATGAACAGTACCCAAATCTCAACTGGTCGACTAAGTCTGAAGCCCTAACCAGAGTACAGTTCGACCAAAACGCTTGAATCTTCCAGATCGGAGAAAGGAAACGATAAATCCGGGTACTAGAGCACGAGAAGAAGAGGAGCGAGGGAAGAGGGGAGGTGGCGCACCATGGTTCCTGTCGAAGATGCCCATCCAGGGAAGGTTTGCGTCGAGGAAAGAAAGGGGGGCAGTTGTTCGGGGCGGAGCTTGGAGAGGTCCGGCGCTGGATCTTGCGGCGGAGGAGGGAGAGGCCGGCGACCTACTCCGACGGCGAGAGGAGGCCGTGGCGGCGACGGGGAGAGCTCATGGTGGAGGCGAGGTCGGGACGAGCGGAGGAAGGGAAAGTGGATCTGATCACAAAGACGAGCGTTTTCTGTTTTCACTCGGTGTGCCCTGTTTTGGGCTTTCCGAAGAAACGTATCCGATTACAGGGCAATCGAAACCGGCCCAGCCGAACCAAACGCCCGTAACGTTTTCGGGAAGCGATGTAATCGGGAGACGGTGCAAAATTGGCGAACCAAACGCGTCATTAGTTCATTCATCATCAATTTTGTATTTGGCTAACGGAAGATACGACACTCCATCCTATATGGATGAACATGATTTTAGCTCACAATTTATACTTCAAGAGGACACATCGTAAAAAGGACGAACAATGGGACTCATGGTAATTAATTCAACTCAGTTGGGAACGCAAACATGTAGATCAAAAGGTCAATGGAATCTGGATTTGATCTGTTTCATCGTCGCCTCTTCATTAAGACAAAGCCCGCTGTTGTTCTCATTGTTAGGTTTCCATTGAATTTGAAGATCCTTGTTACGCACCTCTGATGTCGATGTCAGGCCTTAAAGACCGAACCAATGCAATCAATGGCATAAGCAATGCTCTAGTACTGTATTATGGCATCATAGTAGGAAAAAGACGCTAGTCTACACCAAACGAAAAGAGTAGGGTCAGAGCTCTATTAAAAGTACTTGCACTAAGTAATCCCAATAATTAGAACCTGATAACAAAAGCACAGCATAATATTAACTTAAAAGAAAGCAATTATTGGCCATCAATTATGGAGCCAAACAAAGGTAGTATTATTCCAACAATTGTACCAATATGGTGTGGTCTCACGAGGTATTAACCCACGGGTTACCACTATAAAGTTAGTTATGGATTCCACTTTTCATGCTAAATCAGATGAAAGGAAAGGAATACAAACAGATTGCACCAACAATTTTCTCAAACCTGAGAAATATAAATTCTTAACTGGGCTATTGAGAAGGAATCATGCATGCGGAGCGTATGACCAGTTGAAGTAGAAGCTTTTAGTGTCACCAAAATATGTCTAGTTTTCCAAGAACTGACCTGCACAATTAATTGATTAGTCAAATGAAAAGCATGCCCAGAAAAAATATATGACTCCACTCACAATTTGTACTAAACAATCTGTACAATTCAAGTTATAGTAAGAGGATAAGAAAACAATTTTACCTCGTTCTTCAATTTCTTTTCATGGAATTCAGTACTTTCTTATAAATATATTACTTTTGGATGAGGAAGGAGAGCAATGTGTATCTTGATCTTCATTGCCACATTCAGGTATTGTCTGAAACACAACACAGTTAAGAACACAACGAATACTTCATTTTCTCCTAATAGGTTTTGCCAAATCATCATGCGAAAGAATCAACCAAAAATTGCAAAAAGTAACCGAGAGAATGATGAACTGTTAATACAAACTCGGTGTGATCCGCCACACACCGGCGGTGGTTGATTCCCTGTGCAAACAGGACTGTAATGACCAAGGTTAATTGATGGAGCTTCAGTTTTGCAAAAAAAAAAAGAATAATCAATACATATGGTAACTTGGATAGTTCAGATACCGGGAATACTACCAAATTCAGCATGCACATTTACATGAAAGAAGATTAATAGCAAGCTATCTCCATCCATGTATATCTGCACAATCATAGACAAAGAAATACAAAATCATCATATTTAATTCATGGGATTTGCAGTTGTTCCTAAGGCCACAACGTGAGGCCTTTTGGGCATGATTAGCATCTGTACTAATGCGTACAACAAAAGGATTGACTAACTGAGACATATTCAGCCCAAATCGATCGATCAGATCCTGAGAATTATTCCTAAAATAATTGGAAGAGCAAGTATCAGCTAGAGAAAATTAATTAAATGATAAATGTACAAACAAAATTCTTACTGATAGAATGCGGCCTCCTTGTCAAGACTCAAGGTTGACTATACTTGCACACTTGGGAAGACTATGTACCAGTAGGAGGCAGGAAACCGAATGCGTGTATGTATGCAGTGAGGGAAGACCAATAAAGATGGCTACTTGGGCGTTGGACGTACAACCTGACAGAGTGTGGGGATGAGTCCCAGCAGCAATATGTCATAGAGAACATGGAGGAGATCGGAGGGAGTTGCTCACCGGCGGTAGTGTGAGTGGTGTGGCCTAGACCCACCCATAC
The DNA here is from genome assembly GCA_021437245.1 of Aegilops speltoides. Lineage (NCBI taxonomy): Eukaryota > Viridiplantae > Streptophyta > Magnoliopsida > Poales > Poaceae > Aegilops > Aegilops speltoides. The sequence continues at coordinate 325,417,626 of CM038147.1, read as the reverse complement.
AGGAGGATGATGGGATGAAATGAGGTGACGTGAAGCACACTTTAAAGGGCAATCCATCAGTTTCTTTTGGAGATGGCGGGGAGAGGAAGTGGAGCGCCATCATGAACATTATTAGGAGAGGGAGCGCCAAACATCAATTAGGCACCCAGATGCTTTTTGTTTTGAAAAAAAAAACTGTCTCCCACACTGTTTGCTATAGATCGTCAGTGTAGGGCGGTGGAAGCAATGGACCGCACAGGGACTGAAGGATTAGGCTGTGTAAGGTTGGTCTGACATTTGTCTTAAGAAAAAAAATCATGAAGAACAGAGCACAGACCTTCAAGTTGACAGATACATTGAAGAGCAGAATTTGTGATCGCTGAATCGGCCGCGTCATCACTCGCGGGAGGAGCTGGACTCTGGCTGAGGCCAGCGCCCAGTCGGGGCAGCACCCGCGTCCGTATCATGGCTGAGCACGGCGTCGGCACCTCGCCACCAGAGCATCAAGGCCTGGAAGAAAGCCAGCCCCGGAGCAACTCTGGACATGAGTTTCCTTGCCGGTCCAATTCCTGTGGAACCCCATGTTGTTGCCGCTCTCTTTCTCTCACTCGCACAAACGAAGGTGGAAGATGGAGCACACAATATTTTCGGCGCACAAACGCCTCCGCCGCACGAACGGCGCCTCGGCCGCACGAACGGCCTCACTTTACTGGGCACATACCTGAGCGCGGCAACACACCGCAGCCTATCCAGAGGAGCTCTCTCACAACCGACCCGGCACATACCACGGTCCCGGCGGAGACTACCTCATCTCTGGCTCCTAGGCTTGGCTCATACCGGCGCACTTCGATCAGTACATGGGAAGGGTATTTATACCCGTGCACACACACCAGGCTAGCTACCACGCACGCACGCACGCACTGACTTGGCTTGCCGCTGCATGCACTCGGCCACACCGCAAGTCACGCACGCACTAGCCTAACAGCCACCACATTAGGCCACTAACCCATGCACTAACTGCTCACTGGAATATCTCCACGATCAACAAGATCCAGCTGTGCAGCTAACAACCATGCATGCATCAGCACAACGGCTCGTTCGCCATGCACGCACCGCTAAGTCAAGATTATAGCTATCAATTCCCCTTCTAATCTTGATATAGCTCACCATCAGCCATCGCCTTGTACTCGTTGCTGGCCATCCATCGCAGCGACGAAGTCAGCCACGCCACCCGACCTCCGCACCGTGGCCATCGCGCTTCGTCCCTTGTTGTCGATGTTTCCGAGCCACCGCGCCCCGGCCGCCGCGGCCTCCATGTGGCCTCCACGCTACCACGCCACCACGCCGTGCTCGCGCCCGCGCCACCATGCAGCGCCTCGGCGGCCTCCGCGATCGCCGCACGTACGACGTCAGCGCTCGCCGCCTCCGCCACGCGCCATGACAGCCACAGCGCCGCCCACCTCCATAGGCCGACACACGGCCCGAAGCTCCATCGTGCAGCCGCCGGTGAGCTTCGTCACCACCGCCACGCCTCCGGCACGGCGAACCCCGCCCAAGACAACCAAGCTCATGATACCAAATGTTGTTGCCGCTCTCTTTCTCTCACTCGCACAAACGAAGGTGGAAGATGGAGCACACAATATTTCCGGCGCACAAACGCCTCCGCCGCCTGAAACGGCCTCACTTTCTCAGGCACATACCGGGCGCGGCAACACACCGCAGCCTATCCAGAGGAGCTCTCTCACAACCGACCCGCACATACCACGGTCCCGCGGAGACTACCTCATCTCGGCTCCTAGGCTTGGCTCATACCGCGCGCTTCGATCGGACATGGGAGGGTATTTATACCGTGCACACACACCAAAGAAGCTACCACGCGACGCGCGCGACGACCGACTTGGCTTGTCGCTGCATGCACTCGCCACACCGCAAGTCACGCCGCGCACTAGCCTAACAGCCACCACATTAGGCCACTAACCCATGCACTAACGCTCATCGGAATATCTCCACGATCAACAAGATCCAGCTGTGCAGCTAACAACCATGCATGCATCAGCACAATGGCTCATCCACCACGCACGCACCGCTAAGTCAAGATTATAGCTATCACCCCAGCGACGCTGGAGCCAAGCCGGCGGTCCCGTTGGAGGGGCGTCAGATGGGATCTTGGCCGCCGCGCCGAACGCAAAGGGGAGCCAGGCCAGCAGTTCTGGCTGAGGGGAGTTGGAAGGGAGCCCGGCCGCGGCGGCGTACATTCGCAGCCGCACCTAGCCGGGGCAGCGCGACGGACGTGAGATGGGATTGGTCGCCGCCCCGGACTGCACAAAGGGGAAAGGGGCGATGGGTTCGTCTGAAACATGGAGGGAGACATCCGCAGTTATCCTGGGGTTGGTCCTAATACTGGTAACTGATTGCTAACGTAGCTGCTTTGTACTGTAGTGGGTCCCGCATGTAAGTCAATAATGAAATGATGATGTGGCTGGTTTGCTGATGTGGATAGTTTGCATGTTAAGATAAATCACTTAGGATGAATCTCTTAGGTATATAGGATACATTGATGAGAGGAAGGAGGATGTAAGGATATTGCATCACAAGCAGGTTGAGCCATCCTTTCTTACCCATGAAGGCGTGTCTTACAATGCTTTGTTTAAGCACATGCCTAACTACACCAAGTTCTATGGCGATGATTGGTGGAACTTTGCTCATAATTATGATCTTCGTGTTGGAGACCGTATAGAATTTTACTAGCCCCTTCTTCATAACATCAAGAAAGTAAGAGCGTCTTTCGAAGATTGGAAAATCTCCCATACTTGGAGAGAAGCAAACCAACCAGTCGATTTGCAATTGACTATGCTTAGTAGTTGACATCTTTGGTCTTCACATTTTCCCTTCCATTTTGTAAAGTTAGTAGAAGAGATGGATCCGGTAAATTGACGAATGTGAATCTTCATTTTTGTAGATTAATACCTGGTAGGGGTCGATCAGGCAAATACCAAAGTTGACCCCCGAACAGCTGTGGGCTGCTCTACTGATCTTCTCTCTCTTCAGAAAAACGGAACCTTCTCAAAGACTCCCTTTGCACTGAGAACACAATTTAGAACCCTCATTCTCACAGTGCCTGATGGGGGACTGAATCTGGTGATCGAACCTTACTGCAGTGAGAAAAGGTTGCTTCCATTGCCTCATGTTGGTAGGTATTTAATTTTTCAATTAATTTCTTTGGTGCTTTTTTACATACATGCCTGATGTTATATCTTGTTTACCTCACGGTGGATTTTATATCTTGTTCTAACTTGTATGTGTTGTTTTTCTAGCTCTCGACGATCTTTCTTTTGATGATTTCGAGCATGTTTAGTGTTGTGTCTACTCTTGGGATATTGAGCTTACGTACCACCAGACATGCTTCTTTCTGCATCGCCTCTTCAAAGACACATTCATTTGTTGTCGCCCGTTTTTCCATGTGTTGACACCAAGCAACACCAAAGATAATATCATGGTTAGTTATCTCTCTCCTTGTTAAAACACCCAGCATACTTTGTTGTGTATATAAACTCTACTGTATACTTATACAAAAATTATGCATGTTTTACCTTATTGAGTTAATTTTTCTTATATATATTCTTATAAAGAAATTGTTGTTTAAAAATCAAATTGTTGAATTTTTTTGCTTACAGGTTCCTAGTATTTAATGTTAAGCATTCAGTATGAAGTTTCAAGGTTTCTTATTGTCATCACATGATTTTCAGTAATCTCAAAAAGAAATAATTCATCAAACCAGGAATTCTTTGGTATGTCTTATTTTATTTATTTGCTTAATTATGAACTTGAACCTGCTGCCAATCTCATAGTGCAAGTAATGCATTTTTATTGTGCAAACATTGTCCTAACAAAATAGTTCACTATGGTGTTGCTCTCCTTTCTTGTTCTATATATTGATTGTTTTCACTTGCTATTTTGATAAGAAATTATATGTATATTAGTTTCAATATTATGAAAATTATTGTTTCCGCACTCAACATATTTAGTATTCTTTGAATGTTCAAATGCGATATTAACCTTTTTATATTTATTTTATCCCTGTTTCTTTTAGAAAATTGCAAAGAGTGTTGTTTCAACCTTAAAGAGGTGGGTGGATGTGCCTACCAATGCTAGGGTGACCCTTGAAGCTCTTGATGAACATACCCATGTCATCACTCCTTCATTATACTCCATGTGTGAAAAAAGACGACGGGATGGTGATTGAAAAGTCTTCCTTCAAAGAGTTATTGTCACCTGCATTCTTTGTTGAAGAGAACATTGTTCTAATCACCTTCAAAGAGCGTAACAATCATTCTTTGTCCATAGTATTTCAAGCATTGTATAACTGCTATTAGTACAGTAGTTGAAATGGAAGCAACGGTGGCTCTTAAGGACCTATTTGCCTGGTAGTTGAAATGGTCTTCTAGTTGTACAATGATGATCCCGTGTCGATCATCTTCCAGCACATTGCCTATTGCTGCTAGTTTGGTAGTTGAAATGGTACTCATGTAGTTGTTATGGACCGACTGGCTATTTGAACTCTGGGAATAATCTTTTGGATGAAATTAATGCTTTAGCTAGCACAAGCACAAGTCTGTTTGTTCTCTTGTAAGTTTTCTCAATTCTGAATCAAAAATCAACCAAGTGGGCATACATTTTTGGTCCAAAAAATATAATCACGTCTGTTCTTGAAATTCTTCAATCTCTTTCTAAAAAATCATGTCCTTGATAATCCCCAAACAGGGTCCATGTTTGAATTGTGAGCTCTGTCATCTCAAGGATATCACGGTCTTTGCTGAAATATGTGTCTGCGGGAAACATAATAATACCTTTCTCAGGCCTACCCCCGCCCCTAGCGCCCCGCCCCTAGCGCCCCGCCGTGTGCCACTCCGGCCATGGCGGCCACCATAGCCCCGTCGTACCTTTTCACCTTTGACGTCCTGCTCCGGTGAGTTCTACTTCATATCTCCCTCCTCTCGCCATGTCTCTCTCCGATCTCAATTTTGAGGTCGGGCGTAAGTTTGAAGAAGAAGTTTGGAACAAGTGGGGTGTCCGAACCAATGTGGATGGTGCTGAATCTGAGAGTTTTCTTCTGGTGGCTGAATTCACCCGGTCCAAAATCAAACTCACTCCTCAATCTGTGGGTACTATTCTTTTGGCTTGTTTTGGAGGCAGAGCGTCATTGTTTCAAGTGCAACAACTCCAAAATTGGTCGTTCAAGTTTTCGGTTTCATCCCAAGAGGTTGGCTACTCCATTATCAAAGGAGGTAATATCTCTACTCCTGAATTCAATCTTAATATCCTTCTTTGGGGTAGTGGAGGCCCAAATTCTTGCTATGAACTTGATCAATACCTCCAAGAGAAAGAGGATGCATGGACTCATATTTTCCGTAGACATCCTCGCAAATATTATGCTCAAGCTCTTACCACTCCTGCATCTTTCCATGATCCGATCCGAGCTGTGGCTCGTTCATCAGATTTGCAAACTCGAAATTCAAACGAAGCATTTACTTCGGTGCGTAATTGTCTCACTCATGATGCGTCCATTAATGCTCTAGGAGGTAATAATGTGATGCATATGACCACACCAATGGCAGCTAGGCAGACTCAATCACGGTCCGCTAATTCTCTTGGCAAGACCACGCATTATTGTGTCCGATGCCTTGACCCTGGTCATTTACGCGCTGATTGTACTAATAAAATCAAATGTCACAAATGCAAAAGGCCGGGCCACATTGCTAAAGATTGTTCCTCGGATCTGCAGCCCACCAACAGGTTCGTCCATCGACCAGCCCAGTTCAATTCTGTACAACCGGGACAACCCTCTCTGATTTCCTCGGCCCAGCCCAGGACGGCTCTCCATATTCCCCCCACTCATTTTGGGCATCAAAATATCAGTGCACATTTGCAGTCAAATCACGCGCCCCTTCCCAATATCGACCCTGCCCGGGTTGGTACTTGCCATAACGCGGCCGTTCCGCCTTCCAATGCCCCTTTGCTCTGCTCTCCTCCCCTGTTTCCCTCTCCACCTCGCCATACACCACCATCCCTGACCGTTCCGGCGTCAGCACCTACACCTCCGCCGATGGCAACCTTCCCGTTCGATCCGACTCCGTTCATCCCTCCAAACCACCATCGCATTGAGGTGGAAGGGCGTCCTGCTAGGGTTCAAGTGGTGGCAGGTGCTGCAGCTCCTACCCATGAAAACTGGGCGATTGCGACAATCATCCCGATGCCAGATCTTCAGTTGACTTTCAACACTATCCGCGAGGTGCTTGCAGATTTTCTCACTGGGGTTAAACATATGGGTTTCTCTGAAATCAGTCCCTGTCCTTTTGGGCAAGCATATGTTAGATTGGACAGTATTTTTGATCGAGATGATTTAGTTCTTAATAGTCCGCATGCCTTCACGGATGTCCATGTTATCTTTCAAAAACACAATGAGGGCCTGAACTGGAGGAGACTGGTTATGAACAGAGAGGTTTGGCTTTTGCTGTGTGGATTTCCTTTTGACAGAAAATGCATGCATGAGGTGGCTAATGCAGTTCGAGGTTTTGGCAGACTGATTGAATGGGATAGGAACAAAAGTACAAGAGCTAATCTGCTAGTCAAAGTGCGAGTGGAGGAACTGAGACACATTCCTGCTAGTATTGTGATTGGGGAAGGGGATGATTTCCAGTCTGGCTCACACACTATCCCAGTGGTTATACTGCAGCAACAAATTCTCGGTGCGGAACCACCTGATGAGGACCCAATTCCTCCAAATGGTAATCCTCACCCAGTGCCACAACAGCCTCATTTCCATGCCAACCAGCACAATCACTTCCTGGGTCCCTTGCAACATCATGAACATGACGATGTTCATCTACCAGACCTGAATCAAGACGCAGAACAACACAACTTGGACTTAGCCTTGCAGCAGCCTGCAAATGTCGACTAGGATCAAGAGGAAGAGGATCAAGAGATGCCAGGATGGGGTCACTGGGCACTGCCACAGCCTAATCCACTTGTTGATCAAGAGCTACACCCTGGAGAATTTATGGAACTGCAAGACTTGATGGAACCGATGCAGGAGATTGTACAGGTGCCTTTGCCAGATATGGGCAATAACAGTGAGCTTACCCTGTCTCTGGTTGGTTCCCATAATTCTGTTCCTTCTGCTGAATCTGCAAATGGGCCAGTTGCTGCCCCGGCCCCACTCATACCTGACCTGAATATGGCACAACCACCCCCACTGGCACCACAACTTGAGCAGATTATGCCAGCACAACAACCAGAGAATCCTCAACCGGCTCCACTCCAGGCTCATTTCTCTGACAGTAATTTGGAGGCTATTCTGATGCAACACACCTCTTATGATAATCAACATACTGAGGACCCAATGTTTCAGGAATTCATGGCAGCTCCTAGGTCAATAGTTCCTGGCCCCTCTCAGGAGCCCAACATTTCTTCTCTGCCACAGCAATCTCTGGCACTACAGGAACCTGTTACTGAAGCGGTGCTTCCTGCAGACCTTCAGACAAACAAAGATCCTCTTACAGTTTCCATTGCTCCAGTGCAACTCTCTATAGCTGCTACATCTGTGTCACCTGCCAAGGAAATTGGTGAGTCCTCCTTCTCCAATTTGACAGCTCCTCCGGGTTTCCCTGATCCGATTTACAAGGAACATGAACATAATTCTTTGATGGGTTTTGTTCACCTACCATATAATGCAGACCCAGTAATCATGGAAAAAGGTGTACCTCCTCTAGCTATTCAGAAAGAGGCAGTCTCAGATGAAGCCATTCTAGGAAAGGAAGGGGCTCATATCTGGAAAGCTCACTTTGCCCCCAAGCCTGACAGCACACAGGTAATTCAAGTTCCATATGAGTGGGTTAATTTCCTTGCTGTGGCTCTTCTATCACGGGAAAAGTTTGTTTGGGCAAAGAAATTCATTACCTCTCAAGTTTGGAGTTATATTCTCCAAGGATCTGAACCTCATCTCTGCAAATCTTTTGTTGTTCCTGATCATTATATTGCCACCTCTTTTGATCTATGTTCTACTTCTTCTGATAATTCTCAGCAGGTAGATCAGGAAAATGTGAGCACTCCCACCCGCAGAAACAAGGACAATTAGGTCCTACTGCCTCTTCAACATCTGCTATTCACAAAATAGAAAGAGGAAAGACAACCAACCTCTGGTGGAAACAGAGGTAAGGAGAAGTTTCAGATTACAGGAGTTAAATAAGGGATTTAAAAAATCTGTCTACAAGGATAAAAATTGTCTGCCATGTACTTCTTTGCCCCTTCCCATCCCAACTAGAGTTGTTAAAAATCTCAACACTTCTTTTTGTAAGGTCAACATGAAAGACACTTCTGAAGAGAAGATCAGCAATGGGGGAAAGAAGCTCAAGACCAATGCAAAGAAGGCAGGCTCTAAGGACAGCCAGGCCAAGGAGGTTGTTTAGTTTTACTCCTACCTGTTCTAGGTTTTGGGCAGTGAACCTTTTGTAATTGATGCTTGAACTTATGCGTTGTAAGTGGATGACTACAGCCAGTGGACCCGTTTCCTCTAGTGTTATTTGTAACAGATCGTTTCAAGGGTCGATAATCAAGATTCATCATTTGCTATGGCCAAGTCATGGCATGTTTTGAATTGGAATATTAGAGGTCTTAATGACAGTAAGAAATGGTTAGCTCTATCAAATAAAATTGCTGAATCGGCCTCTGATATTCTGTGCCTTCAAGAAACCAAGAAAGATCATTTTGACAGTCTTTTCCTCAAGAATTTTTGCCACAAAAAGTTGAATAAATTTGATTTCATTCCTTCAATAGGTGCCTCAGGTGGCATTCTGGTCGTCTGGAATGAGCAAGTGTTTGAGGGCCATACTGTTCACAAAAATGATTTCTCAATCTCTATCGATCTCACCTCTAAGCACTCTGGAGAACATATCCTTCTCACTAATATCTATGGGCCTTGTCAAAATCCAGCCAGAACTGTATTTCTCAATTGGTTTCAAGATTTGCAAATTGATGATGATGTTAATTGGCTTGTGGTGGGGGATTTCAATTATATCAGATATCCTCACAACAGAAACAGGAATGGTGGCAACGTACAGGATATGTTCTCATTCAATGAAGCCATTAACAAGCTTGCCCAGGTAGAAATTCCACTCAAAGGAAGAAATTTTACTTGGAGTAATATGCAAGATGCTCCCCTCCTTGAGAGACTTGATTGGTGTTTTACCTCTGAGCTCTGGACTTTATCCTATCCCAATACTATGGCTCTTCCACTGGCTAAAACAACCTCTGATCACGTTCCTATGGTTATTAAAATTGGTACGTCCATTCCCAAATCTAAGATCTTCAGATTTGAAAACTTCTGGTTGCAACACCCACAATTCAAGGAGGTAGTGAAAAATATCTGGGAACAATCAGTGCTTGAAAGGGACAGTGCCAAGGCTATTTCTGCTAAATTCAAGAGACTGAGGAAGGGGCTGAAAATCTGGTCTAATAGCTGCTCAAACCTTAAGCTATCCATTTCAAACTGTAATGAGGTTATTCTTATGTACGATCAGATTGAAGAATGGAGACAGCTTTCAGTGGAAGAACATAATGGTAGATTTATTCTTACCAAGCACCTTGAAGCTCTCCTTCAGATGCAAAAGATATATTGGAAACAGAGAGCCACTATCAGAAATATTAAGTTTGGTGAAGCCAATACTAAATTTTTCCAGGCCAAGGCCACTATTAAGCACAGATGCAACCACATCTCCATGCTAAAGGATGAGAATGGCATTGAACATCATGATCATCATACTAAAGAAGCCATCCTATTTAAAGCCTTTAAGGATAGGCTTGGGACTTTACAACCTACTGATAATCCTCTCTTACTGGAATCTTTGGTTAATGCTCATGCGGATTTACAGTCATTGGAAGCCCCATTCACACATGAGGAAATTGACAAAGTGATCTCTCAGATGCCTGGTGACAAGTCACCAGGACCAGATGGTTTCAATGCTGCTTTTCTGAAATATTGTTGGGATATTATTGCACCTGATTTCTATAAACTGATTGCAGATTTCTATGAGGGTAGCATCAACATGCAGAGCATCAACTACTCTTTCATCACACTTATCCCAAAAAATGACTATGTTGCTGTTCCAAGTGATTTCAGGCCCATTTCCCTGCTAAATTGTACACTCAAAATTATCACAAAACTGCTGGCTAATAGACTTCAGAAGGTTATCCTCTCTTTGGTGCATGAGAATCAATATGGTTTCCTTAATGATAGAAGCATCCAGGACTGCCTAGCATGGGCTTTCGAATATATTCATCAGTGCCACCACTCAAGCAAGGAAATTATTCTTCTTAAATTGGATTTTGAGAAAGCTTTTGACATGCTAAGTCATGATACCATTTTCAAGATTCTGCAAGCTAAAGGATTTGGGCAGAAATGGATTAAGTGGATTAATATGATCTATACTACTGGTTATTCATTAGTTATTCTTAATGGAGTTCCTGGCAAACAGTTTTTGTGCAAAAGGGGAGTTAGACAAGGAGATCCTCTCTCTCCTCTGATATTTGTTTTGGCTGCTGATATCTTGCAATCTATGTTAAACGAAGCTATGCAGGCTGGCATGATAGAGGCTCCTATTGCACATCACTCTTGCAGTGATTTTCCAGTTATTCAATATGCTGATGATACCATCTTAATCCTCCCTGCAGAAGAGAGACAAATTATGCACATTAAAAACCTACTGCTGCATTTTGCTGGTTTCACAGGGCTCAGAGTGAACTATTCAAAATCCACTATGATAGCTATTAACACTTCTGAGGAGAAAATGAACTGGTTATCCAACTTGATGGGATGTCAGATTGGATCTTTGCCACTCACATATTTGGGCCTGCCATTAAGTACCTCTAAGCCCAAGGTGGAAGATTTCACACCCATGCTTTTTAGAATTGAGAAGAGACTTCTGGGATGCTCTACTCTCCTCTCATTTGGAGACAAATTGGTTCTGGTGAAGTCAGTTTTTGCTAGCATGCCCATCTATTTCATGAGCTCTCTGTCAATTCCAAAATCGGTGCTGACCCACATCTCCAAACTCCTTCGGAATTGTCTATGAAAGAAGTATGGGAGTGCTGAACAGGGGCATGCGCTAATCTCTTGGGATAAGGTGGGTCAGCCCAAAAACCATGGAGGCTTGGGTGTGCTGGAGATTCAAACACACAATCAGGCTCTCCTGATGAAATTCCTTCATAAATTCCTGAATAAGGAAAACATTCCATGGGTTAAGATTGTCTGGGAAGCATACTATAGCAACAGCCAGCCGGGAGAAAGATTGATAGGCTCGTTTTGGTGGAAGGACATCCTAAAACTGTTACCAATGTACAAACAACTTTACCATTGCCAGGTGGGAGTTGGAGATACAGTACAATTTTGGCATGATCGATGGAGGCAAGTGGGACTAAAGGACAAATTCCCGGAGCTATTCTCATTCACCAATCAAAATAACATCTCCCTACAGCAGGTGCTTGCTCTTCACTCACTGGAAGAGTTATTCCACAGGCCTCTGTCCTGGCAAGCATATGAGCAGTTTAACCAATTGCAACACACTCTTGAGGAGCTCCAAATGCCAGAGCAGACAGACAAATGGTTTTTGAAAGCAAACACTCCCAAGTTCTCGGTCATTCAAACATACAAAGCCATCAAGGGTCCATCTACAAGCCACCACCTATTTAAGCTGCTATGGAAGAGTTCGAACAGGCTCACGCACAAAATTTTCTTCTGGCTTCTACTCCACGACAGAGTCAACACCAGAAACCTCCTCAAAAGGAAAAAGATGACATTACCGTCCTACAATTGTGCTCTTTGTGCTAAGAATACGGAGGAAACTCTGTCCCACCTCTTTTGGGATTGCAACTTCGCTCGACAATGTTGGAACAAAATTGCCCCACAAAGAAAGAGAGGTATCTCTAGTTTTGATGAATGTTGCTTCCTGGCTGAACATTTCCCCAACGACATAGCATTTGATATCATTGTGACAGCTAGTTGGAGTATCTGGCTCGTTCGAAATGACAAAATCTTCCGTCAAGCACCATCTCACATCGGGGGATGGCAATATTATCTCCAAGAATGTTTGAAAGCAACAGAGATTCGTGCAAGATCAGGAATCACTCAGCAACTCAAGGAATGGTCTGAACAGTTCTTGACATAATTTTCCACATGATACCTAGACAAGGAATTGGTTGAGTTTGTTAACTCTTTTTGTACTTTTTTTGTTTTTCCTATGTAAATATTCTATTTATAATATAAAATTACCGTAGAACATTCTGTTCTACGGTTTTTCCCTTCAAAAAAAAATATGTGTCTGCTCCATGATGTAACATGACTTGTCTAGAGTCACGACCGTGCATCTCGTTGAGTGAACATGTGACTGGAAATATTCGAAACACAAATGCATGACCTCTGTTGCATATGGAGCCATGCCTCTCCTAGAGTTACAACCATACCTCCCGACAAATATATAGCACTTGAATAAATTTTGAATGACAAAGACACAACCGTGCATCCTTTTCATATGCAAGCGCGCCTCTCATAGCTGTAAAGTTGTGCCTCTCCGGGTGAATGTGTAACTGCAAAACATTTTAAACACAGTAACAACATTTGAAATGCAAAGGCACGACCATGACACTTCTTAACGGTAATTTATTTAGAACAGAGACCCACAATCGTCACTCTCCTGCATGTACAACAATGCCTAGACTAGGTCCACGAACATGCCTATATGAGTAAATGTGTCTCTACTTAATATAATACAGTGGTACGACTAGCTTGACCATCGTGCCTCACTGGCTAAACGTGTTAGCACAAACATTTGGAAAAAAGAGGCGCGCCCGTGACACTGTTGCATATACAACCGTGCCTTGAGTAGCTCCACGGTCGTGCCTCTCTCAGTAAACATCTTAGCATAAATATTTTTGAAACATAGACGCACGGTCGTGCCTCTACTTCCGATAAAACCATGCATCTCATAGCGACATTCCCGTGCCTCTCGCCATGTGAACGTGTGATTGGAAACACTACAAACATAAACAAACAACCGTGCCTTTTCTCAATATGGAATCATGCCTCTCCTAAAGTCAAGGGTGTGCCTCCCTAGTAATACATGTGCTTTGGAGACATTTGAAAGACAAAGGCAACGTCCGTGCCTATCTGCGTATGGAAGCGTGCCTCCCATAGCTTTAAGGCTATGCCTTGCTAAGTGAATGTGTAACCGGAAAACATTTAAAACACAAGGGCACGTGCGTGGATGTGCTCCATGTGCTTATACATTTCAAACACAAATGCACGGTCGTGCCTCGAGTACCTTAATAGTCCTGCCTCTCTGAGTGTACATGTCACTGTATACAATTCGAACACAAAAGTACGTATGTGCCTCTACTCTATGAATAACCGTGCTTCTAGTATCTTCATGACCCTGCTTCTCTGTTGAAACAAACAAACACGACCGTGCCACTGATTTATGCATAATCATGTCTCCACTAGCTCCACGACTGTGTCTCTCCGAGTGTCCATGTCAGGGGGAATCATGGGCAACACAAAGGCACACACATGCCTCTAATTTATGTATAATTGTGCCTCTCATAGATTGATATTTGTCCCAAAAAATATTTAAAACACAGATGCATAGTAGTGCCTCTTCTACATCTGTAGAACAACGATGAATAATTGGGTTCATATTAGTTTTATATATCTGAATAACATTATATTCTACCATATATTTTAAATAACGTTTGGATACCACTATAAGCTACATAATTGTTCCACTTCACAGTCTATAAGTAACATCACTACAGCAGAAGGCTGAAGATAACAACAAGATTCCAATCACGCTCTTTCAAGGTTATAGGCACCAAGCTATTTCCTTCCATATGCTTGAAGAAAATCACTGAAACCTTCCTTCTTGAACACCATTCTACCACCCAAGCCAATGAAATACGAACAAGGAGTGCTCACATATATATCATCATCGCGATAATCCAAAGTAACTTCAAGAGTTAAAAAGCCAGACCTAGAAACTGACACAAATTTCTTCAAACTCCTCACGACCATGCTCGGAATAACCTAAAAAAACACTAAATTATTAGAATTAACAAAATTAAAAGGCTATAAAAGAGAAAATAATAAATAATAAATAAATCAAAAAATAAAAAAACAAAGGAAAAAAATCTAACCATATGATGACCATTAACATTCATGGAATTAATCCAATGTATGAGAGGATATCAGAGTATATAGTTGTCATCAAAGAGTTGTCGCGAAATACGACTGCTAATAATTCAGGTTGACACCACGAGTATAAAAACAAGTGCCAGCATGTTCCCTCTCATATTCACTCAGACCCTCGAGTGCTAAAAAAACAAATTTAATAGGTTCAAGGGAACAGCAAAACATGTCAGGAGAAACAAGGTAAAAGTTTCTTTAAAAATAAACCTTACCAACAAAGGGTAAAGGGAACAACAGATCTCCACCTCGATAAAAATCAACACCAATCAACGTTCCACAGTGCTCGAGCCTAACAATCATTATGTCATGATGACCGAGACCATAATCAGTCATCAGTCCCTCCCAGGAAGGACCATGGAATTTGCTGCTCATCCGACCATGACTAAACAGAACATCATATAATGCACCCTCACTGGTGTTAAGAGCAAACTCGGTATCTTTGTCACCCCTCCCAATGGCTAAAGCCCTTTACTGCTCAATGTACTGAGCAAGATGAGCTCTAACACTGCAAGGAACATACCACAAAAAGAATCAAAACAACCATCGTATTCAAAAAAACAAGACATAAAAGACCTTCCATTGAAAACAACACCACCAACACTAAAATAAATAACCATGTGCGCCACCACAATTTTTAACACCAAAAAAATGAAAAAATAAAAATGTTAATCTTATAACACGCCTCGAACAGCGCCGATCCAGCACCACAGCGAACACATGTGCAGAAGAATCAAAAGAGGAACAATGGCCTCTTGGCATACAGCAAAAAGGGCAAGCCATACATGCAAAGAACACAATGATTACTAAGAACTCATTGCAGAACCGAGTTGAAAGTTGACATTTGATAGCGTTGGAAGCCTTCGCCCATAATCACCCCATAAATCTCCATTGCTCGGAAATATAATGGAAAAAATAAAGAAAAACAAACAAAAACCAGGGAATCAACGGAGAACACAATTACCGCCGGCAATCAAGGGCCGCCATAGCCAGGTGGTAGCGGCGGGGACGACGACGGGGGCGAGGACAGCGACGGAGGACAAAAAGGAAGTAGAGCAAAAAGGCCAAGGCGTCGGCGTCGGGGATGGCACCACAAGAGAGAAACATATCAAAATTATAATAGAAAACCTTAAATGTTTAAGGACTAACGTGAAAAAAAGGGAAAACCAGGAAACGAAAACCAGAAACCAAAAAACATGAGAAAGCTCCTCCAGACGACAAGTGTCACGCGCGGAGCAACCCGAGAAAGTCTACCGAGCGGCCAGAACGCGACGCTTGTCATGCGTGGAGTACCCCCGACTGATCTTTGCAGGATTACTCCTCAACTATTGATTTCGGTTGTTTTCACTGTGGGTCATCCGAGGTATAGGCGCGCCCATAAAAGAGGTACTTTATTTTTTTCAGTGGAGGCAAAGGATGAAAGGAGGCCTCCGGTGGAAAATCCTATAGGACGCACTTTGCGTCAAACTGACGGGGGATCGCACAAACGAGCCGACCTAGCGAGCGACTTGGGCCAGCCCATCGGTACATACAGTTTCCAGTTTCCGGTTTTGGGAACCTTCTAGAGGTTTCCCACCGGTTTTTACCGGTTTTGTGAACCTTCTGGAAGGTTCCTAAACCGATTTTTCAATTTCCCCTTTTTATTTTTTATTTTTTATTTTTCTACTTTTTCCTTTTCATGTCCTTTCTCTTTTTCCCTTTTCTATCTTTTTTTCTTTATTTCCTTTTCATTTTCTTTCATTTTCCTTTTCAAGTTAATTTCTTTTCTCAACAAATTTTATGCAATTTAAAATGTTTGTATTTCGTAAAATTTGTTTATTTTTCCAGAATTTGTTCCTATTTTCAAATTTTATTCAGAAATTCCAAAAAAATAGTATTTAAAATTTTGTTCAGTTAATTTCCAAAATGTATATAAATTCATAAAATATTACAATTTGTGAAAATGTTCGCATTTCTATTTTTTTTCGAAATTCAAAAAATGTTTACAAATTTCCGAAATTGTTTCTGTTTTAAAAAATTGTACACAAATACAGAAAATGTTCATGTTTCCAAAATTTGTTCGTAAATTTATAATATGGCCGTGTTTTGAAGTAATTGTTCATTTTATTAAAAAAATGTTCAATTTTTTACAAAAAATGTTCCTGTTTTCAAAATTTATTCACAAATTCAAAAGTCCAAGTTTTCGTAATTTGTTCACAAATTGAAAAAATGTCTGCAAGAATTTCATAAAATATTCATAAATTCAAAATGTCAGTGTTTTAGCAATTTTGTTCCTGCTTTTAGAAAAAATGTTCGCATTTTGAAAAGGTTGTTCATAATTTTGAAAATTTGTTCAAACTTCCAAATTTGTTTGGGATTTTTTAAAATTGTTCTCTATTTCAAAATTTGTTCTCAAGATTCAAGAAATGTTCATGCTTTAAAAAATTGTTCGCGCTCCCAAATTTGTTCAGGATTTTTCAAAATGGTTCTGTATTTCAAAATTTGTTCTCAAGATTCAAGAAATGTTCGTGCTTTAAAAAATTATTCGCGCTTCCAAATTTGTTCTCCGTTTCAAAATTTGTTCTCAAGATTCAAAAAATATTTTGTGCTTTAAAAAATTGTTTGTGCTTCCAAATTTGTTCTCCTTTTTAAATTTTTTCTCTTGATTCAAAACATGTTCGACTTTAAAGAAATGTCACAAATTCAAAAAATGTTTGGGAAGTTCAAAATTTCTTCGTTTGCAGAAATTTTATTTGCGTAATCGTACGTTCAAAATGTTTTGGGAAATTCAAAAATGTTTCGGCTTTCTAAATATATATACATTTATGAAAAAGAAACCACGTTTGAAATTTCGAAAGAACTTCATTTTCTTTTTTCCGCGTATAGTTTATATTAACTGAGCTAGCATTTTTAGACAAGCAAGTAAATGAACAGAGTGGCTAGAGATGCGGTTCACTAGGTTGAGGTCGTGTGCTCAATCCCCCCCACACATGTTTTTGGGAATGTTTTTTTTTGAACTGGGCATTACCCCTTTCCATTACTGCGACATAACGGAAATACATCAAATGTCCAGAGAAAGAGGCGGGAAAGGGGAAAGCGAGTTCAGGCATCGCCGGGAAACCCACTGTAAGCACTCGCCATCGAGATTACCTACTGTGGGGCGAAAACCCGGCGACACCATTACATCACATCATCAAACCAAAAGCTACCAGACAGTTTTAAGTACGCAAGGATAAAGGGCCTAAAACACCCAAACCACACAAAACCAGCCTAAACAGGCACACTCTCAGCGCAACAGCAGCAGGGACCATCACTTTTGCGCTTGGTCTTCTTCATATGTTCTAGCCTCTGCAGGCTCCATCATCCCGATGCGCCACGGCACAGATCTGCATCAGTCTTGAAGCATTGCCCTTCAACATGTTCGCTCCAGTCCTCAAGTCCTCTGCATCCTGTTGTTGTTTCATCAGCCCTGCCCAGTAACAAAGGAGAGCACAAGTAGAGAAAATGCATTCAAATGGGTTTCTGAGAGGTACAAATTCGAATGTAACTCTGTTACGACACGTCCAAATCGCCCAACATATGGCAGCAATGCCCACTGTGTGAAAAATCTCCCCTTCTGGGAAAAATGAGTGGCACCACACATATGCTTGCCATAGATTATTTGGGCATTGATCAGTTCCAAACATACAAGCCACCGCTCTCCAAGTTACCTTGGCCACTGGGCAGGTAAAAAAGAGATGCTGGGATGTCTCTTTTGCTGCACAAAAGGAGCATTTTGGATTTTTCTTCCACCCCCTGTGCTTCATTACATCCCTCGTCAAATAGCATTTTGCGAAAGTTGCCACATAAAGATTTGGATCTTCAGAGGCATACTTGCCCTCCAGATCCAGTTATAGTCACACCCCACAATATGCCTTTCCAAGAAAGTGTAAATAGAGCGGGTGGTGAAGTAAGTTTTAGACCCCAGCCCCCATATGATTTTGTCATCCTTACTGGGGACGCAAGTCTTACTGACTGTATCAACTATCTTCTGCCACTGTTCCCCCATTTCCTAGTTTAGCTTTCTTCGAAAAAAAGACATGGGGTCAGCCGTAAGACATGTTTTGGCCACACATTCAGGAAAATTACATATAGAGAACAATCTGGGGAATTGTTCACAAAATGGAACTTGATCCCCAATAGGATCTCTCCAAAGCCTGGCAATATTACCAGATTGTACTATCACACGCCTGCCTGCCATATATAAATCTTTTACTTTCATAATTGCTTTCCAACAAGGGGAGTCACTGGATTTCCCTTTGACCGAGGCAATAGTATCTCTCCGAAGATATCTAGCCTTAATAATATCTTGCCATAAACCTTTTTTAGTCTCCAGTTTCCACCACCATTTGGTGAGCAAACTGAGATTCTGTTTATGCAAATCTTTAACTCCCAGCCCCCCTTTATTTTTAGAGCGACAGATCCTGGTCCATTTAACCAAATAATACTTTTTCCTATTTTTAGATACTTGCCAGAAAAATCTCCTTCTATGCTTATCCAGTCTTGCAATCATAGTTTTTGACAGCAGGAACATGAACAGATATTAAAAGGCAATGCTAGAGATATTAGCATTAAGCAGAGTAAGTCTACCTCCCGAAGAAGCATTACTCCCTAAACCGAATCACATCTTTTAATATACCTCTCTTCCAAAAATTCCCAATCTACTCCTCTTAAAGTTGAGTAGCTCACTGGCACCCCCAGGTATTTCATGGGAAAGTGCCCAATTTGACAATTAAACATATCAGCATATGTTGTCAGAATATTATCATCTCCACCCACACACAAAATCTCACTCTTCTGAAAGTTGATTTTCAACCCTGACATCAATTCAAACATATAGAGCAGCATTTTCATATTTAAAGCTTTCTCAGGGTCATGCTCGATGCATAACACTGTATCATCAGCATATTGCAAAATGGCCACACCGTTTTCCACTAATTCAGGGGCAAGCCCAGTAATCAATCCATTATTCTGCGCTTGACGCACCATCTTAGATAAACATTCAGCTGCAATATTGAACAAGAAGGGAGAGATGGAATCTCCTTGTCTAACCCCTTTATAACTTTGGAAATATGGGCCCAAAGTGTTGTTTAATTTGACACTAACCGTGCCATTTTGAATGATCTTCTTCATCCACCCACACCAAGTGGCACCGAAGCCTCTATTTTCTAAACTCTGGAGCAAAAATTCCCAATTCACCTTGTCATAGGCTTTCTCGAAATCTAGTTTAATGACTACCCTTACTTTTTTCCTAGTGTGGGTGTAATGCAAGATCTCATGAAGGGACATGATCCCATCCATGATGTGCCTATTCTTAATGAAGGCATTCTGGTGTTTACTGAACAACACATCAGCAAAGGGAGCTGCTCTATTGTCCAGAACTTTAGTGATCAATTTGTAGGGGCATCTAAGCAAGCATATGGGCCTGAATTGCTGAATCTTATTAGCTCCGTTAACTTTAGGGAGCAGGGTGATAATGCCATAGTTAAGCCTATGTACATCCAACCTCCCATCATAAAATGCTAAGAAAAGATTCATAATATCTTTTTTAACAATCTCCCAACAATGCTGGTAAAACTCAGCAGGTATGTTGTCAGGCCCTGGGGCCCTATTACTTTTCATTGAGAACAGAGCATCTTTAACTTCTTCCTCAAAAAAGGTCTAGTCAAGATCAAATTATCAGCCTCATCTAATCTCTCATTATCTCCCCAAATACTAGGGTCAAGTGAAAATATATTCCCAGGGGCTGGTCCAAACAAAGACTTATAAAAGTCAGTGACATGCCTTAGAATATTATCCATGCCTTCGATGGTAACATCACCCACATTCAAAGAATGAATGGTGTTTTTCCTCTTGTGCCCATTTGCAATTTTTTGATAGTAGGCATTATTACTATCTCCTTTAAGCAACCATCGTTCTCTAGATTGTTGTAGCAGAAATAGCTCCTCATTAATTAGAATTTCATTTAGCTCGACCAACAACTCAGTTTTCTTACAAAAGGTACCAGGATCAATATTTCCTTTCTCTTCCTCCTCCTCAATCAGTCTCAACTCTTCCCTGATATTCTTTTTTCTGATCCTTTCATGACCAAATTTGTTCGAGCCCCATCCTTTGAAGAATTTTTTGAACCGTTTCAATTTGATGTTTAGAACATCAATGGGGTCAGTAGCTTTCACATATTGATTCCAGATTTTCTCCACTAAGGGAAGAAACTCCTCTGATTTCAGCCAACTTAGTTCAAACCTAAACTCTCTTGTCTGTGAAGATCTAACAACATGGTTGTCAGAGGACAGCAAGAGTGCATTATGATCTGAAACATCTCTGACCAATTTCCTAATGTTAACTTGTGGGAAAATGTCCTCCCAATCATTACTCATAAGGACACGATCTAACTTTTCCAGGGTTGGATGAGATTGACCATTGGTCCATGTGTACATCCCCCACTCATATAAACCTCACTCAAACACATAGCATTGATCACTGAGTTAAACAAATCAGAGTAAGTGGAATGTTGCCATGGTTTGTTTTTTTGGGAATGTTTTACGGGCTGTTCTTTTAGTTTTTGCGTAGCAGTTCCTTCTTTATATATCACGTTGCTAATTTAGCACCAGAGTTAGCCTGGCGCACTGGCTAGATGCGCGGTCGTGTGTTCTGCTGGTCGTGGGTTCTAATCCAACAAAGGACCGTTTTTATTGTTCATTTTTCACGTTGCGTTACCTAAATGGGCCAGCCCAGCTCAGCTACTCCCTTTGCAAAGCATCGACAGTTTGCCGCAGTAAGCGGCACATAGGATGTCCCGCCTCCCCCGGTGGCTCTCTCACTGGGCTGTATCCCTCGGCCCACCTGGCGCAATAGCTCGGATGATCGAAAGATCTCGTCCGTCCAAGCTAGGTATCGCTTATAAACTCCCAACCCTAGCCTAAACCCCCGCTCACCTCCCGCCGCATCCTCTTCGTCCTCCCCCTCCCCTCCGCCGCAGTGCAGGTTCGTTCCGTTCCCTCTGTCGCTCGCGTCATCTCACCTTCCCCGTCCGGTGGAAATCATCTCCTGTATTCCGGTGAATAGATCTGCCCCGGATTCCATGTCGCTCTGGTTCTTCGCGCGGTAGCAGTAGGTTCCTGATTTCCTCACGGATGCGTAGTGTTAGTTTATGATCCGCCACGCGTTCATGATCTTGCTTGTTAGCGTGCGCACTCATGCCGTGTTGCTCAGTAGTTTGGAGAGGTGACAACTTGTTGGGATCGTTTAGCTCGCGTGCTTACGTTGGTGTGGTGGATCGTGTGCAGGTAAGAAGGGGTCGAAATGGTGAAGCACAACAATGTTATCCCTAACGGCCACTTCAAGAAGCATTGGCAGAACTATGTCAAGACCTGGTTCAACCAGCCTGCCCGCAAGCAGAGGCGCCGCATTGGTGAGCAACCCTGCTCTTACATTGTTGCGTGTTTATCAGTCACACACTTGTAACTGTACATGTCATGCATCACGCGATGGTAATTGCAGTGATATTAAGTGCTTAAATTCTCGTTAGTTAATTTATTACCCCTGCTAGAGTGATAGACAGAGCTATATGTGGTTGATTTTATCCCATATTGCGTGATCACATTGGCTCTCTGTCCTTCATCACCATCATTTGTATACACATTTAACAGTGCATACTGGCTCGTAATAACGAATGTTGTCCCTGAAAGTTATACCTGTGCTGAGTGTTCTGTTGAAAGCATTCTTGCTTATTTAGGCACCTCAATTATCTCCAGGCAGTATTCCTCGCCAGGTCAATTAATTGTTTCCACCAAACCTATCTTCACTTCTGTACACAAACGCATGACAACTGTTAGACATGTCTGTTCAATACCATTTCTGGATTGATTTATTTTGAATTTTCGTGTACCTCTGATGCCATGCATGGAGTGATCTGACTCAGCATGTCTTCATATGCACACACTTGATCTTTAACATGTGATGATATGCCTGTAATTCCGTTTCGAAAAAAAAAATGATATGCCTGTGAGGCTGCTCAGCATCACTAGCCAGCTACCAACTTTTTGGGGGCTTGTTTTTGCTGCTTGACTAATTTTGAATAACCATCGTACAATTTGTATTTGTTCAGCTCGTCAAAAGAAGGCTGTGAAGATCTTCCCTCGCCCAACATCTGGTCCTCTTCGTCCCATTGTGCAATGCCAGACTCGGAAGTACAACATGAAGGCAAGGGCTGGGAGAGGCTTTACCCTTGAGGAGCTGAAGGTGACTTGTTTCTTCTATACTGTAAAAATCCTTTAAATCATGTCTCTTTCTCTGGTTTTCCTTTTTTTAATTAAATGTGGGAGAAAACTAATATACCCCTTGTTCAATATGTGTGGTTTCGTTTCCGCATCAGTTGCTGTCATGCATGTTTCTGGTAAATTGTTCTCATATTCGGCATTTGTTTTTTGTTATTAGTGAGTACTGATATTAGCAATAGTTTATTGTTCTTCCCTTCCTATAAGTGATGAACTGATGTTTCGCATGCAGACTCATGTGCTAGCTTGCCGTGCCTTTAGTGTATCCTCCTTGCAATCCGATTATTCTATCCAGATGCTGCTGTCATTTCTCATGTATTATGTATCGTACTGTATCTTTCTGCTAATGTTCATTTATGCTGTAACTTGCAGTCAGCGGGCATCCCGAAGAAGCTAGCTCCTACTATTGGCATTTCTGTGGACCACCGCCGTAAAAACCGGTCACTTGAGGGTATGCAGTCTAACATTCAGAGACTCAAGACTTACAAGGCCAAGCTGGTTATCTTCCCAAGGCGTGCTCGCAAGGTTAAGGTATGACTGGAGTTTATTGTTTGTGTACACCATTTTATGTTTTGTTATGTATTCTTCTGTTCATGACCATTATGCTCTTATCTTAGGCTGGTGATTCTACCCCTGAGGAACTTGCCACAGCCACCCAGGTCCAGGGTGACTACATGCCTATTACTCGTGGTGAGAAGCGCTCGGTTGAGCTCATGAAGGTCACCGAGGAGATGAAGGCGTTCAAGGCCTACGGCAAGCTCCGTGTCGAGAGGATGAACCAGCGCCAGCTCGGTGCCCGCACGAAGAAAGCCGCCGAGGCAGAGAAGGAAGAAAAGAAGTGATAAGATATTTTGTTTCATTCTGCAGCTAGTGAATGTTATCATCGGGAACTTGTTCTAAATTTTGTTTTGGGGCTGGAAATAGAGACCAGCGGATACCTGGTACTTGTTTGCATGATATGCTGTTCAGTGTTACCCTTGTTGGCATAATTCGTGGAGGTCAACCAGTATTATTCTCTGATTTATACCCAAAATGCACTGGTCAAACTATGACTGTTGTATTTCGTAAATTTTTGGTGGAAGTATTGACGTTTTGAATTAAGAGCAAGTTGCCCTTTTGACCAGACATGGAGTATCTACACTCAGCTCAAAACTCTCGTGGACAGTAAAATAAAAAAAAATCTAGCAAACTATGCTGAATTATCAACATTTCAGAACTAGTCTTTTTGGAGTATCGGTTATTTTAGCCTAGATCTACATGAATGTGATTTCATCATGACAATTTGCATGCAGAAAACCAGCAGTGTTTGTCATAAAAGAAAAAAAATCTGGTTTTTTGTCAAAATTTACTCTTAGGGGCATTAGATAGTGCGTTTGGACCATATATGTCTTTTTTTAGAAGATGCTAGCAGCTGTTTGCACCATTCTTTTCCACTGGAACTTCTTTGACGAAATCCTACAAACCGAATGCAAATTTAACACACCATGTTTGCCCTCAGAAAATACATATTCCATTGTTGGCTTTATTGCTTGCGAGTGGCTTGTTCAAAGAAGAAAAAGAAAGGAATGGCTAAACGCAGCAAATAAAAAGCTGAAAGGCATGACCATCGATGTGGTTGTAGATGCCCATCATCTTTGTTGAATACAATTCATTTTTTGTTGGCGTCGGATGCTAAAAAAAGAAAACAAATTTCAGTTGCAATAATCTTTCTGGCTGGCATTCTATAACCACCCTTGAGTACTTCCCCATCCGGCCTCCCCCACCCCCCTCCCTCGTTCCAAGCGACCATGGTAGCCGACGCTCGGTGGGATGGAGGTCTGGATCCTAGGCCTAGTGGTGAGTGTGTGTCTCTCCCCGACAAAAAAAAGTTATGTTGTGTTTTGGATCTTCTCCTAGTGGTTCTTCACCTCTTCCTTGGGGTCACGCTGGTGGCGAAGAGGCAGAGGCTAAGATAACCCCCAACGGTGAATCCTTCGGGGCATTCCTCAGCTGTCTCCATGGTGAAGCTTAGGCCTTTTCGGTTTTGTCCCCGCTTCTCTCTCTCTTTTTGCTGGAATAAATCCCAACCAGATGGTGCATTGGATGAGATGTTTTCTCCTGAAGAGATTGACCAGAAGGAGATGTACATGCGTGCCACTTGCAGGAGGTCTCTCTGCTGCCTACCTTCTCTTGAGGCCACCAAGGTGGTGGATGAAGAGGAGTGGGGAAGCACCGAGCTCAAGATTAATGATTGAGTTCGAGCTCACCAACAGAGGATTCCATAGTGGAGCGATGTTGTGCTTTCAGCTGCCGGTCTTCATTGAGCCTCTCCTTCTTCTGGCCGAAGGGCGAACATCCCCTTTCCTCCAGGATTTTTAAGATAACTAGTATGATTTAGTGTTGCAATTAGCATGAAGTAACATTGTGTAATTAGTGCTTAGTGCTAGAATATAGGACTAGAGTCCTCTCTTGATTATCCATAATCTATTCATTTGTAACTGATGTTGTAATTCAAGCTATATAAACAAAGCACTACTGTAACGCCCCGAATCCGATGCGCCAGGTGTCTTTTAGTTATTCGCCATCGTTTCCATGTCATTTGCTTGCGTGTTGCATTTTGCCATGTCATCATCTACATTTCATCTGCATGTTTTTCAAAACTTGCATCCGTTCAGGTTTCCCCGGTTCGCGCCGTTGTCTGTTCCGAGCACAGACACACTCGCATGCACCCGTCGCCCCTCCCAGACCTTGTTTCGTGAGCCACAGAAAAATGTTCTCGGAATGGGCCGAGATTTGCCGAGTGGCCTTGGTATATCAGCGGTAGACTGCCCGTCAAATTTCGTTCCATTTGGAGGTCGTTTGATGCCCAAACGGTTAACCGAGTTAACAGAAACCCCCTTTTCTTTTGCAGCCCAGCAACCCTTTACACAGCCCACCTAGCCCATCTAAACCCCCTCCATGCTCTCCGCCGTTCGGTCACGATCGTGTGGGCGAAAACCGCACCTCATTTGGACTCTCCTAGCTCCCTCTACCTATAAAAACGTCCCCTCCCCCCTCTATTTTCGGGCAAAACCCTAGTCTCCACCTACCTCCGCCGCCGGACATGTCCGTTTCCCGCCGGACGAAACCGCGCGCCGCCCGATCGCCTCCCCTCGCGCCACGTGGCCCGACCACCATGCGCCGCCTGCCCCGCCAGCCAGGCGAGCCCGCCGAGCCCATCGGGGCCCGCCGCCTCGCGCCTCCGCCCGGCGACCTCACGGCCATGAATCCCCATGTGAGCCAAGGCCTCCTATTCGCCGCCCGTCGCCTCGCCTCGCTTGCCGCCCACCGCTCGCTCCGCCGCCGCCGTTTCTCCCCGATAGCCGCATCGCCGCCCGCTCGTCCGGACTCCACCGCCGGCCTCCTCCTCGCCTCCGGCCACCACACCATCCACCACCGCCGGCCCTCGCCTCCACCGCGCCAGATCCGGCGGGATCCGGCCAGATCCACCGCCCCCGAGCTCCGGTCGTCTTCCCCGTCAACTCCGGCGAGTTCTCCGACGAACCTCGGGATCCATGCCCGGAAACCCTAGATCTGCGAGGTTGAATTTTCTCCAAGTCTCGAAGTTTTCAACATTTTGTTGCCCTGTTCATCATGCCATATCTCCATGCCCGTGGCTCCGATTTGTGCATATGATATGTCAAAATGTTCATCTCAGAGTGCTCTTCATGATGGAGTAGTTTTCATGCATGCTAGGATTCATCTTGATGCCTTAACCTTTGTTGCAAAACTGCTAATTGATATAAACTACTGTAATCTGCTGGTTGTTAACTTTATGTTTGCATCTTGTGAGTGCCATAACTTTGTCCTTGTTGATGCTATGGTGATGATCTTGATATACACATGTTGTACTCTTCGTTCTCTTCGTGTTGGTGCTTTGCATTCATATTAGGGTGCGTCTTGACATATTAATCCCTGTTGCAAAAGTGCATGTTGCTGTTAACTGCTGAAAACTGCTATAACTTGCTGATTTGTCATTTTTGTTGCATTTTGTGTGTGCATCCTATGAGCATGATGTCTACATATTTTAGGAGCATTTGCATGCCATGTTTAAAGTGACGCCATCCATGTGTTTTTATATGCCCTTTAGTGAGTGCATCCAGCTTGTGAAGTGGACTACTTGCTGTTAATGTTTTGTCAATGCTGAATCTGTCATATCATGTGGCCATGTTTTCTTGATGCTACCAATTAATCCATACATAATCTTGAGATGCTTATTTAATATGTTTTGATGTATATGTTATTCTATATCATGCCATGCCTTTTGATGCCCTATATATGTCTTGTAGCATATGTTTTCATTGCCATGAACATGCTTATATAATGTTCCAGATTTCTGTTAACTTCATGAAGCCTTGTTGTGAGCTTGTTATTGAGTGATCCATGCCCATTCTGGTGATTCTCCAATTACATATTTTGTAGTATGCTATGAGTCCTATGTTACCATGCCATGGTTGTTAATTGTGGATGTCACATGCCTCTGTTCCATGCTTGCAAACATGCTATCATAATGTTGCTGTTTTACACTTGCTAAAACTGTTTCAACATTCAATCTTGTCTCGTTGGTTCCCACTAATCCATGAGCCATATGTATAAGATGCCATGACGTTATTTGCTCTTTGTTATTTTTACTTTGATTCCATGCCCCTGGTTGCTATATAAACTTGTTGTAGCTTGTCTCTTTCTTGCTCTCAAGTTGCCATCATATTAACTCTGCTCATGCATTTACTCCTGTGTTATAAAGTTGCATTTTGCATTGATCATCTTGGTTTAATCTTGATGCCTATGAACCTGAACCTTAATGATATTTGAATTATGTTATCTGTACTTGAAGTGCATGTCAAGTTTGTGCTCATATGATTCCTGTAGCATGTTGTTTTCATGTTTGCAAAGTACCTACTTGCTGTTTTGGGTAGATTGTTGTTATATCTTGAGTGGAGTGTATGTGTTGCACCGTTGCTCCGTCTTGAGCATGCTCTATATGAAACTTGCTTAGAGTTGCATGTAGTTTCATATTATCATGTTGCATCCTTATTTTGAGGTGTTTGCTTGATGTTTGGATGCATTTTGCATCAATGCCATGGTTGACTTGTTTTGCTCATATCTTCTAGGCCGTAGCTCTGAACTAAATGAACTTTATATGTAACTTGACTAGAATTTCGTGTAGACCATCATGATGCTATTTAACTTGCTGTTTAACAACTTCAACTTAATGTTTGTTTAGATCTGGACCAATTTCGAAATTTGCATATGAGGACTTACCAGATTAGTTATATGTTGTTCTCGACCTCATTTAAACTTGCTTTGGTGTGTTGTTCTTGTATGCATCATCTCTTGCCATGAGTAGCATCATATAGTCTTGTCATGCATCATACTTGGTTGAGCATCATGTCATGCTTATGTGTTGTGTGTTTACCATGTTGTTTGCTTCTTTCCGGTTGTGCTTCTTCTCGATAGTTCCTGTTTCGTTGCGATTGTGAGGATTTGTTCGTCTACGCTTGGTTCGTCTTCGCCCGTTCATCTTCTTCATGGACTCGTTCTTCTTCCTAACGGGATTTCAGGCAAGATGACTTTCACCTTGGATCACACTACTATCATTGCTATGCTAGTTGCTTCATTCTATCGCTATGCTGCACTACCTATCACTTGCTTATCAAGCCTCCCAAATTGCCCTGTCAGCCTCTAACCTTTTCACCCTACCTAGCAAACCGTTGTTTGGCTATGTTACCGCTTTTGCTCAGCCCCCCTTATAGCGTTGTAAGTTGCAGGTGAAGTTGAAGATTGCTCCATGTTGGAATAGGATTATGTTGGGATGTCACAATATCTCTTATTTAATTAATGCATCTATATACTTGGTAAAGGGTGGAAGGCTCGGCCTTATGCCTGGTGTTTTGTTCCACTCTTGCCGCCCTAGTTTTCGTCATACCGGTGTTATGTTCCTTGATTTTGTGTCCCTAACACAGTGAGGGGTATGGGACCCTCTTGACAGTTTGCTTTGAATAAAACTCTTCCAGCAAGGCCCAACATTGGTTTTAACATTTGCCATGATAATACTTAAACTAAATAATAAATTTGCATAGGGCGTCATGAACCCGAGGATTTTCTACATAGCAGGGGGGCCAGCGCTGATGGTGTTGGTCCCAAACGGGCAGGCTGCGGGGCCACCACGGGGCAACCCGAGGATCTGGTTTTACTCGTAGGCTGACCTATCCGAACGTGTCCTGAGACTAGATACACGCGGCTACTATCAGGGTGTCGACACGCCGGGAGGCTTTGCTGGATTAGTTTTACCATTATCAAAATGTCTTGTGCACCGGGATCCCGAGTCTGATCGGATGTCCCGTGATGGAGGTGTTGGGGAACGTAGTAATTTCAAAAAAATTTCCTACGCACACGCAAGATCATGGTGATGTATAGCAACGAGAGGGAGAGTGTTGTCCACATACCCTTGTAGACCCAAGCGAAGCGATCACAACGTAGAGGAAGTAGTCGACGTTCTCCTCGCGATCCGACCGATCCGCGCCGTTACTCCGACGCCCGAGTTCTTGACACACGTGCAGCTTGATGACGCCCCTCGACTCGATCCAGCCGAGTGTCGAGGGAGAGTTTCACAAGACGACGGCGTGGTGGACGATCTTGATGTTTCACGGCGCATGGCCGCCTAAGCTTCATGACAGTATAACCGAGGTGGAATATGGTGGAGGGGGCACTGACACGGCTAAGGAACGATCTAAAGATCAAACTTGTGTGTCCAAGGGTGCCCCCCTGCCCCCGTATATAAAGGAGGGAGGGGGGAGGCCGGCCGGCCTAGAGGAGGCGCGCCGGGAGGAGTCCTACTCCTCCGGGAGTAGGACTCCCCTCTTCCTAGTTGGAATAGGATTGGGGGAGGGGAAGAGAGAAGGGCGCCCCCCTCCTGTCCTATTCGGATTGGGGGGGGGGCGCGCCACCCCCGGCCGGCCCTTCCTCTTCTCCCTCGAGGCCCACCGAGGCCCATTTACCCCGGGGTTCCGTAACCTCCGGTACTCGGTAATTTCCGTTTTCGCCGGAACCATTCGAACTCCAAACATAGGCTTCCAATATATCAATCTTTATGTCTCGACCATTTCGAGACTCCTCGTCATGTCCGTGATCACATCCGGACTCGAACTTCTTCGGTACATCAAAATACATAAACTCATAATAACCGCCATCGAAACCTTAAGCGTGCGGACCCTACGGTTCGAGAACAATGTAGACATGACCTAGAACTATTCACGGTCAATAACCAACAGCGGGACCTGGATGCCCATATTGGTTCCTACATATTCTACGA
This sequence comes from Aegilops speltoides, assembly GCA_021437245.1. Taxonomy (NCBI): domain Eukaryota; kingdom Viridiplantae; phylum Streptophyta; class Magnoliopsida; order Poales; family Poaceae; genus Aegilops; species Aegilops speltoides. The sequence goes on along the minus strand of CM038147.1, from coordinate 325,387,736 downwards.
AGATCTTTGTCGGTCAGACCGCATAACAACATACGTTGTTCCTTTGTCATCGGTATGTTACTTGCCCGAGATTCGATCGTCGGTATCCAATACCTAGTTCAATCTCGTTACCGCAAGTCTCTTTACTCGTTCCGTAATACATCATCTCACAACTAACACATTAGTTGCAATGCTTGCAAGGCTTATGTGATGTGCATTACCGAGAGGGCCCAGAGATACCTCTCCGACAATCGGAGTGACAAATCCTAATCTCGAAATCGCCAACCCAACATACGCCTTTGGAGACACCTGTAGTACTCCTTTATAATCACCCGATTCGTTGTGACGTTTGGTAGCACCCAAAGTGTTCCTCCGTAAACGGAGTTGCATAATCTCATAGTTACAGGAACATGTATATGTCATGGATAAAAGCAGTAGCAACATACTAAACGATCGTGTGCTAAGCTAATGGAATGGGTCATGTCAATCAGATCATTCAACTAATGATGTGACCTTGTTAATCAAATAACAACTCCTTGTTCATGGTTAGGAAACATAACCATCTTTGATTAACAAGCTAGTCAAGTAGAGGCATACTAGTGACACTCTGTTTGTCTATGTATTCACACATGTATTATGTTTCCGATTAATACAATTCTAGCATGAACAATAAACATTTATCATGATATAAGGAAATAAATAATAACTTTATTATTGCCTCTAGGGCATATTTCCTTCAGTCTCCCACTTGCACTAGAGTCAATAATCTAGATCACATCACCATGTGATCAACATTGATAGTTCTCATCATCATGTGATTAACACCTATAGTTCACATCGCCATGTGACCAACACACAAAGGGTTTACTAGAGTCAATAATCTAGTTCACATCGCTATGTGATTAACACCCAAAGAGTACTAAGGTGTGATCATGTTTTGCTTGTGAGAGAATCTTAGTCAACGGGTCTATCATATTCAGAGCCGTATGTATTTTGCAAATATTCTATGTCTACAATGCTCTGCACGGAGCTACTCTAGCTAATTTCTCCCACTTTCAATATGTATCTAGAACGAGACTTAGAGTCATCCAGATCGGTGTCAAAACTTGCATCGACGTAACCCTTTACGACGAACCTTTTGTCACTTCCATAATCGAGAAACATATCCTTATTCCACTAAGGATAATTTTGACCACTGTCAAGTGATCTACTCCTAGATCACTATTGTACTCCTTGCCAAACTCAATGTAGGGTATACAATAGATCTGGTATACAGACATGGCATACTTTATAGAACCTATGGTCAAGGCATAGGGAATGACTTTCATTCTCTTTCTATCTTCTGCCGTGGTCGGGTTTTGAGTCTTACTCAATTTCATACCTTTGTAACACAGCAAGAACTCTTTCTTTGACTGCTCCATTTTGAACTACTTCAAAATCTTGTCAAGGTATGTACTCATTGAAAAAACTTATCAAGCGCCTTGATCTATCTCTATAGATCTTGATGCTCAATATGTAAGCAGCTTCACCGAGGTCTTTCTTTGAAAAACTCCTTTCAAACACTCCTTTATGCTTTGCGAGATAATTCTACATTATTTCCGATCTACAATATGTCATTCACATATACTTATCGAAATGCTGTAGTGCTCCCACTCACTTTCTTGTAAATACAGGCTTCACCGTAAGTCTCAGATAAAACTATATGCTTTGATCAACTTATCAAAGCGTATATTCCAACTCCGAGATGCTTGCACCAGTCCATAGATGCACATTTTGTTAACACCTTTAGGATCGACAAAACCTCATGGTTGCATCACATACAACTCTTCTTTGATAACTCCATTAAGGAATACAGTTTTGTTTATCCATTTGCCAGATTTCAAAAATGCAGCAATTGCTAACATGATTCGGACAGACTTTTAAGCATTGATACGAGTGAGAAAATCTCATTGTATTCAACATCTTGAACTTTGTCAAAAACCTTTTTCGACAAGTCTAGCTTTGTAGATCGTAACATTACTATCAGCGTCCGTCTTCCTCTTGAAAATCCATTTATTTCTATGGCTTGCCGATCATCGGGCAACTCCACCAAAGTTCACACTTTGTTCTCATACATGGATCTCATCTCAGATTTCATGGCCTCAAGCCATTTCGCGGAATCTGGGCTCATCATCGCTTCCTCATAGTTCGTAGGTTCATCATGGTCTAGTTACATGACTTCCAAAACAGGATTACCGTACCACTCTGGTGCGGATCTCACTCTGGTTTACCTACGAGATTCGGTAGTAACTTGATCTGAAGTTACATGATCATCATCATTAGCTTCCTCACTAATTGGTGTAGTAGTCACAGGAAAAGATTTCTGTGATGAACTACTTTCCAATAAGGGAGAAGGTACAATTACCTCATCAAGTTCTACTTTCCTCCCACTCACTTATTTTCGAGAGAAACTCCTTCTCTAGAAAGGATCCATCTTAAGCAACGAATATCTTGCCTTCGGATCTGTGATAGAAGGTGTACCCAACAATTTCCTTTGGATATTCTATGAAGACGCACTTCTCCGATTTGGGTTCGAGCTTATCAGGATGAAACTTTTTCACATAAGCATCGCAACTCCAAACTTTAAGAAACGACAACTTGGGTTTCTTGCTAAACCACAGTTCATATAGTGTCGTCTCAACGGATTTAGATGGTGCCCTTTTTAATGTGAATGCAGCTGTCTCTAATGCATGATCCCAAAACGATATTGGTAAATCAGTAAGAAACATCATAGATTGTACTATATCCAATAAAGTACGGTTATGATGTTCGGACACACCATAACGTTGTGGTGTTCCAGGTGGCGTGAGCTGTGAAACTATTCCACATTGTTTAAATTGAAGACCAAACTCGTAACTCAAATATTCGTATCTGCGATCAAATCATTGAAACTATATTTTCTTGTTACGATGATTTTTCCACTTCACTCTGAAATTCTTTGAACCTTTCAACTATTTCAGACTTATGCTTCATCAAGTAGATATACTCATATCTTCTTCAAATCAACTGTGAAGGTCAGAAAATAATGATACTTGTCGCGAGCCTTAATATTCATCGGACTACATACATCAGTATGTATGATTTCCAACAAATATGTTGCTTGCTCCATTGTTCCGGAGAACGGAGTTTTAGTCATCTTGCCCAAAAGGCACGGTTCGCAAGCATCAAGTGATTCATAATCAAGTGATTCCAAAATCCCATCAGCATGGAGTTTCTTCATGCGCTTTACACCAATATGACCTAAACGGCAGTGCCACAAATAAGTTGCACTATCATTATTAACTTTGCATCTTTTGGTTTCAATATTATGAATATGTGTATCACTACGATCGAGATCCAATGAACCATTTTCATTGGGTGTGAAACCATATAAGGTTTTATTCATGTAAAGAGAATAACAGTTTATTCTCTTACTTAAATGAATAACCGTATTGCAATAAACACGATCAAATCATATTCATGCTCAACGCAAACACCAAATAACATTTATTTAGGTTCAACACTAATCCCGAAAGTATAGGGAGTGTGCGATGATGATCATATCAATCTTGAAACTACTTTCAACACACATCGTCACTTCACCCTTAACTAGTTTCTGCTTATTCGCAACTCCGCTTTGAGTTACTACTCTTAGCAACCGAACCAGTACCAAATACCGAGGGGTTGCTATAAACACTAGTAAAGTACACATGTATATCAAATATACCTTTGTTTACTTTGCCATCCTTCTTATCCGCCAAATACTTGGGGTAGTTCGCTTCAAAGAACCAGTCCCTTTGCGGTAGAAGCACTTAGTCTCAAGCTTAGGTCCAGACTTGGGCTTCTTCACTTGAGCAACAACTTGCTTGCCGCTCTTCTTGAAGTTCCCTTCTATCCCTTTGCCCTTTTCTTGAAACTAGTGGTCTTGTTAACCATCAACACTTGATGTTTTTCTTGATTTCTACCTTCGTCGATTTTAGCATCACGAAGAGCTTGGGAATCGTTTACATTATCCCTTACATATTATAGTTCATCACGAAGTTCTACTAACTTGGTGATGGTGACTAGAGAATTCATCAATCACTATCTTATCCGGAAGATTAACTCCCACTTGATTCAAGCGATTGTAGTACCTGATAACTGAGCACATGCTCACTAGTTGAGCGATTCTCCTCCATCTTTTAGCTATAGAACTTGTTGGAGACTTCATATCTCTCAACTCGGGTATTTGCTTGAAATATTAACTTCAACTCCTGGAACATCTCATATGGTCCATGACGTTCAAAACGTCTTTGAAGTCCCGATTCTAAGCCGTTAAGCATGGTGCACTAAACTATCAAGTAGTCATCGTATTGAGCTTGCCAAGCGTTCATAACGTCTGCGTCTGCTCCTGCAATAGGTCTGTCACCTAGCGGTGCATTAAGGACATAATTCTTCTGTGCAGCAGTGAGGATAAACCTCAGATCACGGATCCAATCCGCATCATTGCTACTAACATTTTTCAACACTGTTTTCTCTAGGAACATATCAAAAATAAACATATGAAAGCAACAACGCGAGCTATTGATCTATAACATGGTTTGCAAAATACTACCAGGACTAAGTTCATGATAAATTTAAGTTCAATTAATCATATTACTTAAGAACTCCCACTTAGACAGACATCTCTCTAGTCATCTAAGTGATCACTTGATCCAAATCAACTAAACCATAACCGATCATCACGTGAAATGGAGTAGTTTTCAATGGTGAACATCTTATGTTGATCATATCTACTATATGATTCACGCCGACCTTTCGGTCTCCGTGTTCGAGGCCATATCTGCATATGCTAGGCTCGTCAAGTATAACTCGAGTATTCTGCGTGTGCAAAACTGGCTTGCACCCGTTGTAGATGGACGAGAGCTTATCACACCCGATCATCACGTGGTGTCCGGGCACGACGAACTTTGGCAACGGTGCATACTCGGGAGAACACTTCTTGATAATTTAGTGAGAGATCATCTTATAATGCTACCGTCAATCAAAGCAAGATAAGATGCATAAAAGATAAACATCACATGCAAATCAATATAAGTGATATGATATGGTCATCATCATCTTGTGCTTCGTGATCTCCATCTCTGCAGCACCACCATGATCACCATCGCCACCGCGCGACACCTTGATCTCCATCGTAGCATCGTTGTCGCCTCGCCAATCTTATGCTTCTACGACTATCGCTACCGCTTAGTGATAAAGTAAAGCAATTACTGAAGCGTTGCATTTCATACAATAAAGCGACAACCATATGGCTCCTCGCCATTGCCGATAACCGGTTACAAAACATGATCATCTCATACAATAAAATATAGCATCACGTCTTGACCATATCACATCACAACATGCCCTGCAAAAACAAGTTAGACGTCCTCTACTTTGTTGTTGCAAATTTTACGTGGCTGCTACGGGCTTAAGCAAGAACCAATCTCACCTCGCATCAAAACCACAATGATACTTCGTCAAATAGACTCCGTTTTAACCTTCTCAAGGACCGGGCGTGGCAGTACTCGGTTCAACTAAAGTGAGAGAGACAGCACCCACCAGTCACCTTTAAGCAACGAGTGCTCGTGGCGGTGAAACCAGTCTCGCGTAAGCGTCTGCGTAATGTCGGTCAGGGCCGCTTCATCTCACAATACCGCTGAACCAAAGTATGACATGCTTGGTAGGTAGTATGACTTGTATCGCCCACAACTCACTTGTGTTCTACTCGTGCAAAACATCAAACCATAAAACCTAGGCTCGGATGCCACTTTGGGGAACGAGTAATTTCAAAAATTTTCCTACGCACACGCAAGATCATGGTGATGTATAGCAACGAGAGGGAGAGTGTTGTCCACATACCGTTGTAGACCCGGCGGAGCGATCACAACGTAGAGGAAGTAGTCGTACGTTCTCCTCGCGATCCGACCGATCCCGGCGCCGTTACTCCGGCGCCCCCGAGTTCTTGACACACGTACAGCTTGATGACGTCCCTCGTACTCCGATCCAGCCGAGTGTCGAGGGAGAGTTTCGTCAGCACGACGGCGTGGTGACGATCTTGATGTTTCACCGGCGCAGGGCTTCGCCTAAGCTTCGCGACGGTATAACCGAGGTGGAATATGGTGGAGGGGGGCACCGCACACGGCTAAGGAACGATCTAAAGATCAAACTTGTGTGTCCAAGGGTGCCCCCCTGCCCCCGTATATAAAGGAGGGAGGGGGGAGGCCGGCCGGCCTAGAGGAGGCGCGCCGGGAGGAGTCCTACTCCTACCGGGAGTAGGACTCCCCCCTCTTCCTAGTTGGAATAGGATTGGGGGGAGGGGGAAGAGGAAAGGGGGCGCCGCCTCCTTGTCCTATTCGGACTGGGGGGGGAGAGGGCGCGCGGCCACCCCCTGGCCGGCCCTTCCTCTTCTCCCTCGAGGCCCACCGAGGCCCATTTACCCCCCGGGGGGTTCCGGTAACCTCCCGGTACTCCGGTAAATTCCTGTTTTCGCCCGGAACCATTCCGAACTCCAAACATAGGCTTCCAATATATCAATCTTTATGTCTCGACCATTTCGAGACTCCTCGTCATGTCCGTGATCACATCCGGGACTCCGAACTTCTTCGGTACATCAAAATACATAAACTCATAATAACTGTCATCGAAACCTTAAGCGTGCGGACCCTACGGTTCGAGAACAATGTAGACATGACCTAGAACTATTCACGGTCAATAACCAACAGCGGGACCTGGATGCCCATATTGGTTCCTACATATTCTACGAAGATCTTTGTCGGTCAGACCGCATAACAACATACGTTGTTCCCTTTGTCATCGGTATGTTACTTGCCCGAGATTCGATCGTCGGTATCCAATACCTAGTTCAATCTCGTTACTGGCAAGTCTCTTTACTCGTTCCGTAATACATCATCTCACAACTAACACATTTAGTTGCAATGCTTGCAAGGCTTATGTGATGTGCATTACCGAGAGGGCCCAGAGATACCTCTCCGACAATCGGAGTGACAAATCCTAATCTCAAATACGCCAACCCAACATCGCCTTTGGAGACACCTGTAGTACTCCTTTATAATCACCCGATTCGTTGTGACGTTTGGTAGCACCAAAGTGTTCCTCCGTAAACGGAGTTGCATAATCTCATAGTTACAGGAACATGTATATGTCATGGATAAAAGCAGTAGCAACATACTAAACGATCGTGTGCTAAGCTAATGGAATGGGTCATGTCAATCAGATCATTCAACTAATGATGTGACCTTGTTAATCAAATAACAACTCCTTGTTCATGGTTAGGAAACATAACCATCTTTGATTAACAAGCTAGTCAAGTAGAGGCATACTAGTGACACTCTGTTTGTCTATGTATTCACACATGTATTATGTTTCCGATTAATACAATTCTAGCATGAACAATAAACATTTATCATGATATAAGGAAATAAATAATAACTTTATTATTGCCTCTAGGGCATATTTCCTTCAGGAGGATTGTCTCCGCGGATCGTGAGCTTATAATGGGCTAAGTTGGGACACCCCTGCAGGGTTTAAACTTTCGAAAGTCGTGCCCGCGGTTATGTGGTAGATGGGAATTTTTAATGTCCGGTTGTAGAGAACTTGACACCAGATCCAAATTAAAATACACCAACCGTGTGCGTAGCCGTGATGGTCTCTTTTCGGGTGATTTTGAGAAGAGAACACGGTGGGGTTATGTTTGAACGTAAGTAGTTCAGGATCACTTCTTGATCATTACTAGTTTGCGACCGTTTGCGTAGCTTCTCATCTTATTCTTGTACTCGTAAGATAGCCACCATATCATGCTTCGTCGCTGCGGCAACCTCACCACTATCCATTCCATACCCATTAAGCTTTGCTAGTCTTGATACCCATGGTAATGGGATTGCTGAGTCCTCGTGGCTCACAGATTACTACAACAATAGTTGCAGGTACAGGTAATGCGATGATCATGACGTGAGAGCGATGCTTGCTTGCTTTGAGTTCTTCTTCTGCTTCGTCGTTCAGGGGATAGGTTCCTGGTCGGCAGCCTGGGCTAGTAGGGTGGATGTCGTTTGAGTTTCTGTTTGTGTTTCATCCGTAGTCGGATGTTGCTCTTGTATGATGATGTTGTATTTGTGTGGCATTGTATGCCTCTTGTATGTATCCCCAAATATTATGTAATGGTACGATATAATGATATCCACCTTGCAAAAGCGTCTCCAATATGCGCTTCTATCCTTGGTGGGACCTTCGAATTCCTTTAGGATAGGGTCGCATATTGGGCGTGACAACTACCTAGTCAGGTTTATCACGGCTTAAACAACAACACTAGAGTTTACATGGTATCAGAGCCATCTGACCAATGTTTACTTCTTCCTCCTCTCTCATGGGTTCCGTGCCAGCGACCACCACCGTCGTCACCGTGCGTCTCTCCCGCGACAACCATCTCATGTGGAAGGCACAACTCCTCACCTTTCTGCGCACCTACAATCTCCTCGGCATCGTGTCCGACGGAGAGATGGCCCCTGCTCCAACCATGGAACAGATCATGAGCACATGCAAAGGACGCACCACCACTCAGGTGGAAAATCCGGAATACAAAATCTAGTACTGCAAGGACCAGATGATCCTCGGCGGCATCCTCTCCACCGTTAGTGAGGACATCTTGCCATACGTCATGGCTGTGACCTCAGCGACCGAGGCGTGGGGCAGCTAGGGCGGATGTTTGCATTGCGCTCCCGTGCTCACCTTGTTTGGATACACGCACAACTGCATGCTTTGAAGAGACGCGACATGACGGGAACAAACTACTTCAAGATGAAGAAGACCTTGGCTGACACACCTGCGCCCATTGGACAAGCCCTTCATGCTGATGAGATAGTTTCTTACATGTTGTCAGGCCTTAGAGCGGAGTACAAGTCCCTCGTGCACTCACTGAATGTGAAGCCTAGTTTGACTCTTGATGATGTCTACGCTACTCTTCTTGGCCATCAGCATCGTCATGAGCAGTACAACTTCGACCTCCAGCTTGGCTCAAGCTCCTCGGCTAGCTACGCCGGTGTCGGCTCCAACCACTCCGCCAACTTCTTACTCAAAACCCCGGGACGCAACAATCAAGGTGTACAAGGTCATGGAATTATGGTGGCGGCAAGCTGCGACAATGGCAAAAATGGTCATATCGGAGGTCGTGGCTATGGTGGCAACAACGGAAATGGTGGGGGCCAGCGCCCCACATGCTAGCCGTGTGTCATAAAGGGCATGTTGCCCTGAATTGATGCAAGTGCTTTGGCTCCTCATTCCATGGCGATGAGGAGCAACACTTGGCAAATATCATCGGAACTAGCGTCAGGTACCAGGCTGATCCTAACCATCACTCGGACATAGGCGCAACGAACTATATCACCTGCGACTTGGATCGCCTCTCCTGTCATGAGTGCTACAATGACAACGACACCGTCCAAGTTGGCAACGGAGTAGGTTTGCACATGGAACATATTGGTCAAAGCTCTATTAATACTTCCATTGCTAAACCTCTTCTTCCACGAAACATACTTCATGTTCCCCATATAAAAAATAATCTCATCTCCATCCGTAAACTTACCAAAGACAATGTGTTCATTGAATTTCACCCTGATATTTTTCATTAATTATCAAGCATGGAAGACAAGCCTACTCCAAGGCAGATGTAGAGTGGGCCTCTAACCCATTCCGCTATCCACCCTCCACCATGTCAAGGCTGCCGTGCTTGCATCGGTCAATAAAAAGCAATGGCGTCATCGCCTCGGTCACCCATCATCCCAAGTCGTTCAGCAAATTCTTAGTTTGAATGAACTTTCGTACAATCGGACTCATGATGCATCTGTTTGTGATGCATGCCAACACGCAAAGAGTCACGAACTTCCGTATGGTTCGCCTAGTTGTTCTGCAAAATTTCCTCTGGAACTCATATATTCCGATGTATGGGTCATGCTACTATTTCAGTTGGTGGTTATAAATATTATGTCTCTTTTATCGATGCATTTAGCAAATCCACTTGGATCTATTTGTTGTGTGCTAAATCTGATGTTGAGGCAGTTTTCAATCGTTTCAAGCCCATGTTGAACGCCTTGTTAACAGAAAAATTCAGTGCATTCAATCTGATTAGGGAGGAGAATATCAATGATGACCACAAGTATAGGGGATCAATCGTAGTCCTTTCGATAAGTAAGAGTGTCGAACCCAACAAGGAGAAGAAAGAAATTACAAGTGGTTTTCAGCAAGGTAATTTCTGCAAGCACTGAAATTGTCGATAACAGGTAGTTTGATAGCAAGATAATTTGTAACAAATTACAAGTAACAATAGTAACAATAAGTGCAGCAAGGTAGCCCAATCCTTTTTATAGCAATGGACAGCCCAGAACGGTCTTTGATAATAAGTAAAACATTCTCGAGGACACACGGGAATTTCATCTAGTCACTTTCATCATGTTGGTTTGATTTGCATTCGCTACTTTGATAATTTGATATGTGGGTGGACCGGTGCTTGTGTGTTGTTCTCACTTGAACAAGCCTCCCACTTATTATTAATCCCTCTCGCAAGCATCTGTAACTACGAAAGTAGAATTAAGATAAAAATCTAACCATAACATTAAACATATGGATCCAAATCAGCCCCTTACAGAATAGCGCATAAACTAGGGTTTAAGATTTTGTCATTCTAGCAACCCATCATCTAGTAACTGTTGGGGAACGTAGTAATTTCAAAAAATTTCCTACGCACACGCAAGATCATGGTGATGCATAGCAACGAGAGGGGAGAGTGTTGTCTACGTACCCTCGTGAGACCGAAGCGAAGCGCTGACGCAACGTAGAAGAAGTAGTCGACGTCCTCCGGTCCAACCGATCCAAGCACCGTTACTCGGCACCTCCGAGTTCTTGACACGCGTACAGCTCGATGACGCACCCTCGATCTCCAATCCAAAGAGAGCTTCGAGGGGAGTTCCGTCGACGACGGCGTGGTGGCGATCTTGATGTTCTCTGTCGCAGGCTTTGCCTAAGCACCGCTACAATATGACCGAGGTGTAATATCGTGGAGGGGGGGGGCACCGCACACGGCTAAGGAACGATCTCAATGATCAACTTGTGTGTCCTAGGGTGCCCCCTACCCCCGTATATAAAGGAGGGAGGGAGGAGGAGGCCGGCCCAAGGGGGGCGCCATAGAGGAGGGGGAAACCTACTCCAAGTAGGTTTCCCTCCCTTTTCCTTATCTTATTTGGAGGGGGAAGGAAAGAGTACTAGTATTAGGAAGTAGTACTAGTAGTAGTATTAGGAAGAGGGGGAAGGAGAAAGGAAAGGGGGCCCCCTCCCCAATTCGGTTTGGGCTTGGGGCACGCCCCTCCTTGTTCCTTCTCCTTCCTCCTACATGGGCCCAATAAGGCCCATATACCTCCGGGGTTCCAGTAACCTCCGGAGCTCCAAACTTCTCCGGAACCTTTCCGGTGTCCAAATATATCCGTCCAATATATCAATCTTTATGTCTCGACCATTTCGAGACTCCTCGTCATGTCCGTGATCATATCCGGGACTCTGAACAACCTTCGGTACATCAAAATACATAAACTCATAATATAAGCGCGCCGAAACCTTAAGCGTGCGGACCCTACGGTTCGAGAACAATGTAGACATGACCGAGACATGTCTCCGGTCAATAACCAATAGCGGGACCTGGATGCCCATATTGGTTCCTACATATTCTACGAAGATCTTTATCGGTCAAACCGCACAACAACATACGTTGTTCCTTTTGTCATCGGTATGTTACTTGTCCGAGATTCGATCGTCGGTATCCAATACCTAGTTCAATCTCGTTACCGGCAAGTCTCTTTACTCGTTCCGTAATACATCATCTCGCAACTAACTCATTAGTTGTAATGCTTGCAAGGCTTAAGTGATGTGTATTACCGAGAGGGCCCAGAGATACCTCTCCGACATTCGGAGTGACAAATCCTAATCTCGAAATACGCCAACCCAACAAGTACCTTTGGAGGCACCAGAGAGCACCTTTATAATCACCCGATTCGTTGTGACGTTTGGTAGCACACAAAGTGTTCCTCCGTAAACGGAGTTGCATAATCTCATAGTCATAGGAACATGTATAAGTCATGAAGGAAGCAATAGCAACATACTAAACGATCGTGTGCTAAGCTAACGGAATGGGTCATGTCAATCAGATCATTCAACTAATGATGTGACCTTGTTAATCAAATCACAACTCCTTGTTCATGGTTAGGAAACATAACCATCTTTGATTAACAAGCTAGTCAAGTAGAGGCATACTAGTGACATACTGTTTGTCTATATATTCACACATGTATTATGTTTCCGGTTAATACAATTCTAGCATGAATAACAAACATTTATCATGATATGAGGAAATAAATAATAACTTTATTATTTCCTCTAGGGCATATTTCCTTCAGTAACTACTCCACAATGCATTCCCTTAGGCCAAAAGATGGTGATGTGTCATGTAATCGACATTCACATAACACCACTAAGGGAATCACAACATACACATCAGCAAAAGATCGAACAAATATCAAATTCACATGATTACTTGCAACATGACTTCTCCAGTGTCCTCAAGAACAAAAGTAACTACTCACACAACATATTCATGCTCAATGTAGAGGAGTAATAAATATCATAATGGATCTGAACATATAATCTTCCACCAAAGAAATCGTCTAGCATCAACTACAACATGTAATCAACACTACTAGTCAACCACAGGTACCAATATGAGGTTTTGATACAAAGACTGAACACAAGAGATGAACTAGGGTTTGAGATGAGATGGTGATGTTGAAGATGTTGATGAAGATTGGTCTCCCAAAGATGAGAGGGTTGTTGGTGACGATGATGGCTTCGATTTCCCCCTCCCGGAGGGAAGTTCACCCGGTGGAATCGCTGTGCTGGAGGGCAAAAGTGCTCCTCCTAAGTTCCGCCTCGAGACGGTGACTCTCCATCCCGAAAGTCTTCTCCCTATTTTTTCTAGGTCAAAAGACCTTATGTATCAGAAGATGGGCACCAGAGGTGGGCCAGGGTGCCCACTACCCACCAGGGCGCGCCTGGAGGGGGTGGCGTGTCCTGGTGCCTAGTGGGCACCTGGGTGGCCCCCTTCGATATTTCTTTTCTCTAGTATTTTTTATATATTCCAAAACAATTATCCATAAAATTTTAGCTCATTTGGAGGTGTGCAGCATATGTATCTCTGACATAGCTTTTTCAAGTCCAGAATTCTAGCTCCCAGCATTCTCCCTTTTTGTGTAACCTTGCATGTTATGAGAGAAAATACATTAGAACTACCCCACACAATATTATATTGCATAAAAACACTATAAATAATAGTAAAACATGATGCAAAATGGACGTATCAACTCCCCCAAGCTTAGACCTCGCTTGTCCTCAAGCGAAAGCCGATATCAAAAATCATGTCCACATGTTTAGAGAGACAGGTGTCGATAAAAACAAAATACCGACATAGTAGCATCATGCTTATTATTATAACAACAATAAAATCATAAAATTCTCATGGGCAAATAATAATTCATCACAACACGAAGTATGAAGCATAAACTTTATTGAAAACCAACAAACTATGTTCTGAGTCAACTTTGCAATTGCAATTCATCATATTTTCAGGAAGGGTCTCGTATCAGAGCCTTTTGGCAAATTCACATACTCAACCATTATTTAATCTTCTATGATTACTAACACTCACAACATATATACGGATCAAAAAATTTCAACCAGACACATAGAAATATAGGGGCTTATAGTTTCGCCTCCCAACTTATTCACCTCAAGGGTGATGTCAACAATAATAACTCATGATCACTCATATCCAACTGGATATATGTGCCTAGATCTTTCCACACCACATGATGCTTGCAAAAGAGAAAATAAAAAGGAATAGAGTATAACACTTTGACTCTGGCATAAAAACTAAATACATAAAAGTAAAAGATAGGCCCTTCGTAGAGGGAAGCAGAGATTGTCTTGCGCCTTTTGGTTTTGTATGCACAATTTCCTAATGCAAAATAACGTCACATTATATTGCCACTTATGATAGCAACCTTTATTATGCAGTCTGTCACTTTTATTACTTTGCCATCACAAGTTCGTACAACGCTTATTTTCCCTTACACTAAAAGATCAAACATATTTAGAATCTATTTTTGTTGCCTTATGCACCGATGATAGCTTACTTTAAGGGTCTTACTAAATCCATAGGTACATATGGTGGACTCTCAAAACATGGATTTGGGTTTAAGGGTTTTGGATGCATAAGTAGTATCTCTACTTAGTGCAGATTTTTGGCTAGCAAAGATATTGAGCAAGCACCACATGTTGGAGGATCTATGACAATTTAACTTCTATGTGCATATGAACAATCATAAATCATTATGTTGTCTTCCTTGTCCAACGTCAACAATTTGGCATAAAATATTTAATGGGGGCTCACAATCATAAAAGATGTCCAGGATAGTATATTTGCATGTCAATCTTCTCTTCCCTTATTAATTCTTTCATGAATTGCATCATTGACCAATGCTATGTTTGTTAACTTTCAATAAATACCACTTATACTTTTCCTTATGTGATGTCATGACTTACCATAAGATTAGCATATGATCTTTTCATTATTTCCTTTATTTTGATTGAAACAAGAAAGGTAAAGAAGCAAAGACTCCAACTAAACTTTATTATATAACTCTCACTTGATTACATAGATAGATAGATCATGAAACTACCACTCGAAAATAGATCATACTAAACTTTTATTCAACTAAGTCACGAAATAGCTAAGGATCGAACTAAGATAGGTAAAGGTAATAAAAGTGATGGTGATATGATATCGGGGCATCTCCCCCAAGCTTGGAACAAGCCAAGGGGAGTGCCCATACCCGTGTGCTTAGGTTTCCTTCTTTAGTGATGGTGGTGTTGACAATGTGGTAAGTTTGTCTTCCGGCTTCCATGGTAGGGGTTCACCATCGTAAGAGGATGCACGAGTCTCCTGAGTCCTGAAACTGGCAGCTAAATTCATACCTTTAAATCTTGGTTCATACTCGAAAACTTGATTTTGAAGATCATAGATTTGGCTTTGCAGAAAATTGATTTGCTCGTTGAAGGTGAAGACAATGTCCTTCATAGACCGTCCATCTACCTTGTGATCACGGGTGAATTCCATGATCGTGGAGTGATTGGCACCGAGTCCACGCTCCACCATCCCTTGCCACTTGAAGATCTCCTACTCCACCGCCTTGAGCCTGGCCTCCATGCTTCCCGTCTTCTTGGGCCCTTGAACACGTTGGATGTGGAGCACCCCCTCACGCATCTCAATGGTTTGAGGGTGCTTCAACACGTCCAGTAGGTAGGGGTTGATGACGTTCTCGAAGAAATTTTCCTTGGAAGAACTTGGTACGGCCATGGCGATCTAGATCTGTTAGAAAAACATCCCGAAACAAGAACAGAGGATATTTTCCGTGATACGATGGTCAAATCGTCTGGGGGTATATATAAAGAATTTTTATCTTGGGAAACAAGTATACGATAGGAAAACAGAGTCGGGAAGGTGCCCGAGGGGCCCACTACCCACCGTGGTGTGCTGGTGGGGCGGCGTGCTCGGTGGGTAGTGGGCCCCTCAGGCACCTTCCCGACTCTATTTTCCTATCATATACTTGTTTCCCAACATAAAAAGGCGCGCCCTGGTGCCTAGTGGGCACCTGGGTTGCATTCTAGGTTGTTTCTTATTATTTTTTATTTGTTCTAATATTCCAAAACTGACAAAAAATATTTTTGCAGAATTCTTTTCAGGGTTCTGTAGTGTTCTGGAAGGTCTCTTTTATGTATTCCTCTGGTGTGTTTGAATAATATTAGTTTCAACATTAATAGGTATACCTGAAATAGTACCTAATAGGTATACGAGAAGTTTTCCCACAAAAAAATCTAAAACGAGTATTGTACAATAGAACATATTCACCAACTTTGAATTCCCGCTTTTGGATTCTTTTGTCATGCCATCTCTTAACTTTTTCTTTGAATAGTTTGGCATTTTCATAGGCTTGGGTTCTCCATTCATCTAGTGAGCTAATATCAAATAACCTCTTTTCACTGGCAAGTTTGAAGTCATAATTCAGTTCTTTAATTGCCCAATATGCTTTATGTTCTAAATCAAGAGGCAAATGACAAGCTTTTCCATAAACCATTTTGTAGGAAGACATACCCATAGGAATTTTATAAGGTGTTCTATAGGCCCAAAGTGCATCATCAAGTTTCTTAGACCAATTCTTTTGGAATCTATTGATAGTCTTTTGCAATATTAATTTTATTTCTCTATCGCTAAGTTCAACTTGACCACTAGATTGAGGGTGGTAAGAGGATGCAATTCTGTGGTTGGCATCATATTTAGCTAGCAACTTACGGAAAGCACCATGGAGAAAATGTGAACCACCATCAATCGTTAAATATCCAGGGACTCCAAACCTCGGGAAAGTAACTTCTTTAAGCATTTTAATGGATGTGTTATGATCAACACTGCTAGTTGGAATAGCTTCTACCCACTTAGTGACATAATCAACAACAACCAAAATATGTGTATACCCATTAGAGGAAGGAAAAGGACCCATATAATCAAAGCCCCAAACATCAAATGGTCCAATAACAAGTGAATAATTCATAGGCATTTCCTAACGTCTACCAATATTACCAATTCCTTGACATTCATCACAAGATAAGAGAAACTTACGAGCATCCTTAAAAAGAGTAGGCCAATAAAAAATAGATTGCAATACCTTATGTGCAGCTCTATCTCTCGCATGATGCCCTCCATAAGCTTCAGAGTGACATTTCGGTAGGATTTGTTCCTATTCATGCTCAGGTATACAATACCATCTACTCCTCCTTTATAAAGATGTGGATCATCCCAAAAGTAATGTCTTAAATAATAGAAGAATTTTTTCTTTTGTTGGTATGTGAAACTAGGTGGTATAAATTTAGCAACAATATAATTAGCATAGTCTGCATACCAAGGAGTGTTATGAGAAGCATTTATGACAGCTAATTGTTCATCAGTGAAGCTATCATCTATAGGTAGTGGGTCATCAAGAATACTTTCTAACCTAGGCAAGTTATCAGCAACGGGATTCTCAGCTCCCTTCCTATCAGTGATGTACAAGTCAAATTCTTGTAGCAAAAGAACCCACCTAATGAGTCTAGGTTTAGCATCTTTCTTTTCCATATGATATTTAATAGCAGCATGATCGGTGTGAACAGTTACTTTAGAATCAACCATGTAAGATCTGAATTTATCACAAACAAACACAAATGCTAGAAATTCTTTTTCAGTAGTAGCATAATTTCTTTGGGCACTGTCTAGAGTTTTACTAGCATAATGTATAACATTTAATTTCTTATCAACTCTTTGTCCTAGAACAACACCAACAACATAATCACTGGCATCACACATAATTTCGAAAGGCAAGTTCCAATCAAGTGGTGGAACAATAGGTGCAGAAGTTAAGGCTGTCTTAAGTGTTTCAAAGGCTTGTACACAATCATCATAAAAAACAAATGGAACATTCTTTTGCAAGAGAATAGTAATAGGCCTAGAGATTTTAAAGAAGTCTTTAATAAACCTCCTATAGAAACTAGCATGACCAAGGAAACTTTGAATACCTTTAATATCTTTAGAAAATGACATTTTCTCAATTGCATGAACTTTAGCTTTATCCACCTCAATACCTCGCTCAGAAATTTTAAGCCCCAAGTCAATACCTTCATTCACCATAAAGTGGCACTTCTCCCAATTCAAGACAAGATTACATTGCACACATCTCTGCGAAACTCGATCAAGGTTGCTTAAGCAATCATCAAAAGAAGTTCCATAAACAGAAAAGTCATCCATGAAAATCTTAACAATCTTTTCACAAAAGTCAAAGAATATAGCTGTCATACATCTTTGAAAGGTAGCAGGTGCATTACATAAACCAAAAGGCATACGTCTATAAGCATAAGTTCCAAAAGGACAAGTAACGGTGGTTCTCTCTTGACCAGGTTGTGATACAGGTATTTGAGAGAAACCAGAATATCCGTCAAGAAAGCAAAAATGTGTCTGCTTAGATAATCTTTCTAACATTTGATCAATGAAAGACAAAGGGTAATGATCTTATCCAGTGACTTTATTTAATTTTCTGAAATCAATTACCTTTCTATAGCCAGTCCTAATTCTTTGTGGGATAAGTTCATTTTTATCATTAGAAACAACAATAGTACCTCCTTTCTTAGGAAGACAATGAACATGACTTACCCATCTACTATCAGCTATAGGATAAATTATACGTGCTTCCAGAAGCTTTAATATTTCAGTTCTTACCACTTCCTTCATCTTAGGATTTAATCATCGTTGATGTTCAACAACGGGTTTAGCACCAGATTCCATATTAATCTTATGCTGACGGAGAGTGGGACTAATGCCCTTGAGATCATCAAGAGTATATCCAATAGCAGCTTAGTGCTTCCGTAGAGTTTTTAATAATCTTTTCTCTTCATGCTCTGTAAGGTTAGCACTAATAATAATAGGATATATATCTTTTTCTGATCAAGATAAGCATATTTCAAAGTATCAGGTAGTTGTTTCAATTCAAACACAAGGTCACCCTTAGGTGGAGGAGGACCTCCTAGAGTTTCAATAGGCAAATTATGTTTAAGAATAGGTTGTTATTCAAAGAACATCCTATCTATTTCATTTCTTTCATGCAAGTGCATATCATTTTCATGGTTGAGCAAATATTTCTCTAGTGGATTAGTAGGAGGTACAACAATAGAAGCAAGACAAATTATTTCATCCTTACTAGGCAATTCTTTATCATGGGGTTGGCTACGAAACTTAGAAAAAATTAAACTCATGAGACACATCACCAAAATTAATACTAACGATTTCTTTCTCACAATCTATCTTAGCATTGACAGTGTTCAGGAAAGGTCTACCAAATATAATGGGACAAAAGTCATCTTTGTGGGGAACCAAGAATTAGAAAATCAGTAGGGTATTTTATTTTTCCACACAAGACTTCAACATCTCTAAAAATCCCAATTGGTGTGATAGTATCTATATTAGCAATTTTAATAGTAACATCAGCAGGTGCTATATCATTCATAATTTCTTGGTAAAGAGTAAAAGGAATAGCACTAGCACCCAAATCACATAGACCATGATAACAATGATCTCCTATTTTAACTGAGACAACAGGTGTCAGTGCAACAAACCCTGGGACCATTGCCCGGACTGTGCACAGTCCTGAAGACAAGATTATAGCACCATGATCAACCTCAGCATGATGGATCAATTCTCCTAAAGGATCCAAGTGCCAGACAGGAAGACCAAGATGACCAAAGGAGCATGATATCGCTAAGGAAAGAACCTCCCTTGCCGGGCAGGCGAGCCTGGCAAGGATGGGTTTGCCCCGGAAGCAAGCTCCAGATCATCCCGGTAGGCTTGCCGGGGCCAGCGAAGGCAAGCCACGCCACGACTCCACCTCACGAGCAACCCAAGTCATCGATTAGCGCGGTGTCAAGCCCCTAAGTGACTATGTGGCAGCTTCTTGCCACATGGCATCCACTTCCTACAACAAACACCTCCATATGCCTCCTGTCCTGAGACGTGTCAAGCAAGAAGGTACAAAGATGGCGAAACAGCTCGGCAAGGGTTGTCGGGCACGCTGTGATGTGACATTAGACAGTGCATTTAATGCGCTCTGTCAGCCTGCAGAGTGAGGTGTGATAGCACTGTTTTCTATATAATCAGTGTGTAAAGACTGATTTGCCACTGTGGTGACCCCTTAATCTATAAAAGGAGGCCCATGGCGACCGTAGAAAGGATTGGCTGATTCAGACCCTCATACGCTCATACGCACATAGCCACTCTCGCCCTGAGGCAACCTTGCCGGGAAAGTGCGCTACGTCCGCCACCATATTTCCACTATCAATCCACCAAAGCAGGAGTAGGGTTTTACGCCTCACGATGGCCCGAACATGGGTAAAACTGCCCATGTGATCTCTGTCACGCTGTGCTACGCTTCTCTGCTCTTTGTGCAATGTTCCTATCCCCCCGCTGAACCAAAAAGGGGCTCGTGGCCCCATAGGTGGCCGTGGTTTCCCATGACACCTTTGCCGCGCCAGGTTGGGGGAGCACTTGCGCGAACCTGAGAGCGTCAGTAGCGCGTCATCTTCATTGCCATTTTCGTCATCGACTATGGCGCCCAAAAAGAAGCCCAGGGCTGCAAACCACCCATCCACCTTAAAGGCTCCGCCGCCCACGACCGTCAACATCGCAGGGAATGCAGGGATGCATGAGGACATGGACGCCACGGGGGACGTGGTCGGCGCAAGCGGCGTTGTTACCACCTCCCCCACGGCCGATGCAGGGCGGGAGGCACCGGGGAAGGACAACATCAACAACATCCCAACGGCCATGCTCCACGAGGTACGGATGGAGGGAGTATTCCATCTGAACCCCTTCTCCTCACCGAAGGGCACAACCGCAGTGGTGGCGCTCGTTTTGGGGCGAATTGCAACCCTCAGGCCGGCCCCGCTGTGGGCGCGACCGCAGGGCACGCGCCACCCCCGGAACGAGTCGACCCAGCTACTATGCCCAACGGAGCCACTGGTCCTCAAGCGCCTCCACCGCGTCACCACGCCCTCCAAGTGGCTGCTTCACAACAATGAGGGCGCGACGCAGTCGCCACCGACACCATCAGGAGTCGAACGATGCTGCGATCCACATCGTCATCACCCATGCCAAGCACTGCCTCAGAGGCCATGGTGCGAGCCGAATTGCTATTGAGATTTCTGCCGGTAGCCGATCACATGGATGAGTGGTGAGCCACCATCCAAAGTCTTATTGGTTTCACCGAGGCGGAAGGATCACATCGAGCTAGCTTGCCGCGGCCTCCTCAGGCAGTGACAACGGCTCGCACGACGGACCATATTGTAGGGGTCACCCCCACGGTACAATCCCAGCCATGGAAAGCAGCACGGGAGCCATGAAACGAAGAGCCCGATGATGTCTCGATGGCCTCTTCCGACCCTCGAGTGCGTTAAGGCCAACGGCGAGCCCCGGGGAACAGGTGGAGGGGAGCCGCGCGCGTCGTCGTCGAGCGGTACCGTGACGACCACTGCCGGTCCAATGGGTGTGATGGCCCTGACATCGACGAGCCTGCGCTCGAAGATGGTGGGTACTTGCCTTTTGAGGTTGGGTGCCATGCTTTCACCCGTGAGCTGCGGCAAGTCCATTGGCCTTCTGCTCGCACATTCAAGCCAGAGATACCCGAGAAGTATGATGGGAAATTGAACCCGGTAGAGTTCTTGAGCATCTACACCATCACTGTTCAAGATGCCGGGGGAAGAGAGGAGATGGTGTTCACTAACTACTTCCCTTTGGCACTCAAGTCAAATGTGAGGTCTTGGCTGATGCACCTACCTGAGAACTCCATTTTAACTTGGGCTGACCTGTGCCATGAGTTCATTGGCGCCTTCACGGGCGGCCACCAAGAACCATGGCAACCCAGCGACTTGCAGCTTCTCCAGCAGCAGGAAGGAGAGACTCTACGGAAGTACTTGTAGAGATTCAGCCGAGTCCACAGAAACATCCCATACATCCACTCAGCAGCTGTGATATCTGCCTTCCAGTCCAATGTGCACAATGGCAGGATACGTTCCAAGATGAACGTTCGGTTGCCCAAGACTATGAAGGAGCTTTACACCTCGGCGGATAAGTGTGCTCGGGTGGAGGAGGGGAGGAAACTTCCTAGAGAGGAAGATTGCATTGACATCGACTCAGAAGATGACGACGAGACCACCAGTCAGAAGAAGAAGAACAAGAAGCACAACAAGAAGCGCAAAGATAAGGCAGTGATGACCATTGAGGGATCAGACACTCTAGTACTGACAATAAGGTTAAGGTGGAAGCCCCCGAAAAGGAGGCTACCACGTGCGCTGATTGCCGGGAGGCTGCGGCTGCTGAGAAAGCTGGGAAAAGTGATGGACCGTACTGCAAGATCCATCGGACCAAAGGCCATGATCTCTAGGAATGTCATCAAGTTGAGCAGCTCGTCAAGAGGCAGAGGGCTGAATATGTGAAGCGTGATAAAGAAAAGGGTCAGGATGGTACTGGCGGGAAGGGCCGGGGCGGTGAAGCAAATCGCCCCAGCAAGGCTCCTCGAAACCAAGGGAAACCCTCCAGGGGCCGAGAGAAAGAGGTTTGCAATGATGAAAGTGATGGAGGGAATGAAGAGGAAATCAACGAGTAGGAATTCCAGAAAGCCACTGATGCCCTATGTATTGACGAGGGTGCATCTTTGCACTCCTCTCATTGCCAACTTAAACAGTGGGCACGTGAGTGCCATGGAGCCAGCGGCGGATTCTCGGAAGCCGCTCAAGTGGTCACGGACGCCTATCATATTTGATGAAGAGGATCACTCCGACCGCATCACTACGGTAGGGATTCTTGCCTTTGTTGGTCTCACCAACAATCCGCAACCTCAAGTCACAAAGATGTTGGTTGACGGTGGGGCCGGGTTGAGTCTGATTTCCCCAAAGGTTATCAGCAAACTCCAGATAGCAGAGGAAGAGCTTAAGGCCACTGGCATGTTTCAAGGAGTCAATCTCGGTAGGAGTCATCCTAAGTGAAAGATAACATTGTGAGTGACATTCGGAGGAGAGTCGAACTACAGGACTGAGAAGGTTGTGTTTGATGTGGTCGACCTCCCCCTGCCGTACAACGGCATCCTTGGGCGTCTGGCCCTGTCCAAGTTCATGGCGGCATCCCACTATACCTACAACACTCTAAAGATGCCAGGGCTGATGGGCGTCGTTTCCATTCCGTCAGACAAGAAATACGCCATTATTTGCATGGATAAGATGTACCGAGATGCGGTCACGATAGAGGCCGCTGAGGCCATAGTTACCGCCAAAGAAAGTGAACGAAAGAAGAAGGCTAGTAGGGGCACCAGCAAGGAATCCGGGAAGCGTACCTCTTCAGAGTGCACCACACTTGTTGATGACGTGCCGGAGAGTTCCTACAGCAAGAAATCCAAGGCACGTTGTAGGAACTCTCCGGGATGCATGATAACTCACAAGTGTAGGGGATAATTGTAGCCTCTTTCGATAAGTAAGAGTGTCGAACCCAATGAGGATCTAAAGGTAGAACAAATACTCTCTCAAGTCCTATCTGCCACCGATACAACTCTACGCACGCTTAGTGTTCACTTTACCTAGAACAATGAAACTAGAAGTACTTTGTAGGTGTTGTTGGATAGGTTTGCAAGATAATAAAGAGCACATAAGTAAAAACTAGGGGATGTTTAGATAAAGATGCAATAAAGCAAATATAGCGAGTGTGGAAAAGTGGTGGTAGGAGTTGTGAAATTGTCCCTTAGCAATTGACTACGTTACTAGACCGGTAATCACTATTGCAATTCTATTTGAGGGAGAGGCATAAGCTAACATACTTTCTCTTCTTGGATCATATGCACTTATGATTGGAACTCTAGCAAGCATCCGCAACTACTAAAGATCATTAAGGTAAAACCCAACCATAGCATTAAAGTATCAAGTCCCTTTTATCCCATATGCAAACAACCTACTTACTCGGGTCTGTGCTTCTGTCACTCACGCCACCCACCATAAGCAAATCATGAACATATTGCAAACCGTACAGCGGGAATCCCTCACGCTTGCGCAACACGAAGGGCACCATAGGACATCACGAATAATAAAATATGCAACTCAAACAAATCATAGCAATTCATCAATCACCGATAGGACAACGAAAATCTACTCAGACATCATAGGATGGCAACACATCATTGGATAATAATATGAAGCATAAATCACCATGTTTAAGTAGAGGGTACAGCGGGTTGCGAGAGAGTGGACCGCTGGATATAGATGGGGGAAGGTGATGGAGATGTTGGTGAAGATGGCGGAGGTGTTGGTGAAGATCGCGGTGATGATGATGCCCGCCAACGGCGTTCCGGCGCCATCGGAAGCAAGGGGGAGAGAGCCCCCCTTCTTATTCTTCTTCCTTGACCTTCTCCCAAGATGGGAGAAGGGTTTCCCCTCTGGTCCTTGGCTCCCATGGCGTGGGAGGGGCGAGAGCCCCTCCGAGGTTGGATCTATCTCTCTGTCTCTCTCTGTTTCTGCGTTCTGGGATTCTGCCCTCGCACCGTTTCTTTTATATCCGGAGATCCGTAACTCTGATTGGATTGAAACCTTTGCCCAGATCTTTTTCCAAAAATTAGCTTTCTTGCGGCCAAAGAAGGGCATCAACCGCCTTCGAGGGCCCAGGAGGGTGGGGGGTGCCCACAGGTGGGCGTGGGCCCTGTCTCGTGGCCACCTCGGCACCGCCTCGCTGATTTTACTTCCCAAAAATCACAAATATTCCAAAATAATTCTCCGTCCATTTTATCCCGTTTGGACTCCGATTGATATGGGTTTTCAGAAACATAAAACATGCAATGATGTGAACTGCACTTTGAGCATCGGATCAATATGTTAGTCCCAAAAAATAGTATAAAAAGTTACCAAAAGTATATGAAAGTTGTAGAATATTGGCATTGAACAATCAAAAATTATAGATACGACAGAGACGTATCAGCATCTCCAAGCTTAATTCCTGCTCGTCCTCGAGTAGGTAAATGATAAAAAAGATAATTTTTGATGTGGAATGCTACATAGCATAATCTTGATCATATATCTAATCATGGCATGAATATTAGACACGAGTGATTCAAAGCAATAGTCTATCATTTGACATAAAAACGATAATACTTCGAGCGTACTAATAAAGCAATCATGTCTTTTCAAAACAACATGGCCGAAGAATGTTATCCCTACAATCATATAGTCTGGCTGTTGCTCTATCTTCATCACACAAAGTATTTAATCATGCACAACCCCGATGATAAGCCAAGCAATTGTTTCATACTTTAATAATCTCAAACTTTTTCAACTTTCACGCAATACATGAGCGTGAGCCATGAACATAGCACTATATGCGGAATAGAGTGGTGGTTGTGGAGAAGACAAAAAAGGAGAAGAAAGTCTCACATGAACTAGGCGTATCAACGAGCTATGGAGATGCCCATCAATAGATATCAATGTGAGTGAGTAGGGATTGCCATGCAACAGATGCACTAGAGCTATAAGTGTATGAAAGCTCAAACTGAAAACTAAGTGGGTGTGCATCCAACTTGCTTGCTCATGAAGACCTCGGGCATTTTAGGAAGCCCATCATCGGAATATACACGCCAAGTTCTTTAATGAAAATTCCCACTAGTATATGAAAGTGAAAGCATAGGAGACTCTCTCTATGAAGAACATGGTGCTACTCTGAAGCACAAGTGTGGTAAAAGGATAGTAACATTGCCCCTTCTCCCTTTTTCTCTCATTTTTTATTTTCATTTTTTTATTTTTTATTTTATTTTATTGGTGGGCTTCTTTGGCATCTTTTTTTTATTTGGGCTTCTTTGGCCTCTTTATTTTTCATAAAGTCCGGCATCTCATCCCGACTTGTGGGGGAATCATAGTCTCCATCATCCTTTCCTCACTGGGGCAATGCTCTAATAATGATGATCATCGCACTTTTATTTACTTACAACTCAATGTTACAACTCGATATCTAGAACAAAGATATGACTCTATATGTATGCCTCCGGCGGTGTACCGGGATGTGCAATGATCTAGCGTAGAAATGACATCAAAAAATGGACAAGCCATGAAAACATCATGTTAGCTATCTTACGATCATGCAAAGCAATATGACAATGAATGCTCAAGTCATGTATATGATGATGATGGAAGTTACATGGCAATATATCTTGGAATGGCTATGGAAATGCCATGATAGGTAGGTATGGTGGCTGTTTTGAGGAAGATATAAGGAGGTTTATGTGTGATAGAGCGTATCGTATCACGGGGTTTGGATGCACCGCCGAAGTTTGCACCAACTCTCGAGGTGAGAAAGGGCAATGCACAGTACCGAAGAGGCTAGCAATGATGGAAGGGTGAGAGTGCATATAATCCATGGACTCAACATTAGTCATAAAGAACTCATATACTTATTGCAAAAATGTACAAACCATTGAAAACAAAGTACTACGCGCATGCTCCTAGCGGGATATATTGGTAGGAAAAGACCATCGCTCGTCCCCGACCGCCACTCATAAGGAAGACAATCAATAAATAAAATTGTGCTCCAACTTCATCACAAAGCGGTTCACCATACGTGCATGCTACGGGAATCACAAACCTCAACACAAGTATTTCTACTAATTCACAGTCACCCACTAGCATGACTCTAATATCACCACCTTTATATTGCAAAACTATTGGAAGGAATCAAACATATGATATTCAGCGATCTACAAGTTTTATGTAGGATTTTATGACTAACCATGTGAATGACCAATTCATGTCATCTCTCTAAATAGATATAAGTGAAGCAAGAGAGTTTAATTCTTTCTAAAAAAGATATGCCCACGCTCTAACAAATATAAGTGAAGCAAAATAGCATTCTACAAATGGCGGTTTTCTATGTGAAGATAAATAGGCAATCCAAACTTCAAATGATATAAGTGAAGCATATGACGCATTCTATAAAGCCATACTCAAAAGATTTAAGTGAGGTGCAACGAGAATTATATAAATCAACCAAGGACTATCTCATACCAGAATGGTGCATAAAAGAAAAGTGAAAACTAAATGCAAAAGACGCTCCAAGAGTTGCACATATCGCATGAACGAAACGAATCCGAAAACATACCGATACTTGTTGAAGAAAGAGGGGATGCCTTCCGGGACATCCCCAAGCTTAGACGCTTGAGTCTCCTTGAATATTTACTTGGGGTACCTTGGGCATCCCCAATCTTGAGCTCTTTCCTCTCTTCCTTTTCCTCATATCGAGACCTCCTCGATCAAACACTTCATCCACACAAAACTCCAACAGAAAACTCGGTAAGATCCGTTAGTATAATAAAGCAAATCACTAATCTAAGTACTGTAGCAAACCGATTCATATTTTGTTTTTTGCATTGTGTTTACTGTAATATAACTTTTCCATGCCTTAATCCACTGATATAAATTGATAGATTCATCAAAACAAGTAAACTATGCATCAAAAACAGAATCTGTCAAAAACAGAACAGTCTGTAGCAATCTGAACATTCACCGTACTTCTGGTACCCCAAAAATTCTACCAAAATTAGGAATAATATTTTTTTTTACATCAAGACATTGCAAAAAGAATAAGAACCATTTGATGTTCCAGTTAAAAATGTAAAATCGCGCACTACAGACAAAGTTTATGTCCTGCACCGTACAAACCAACAAGCATTGTAAACATCCTAAAGGCAAACCTTGGCACATTATTTTTATAATACAATGAAATTGTACAAGGGGATAATTGTTTTTGATGAAAAGTTTCTGTAATCAAGATTCACAAAGTTTCCGTGAGCATGGACAAAGTTCAAGGAGCTCTCCCACTTCAACAATGCTTGTCTCTCTCACTTTCTCTTTCCTTTTTGAAAAGTTTTAGGTTCCCCTCTTTATTTTTTTGCTTTTAAACTATATAAAAGAACTCAACAGAAATAAATGACTCTCTAAAACTTCCGGGTTGTCTCC
This sequence comes from Aegilops speltoides, assembly GCA_021437245.1. Taxonomy (NCBI): domain Eukaryota; kingdom Viridiplantae; phylum Streptophyta; class Magnoliopsida; order Poales; family Poaceae; genus Aegilops; species Aegilops speltoides. Next base: position 325,360,001 of record CM038147.1, on the reverse strand, counting down.
CTAGCAGCACTTTCTTTAAAGCCATTAAGCTAGGCATATAGTGCTCAAGTAATGAATCCACCCGGATCCCAAGGTATATCAAAGCCAATTTTAATTAACAATGATTTGTAATTTAGTAGTGAGCACAAAGTAACATATATCATGCAACAACGAACTCTAAATCTCTTCCTATGCATCGACATGTCATAAAAGAACAATTCAGGCACACATAGTAAAGTCCAATGCATAGTATAAGCAGTTTCTTGCAATTTTATCGTATTGGAAACATAGAGAGGTGGAGATATAGTTCCTCTCTCATAATTATTGCAAGTAGGAGCAGCAAGCACATGCATATTATATCTATCAAAATTATCATGTGCAACGGTAAGAGGCAACCCATCAATATAATCCTTAATAAGCACAAACTTCTCTGATATAGTGTAGTTTGGAGAATTCAAAAAGATAATAGGACTATCATGCATGGGTGCAAATAGCAACAATTTCATGTTTAACATAAGGAACTATAGCAAGTTCATCTCCATAATCATAATTCATATTGGCATCTTGGCCACAAGCATAGCAAGCATCATCAAAAAGGGATATTTCAAGAGAATCAACGGGATCATAACAATCATCATAGCAATCATCCTTCGGTAAGCACGAAGGGAATTAAACAATGTATGAGTTGAAGAGTTACTCTCATTAAAAGGTGGGCACGGGTAGCTAATCCGCTCTTCCTCCTTTTGTTCTTTGCTCTCCTCATCATCTTTTTCATCCAATGAGCTCACAGTTTCATCAATTTGTTCTTCCATAGCTTCCTGCAAAATATTAGTCTCTTCTTGGACAGCGGGGACTTTCTCAATAAATGCATCAATATTGTAATTGTATTCATAATTCTTATAAAAATATTTAAGTATAGCAAAATTTTCAGGTCTATAAACTGAATCATCAAAATCATCAAACTCTTTAAACATAGATTCAATCTCATAAGCACCCATAAACGCAACAAATTCTTCTATTTGTTCCACATCATATTAATCACATACACCATTAGCATAAGAAGCTAAGGTTTTATTATCATTGAATTTGCATGAAAAGGGAAGGTGTGGACCCTTCATCCTAGAGCAACAAGTATAATCATGTATCAAGCATAGTTGACGAGCATACCAACGTAGCATATGAATTTGATCCCATAATAGTTTCCCTTTTTGTGTCAAGCGATAATCCCTAAAGTATTCACGTTGATCAAACGTGTCTCCCATAACAAAATTGAATGGGGTTTTGTCAGGATTATCAAAGTAGTACATAATTTCTGTCACATATCAAGCATCGAGGGTTTTAGGAGGTTCCCCATCTCCATGAGTAGCAAGTACACCTAATTTTTTTTGGTATTTCATGTTCCATATCCATAACTAAAGATAGAGAACAACTTAGAACAGCAAATAAAAATTACTTAGTGATAAAGCAAACAAGCACACACGAGAATATTCACCCCATGCTATGACTCCCCGGCAACGGCGCCAGAAAAAGGTCTTGATAACCCACAAGTGTAGGGGATAATTGTAGCCTCTTTCGATAAGTAAGAGTGTCGAACCCAACGAGGAGCTAAAGGTAGAAAAAATACTCTCTCAAGTCCTATCTGCCACCGATACAACTCTACGCACGCTTAGTGTTCGCTTTACCAAGAACAAGTATGAAACTAGAAGTACTTTGTAGGTGTTGTTGGATAGGTTTGCAAGATAATAAAGAGAACGTAAATAAAAACTAGGGGATGTTTAGATAAAGATGCAATAAAGTAAATATAGTGAGTGTGGAAAAGTGGTGGTAGGAGTTGTGAAATTGTCCCTAAGCAATTGACTACGTTACTAGACCGGTAATCACTATTGCAATTCTACTTGAGGGAGAGGCATAAGCTAACATACTTTCTCTTCTTGGATCATATGCACTGATGATTGGAACTCTAGCAAGCATCCGCAACTACAAAAGATCATTAAGGTAAAAACCAACCAAAGCATTAAAGTATCAAGTCCCCTTTATCCCATATGCAAAAAACCTACTTACTTGGGTCTGTGCTTCTGTCACTCATGCCACCCACCATAAGAAAATCATGAACATATTGCAAACCCTACAGCGGGAGTCCCTCACGCTTGCGCGACACGGAGGGCACCATAGGACATCACCAATAATAAAATATTCAACTCAAACCAATCATAGCAATTCATCAATCACCGATAGGACAACAAAAATCTACTCAGACATCATAGGATGGCAACACATCATTGGATAATAATATGAAGTATAAAGCACCATGTTTAAGTAGAGGGTACAGCGGGTTGCGGGAGAGTGGACCGCTGGAAATAGATGGGGGAAGGTGATGGAGATGTTGGTGAAGATGGCGGAGGTGTTGGTGAAGATCGCGGTGATGATGATGGCCACCGGCAGCGTTCCGGCGCCTCCGGAAGCAAGGGGGAGAGAGCCCCCGTTCTTCTTCTTCTTCCTTGACCTTCTCCCTAGATGGGAGAAGGGTTTCCCCTCTAGTCCTTGGCTCCCATGGCGTGGGAGGGGCGAGAGACCCTTCGAGATTGGATCTATCTCTCTGTCTCTCTCTATTTCTGCGTTCTGGGATTCTGCCCTGGCATCGTTTCTTTTATATCCGGAGATCCGTAACTCCGATTGGATTGAAACCTTTGCCTAGATCTTTTTCCAAAAATTAGCTTTCTTGCGGCCAAAGAAGGACATCAACCGCCTTACGAGGGGTCCAGGAGGGTGGGGGGCGCGCCTACCCGAAGTGGGCGTGGGCCCCTGTCTCGTGGCCACCTCGGGCACCATCTCGCGTTGATTTTACTTCCGAAAAATCACAAATATTCCAAAATAATTCTCCGTCCGTTTTTATCCCGTTTGGAATCTGTTTGATATGGGGTTTCTGCGAAACATAAAACATGCAATGACAGAATCGCACGGCAATCGGATCAATATGTCAGTCCCAAAATATAGTATAAAAAGGTTCCAAAAGTATATGAAAGTTGTAGAATATTGGCATGGAATAATCAGAAATTATAGATACGACGGAGACGTATCAATGCGCGGCAAGTAACCCAAGTTAAAAAGGTCTCGGTAGGGCTGGCTGGTGCTAATGGTATTTACATTATTAGTGCCACCCTTGATGACAAATAGGAAAGCACGCTCGTTGCCTTCCTACGGGCGAATATCGATGTGTTTGCTTGGCAACCATTTGATATCCCCGATGTTCCCAGGGAGGTAATCAAGCACCACCTTGTTGTCTGCCCACATGCCCGACACATCAAACAGAAGGTCCGGAAGTAGGCCTTGGAGCGGCAGCAATTCATTGCCGAGGAGATCAAGAAACTTGAGGCAACTGGTTTGGTCAGAGGAGTGTTACATCCAACATGGTTAACGAACCTAGCGGTTGTGCACACGGCTAATGGGAAATGGAGGCTTTGCATAGATTTCACGAATCTGAACAAGGCATGCCCGAAGGACTCATTCCCCTTGCTGCGCATCGATCAGATTGTGGATTCCACTTCCGGGTGTAATTTACTCTCTGTTCTGGATGCATACTCTGGATACCATCAGATCTTTATGTCCAAGGAAGATGAAGAAAAGACCTCATTCATCACCCCATGTGGTACATATTGCTTTGTGCGCATGCCTTTCGGGTTGAAGAGTGTCGGGTCCACCTTTGCAAGAGCAGTCTAGGTTGGTTTTGAACCACAATTGCACAGGAACATTGAGGCTTATATGGATGATATTGTGGTCAAGACCAAGGATAGATCAACCCTCGTCCAGGATTTAGAAGAGACATTTGCTAATCCGCGCAAGATCAACTTGAAGCTGAACCCAGAGAGGTGTGTATTTGGCGTTCCCTGTGGCAAGCTACTTGGTTTCTTTGTATCCCACCATGGGATCAAGGCCAACCCATATAAGATCAAGGCCATCGAGAAGATTCAGGCACCTAATACACTCATGGATGTAAGGCATTTGACAGGATGCGTTGCCGCACTTAGCAGGTTCATCTCCAAGTCTGCCGAGTGCCCCTTGCCGTTCTTTATGATTCTGAAGAAGGCAGGACCCATGAAGTGGACCCCAGAAGAAGACGCAGTGCTACAAGATTTGAAGACCTACTTATCCTATGCACCCACATTGGTTGCACCCAAACCACAAGAGTCATTGCTGCTATATCTGGTGGCAACCAATCAAGTGGTTAGCGCAGCTTTAGTGGCGCAACCCGAACTGGAGGAGACAGCAGCCTCAGCAAGTGTTTCGCCCAGAGAAGAGAGAGAGATCAGCCCGATAAGGCCAGATGTGGATCAGTACAAAGGGGAGCACAAAAGCGGAGGCAACCCCAAGGACGCGGCAAGGAAGAAGGTGGTGCAGTGCCTAGTATACTTCGTCAGCTCACTGTTACAGGGGGCTAGATCCAGGTATTCTGGCGTGCAAAAATTGTTTTTTTGGCCTTGTCACGGCCTCAAGGAAACTGCACCACTACTTTCGAGCCCATGAGATCACGGTTGTCACCCGCTTCCTGTTGCAAAGGATACTCCGAAACCTAGAGGCTACCGGCAGGATAGTGGAATGGCATTGGAGTTATCTAGCTTTGGCCTGAAGTTTGAAAGCACATACACGATTCAGAGCAGGGCGTTGGCAGAGTTTATTGTAGAATGGACGACAACCCCTGATGAAGAAGTGCGGGAAACAATTATCCCCGGCAAGGAAGCGCCCCAAGAATGGATCATGTATTTCGATGGTGCCTTCTCTCTACAAGGTGCTGGAGCTGGCGTGCTTCTCGTTGCTCCCACTGGAGAGCACTTGAGGTACGTCGTCTAGATGCATTTTCCCCGGGAGGATGCGACCAACAATACATCAGAGTATCAAGGGCTCCTTCCCAGGCTCAGAATTGCCACAGAACTGGGGATCAAGAAGCTGATCATTCGAGGAGATTCACAACCTACGGTGAGACAAGTCAACAAGGATTACCAAAGTCCATTGATGGAGGCATCGTCGAGGATGTGAGAAGATTGGAGGAGCACTTTGACAGATTGCAAACAGATCACGTACCCCGTGCGGAAAACAGCATTGCTGATCATCTGTCAAAGTGCGCTGCGCAAAAACTTCCCGTGGAACCAGGAACTTTTGTTCTCCATCTTACTCAGCCGTCCGTATCCCCAACAACAATGGCCGTAAAGAGGAGGAAATTGGACTCCGGTAAGCCTCTCATGGTAGAGCCTCTCGGGTCACCTGGTAGGGACCCTGCCGGAAACAACTCCCCTTTGTTTGCCGGGCTGCACTCTCCTGCCGGGCCTCCAGTCACCGCGGTCGAGGGATGCGCTTCCACGAATGAGGAGGTGTGATACGTCTCCAACGTATCTATAATTTTTGTTTGTTCCATGCTATTATATTACCCGTTTTGGATGTTTATGGGCTTTACTTTACACATTTATACCATTTTTGGGACTAACCTACTAATCGGAGGCCCAGCCCGTATTGCTGTTTTTTTGCCTATTTCAGTGTTTCGAAGAAAAGGAATATCAAACGGAGTCCAAACGGAATGAAACCTTCAGGAGCGTGATTTTTGGAACGAACGTGATCCAGAGGACTTGGAGTGGAAGTCAAGAAATAAACGAGGCGCCCACGAGGGTGGAGGGCGCGCCCCCCTACTAGGCGCGCCCCCTATCTCATGGGCCTCTCGGGAGTCCACCGACCTACTTCTTCCTCCTATATATACCCATGTACCCTGAAAACATCAGAAGCGACCACGAAAAACTATTTCCACCGCCGTAGCCTTCTGTATCCGCGAGATCCCATCTTGGAGCCTTCGCCAGCGCTTCGCTGGAGGGGAATCGACCATGGAGGGCCTCTACATCATCTCCAAGGCCTCTCCGATGACTTGTGAGTAGTTTACCACAGACCTTCGGGTCCATAGTTATTAGCTAGATGGCTTCTTCTCTCTCTTTGAATATCAATACCATGTTCTCCTTGATCTTCTTGGAGATCTATTCGATGTAACTCTTTTTGCGGTGTGTTTGTCGAGATCCGATGAATTGTGGGTTTATGATCAAGTTTATCTATGAGAAATATTTGAATCCCCACTAAATTCTTTTATGTGTGATTAAGTTACCTTTGCAAGTCTCTTCGAATTATCAGTTTGGTTTGGCCTACTAGATTGATCTTTCTTGCAATGGGAGAAGTACTTAGCTTTGGGTTCAATCTTGCGGTGTCCTTTCCCAGTGATAGCAGGGGCAGCAAGGCACGTATTGTATTGTTTCCATTGAGGATAAAAAGATGGGGTTTATATCATATTACATGAGTTTATGCCTCTACATCATGTCATCTTTCTTAATGTGTTACTCTGTTCTTTATGAACTTAATACTCTAGATGCATGCTAGATAGCGGTGGATGTAAGGAGTAATAGTAGTAGATGCAGGCAAGAGTCGGTCTACTTGTCACAGACATGATGCCTATATACATGATCATGCCTAGATAATCTCATAATTATTCGCTTTTCTATCAATTGCTCGACAGTAATTTGTTCACCCACCGTAATACTTATTCTATCTTGAGAGAAGCCACTAGTGAAACCTATGGCCCCCGGGTCTATCTTTTATCATATAAGCTTTCACTCTACTTTTATTTGCGTCTTTACTTTTCCTATCTATATTATAAAATACCAATAATATATTTATCTTATTATATTATCTCTATCAGATCTCACTTTCGCAGTGGCGTGAAGGGTTGACAACCCCTTTATTGTGTTGGTTAAGAGTTCTTGTTTGTTTGTGTAGGTGCGTGGGACTTCGAGGAGCCTCCTCTTTGGATTGATACCTTGGTTCTCAAAAACTGAGGGAAATACTTACGCTACTATTGCTGCATCACCCTTTCCTCTTCAAGGAAAACCAACGCAAGCTCAAGACGTAGGAAGAAGGTTTTTTGGCGCCGTTGCCGGGGAGGTCTTCACTCAAGTCAAGACATACCAAGTACCCATCACAAACTCATTTCCCTCGCATTTACATTATTTGCCATTTGCCTCTCGTTTTCCTCTCCCCCACTTCACCCTTGCCGTTTTATTCGCCCTTCTTCTGTTCATCTTTTCATTTCCTTTGATATCTTACTTGGCTCATTTGGTCTTTTAGTTGGAATAGTTGTTTATTTATTGCTAAACAAAGAAGCTAAGATCTATGGATCCTCATCCGCTTGCTAATCTTTTTAAGAGATCCAATTATGATGAACCAATTGCTAGTGAGTTTTGTGCACTAGATTATCTTTATGAAGCTTTGCTTAAAATTTGTGAATCTGAAAATTATGATGAAGAAATTTATGAAGAGATTCACAATAACTCTTTGAATAAAAAGCGTGATCGCAATGATGTTACTATAAATTCTCTTGATGTCAATTGTGCTAATAATATGCAAAACCCTAAGCTTGGGGATGCTAGTTTTGCTATGCCTATTACTTGTTGCATTGATCATGATTGGGGTGATTCTTCTTATCTTGAAATTTTATTTAAGCCCCATGATGAATATGAGATTGATAATAGTGTTTGCAATAATATTGATAGTGGGTTTGGAAGAGTGTCAACTTTAGATCCCACGAATTTGGAGTATGCTCAATCTTATAATATTTTTGATAAAAGTGGGTTTGGAGAGGTCATGACTTTAGTTAATGTTAATCCCACTATCTTGGAAGAGTGTCAACTTTGCATGCATGTGGATCGTGTTAAGAATATGTTATGTGATAGCTATCTTATTAGCCTATGATCCTGGCGGCGTACTAAAGTAGGGGTACCTTAGTATCCCAAACTTGTGCACGGGCAGTCGCAGCGTCCCGCGGCAAGGCTTGCCGGGTGCCCGCCAAGGTCCTCCGTGGTTCCTTTTGGAGCCATTCAAGAACAAAGTGTTTGAACCAAGAAGACAAGGCCCCGGCAAGAGGAGCTTGCCGGGAAGGTCAAGGCCCCGGCAAGAGGAGCTTGCCGGGAAGGACAACCAAGGCATTTCAAGGAACTCGCCGCGATGCGCAAGGCCCCGGCAAGACACGGCAGCGACAAGCTTCCGGGCGCGACAAGACAACGACCGCGGCAAGGTGCTTGCCGCGGCGAAGCCACCACTCTGTGCCCGCGCTCCAGCACATCCGTCGACGTGTCGCCACGGGACCGTTCCAGGCGCACGTGGCGAGAAGCTGTGCAGCCAAGCGGTGCGAGGTGGCGAGCGGAGATGACGAGATGGCCATCGTGGCGAACGGTGGCGCCCTTAATGGTCGCTTTTCTGCACTGTTTGGGCGACGTAGACGGGCATTGAATGCCTTTGTCCCCTGCCATCAGAGTTAGGTAGGATCCACTGTAGAAGCAGTTGTACCAACCACACCTTTTACACTTTTACCCCTGCATGCGTTGCCACCTGTCGGTGACCCCTTGAGCCTATAAAAGGAGGCCCATGCGCAATGTAGAAGGGGTTCGACTCATTCGAAGCCAGAGCACACCCACGCTCTCAAGCAAGAACGCAATACAACCACAAAGCAACAGTAGGAGTTTTATCTCTCCGGAGAGCTCCGAAGCTGGGTAAAATCGCTCGCGTGCTCCGCCTCGATCCGCTCTTTGTGCGATCCCCGCTCCCTGCCGGACCGAAAGGGGCCCCTGCCCCATAGGTGGTCGTTTCCCACGACATAGATCGTGGGTGATTCTTTATTCGGAAAGAGCGTAACGTTCGCCTCCTCCTCTTTATAAGCAGAGGAAACAGGGGAAGTTCCCCCACCTTCACCACTTGCGGTTCCAATCTCAGAAATCTCCGCCGCTCCCCTCCGCTTCCAAAGCCGAAAGAGAGCAGCGCTCCGCCCCCCGTCGCCGCCGTCGCCACCAACGCCCTCGATCTACCCCATCGCCTCCGCCATGGCTCCGAAGACCGGGAAGGGTGCGAAGTCGGCCGAGGCGCTGCGGCTTGAGGCGCTGCGGAAGGAGCGGGCAACCTTCCCCCCGGAGCTCTCCGCGAAGGAGCTGAGAGAATGGTTCTATCTCTTCTGGTCGACGGAGACGCGAGCGCATCCGCGCACGTAGGTACTCTCCGCCGCCTCTTCTGCTTCGAAACGGGCTCCAAAGGGATACCCCTTCTTCGCACTGTTCTTCTATTGCAGGCTCTGTCCGCCCTTCTCTGATTTCTTCTATGACATCATGAACACCTACGGGTTTCATCTCCTCGACTTCACCCCCAATGCTGTCCTGACCATGGTGGTTTTCGCACATCTCTGCGAGAACTTTGTCGGAATCCATCCAAACGTAGCCCTCTTCCTCCACTACTTCATGCCCCGTGTCGAGAGAGGAGAGCCCTTAGCTGGCGGGATCGCCTGGATCTCGAGAACTGGCAAGAAGGAGACGTATCTGGAGGGGGAGCTCCGCAGCAAATGGGATGAGTGGAGAGCAGAGTGGTGCTGGATCATTGAGGAGAAACCGCAGCCATTCACTGCCCTGTGCCAAACCCCAGCAGTGCGCGGCAATGATTGGAGCGCCCTGGCGGCGGACAATGCTAGGCTGAAGATCGCCACCACCCGGATCTTGCGACTCAGGCTTGCCGGGCTTACTGTAGGTGCTGTTGGCGCGGACTTTCTTCGCCGCCGCATCGCCCCTCTGCAGGAGAGGGGGAGACCCACCTGGCCGTTTGGGGGTTCGGCGGACATCATGAGGCTGCGTCCGGGCCTCAACTTCAATTTCACTGTCTTGGAGTTGGATGCGATGCTCAAGGAGCTGTTCAAGCACGACCCCAATCATCCCGAGTGGTTCAGGCTGCCGCAGGGCGTCGTCCCGTTGTGCAACAATTCGTCGCTCGATCGCATCCGCGCAATGATGCCGGAGTGCGACTCGCACAGAATCATTCCAACTTGGCAGGAGCCCGCTGACGACGTCGTGCAGCAATTCTTTGATAGCTTGGTGGAGGTAGCGGTCCGCACCAACGAGCAGAGGAGCCTCACCCGTGACACCACCGAAGACGAGATGCGGCACATCGCCACCAGGGCGGAAGAGGCGGCGGCGGCCGCCGCCGCGAGCGAGTTTGGGTTTACTGTGGAGGAGGCAGAGGCAGCCGAGGTGGCAAGCCTTGCCGATCGAGACGAGCTTGTCGGTGAGATTGTCGGTGAGGGAGGGCCCGAAGCCGAATCGAGCGAGCCCGCCGAGCGCGCAAGCGGCCAGCCGTCTTCAAGCAACTTGCCGCAAGCGGAGCTCCCAGTGCAGCCCCCAGCTCCAACAAGAAGGCGCCTCCGCAGGACCGGAGACATAGCAGGGCGGCAGACGGGTCAACAGCCGCCGCGCCGCGGGACACGCTCCACCGCGACAAGCACCGTTGCCGCGGGAGCGTCTCACGCCGCTGCGGCAACTGGAGTGGGATCCTCTCGGGCCGCCGCTTCTGATCCTGCTGCAGCTCCCGCCAAGCGGCCAAGGGAGCCTACTCCTCCGCCTCGTCGCGCTGAAAGAGTACCGGACTTCGACCTCTCCGCGCTCAGCTCCGACGAGGAGGAAGAAGAGGAGTAAGTTTCTCTGTTGTGTTTGTATTTCTTCAATTCTTGCTGTTTCTTGTCTTGTATCTGATCTGTTTTCTTCTGAACCTTGTTCCTTTTCAGACTCGGCGGAGGGCGGCGAAGAGAGCCAAGGTCCCCGTGGTTGTCATCGAGGACGATCCTGCTGTGACGACAGAGGGCGCGTCCAAGACCACCTTGTCGGATCCGGCAACTACTCCTCGAAGCAGCCCCCAGCGCAACCCCCAGCGTAAGTACATAGTCTTACTTCCCGCTGTTGGGTGCGCATAGGTGTTCTTTCTTTGCTGATGTCTTGTCTGTTGGTTTGCTTGTGTAGGAGTAGAACAGGCTCACCAGGAGCAACCGGAGGCCGCTCCTGAGGTGCTATCTGCTTCAACTACACCGCCAAGGGAGGGTTCCCCGGCAAGGGAGCGCTCTCCGGCAAGGGAGAGGTCCCCGGCAAGGGGTAGTTCTCTGGCAAGGGACGGGACCAGCGATCCACCGATGGTGGAGCCCATGACTACAGAGCCCAGCACAAGTAATCCTTCTTGCTGGAAAACTTCCCTTGGGTTCTTCTTCTTCTGATCTTCTTTTTGGATATTTGCTTGACTTTTTCTTCCTCTTCCTGTCTTCAGATCCTCCTTCCATGGAGCCGATAGAGACCGAGGCCACCGGCGAGGAGGACGCGCGCGGCAACACCGATGACGCCGCCGCCATCGAGGAAGAGGCCGACGCTGATGATCCTGCCGGCGAAGAGGTCGCCAAGGCCGCTGGCGCAGGAGCTGGCGAGGGATCCGGCGATCGCACTGACGACCCTGGGGCCGCAGGAGCGCAAGGCGCTATGCCAACCGCCAATCCCTCTGCTGCTGATGCAGCGCCAGGCTCCGAAGAGCCCCAGCCCGACGCCTACTTGAAGGCCGGCGACGGTATCTTCATCAAGCTCCCCTGGGCTTCGAGTTCCAGGGCGCCGGTCAAAGGAGAAGTTTTTGATGGAGAAGTGCTTGCCTCCGCTGGCTTGACAATGGTCGACGCGCCAAGCAGCAGCAGCGGCGAGCCTGAGGAGGAACAGCTGCTGCGGAGGCTGCTATCACTCTAATGCGCCCGACAAGCCAAACTGGAGTCCCGGGAAGCGCTTGTCGCACAGGCGGGAGTGGACATTGAGAAGCATGCGGAGGAGCTCCAGAGCCGCAACCAAGAGGCCCTCCGGTCCATTGCAGAGGAGAGGGTGCATCTTGCCGAGGCGCGGAAGGCCTTCCTCCTCGAGAAAGCAGAAGCCGAAGAGCAACAGCGGCTTGCCGCCGAGGAGCTATCCGTGCAGGAAGGCGAGTTGACGCAGCGGAAGGTCAACCTGGATAGCTATGAGGAGGAGCTTGCCGCGCGCGAGGAGACACTTGGCGGGGCCCTCAAGGAAGCGAAGGATGCTGCCGCAGCTGCCGAGGCCGCCAAGAAGGAGCTGGAGGTGAAGGTGACGCAGCTAGAAGCCAATCTCAAGGCGAAGAATGAAGAGCTTGCCGCGCTCCAGTGCGAGCGCGAGAAGGACGCCCTTGCCCATGGTGAGCTGCAGGGTCGTCTCCTCAAGAGGGGCAAAGAGCTGAGCGCCGCCAAAGACTCAAATGCTGATCTGGAGCTGAAGCTGGCCACGCTGACTGAGACGCTGGACGGTGCCAAGAAGCGGGAGGAGACCTTGAAGGAAGAGATCAAGGCCAACGAGGCGCTGCTGACGAGGGCCGCCGAAACCCAGAACACCTTCAGGGATACTGTGGAGCTCTGGACGGAGGGCCTCGTGAACATCGCCACGGGTATTGACGAGGAGCTGACGCAGCTGGAAATGGAGGGTTTTGGGTACTCGTCCGATGAGAACCTCCAACCCAGCGCCAAGCTCACTCTGTTCTTCAAGGGCGTGGCGACGGCCCTCCAGCAACTCCGGGAAAGGATCCCAAAGCAGCTGGCCGACGAGTCGCGCACGATCTGCGCCAGAGTTCTGGAGAAGGTGTTGGTGAAGGTGGCCTTTCGCAACCCAGGCCTCAACCTCACCAACGTCCTCAAGAAGCTGCCAGCGGGTGCTGATCTTGAAGAGCTCAAGGCCCTTGTCGCACCCATTGTGGACAAGGTGAATGAAGTTAGGAGGGTTGATGGCGGCCGCGTAGACTAGACCGCCCGTTTCTTCCTTTCCTTGCCGCCGCTAGACATGTTATGGGAACAATCTATTAGAGCGCGGCAAGTTATCTTTGTAATATAACTTTATCTTGGGCAGTATTTGCTATGTTATTTCCTTTACTCGATTCCTTCCTTTGTATGTTTTTACCCTACGCTTTCAGGGAACTTGTCAAGCGAGAACCCTTGCATGGCGCTGAGTGCGGAACATCAGCAGCCTGCTGGCGGTGTCGCTTCCGGCAAGAAACCTTGTCGCGACTAGTCGCAGCACACTTAAGTTGTTGAGCGGACTCGAAACAAAACAAGGGCGCAACTAGCTACGAGTTGGTTCCTCCGCGGACAGGTTTTCCATACAAAGCACGGACGTTCAAGGAAGATAACTTAAGAAATCTTAAAAATAATTGTGCTCAAACTTTGGCAACTTAGCTTCTCTGTTGTTTGCGTCCCGGCAAGGCGATACTTTCTTGAACGACGCCTGGTCCACACCATTATCTTCTCCTTCCCCCCCGGTGAACTTGTGGGCGAGGGAACCTTCCCTTTTCTTGAGAAAAAGAAAGAATAGAAAATAAAGATATGGAGCCTTAAGTCTCGTTATTGCTTACCGGGGGCAAGTGTTGCACAAAGTGTCAGATAATACATGCAAAAAATGAAAAAGCTTGAAATTTGACAAGATGTGGGGAGCACATGAGCTTTATTTATGCATGGGATCTGCGCCCGGCTCTGTACAAAGGGTTACATGCAACATCGGCAGGGCTTTTTCAAAAGGTGGTTGCAGGAACGGGTTCCGGCAACCGCACCTTATGGGTAAAACTTACGAAGATGCTCAATGTTCCAGGAATTGCTCACCGGAGAGCCATCTTCGGTCTCAAGGCGGACAGCGCCAGGCCTAGTGACTCACTTCACCCGATTAGGGCCTTCCCACTTCGGCGTCAACTTGTTAGAATTCTTGGCGGATTGAACGCGCCGAAGAACAAGGTCGCCTTCCTCGAGACTTCTGGCATTAACTTTGCGGCTATGGTAGCGGCGCAAAGCTTGCTGGTATCGAGCAGCTCGTACAGCAGCCTGAAGACGATCTTCCTCAAGGAGCAGCGCGTCATCTTGTCGCAGCTGCTCTTGCTCAAGCTCATCATAAGCGAGCACTCGAGGCGATCCGTATCTGAGTTCCCGGGAGAACTGCCTCGCTCCATAGATTAGAGCGAAGGTGTCGGCGATGGCTCGATTTGGCGTCGTCTGATCGACCAAAGAACCACCGCAGCTCCTCGATCCAGTTCTTTCCGCACCTGTGCAGCCTGTCGAAAGTTCTGGTCTTGAGCCCGCGCAGCACTTCAGCGTTCGCCCTCTCCGCTTGACCGTTGCTTCTCTGGTGAGCAACAGAAGCGAAGCAGACCTTGGCGCCAAGATCTTGGACGTACTGCATGAAGGTGTGGCTCGTGAATTGCGTGCCGTTGTCGGTGATGATCCTATTAGGGACTCCGAAACGGCAAACAATCGACCTGAAGAACTTGATTGCTGACTGTGCCGTCACCTTCCTCACTGCTTCCACTTCTGGCCACTTTGTGAACTTGTCGATTGCAACGTACAAGTACTCAAAGCCCCCGACAGCTCGAGGGAAGGGGCCGAGGAAGTCGAGCCCCCAGACCGAAAATGGCCAGGATAAAGGGATCGTCTGGAGAGCTTGAGCTGGTTGGTGTATCTGCTTGGAATGGAACTGGCACGCTTCACATTTGGTTACTTGTGCAGTTGCATCCTGGAGGGCCGTTGGCCAAAAGAAACCTTGTCGGAATGCTTTGCCGGCAAGTGCTCTTGCGCCAATGTGGTGACCACATATGCCTCCATGTATATCCGCCAACAGCTTCTGCCCCTCTTGCCGAGGAATGCACTTCAATTTCACTCCGTTGAATCTTCTTCTGTACAGTATGTCGTCGACAAACTGGTACATACTTGATTGCCGGACTACTCTCTCCGCTTCTTCTTGCTCTTCGGGAAGTTTTCCTATCTGAAGGAAACGGACAATCTGCTATGCCCATGCCGGAGCTTGCGGCTCGACAACAAGGACTAAAGGCACATATGCTGCTGCGGGAACATCCGCTTCTACGACAATGTTTGACATGAGAAAAATCATATTGTGCACTTCGGGAGAAGGGAAGAGCAGGAGTATGGATTTCTCTCATGTGCCGGGAAAAAAGGAAAAAAAATGCGGGCGTGCCAGTGTACCGTGGTACACAATGAAAACAAAGAGATGGGGACAGTATTTTATTAATCACAAGGATAACAAATACAATTCCCGATATCGCTCCATGGCCTACTAGCGCTCCGCCTGACTATGGCGATGTGCGGTCTCCTGGTTCCCGGGGCCTCGAAAAGCTCCCGGTTAATTACTCCCGCGGGTTGCTCCGCGAGACACCTCCGATTAAGCCGTGTGGTCGTCTTCGTCTTCTTCGCTTCACATTCTCCATGCATGATGATGTTGGTGTGTGTGTGTGTGTGATGTGGGCGGCGGCAAAGCCCGTGTCCTCATCGGTACACGTGCCACTCAAAACATGGCTTTGTGTTGGCCACGTTCGCCCTCGCCATCGCGCCTCGTCGGTCTTGACAACGTTGATGTAGTCGGTGTTGAAGTAGCATGGATCCTGCTTGGCTCGGACTTCTTGACGATATGCGGCTATGGTCGGGGTACGCAAGGGGTTGCCTCGCGGGAGTATTATTTTTGTGGAGACCAGCGTCGGTGTAAAACCAACGCTCGCTCATATCGGCAATGCCGGTGTGGTTGGCACCTCGTCTCGGTTGGACGCCGAGTTTACGGCGGTCTGCCAAGGAAAAGGATGCCACCTCACATGGCCATAGAAAGGGACACAGACACGGCGACGCCAGGGCCTGTCTGCGCGAAGCTGTTCACCAATGACTGTCTTGCGCCGTGATAGGTGTGTCTCACTTGATTGAACGCCAAGTCTATGGCAGTCCGTTTTGTCAAGGACGCCACTCGGCAAACTCGTGAAAAGATGCATGTTGTAGAGGTTTCATTGTCTTGGGTGGGTGCTACACCGAAAGGGGACCCATACGCCGGGGACGCCATGGACCTGTACATCGAGTCCTATTCGTCGAGGACCTGTTCGCCATGGTGGGTGCCTCGTCTCGGCTAAACGCCGTATTCGGTGGTTTACCGAGACAAGTAGCACGCCGAGACCTGTACGCGATGGTGGGTGCGCTTTCATAGGTGGGACCGGTCTCGGGGTGCATCGTCGTGAGCACCAGTTCCGCCACATCGTCCCCTCCAAGAAGCAAGGCGCGAGACCTGTCCGGGGCGCCATAGACCTGTCCACCGTGATCGTAATGCCATGGACGTATGCACCGTGATCGTAACGCCATGGACCTATGCACCAGAGAGACCTGTTCGTCATGGACTTGTCTCGGGCTACATCGTCGCGAGCTCTGGTTCCGCCATGTCGTCTTCTCTGGGAAGCAAGGCGCGAGACCTGTTCAGGGCACCATGGACCTGTGCACCAGTGACCTGTTCGCCGAGGACCGGTGCATCGGAGCCTGTACACCATGATTGGAACATCATGGACCTGTTCATCGAGACCTGTTCGCCATGATCTGTGCGTCGCGACCTGTTCGTCGGGGCCAGGTAGGCTGCCGTAGTGGAGCACCAGGGCTAGCGGTTGGGCTGCGTCGTCGGCGAGCTCCGGCTGCTCCTGGGTCATCTTCAACCAAGAACACGACGCTTGAAGACGGAGAGCTTGACATAGACATAGTCCGACGGTGTCGGTGTAGACTCTGGTCGGTGAAATCGCCTCCGGCGATGACGGCGGGATCGGGTACATACTCTCCGTATTCTCCGTGTATGGTGCATGCATGCTGGATGTGAGGAAGAAACAGAAGAAAGAAAAATTAGACAATCATCTCACCATAGGGGAACGTGAGCTTCATGTTCATGTTGCCGCCGCCGGGGTCCCTTGCACTTGTACAAGCCGGCCGGATGGATGCGTGAGGTGATGTTGCGGCCGCGTGGGTTCTGGCCGTACGTGAGTTCTCCTTTCGCGATGAGTTGTGTCCCTCTAAGTGCCAAAGTCCTTGGTATTTATAGGGAGGAGTCAAACCCTTTGGGTCGCACATCGGTGCAAACCTTCCGATATTTGGAGTTTCCATCTTAAAACATGCCTTTCTATGCCATCTTTCTTCTTGCCCTGCACGGCTGCAACACAAATCGTAACATACCTAGCTAGCTAGCTCCAGACCGAACGTGTGATTCTTCAGGAGATCAAAACATGCCATGTCCATGTATACCTGTTTAATAACACAAAAGAAAATAACACCTAAAACCCATACATGTATCCAAACTAACCCTTTGTATTGGTTTAGATAAAAAACAAGTTAACCAAGTATTATGCGGGTGTTGGGTATCGTACACCGCAAGCTTGCCGGCGCCGAGATACCCGAATACGTATATACGTATCAAGTTTAGGCAAAGCTAGCCACGTACATGCAAACCTTCTTTTTCTTGAACATGCATGCATAAGGTAAGTGCATATGATAATAAACCAAATCTCACGTATAATACTCTTTTTGCCGATGAATAATGAGTCGCCCTCGGACATCTTCCTACAAGGCAAGTTCAGTTTCCAATTTTCATACAAGGAAGCTACATCCTCAACGTAGACCAAGCTCCCGGTTGATGCTATTTCTTGATGCGTCCGACGAGGGCTCTCACACGGATCTTGCCATGTAAACATCATATGACCTCCTTTAAAGATGAGACCCTGGGCAGCGTCTCAAAGCACACAAATTCACCCATTGTCGACAACACGTCCTATTGGAAGGAAAACAAAAAGGTACAGCTTCGTTATCTCTTCACAAGCCAATGCATTGCTTTACCTATGCACGTCTTGAATACATGCAAGCAGAATATGTGTTTCTTGGTCTCCTGCTAATTTTGTATTTGTTGTCTTCCCCGTGTCATCGAGGATACCATGGGAAAGAGGTCCAGGTGGAGTCGAGATCTTTGACGTCTGAGTGGTACTAAGAAAAGCAAAGGCGACTCGACTCCTTCCCCACCGACGAGCAGGTCAAAAGGTAGCTCTAGCGGTGTGGAGTATCTGGCGCTGACGCCTCCGTTGCCGAGTGCACCACGGTCTTGCGACATCAACCTAGCCGCAACTCCAAAATTCTGACAGACGGTCCTCTCCTTGACGCCGATGTTCGCCACTAGGGAACACGGAGGTAAAGAAAATAGTAATAATACCAAGAACAAATAAAACTTGTATGAATGTATTTCTTCCTTTAATCCCGCGTATATAATATGTGCATGCAGGACAAGCTCGAAGATGTGTTGCCGCACGTGCCTATGAGTCGCGGTGTGGAGCGACTCCTAAACGAGGTGATGGAAGGCATGGACCCAGACAATCTGGTCACCAAATCGGCACCTCCAGCTGGGTCTAGGGTCTAGTTCAGCGGCGAAACACACATCACCATCAGCGAGTGATCCAGCTGCGAATTCTTCCATCATGGGCAGGAACGATCTCATAGCCAAATCCACCTTCACGGTGACAAAACCTGCTTCTCTAGCAACATCAATCTGGGACCATCAAGCAAACAAAAAGGGTCACCAGAGCTAACAACAACAAAAAGCGATGGGGTGATTGTGAATAGGCCAAGATAAATGCCTGCTTTTGGTACGTGTATACTACCCCAGCCCTCTTGCATATTCTGTCTATCTTTTTATATGCTCTCTTGACTCTCTTTCTTTTTTCAGATGTCACAAAGAAGTCAACTAAATTAGAAGACTTCTACTCCCCTGAAGCAAAGGAGCTCCAGGCAATACTTGAGAGACACCAGAACATCCTTGCCGGAGAAAGTACTCTACTGGAGAAGCTCAAAGTCCCTCTAGCTAACAACATCTCGACGCCAAGCCTTGTCCTCCCGCCCGGAACAGCAGCAAAGTATATCTCCATAGGACTCAAAGATATACAAGAGGCGTTAAGGGAGCAGCCGATCAATGAGGAGCTAACCATAACTAGAATAGAGTCTGTGATAAGTATGTGGAAGATCCCGTATGCAAACGAGGTCCCTTGCACCTTGAGATTCGATTCGCCATCTTGAAGCAGTGGTGGCTCGTCTGGGCAGAAAGGGTGGTCTTGCCACCTCCCACACATCAGCACCCGCACCGGCGCAAGTGTCGTCTCTGCTGGAGAAACTCGATGCAGCTCATGCGGGGATTACTCAAGGACTTCGCCGCCTCGAGAAGGAAGGACCGCGCCTAGAGGGACGGCTTGCCAACCTTGCCTCCATTTGCAATAGACAAAAGAAGTTGGCTGAAGAACATCGGACACTTGCCGGCAAACATCAACAGCTTGCCGAGGAGTACAAGGCCCTTTGTGAGAAGGAAACCGAGATGGCGGCACTGGCTGAAAAGCGCATAGGCGTCCTAGCTGACATGATGAATTCTAGCTCTCGCCATCTTGAAGCTCACGAGGATGCCATCCGGACTTCTTCGAAGGTGGCCGAGTCGTACGAAAGACATCAGGCCGAGGCGATCGCCTTCCCGGCGCCGGGAACACTTCCGGAGATCGCTACAGATCCTCGGCATTTAAGCTCCCGAGTGAGGGAGCGGACTAGAGATCATGGTCTGCTTCTGCAAAAGCTGCACTTAGTTCAAATAGATTCTATCTTAGTTAAATATAATTTGTCTTAGCTCGTCCAGAAAAAAGTTTGATTAGTCGGTGAACTTTTGTATCATCGATCAATAAAATGGTAGCTTTTGTGATATATCTCCTTTTTAACTTTAACTTCGCTGGGTCTTTGCTTCATCTTCGCCATGGAGCTGCGTTGTATCGACTTCCAACAACGGTGAGGCTAGCTAACCACAGCCTCCCTGGTGTATATGCTACAGATCCTTCCGCTTGTTGGACTCCGCCAATGCTTGATGTAACAGCTTCGACTTGTCTTGCACCAGCCGCGACACTTTCGAGTGCACATCTAGACCTCAAAAATATAACCATCAATCTATCATATGTGCGGGTGTTCATATGCTTATTTGTATGTCCGTCGTTGCGGCCGCCACGTATAACCGAGGCATCTATTTCCACTGTACATATTGCCGCCCTCATGCATGCATGTAGGTACGTAGGCAAAATTACCATGCACCACGTACAAGATTCAATCAAGAGATTAACTATTTTGTGCATGAACTAGTTCACCATGTGTGTACATATACTCTTCCCTATTTATCCTGCACTCCCGAAAATTCCTCTCCTTTTTAGTACAAAACTTCGTCAAACAAATGCCCCCTCACCAAATAAAGTTCGAGCGTGAAGTGATCGAACTTAGTTTGGTGAAAACATTTTTCTTTCTGTGTAACGAATTGGAGCGTCAACATGCGGGCAGCCTAGAGAGGTATTGACCCGAGGTTCGTGATATTGACCGTCGTCCCGAAGATTATTCATTGATAGTGATGTAAATTAGTGTAGGCATGTCCATCCACACCTGATGGTCTCTAGGGTGCTCGTTGGATCGTATAATAGGCACGATGCCGATCAATAAAAGCAACCCTATTCCGTCTTCATTCCATGGCGAAACATCATGCCTTATCCTGAAAAAAAATTTATTTACCAACCTCGTCACGACCATCTAGCTGCTACGGCGCCAGCTGACTTGATTGGAGGGTTTCACAGATTCACGCTGGCCGCACTGGCGCGTTGCACTGCTCCCGTGATCTCCTTGTGTTGATGTAGGTGAGGCATCGGTAGACCGTCGATAGCTCCCCTTCGTTGAGCAAACCGTCACACCATCAATGTTGTGACAATTAAGGTGGTGTGCCGGGACGCCATCGGCCTTATGAATAATCGAGGGGTTGGCGTTGCCCCCACGCTTCAGTGTTGTTGGAGATGGGGTTGCGGAGACGAATCGACTCCATCTTCGTGAGCGCCGGTGTTGCCTTCTGGCACCCATCATGCGTGTCGGTGTAGGTCATTAGTTGTCGGGCTGTCGTCGGTGTTGTCAGGGGTGCATTGGTATTGCTGCACCCAAACACCCAGGACGTAGTTCGATGTAGCGGTTTGTCGTCAGAATGCCATTGACGATGACTGGAAGCGCTTCTCCATGGCTGCAAAGATGCTGGAGGAGCACAACTAGAAACACCAAACGAAAACAGGCGACAAAGAGAGGGAAACAATTTGTAGGTTTTAAAATGTTGGCTTTCCCGTTATACACCACCTATAGGCGTGATATCCGAGAAGGCTACCTAAGGACTTGTCATTGGGAACCGTCGAAAGACCTTGACGATTTTAACTCAACGACTTAAATAAGCTTCGGTGTACGTGTATGAAGACGCCGTGTTTCGGGGTGCTTCCGAGAGGCAACGGAAATTCATACTCCAGCCCATCATCATACTAAGGACCCCCACAGCTCAATATGCCCCCTGTACACGCCCCATGAACCCAGAGACTTGGGTGTGATAAGTTCAGGGTAAATGGTTTTGGGACAAAGGCTTGGCGATTTTTCTTCATGCATATTGAGGGTGGTGAACAGCTACCTCCGCCTTCCCGCCAAAGGTTCCTTCTGCTTGGGACCTCTTGATTGCTTATTGGACTGTTGGGATTTTCTTTCTTGATTTTGCTTCTTGAAATTTCGGAATTTCATCTTGATTGCTCACGCGGATGATTGACGGGCCGCGAACTTCATGGACTTGCTTTGACATTCGGCTCAAACTTCTTGGGGATTCTTCTTCCAGGATACTTCGGGACCCACCTTGGGAACTTGGAAGGGAACTGTTCACCTCTCTGGACTAGGAAAAACCCTCTAGCATTTTATCTGGGGCTTCTGGTGGCGCACCCCAGGGTTGCCATGTGACTATGCACCAAACCAACTTGTGTTGGGTCAGGCAGCCCTCCATGATCTTTTCCTATAGTCTTCCCTGGAGTGCGAGCCTCTGTGAACATGAGGCATGCCGGGAAACATGAAGAGCGTGGGTCTCAAGACTCAGAAGTGCCCAAGTAATCATTTCTGCTGCCTCCGGAAGCATACACCTGGTACGTGTCGTGCATTGTGGGTGTAGGAGCCGCTCCACCTGCAAATCGACACAATGTGCCGCCCTCCAACAAGTCCTAGGGTAGCCAAAACTTCAATCAACAACATGGTGTGATAGGGGAAAGCCATTTTTTTGTTGGACTTAGTCCATAAAAATTGGGGAAAACTAGGTATATCCACGAAATGCTAAGGAGAATGCATCATGGATCCGAAAGCCCACGAAAAAAAGTTTCCCCAATGAAAATCCGAAGGCAACAAAAAGGCAAAATTTTAAGAAAAATATTTTTTTAGGAACCTTCCGTTGATTGGAGGCATAGGTCGGACTCCACGAGAATCGGCGAGCTGGTATGCTCCCCGTCGTGAGACTTGCTTTCGATGACGATGGCCCTTCCACTTTGGCTCGAACTTGCCCTTCGTCTTGTGCGTCCACGATGATGGGTCGCTGAGCACGAGAACCAACTTCGCCTTTTCGAAGACGCGTTGCTTGACGAGCTTGTCGTAGCTCTCACCATATTACAGCGGTAAAGCTCCGTGTTACAGAGGGCATTAAGTCGCCCCTCTTCAAGGGCGTCGAGCTCCTGAAACCACAGTTGTACCTGTTCATCATGGGTGAATTCATCTTGGATAGCCACCCTCAAAGAGGGTAGCTGGACCTCCAGTGGTAGGACCGCCTCACTCCCGTAAACGAGAGAAAATGGAGTCGCCTGTGTTGGGGTAATGCAATTTGTGACACGCGATGCGCCCATAAGGACTCGAAAAGACGATCATGCCGCCTCTTGATTCCTTGTCACCGTCTTCTTGAGTATCTTGCCGAGCGTCTTGTTGAAAGCCTCGATCGCACCGTTAGCTTGAGGGTAGTAGCCGGTGGAGTAGTTCCACTTGATCTTGTACTTCTCCGTGAACCTGTAAATCTTGTTTGACTTGAAGGCCTTGCCATTGTCGGAGGTGATCCGATGAGGTATCCCAAAGCGATATATTATGTTTCGCTCTAGGAAGTTGATGACGTTGTCACTCTTCACTTCCCAGAACGGAACAACTTCCGCCCACTTCGAGAAGTAGTCCGTCACGGGCGAGGATGAAGCGGTGCCCCCGGAAGATGGAGGGTCGATAGGGCGGCGGCGTCGATTCCCCACCATCGAATGGCCAAGAGGAATGGTAGGGTGAAGAGGTACTGGTGGCTCGTGCTTGAAATCACCATGAACTTGACAATTGTGGCACGATCTAGCCACGAAGGCGTCCGCCATAATGCGGGCGATAATATCCTGCTAGGCGATACTATGATACATCTTGGCCCCTCCTTGGTGCCCGCCGCAGACTCCATGATGCATCTCCTGTAGGATCTTGTCGGCTTCACTTCGGTTTACGCATCGAAGTAGGACCTCCTGTCCATGTGAACGCCTATATAGGACACCTGCTTCAAAAAGATAAAAAGGGAGACGTCGTTGTAGTTGGCGCCTCGAGACGGGGTCATCGGGGAGGCTCCCATGCTTGAAGTAGTCGAGGAAGGGTTGCAGCCACTCGCGCTCTTCTACGGCATTCGTCATGACGGTATTGACTTCGTACTCTTCCGGGATGAGCTCCAAGACAGCCGGGAGTAGCCACCTTTCTTCCACGTTCACCTGCATTGTTTTATTATCTGGAAGCACCAATGCTGCTGCTAGTTTTGCCAAGGCATCAGCAGGCGCATTCCTACTCCGCGGGACATGATGCACTTCAACATGTTGAAAATTTTCCATTAGATTCCGGGCCGCAGCATAGTACGACACTAGTTCAGGCTTGCGAACTTCATAGATGTCGTTGACTTGACGGATGATGAGTTGAGAATCTCCATAAGCCCGCAAAGAACGAACCTCCATGGAGAGCGCCAGGAGGAGGCCGAAGATGAGCGCCTCGTACTCCGCTTCGTTGTTGGAGCATTCTTCCTTGAGGAGGGAGAATGAGTGGTACATCACCCCTCCTTGCGGCGTTTTGAACACCAAACCTGCACCGGCTCTTCGTCTTGGGGTACCATCGGGGTCGGTGTCCATGCGGGAGGCACCATCAAAGTAGAGCTCCCACGACGCGTCGAGGTTGACATTGAAAACCTCCTCGTCAGGGAGGTCTGTGACAAGAGGCGAGTCATCTGGAATTGGGTGCGCCGCGAGAAATTCCGCCAAGGCTTGACCCTTGATTGCTTTTTGAGGCACAAAGGTGATGTCAAACTCCATCATGATAAGTGCCCATTTTCCAAGTCGCCCCATGAGTGTGGGTTGACTTAAAACATACCTCACGGGGTCCGCCCTCGCGACGAGCTGGACTTCATGCTTCAACGTGTAGTGCCTGAGCTTCTTCAAAGCGAAGATTAGGGCCAAGCACAACTTCTCTATAGAAGAGTAGTTTCGCTCAGCCCCCACCATGGTGCGGCTTAAGTAGTAACAAGCCACCTCCTTCCCCTCGTCATTGTTTTGGGCGAACAAAGCGCCTATCGAAGTAGGCTGCGCTGCAATGTATAGGATGAGGGGGCGCCCCTTTACGGGAGCTGCCAAGACAGGTGGATTAAGGAGGTACCTTTTGATTTCTTTGAATCCGCGTTGGCATCCTTCATCCCACACGAACGGTGCCCCTTTCTTCATGAGGCTTGAGAAGGGCAGGATGCGTCCAGAAAGGTTGGAGATGAAGCGTCGGATGTACGCTAGCTTCCCCTGCAATGACCTCAACTCCTTGAGATCTTGAGGTGGCGGCATGTCGAGGATGGCCTTGATCTTCTTAGGCTCGATCTCTATGCCTCGGTGACGAACGACAAAACCGAGGAAGAGGCCTGACTGAACAGCAAAGGCACACTTCATCGGGTTCATCTTGAGTTGATGTTGACGCAGCCGTTCAAAGATGACCCGAAGATCCTCCTGGTGGTGCTTGCGATCCTTGGTTTTGACTACCATGTCATCAACATAGCATTCCACCGAATGATGTATCAAATCACCAAGAACGCATGTCATAGCACGCTGGTACGTTGCACCGGCATTCTTCAGTCCGAATGGCATGACGGTGTAGTAGAAGTTGCCCTTCGGGGTCCTAAAAGCGGTGTCAATGGCGTCATCGGGATCCATCTTGATCTGGTTGTAGCCTGACGAACCGTCCATGAAGGAAAGTGCATCATGGCTTGTGGTGGAGTCGATCATAATTTCTGGGATTGGGAGAGGAAAGTCATCCTTTGGGCAAGCCCGATTCAGGTCGCGGAAGTCCTGGCAGATTCGTATCTGCCCATTCTTCTTCTCCACCGGGACAATATTGGCGAGCCACCGTGGATACTTCGTCTCCTTGATGAAACCTGCAGCAATTAACTTGTCGACCTCCGCGATGACATCGTCTTCAAGTTCTGGACGTAACCGTCGTGATTGTTGCTTGATGGGACGGAATCGTGGGTCAATCGCCAACTTGTGCATGTGTCGGGGACGGAGCGGGATGGATGGAGGCCCGCCCGCCGCGAGCACCTATGGGGCCGGGCCCTTCCGTGAAGTCTTGACGAGGCGGAGGAGGCACAGAGAGCAGATCGAGGCGATGCACGCGGGCGGGTTTTTACCCAGCTTCGGGCCGCGATGGACGCGTAAAACCCTACTGCTGCTTTGTGTTGTATTGTGCTCTGAAGCTTGAAGAGCTACAGTAGCAGCTACACCGAGCGTGGGAGTTGCAAATGAGTCGAACCTCCTCTACTTTGTGCATGGGCCTCCTTTTATAGGGCAAGGGGTCACCGACAGGTGTCAACGTAGGAGAGAGGGGTAAAAATGTAAAAGAGGTGGTAGTTGGAGCAGTCTTGGGAACAAAGTGCAGCTCTGATTGAACAAAGGATTCTACCTACTTTTGACAGAGGGGACAAGGGCATTTAATGCCCGTTGCCGTCGACCCAAAAGCTCCCGCCCGTGTGTCTCCGTCTGCCACGGTGATGGATTCACCACCGTGGAGTGCCACCGCACCCTTCATGCGGCACAGCCATCCGCCACGCGTCTCTGGAGAGAGCTTGAGGCGACGCTGGGCGATGAGCCGAGTGCGGGCACACAAGCCAGCTTTCCCGGCAAGTACCTTGCCGGGTCTTAATCTTGCCGGACCGGAAGCTTGTCGGGCTTTGTAACTTGCCGCTCTCCGGGCCCTCGCCGGTGGCGTGCTAACGCCGAGGCGTGCTTTCTCTGATGTAGTCTTCTAGTCTCCCCGGCGAGCTCCTCTCGCCAGGGCCTCGCGTGAGTGATGTAATCTTGAGCCTGGGACGGCCTTCCCGGCAAGCTCCTCTTGCCGGGGTCTTGACCTTCTGTCTTGTACACTTTGTTCTTGAATGGCTTGGTATGGAGTGGGAATGGTCTCCGGCAAGCACATGGTAGATCCAGCCGCGGGGAGCTGCAACTGCCCGTGCACAAGTTGGGGTACGGAGGTACCCCTACCTTAGTACACCGATAGGAGCCCCCTGCTGGGCCACCTGCAGTGCCGAGCTGTTGGGCCAGGCCCAAGACAGTGCACGGGCACACGAGGCCCACGGCGTGCCGAATCCGCTCTGCATCCGCCGCCTCCCAACAGGCACGTCGATTGCGGCGTCGTGGGAGGCGGGCGGCGCATGCGTTCTTTATGGCATCCACCCGTGATCGTGGTGCAGAGCGAGGTCGCTTCGCCCGTCGCTCCGGCTCCACTTTTTCGCCACGCGGCCCTCATGCACGGGGGTCGTGGGCGGCGAAGGTGGGAGATCGAGCCGTCACGGGCGGAGGAGGCGAGTCGGCCCCGCTCCTCTGGCCTCCTTGCTTCCCGATTGGTCGAGCGGGGCGGTTGAGCCCCCACCTCGCCCCTTTAAAAGGGGCGGAAGGGGAGCACAATGGCCGCACTCATCCTCTTCTCCCTTCGTCTTCATCCTCTGTCCTTCTTTCCGCCATGGAAGGAGGGAATCCTGGTCCTTCGACGGTGGCAGCGAGGGTCGCCTCCAGGCACCGCACCGCTCCCTATCCTGCTCCCGTGGCGGCGGAGCCGGCTCCGAGAGGGAGAGGGAGGGGGCGTGGCCGCGGACGAGGCCGAGGGCGTGGCCGAGGCGGTCGGGGGAGAGGCGGTCGTGGTGATATGCCTCCCGTCTCCCCGGCGTCTCGACCACGGTGCGGTCCACACCGAGATGACCCCGGAGTTCTTCATCAAGCCGCGAAGCCTCGTCGCCGCCTCCGCTGCCGGTCCCGTTCGCGGGACGCGATGGGACCGGATCCACCCGGCGTGATGGAGTTGCGCGCGAGGGCTGCGGGATCAGCGGCACTTTCGAGTGAGTGTCGTGTCCCCAGCCCAGCGTGATGTTCTTCGGCCGAGGGTGGAAGACGTTCGCCGGATCCATAGCTTGACGGCGGGGTTTACCTCCATTTTAAGTTAATGGAGGGCGACCTTCTCGCCGTCAAGGTCTTCGGGACTACGGGACCCGGGTGAGATGTGTGTGGACAGCTCCTCCGATGTGAAGGTCCCTCCTCGAGCGAGAGTGACGAGGAGGGAGCGACAGCGACGACGAGGATGGCGGGTCCGACTAGGCGTCGGACACCGCTGCCTCAAGGCCACCGGCGACCCGTAATCCGGTCGCTGCCTCCTGAACTCCCCCGGCCGTCTCCTTGGGCGGCCGGCGAGGGAGGCTGCGGAAGAGGAAGAGGGGATGGCGGCAAGGCCGTCATGTCGAGTACGAGGGCGAGGAGCCTTGACAGCAGACCGACGACCCCGCCACCCGTCTTCAAGCTCTGCCTCCGCGCCTCCGTCTCCGCCAAGCTCTGGCCGGCCCCGGAAGTTCTCTTGGTGTCTTCTGGCGCCAGTAGCTCCCCGGGATCGCGCCCCATGCCCGTCACCTTGCGCAGCTCCCGAGGGCACGCCACCCAAAGGCCGAGTGGGCGCCACCGCCACGCTCTCCTAGGCGCCTCACCCTCCCGGCAAGCTTCTCTTGCCGGGGCTCCTGACCTACCTCCTGAATTCTGAATAGAGAAACAGGAGAGGGATCACGCACCTTATCTTTTAACTTGTAAGCCCTCGGCCTTAGTTGCATTTAAAAACTTGTAATCCTCTCTATCATGTTTTTCATCCTCTATGGACTTGTATCAAACTAGGATGTTTTTGATGAAAGGAGGGGAATGCTTGCCGGACTGAGTCTTTTACTTGATTTCGTGTCTTGTATGTTCCTACGCTCCCGGGGAGCTTGCCGGGGCGAACACGCTTGCCGAATGCGGGACAGCCCGCCGGCGGTGTTGCTTCCGGCAAGCAACCTTGCCGGGCCAGTTGCGACGCTTATCCTGCTGAGCAGGCTCGAAAGCAAGATAAGGGTGCAGCAGCACACTTGTGTTTGTTGAGCGGACTCGGAAACAAAACAAGTACGCAACTGGACCACGACTTGGTTCCTCCGCGTATGGGTCTTTACAAGACACGCTCGTTGGAAGACGCAGCCCCGCTTTCCCCGGTCCATGAGAGGATGCATGACGAGGGATGATAAACTTATCTGATATCGCAGCCCCCAGCAACGTTGGTTTGCCGGAGACGAATTTTGGCACTTTCGCGCCCCAATGACGCTGGCTCGCGGAGATGAATCTTGGCGCTCGCAGCCCCTCAAGGGCGCTGGCTCACCAAAATCCAAGTGCCGTGTGCTCTTCCGGTTTTTCCTTGTTGCTGCAATTTTGGCCATGAAAACAGCTGAGATAGATCTGCAATAGCTATATGTATATGTATATAAATCCTGATTTTGCAATACAATGCCGAGCCTCGCCCTTCATATGTTCATACTCTACGCCCTCGGGGAGCTTGCCGGTCGCGAACACGCTTGCTGAGTGCGGAACATCAACAGCCCGCTGGCTGGTGTTGCTACCGGCAAGCAACCTTGCCGGGCCAGCTGCAGCGCGCTTGTGTTTACCGAGCGGACTCGGAAACAAGGCAAGGGCGCAGCTGGACCACGACTTGGCTCCTCTCGCGCACAAGTCTCTCATAATGAAGGACATCTTCGGCAAGGCTTGCCACGTTACACCTCTACTTCACACCCTTTGTGCGCTTTTTTTACCCTATGCTTCTAGGAACTTGCGATTGCTTAACACACTTGCTGAGTCGCGAACATCAGCAGCCTGGCTGGCTGGTGCCGCCCGACAAGCAACCTTACCGTGTCGGTCGCGGCGACTTAGCTTGCTGAGCAGACTCGAAACGAAACAAGGGCGCGAAGCTTGTCGCGGCTCACTTTTAACTCGTTGAGCGTGCTCGAAGCATGATAAGGGTGCGGCTATTCACAGGCAGGCTCCCCCGCGCACAGGTTTCGCGTACAAAGGACGAACGCACGAGGGGGATAACGTAAAAAAAAGCATGGAATTAATGAGTGCTCTGCACAAAAGCTCGAGCAACTTAGCTCTTCTTTTTCTCGTTCCCTCTCGCTTGCTGGTGGGGCTCGATGGCGCGTCCTCGACGGCAGCGCAGCACTCCGGGGAGGTGCATTTGCCGGAACGAACGCCAGAGCTGCCCTCGCCGGGCTTAGAGCGCTCCGAGGAGCGACGCTTGTCGGAGTGCGCACCAGAGCCGTCCTTGCCGGACTTGGAGCTCGATGGCGCGTCCTCGACGACAGCGTAGCGCTCCAGGGAAATGCGCTTGCCGTATTGGAGGGAGAGCGGGGGCGAGCTGCGCGAGGAACGGGATATGCTCGGACTCCTAGTAGCGATAGGAGGAGCAGGATCCCGCCCCGGCACTTTTCGCTTTGCTCATGCATGGACAGCGGTCCGGAGCATCCCGCGAGCCTCCGGCATGTTTTTGCTCCAGCAGGCGGATACCACCTCCCGTGGTATGGCACAGCCGGGTCGTCGTGCGCTGAGATGGACGTGGATCCACGGAGACCGAGGCACGGTCATCCGCCCTGTCCCTGGATCTGGTGGCGCCGCGAGTGCCCTCGCCGGTGTCCACCCTTCCGCTGGCGTCTCCTCCGCCCACCGTTGGTTCCGGTGGCGGCGGGTGAGACGCAGACGGGTCTGCGACCCTCGAAGCCCTTGTCTTCGGGGCCATGACGCGGTTGTCGATGAAGTTGCTGACGAAACCGGAGAGGTTGATGAAGAACGCGCCCGCGCGAACGCCGGATCAGGTTCGCGCAACCTCGACGCCCCCTACCTGGCGCGCCAAAGATGTCGGGGACGGAGCGGGATGGATGGAGGCCCGCCCGCCGCGAGCACCTATGGGGCCGGGGCCCCTTCGTGAGTGCGGACGAGGGCGGAGGAGGCAGAGAGCAGATCGAGGCGATGCACGCGGCGGGTTTTACCCGGCCGGGCGCGATGGACGCGTAAACCCTCTCGCTGCTTTGGTTGTATTGTGCTCAAGCTTGAAGAGCTACAGTAGCAGCTACACCGAGCGTGGGAGTTGCAAATGAGTCGAACCTCCTCTACGTTGTGCATGGGCCTCCTTTTATAGGGCAAGGGGTCACCGACAGGTGTCAACGTAGGAGAGAGGGGTAAAAATGTAAAAGAGGTGGTAGTTGGAGCGGTAAAGGAACAAAGGCAGCACGATTGCTTGAACAAAGGATTCTACCTACTTTTGACAGAGGGGACAAGGGCATTTAATGCCGTCGCCGCCGCCCAAAAGCTCCGCCCTGTGTCTCCGTCGCCACGGCGATGGATTCACCACCGTGGAGTGCCACCGCACCTTCATGCGGCACAGCCATCCGCCACGCCTCTCGGAGAGCTTGAGGCGACGCGGGCCGATGAGCTGGAGGCGGGCACACAGCAGCTTTCCCGGCAAGTACCTTGCCGGGTCTTGATCTTGCCGGACCGGAAGCTTGTCGGGCTTTGTAACTTGCCGCTCTCCGGCCCTCGCAAGACGCTGTGATAACGCCGAGCGTGCTTTCTCCGATGTAGTCTTCTAGTCTCCCGGCGAGCTCCTCTCGCCGGGCCTCGCGTGAGTGATGTAATCTTGAGCCTCGACGGCCTTCCGGCAAGCTCCTCTTGCCGGGTCTTGACCTTCCGTCTTGTACACTTTGTTCTTGAATGGCTTGGTATGGAGTGGGAATGGTCTCCGCAAGCACATGGTAGATCCAGCCAGGAGGCTGCAATCGCCCGGCACAAGTTGGGGTACGGAGGTACCCCTACCTTAGTACAATCGACAACATGGCAACACGAGGGTCCAAACCGGCATCTCCTTGTAACTCCAGCGGCGCCTCGGTACTCCATCAAAAAGCTTTGATAGTCCTCTCGCTCCTCTTCTTACATCGTGGGCGCTAACAAAAGTGGGGCGTGGGTCGTCCTCTGTTCCAAGGTTGACTTGGACGAGGTCATCGATGGTGGGCTGCCCTCCGTCTTCTAACTCCTGTGGTGCTGATATGGAGCTAAGTTCCTCGACGTTACTTGGCTCACCGTTGGCAGAGTGTTGTTGATGAGGAACGGTGGACAAAGTGTCGGAGTCAATGCTCGATGAGATGGAAGTGATGTGGCAGTTAACTCGCGTTCCTCCACCATGCTCTTCCTCTTCATCGGGGACGTCGTAGGTGCAGCATCCCATCATATGGTGCATTGGATTGCCAAGGACGGATGTCATGGTATGCTGGTACGTTGCACCCGCATTCTTCAGCCCAAAAGGCATACCGGTGTTGTAGGAGTCTCCTTCTGGCATCGCTCGCCCTTTGTCTTCTGGTTCTTGTGGCGCTGGCGCGGAGCTGAGCTTCCCCTCATTGCTAGGGCCGTCGAGGTTGATGTAGCCAAGCCCAAACTTTGGTTGAGCTTTGCCTTTCTGCTTGATGAGGTCTCCCGCTTGTCTCCACCATTCCTCGCATATGGAGGGTGGCGGAGGCATCCTGTTGTTCCGCCCAAGAGTCATCCCGGCCTTCTCCAACAAGCGAACCATCTTGGGCTCTGCCTTCATCGTCGATAGTACCTCCTCTGGATCACTGCAAGTTTGGGGAAATTCGAATACAAAATCACATTGTTTTACCTGCGGGACCTTGTAGAAAATGGTCTGGACTCTAGATCCAGACAAATTGGGGATAGCCCAAACCTCTAGCGGGGAAGTCACTGAGACATAGAGCGATGGGGGCTGTACACCTTGAGCTCCCCTTGCGACTTCCTCCACTTCTTTTATTCTTCTTCTATCGGCTATCAGTATGGGCGCATGTTCTTCCTTCCGAAGGTTGCGTGCCCGTAGCGTGATGGGTGGTGGTGCATCATTGCAGCGTGTTAGCATGGTGGAGCCTTCCTGGGCACCTGCAGAGCTTCCCAGTGTTAAACAAATAGGCTCTCGGCGCACCAAAGCTGATGAAGAAGTGGCAGCCTCTTGAGAAATTGTTGTAGCCGACCTCAGCGTGATTGGCGTTGACGTCGGGAACCTTGCCTTCAACAGTAATGGGGTCGCTGGACCAGGCATAGAAGATCCTGTTCCACATGATGTCAAGGCAGAGCCCCCTACCTGCAATTGGGAAGAGGGGCTATAGTCATACCGCGCAGATGAGGATGTTCGCCTACGGACTTGGCTCCTGTGACTCCGAGAGGAGGAGCCCTTTGCATCGGGAGGTAAGCTTCGGCATCACGGGAGCTTCATCTCAGCTCATCGGCCCAAAACTTGGTTTGGTCAAGAGATCCACCGGAGGCGTTGTGCGCCCCAACTGCTGGTCGCTATCTACAACGGGGAAGTAGTACTTCGCATCTGCATGGTGAGACTCCTGCATAGTATAAGGAGATATGTTGCCGATGATGCGCTTTTGTGTGCCGCTAGCGTCGAGGAACTTCAGGCATTGATGGAGGGTGGATGGCACGACGCGGTACTTGTGGATCCACGGTCTTCCTAGAAGGGCGGAGTAGGAGGTATTCGCCTCGATGACGAAGAACCGCACCTTGAAACTAAAAGTTGACATCTGGATCTTCAATGTAATGGCACCTAGCGTAGGCTTCCCTTGGTTGTCGAAGCCGCAGATTATCACGCCATAGCCTCCAAGTCGCCCACCGTAAAACCTGCCCACGCCAAACTCCGCAGAGGAGAATGTTCACGGCGGACCACTTCGGTCTATGAGGATCCCGCGAAGATGTGCAACACCAATATTACCTTCCACATACGGTGGCGGTTGTGGTCACCATCATCTATGAGCTTGTCCTCTTCATCGAACGTGATCTCATTCACGAACAAGGGCTGGAGCAAAGGCGGTGTTTCGCCATGGACACCTCGTGAGAGTTAGGGGCTTGAAGCGCTTTGATAAGGGCCTCGCGAAGGTCGTGCACCATCATGAGCGCATCATGCACACTCAAAAGTGCTGGAATCCGCTTGAGGTGGGCGATGATGTTGTAGTCAATGTCGAGTGCCTTCATCTTCTCTTGGCCTTGGTGTTCGTATCCCTCCCCCCGCAATGGCGCCTCCTTTGGGGCGGCTGGCTTCGCACCTTTGTCGACTTGATATTTAGTGGTTCGTAGGACCTTGCCCCCACGCAGTTCATGTTCACCTCTTCCAATGGCACTTCCTTTGTTGCCTCTTGGCGTGGAGGACCGCCGCTCTTGAGAGTAAACACATCTTCGGAAGGAGTGTCACTGTAGTCATGGATGACATTGCAACTCTCTATGCTTGGTGACTGGGGTGAGCTGGCTCCTTCTTGAACTTGCTCCACCTCCTTTGCCAGTGCCTGCCTCCAGCCGGGTGGCAAGAACTGCGCCAAGGTTGGTAGCACACGCCCCGGTCGAGGAAAAGGCTCGTCTCCTTCTGACATAGGGACAAATCTTGGCGGAGGACGACGTTGACTTGGATCGAACCGCCTTAGAATTCTTGGGGCAGCACATTCTCGCGAAACCGGGCAGGGATGTTGGGGTGGAGGCCTCCTTGCGTATGGCCTTCGGTGCACCATCCTCCAAGGTTCTTCTTCGGGAACGACTGGGGTCACCTGGGGCCGAAAGGGAGATACCTGCGTCTTGGAGAGGACGAGGTTGGATAGCTGGTCTTCAACTTGGGCCAGTGGAAACCATGTTTCTTCGAGCTCCGTGGCTTCACTTGGCGGAGACGGTAACTTCATGCTCACCATGTTTACCGCATGGTAATCTGGGTTGATAGCTTCTGGGTCGAGGTTGATCCTTCTCTCATTAATGGCTCTTTGGAGCCATTCTTTGAACGCAACACAATCTTCAATGACATGTCCCACATACCTGTGATATGGGCAAAATAACGGATTATCTGTCATCCTCACCTGATCAGGCCTCCGAGGCTCTGGTAAATTCAAGGCCCGATGCTCCATAACCTGGTCGAACATGTCCTTGATGAGCTCCCGACGAAAGACGTACTGCTTCTTGAGGAGCTCCTGCATCGACGGGCGTTGCCTCCCTCCGGCTTGTTCACCCCTTGCACCCAATATGGGCACATGGCCTTGCGGTGCAGACGAGAAGACCTTGGTGGTGTTTGTTTCGGCTGGTGCCTTCGCCCTGCTACCGTTGTTGACTTGTTTGGACGTTGAGGCGAAGCGCTTGGCGGGATCAAATGCGCTGGCATTCTTATAGAGCTCCATTATCTGCGGTGATTTCTCAAACTCAAGCTTCGTGGCTGCTACCGCCGTGCTGAGGGCACTAAAAGTTCTAGGCTCGCCCCGAGAGACTTCAAGTGACCAATGTTGTCAGATCCCATGGACGCACATCTCAATGGCATCCTCGAGGTGCATCTCCCTGGCGAGACGTACATAACTATTGCGGAAGCGGACGATGTAGTCATCAATGGACTCGTCTCGTCGTTGTCGGACTTGCGCCAGCTCGACAACAGAGAAGTCCTTCTTCATGGCGACGAAGTGCTTCTTGAAAACCTCTTTCATGGCTGCCCAACTCCCAATGGACCCCACCGGTAAACGGCTGTACCAATGGAAGGCGGGCCCGGTTAACGACCCTGAAAATTGGCGAAGGAGAAGTGATGGGCTGTTTGCTGTGTCACCGCATGCCGCCTCAAAATATGCCAAGTGCTCCCTTGCATCACCGGTTCCATCAAATTGACGGAACTTTGGTGGGTGCCACCCTGCGGGATACGCCATCATGTCATGCCACGCCTCATAAGGCTTCTCCAGCTCACTCTCGGAGGTGCGAGGGGCTTGATCTATCGCCATTTGCTTCAACTTCTTGTCCACCATATCCCCAACCATGTCGTGGTAGTCCTTTAGCATAACCGCGTGTGGTACTGCGTTGGCAGAACCGGCAGGGCCAACCCAAGTCCGAGCTTGTGTGTTGGGGTCGTGTTGAGGCACATCATTTAAGGGCACCCTAGCAGGAGGGCCCACCAGAAGTTCCTCCTCTTGCGGATCGACCACTCGTTGCAGCGCGCCGTGTGGAGGGACGCTTTGGTTGTTCATCATGAGCTCAATAAACTGGTCAAGCTTTGACGCCAACTGATTAATCGTCTGGCGCTGGCTTCTGACCTCTTCTTCTAGAGACACTTCTTGTGGTGCTACTATGTTTTCAGCACTTGGGCCATGGGTGCCATCAATGTGTGACTTGGCAGCAGAATCTTGATCCACAAGGTTTTCACCATGATTCACCATGCGAACGGGCGCGGTGTGGAGGTCTTCATCACCACCCTCATAATCTGAAAAAACCAATGAGGCTAGTTCATGGTAACGAGGGGAGTGTGGACGACTCTCCAACGATGGCGAGGAGGACGAGTCGGAGAAACCTTCTTCATCATCAAGGTGGTCTTGGCGTTCTCCATCTCCGGGAAACCCATCCGTCACACCTTGACCAGCGATGGATTTTAATCTTGTATTAGCCCCTGGCCGGTTTGCAACTTGTCGTCGTCCTTCAAGGTCTTGAGGAAGCCTTGATGTAATGCCGGTGTAGTGTCGCTTGTATATATCTTCATTTTGTGCAGTGCTCTCTCCACCTAATGGGCCTTTCCCTGTTGTCACAGGAAGACACGTGGCTCTTGATCTTGCAGCTTCTTGTGGCGTTGATGAGCTTGTCTTGGCATCCCCTTGACACCCACGAACCATGCACCTAACATGGCCAAGGCGCGGTGGGAAGGTCCTTTGGAAGTCCGCCTTTGGGTTCGGCACGATCTCCTCTTCAGAAGGATAGTCGAACTCCTCGGTGACGGCGGGAGGTCGCCATCCATTACTTGACCCTTCGCTTGGCTGCACTCCAAGAGTACCGCACATGGCAAGGTTCTTCTCAGTTGATTCCTTCGCTTTTTCAGCCTCCCGCTGGGCTTGAGCTTCTCCATCTTGGTCCATCCTTTCAGAGGGAACAAGAGGAAAATCTGTGGGAAGTGTTGTGTTTTGTGGGAGGGCAGCGTGGGCTGCACCCTCAGAAGCTACTTCATTGTTGGAGGAGGACGTAAGCTTGGCTTCTTCGACGCCTTCCATCGGTGTGGCCGTCGGCGCTGGCATCTTCTGATACTCTAGTAGGGGTGCTGGTGTAGTAGCCTTCACTCGTTCATCATTCTTCTGGGGAAGGGATGAAGAAAGAACCGCCTTGCTCCCTTGCTCAGTGCTTCTCGTGGACGTCTTGCGTGGTTTCGGCGCCAACCGGCTGAGCAAGTAGCTATACCGCTCATGCCGCTCCAAGTCGGGGGAGATGCGGAATTTGATCCTGTCATTTTCTTGAACGACCCCACCATCAGGTCGTAAATGTACCTGAGTGTGTCGAAGGACTAAGTCCTCAAGTTCTTTATAAAGAAGATGGCGGTTTCTCCGACGCCTCTCGCGCTTGCGCTGATTCTCCGTTGGAAAGATACCATCCCTTTGAACCGGTGGCGTGCGTAGGAGTGTTGGTGCAGGGCGCCTCATGGATGATGAAGTCCTGTCCGTCATCGCCTGCAGTTGTGTCCGATCTCCCCGCCTAGGAGGTGACGAAGGTCGTGGTGGAAATGTCGGTCGAAAAGGTTCCCGTGGTTGCCACTGTTGAGTGGGTCGAGGGTCCCTCTCATCATCTTGATGTCCCCGCCTGGGAGGTGACGAAGGTCGTGGTGGAAGTGTCTGCCTCAAAGGTTCCCGTGGTTGCCACTGTTGAGTGGGCCGGGGGTCCCTCTCATCGTCTTGATGTCTTGACCATCGGTTCCAATGTGGAGGCACGTTGGGATATCTCCGTTGTGGGAAGTGTCGAGTTGGTGAAGGTTGTCGCCGAGGCGCCAAAGTCTGGCGCTCATGTTGAGGACGATGGCTTGGGGCTTGACGCCTCATCCTTCCCGTAGCTTGAGCCGCCGATGCACTTGGCGCCGTTGGATCTTGGAGCCTCCTCTGGATATTGTTTATCTGTTCTTGGAGTTGGCGAAATTCTCGCCGTAGGTCGTTGTCCCGTGGAGCGGGTGCCTCATGCCGAAGGGTGGAAAACCTGTTATTGTTGGGGAGAGACCTTCCGTCGGCTGCCGAGTTGTGGAGACACGGCACCCATGCACCCCTTCGCGTGTCGTCAATGTTGAGGGAGACAGTAGGGCCTGGTAAAACGGGCTCTTTGCGTGAGCGCCGCTTCCAAAATTCCTTCATGATGGCGCGTCTCACCAGCTCCTTGACCTTGCATGGCTCATATGCCCAATCATCAGGGAACAAGTCATACGGAGGGGTTAAGGTGCTTCGGTAAGTGAACACCTTATCAGCTAGGTCCATGGCGCCGAGGGACCAATCCTCCTTCGGCACCGTGCTCTGAGCGATGCGGGAAGCTATCTGTTGGTGGAGTAATTGTACCTTGCGGTACTTCCTCCTGTAGTTGCGTAGGGGATGAGGGCTATCCGACAAACGAGCGTTGGCCATGAGCCTACGCAGGTTATGGGACATGGCCTCCAAACCCTCGAGAAGCTCTACCTCGGTGCGCCGCGGAGTTGGCTTCGACGGCTCCGAGTGTGTAGTCGTGGTAGGGGTGTGGAGGGACGCTGCACTAGCCCGCCTGTTGGCGGCTCTGGTGCGGAGGCGTTGAGATGCCTCCACATCTCCTTTCAAATCTGCCCTTGTCGACTCCTTCAACAGGGCGCGCGCCTCAAGCATTAACTCGCGATGCTCCTTCTTCACCTTGGCGGCCTCCCGCCTTAGTGCCTTCTTCGACTGCACAGTTTGGAACTGCGCGGGATCTTGAGCTTGATGCATGTAGACCTTCTTGCCAAGCTCGATGACGACCATGGGCGGCATCGATCCAAACTGGATCATTACCGGCTCCGAGTTGCTGCCACGGGAGATTCCACCTGCATGAAAGGGATCTTGATGAGCGGAAATCCTCGCCGATGCCTTGTCATGCAGCATGCTGTGCAGGTTGGGAGACGAGCGAAGACGATTCAGACGACCACAACATTGCGAAGATGGGAGGAGAACCAGGTCCCCCTGGGCGTGCCAATTTGTTTGACACGAGAAAAATCATATTGTGCACTTTGGGAGAAGGGAAGAGCAGGAGTATGGATTTCTCTCATGCGCCGGGAAAAAAGGAAAAAAAATGCGGGCGTGCCAGTGTACCGTGGTACACAATGAAAACAAAGAGATGTGGACAGTATTTTATTAATCACAAGGATAACAAATACAATTCCCGATATGCGCTCCATGGCCTACTAGCGCGGCCTGCCTGACTATGGCGATGTGCGGTCTCCTGGTTCCCGGGGCCTCGAAAAGCTCCCGGTTAATTACTCCCGCGGGTTGCTCCGCGAGACACCTCCGATTAAGCCATGTGGTCGTCTTCGTCTTCTTCGCTTCACGTTCTCCATGCATGATGATGTTGGTGTGTGTGTGTGTGTGTGATGTGGGCGGCGGCAAAGCCCGTGTCCTCATCGGTACACGTGCCACTCAAAACATGGCTTTGTGTTCGCCACGTTCGCCCTCGCCATCGCGCCTCGTCGGTCTTGACAACATTGATGTAGTCGGTGTTGAAGTAGCATGGATCCTGCTTGGCTCGGACTTCTTGACGATATGCGGCTATGGTCGGGGTACGCAAGGGGTTGCCTCGCGGGAGTATTATTTTTGTGGAGACCAGCATCGGTGTAAAACCAACGCTCGCTCATATCGGCAATGCCGGTGTGGTTGGCACCTCGTCTCGGTTGGACGCCGAGTTTACGGCGGTCCGCCAAGAAAAGGATGCCACCTCACATGGCCATAGAAAGGGGACACAGACACCGGCGACGCCGTGGACTCAGACTGGCGGAAGCTGTTCACCAATGACCTCTTGCGCCGTGATAGGTGTGTCTCACTTGATTGAACGCCAAGTCTATGGCAGTCCGCTTTTGTCAAGGGCGCCACTCGGCGAACTCGTGAAAAGATGCATGTTGTAGAGGTTTCATTGTCTTGGTGGGTGCTACACCAAAGGGGACCCATACGCCGGGGACGCCATGGACCTGTACATCGAGTCCTATACGTCGAGGACCTGTTCGCCATGGTGGGTGCCTCGTCTCGGCTAAACGCCATATTCGGTGGTTTACCGAGACAAGTAGCACGCCGAGACCTGTACGCGATGGTGGGTGCGCTTTCATAGGTGGGACCGGTCTCGGGGTGCATCGTCGTGAGCACCGGTTCCGCCACATCGTCCCCTCCAAGAAGCAAGGCGCGAGACCTGTCCGGGGCGCCATAGACCTGTCCACCGTGATCGTAATGCCATGGACCTATGCACCGTGATCGTAACGCCATGGACCTGTGCACCAGAGAGACCTGTTCGTCATGGACTTGTCTCGGGCTACATCGTCGCGAGCTCCGGTTCTGCCATGTCGTCTTCTCTGGGAAGCAAGGCGCGAGACCTGTTCAGGGCACCATGGACCTGTGCACCAGTGACCTGTTCGCCGAGGACCGGTGCATCGGAGCCTGTACACCATGATTGGAACATCATGGACCTGTTCATCGAGACCTGTTCGCCATGATCTGTGCGTCGCGACCTGTTCGTCGGGGCCAGGTAGGCTGCCGTAGTGGAGCACCAGGGCTAGCGGTTGGGCTGCGTCGTCGGCGAGCTCCGGCTGCTCCTGGGTCATCTTCAACCAAGAACACGACGCTTGAAGACGGAGAGCTTGACATAGACATAGTCCGACGGTGTCGGTGTAGACTCCTGGTCCGGTGAAATCGCCTCCGACGATGACGGCGGGATCGGGTACATACTCTCCGTATTCTCCGTGTATGGTGCATGCATGCTGGATG
Organism: Aegilops speltoides; assembly: GCA_021437245.1. Taxonomy (NCBI): domain Eukaryota; kingdom Viridiplantae; phylum Streptophyta; class Magnoliopsida; order Poales; family Poaceae; genus Aegilops; species Aegilops speltoides. Next base: position 325,320,327 of record CM038147.1, on the reverse strand, counting down.
TGAGGAAGAAACAGAAGAAAGAAAAATTAGACAATCATCTCACCATAGGGGAACGTGAGCTTCATGTTCATGTTGCCGCCGCCGGGGTCCTTGCACTTGTACAAGCCGCGGATGGATGCGTGAGGTGATGTTAAGGCCGTGGGTTCTGGCCAGACGTGAGTTCTCCTTTCGCGATGAGTTGTGTCCTCTATGCCAAAGTCCTTGGTATTTATAGGAGGAGTCAAACCCTTTGGGTCGCACATCGGTGCAAACCTTCCGATATTTGAGTTTCCATCTTAAAAGATGCCTTTCTATGCCATCTTTCTTCTTGCCCGCACGGCTGCAACACAAATCGTAACATACCTAGCTAGCTAGCTCCAGCATCGACGTGTGATTCTTCAGAGATCAAAACATGCCATGTCCATGTATACCGTTTAATAACACAAAAGACGAAACCCATACATGTATCCAAACTAGCCCTTTGTATTGGTTTAGATAAAAAGGCAAGTTAACCAAGTATTATGACGGTGTTCGGTATACGTACACCGGCAAGCTTGCCGGCGGCCGAGATACCCAATACGATATACGATCAAGTTTAGGCAAAGCTAGCCACGTACATGCAAACCTTCTTTTTCTTGAACATGCATGCATAAGGTAAGTGCATATGATAATAAACCAAATCTCACGTATAATACTCTTTTTGCCGATGAATAATGAGTCGCCCTCGGACATCTTCCTACAAGGCAAGTTCAGTTTCCAATTTTCATACAAGGAAGCTACATCCTCAACGTAGACCAAGCTCCCGGTTGATGCTATTTCTTGATGCGTCCGACGAGGGCTCTCACACGGATCTTGCCATGTAAACATCATATGAGCTCCTTTAAAGATGAGACCCTGGGCAGCACCCATTGTCGACAACACGTCCTATTGGAAGGAAAACAAAAAGGTACAGCTTCGTTATCTCTTCACAAGCCAATGCATTGCTTTACCTATGCACGTCTTGAATACATGCAAGCAGAGTATGTGTTTCTTGGTCTCCTGCTAATTTTGTATTTGTTGTCTTCCCCCGTGTCATCGGATACCATGGGAAAGAGGTCCGGGTGGAGTCGAGATGCCGACGCCTCGACGAGTGGTACTAAGAAAAGCAAAGGCGACTCGACTCCCCCCCACCGACGAGCAGGTGTCAAAAGGTAGCTCTAGCGGTGTGGAGTATACGGCTTGACGCCTCCGTTGAAAGTGCACCATGGTCTTCGCGACATCAACCTAGCCGCAACTCCAAAAATTCTGACAGACGGTCCTCTCCCTTGACGCCGATGTTCGCCACTAGGGAACCCGGAGGTAAAGAAAATAGTAATAATACCAAGAATAAATAAAACTTGTATGAATGTATTTCTTCCTTTAATCCAGCACATATCATGTGTGCATGCAGGACAAGCTCGAAGATGTGTTGCCGCACGTGCCTATGAGTCGCGGTGTGGAGCGACTCCTAAACGAGGTGATGGAAGGCATGGACCCAGACAATTTGGTCACCAAATCGGCACCTCCAGCTGGGTCTAGGGTCTAGTTCAGAAGCGAAACACACATCACCATCAGCGAAAGTGATCCAGCCATAATTCTTCCATCAAGGCAGGAACGATCTCATAGCCAAATCCACCTTCCCGGTGACAAAACCTTCTTCTCTAGCAACATCAATCGGGACCATCAAGCAAACAAAAAGGGTCACCAGGAGCTAACAACAACAAAAACGATGGGGTGATTGTGAATAGGCCAAGATCGTCTGCTTTTGGTACGTGTATACTACCCCAGCCCTCTTGCATATTCTGTCTATCTTTTTTATATGCTCTCTTGACTCTCTTTCTTTTTTCAGATGTCACAAAGAAGTCAACTAAATTAGAAGACTTCTACTCCCCTGAAGCAAAGGAGCTCCAGAAATACTTGAGAGACACTGTAACATCCTTGCGGAGAAAGTACTCTCATCGAGAAGCTCAAAGTCCCTCTAGCTAACAACATCTCGACGCCAAGCCTTGTCCTCCCGCCCGGAACAGCAGCAAAGTATATCTCCATAGGACTCAAAGATATACAAGAGGCGTTAAGGGAGCAGCCGATCAATGAGGAGCTAACCATAACTAGAATAGAGTCTGTGATAAGTATGTGGAAGATCCCGTATGCAAACGAGGTCCCGCCAGACCTTGAGATTCTGATTCGCCATCTTGAAGCAGTGGTGGCTCGTCTGGGCGGAAAGGGTGGTCTTGCCACCTCCCACACATCAGCACCCGCGCCGGCGCAAGTGTCGTCTCTACTAGAGAAACTCGATGCAGCTCATGCGGGGATTACTCAAGGACTTCGCCGCCTCGAGAAGGAAGGACCGCGCCTAGAGGGACGGCTTGCCAACCTTGCCTCCATTTGCAATGCATAAAAGAAGTTGGCTGAAGAACATCGGACACTTGCCGCAAACATCAATAGCTTGCCGAGGAGTACAAGGCCCTTTGTGAGAAGGAAACCGAGATGGCGGCATCGGCTGAAAAGCGCATAGGCGTCCTAGCTGACATGATGAATTCTAGCTCTCGCCATCTTGAAGCTCACGAGGATGCCATCCGGACTTCTTCAAGGTGGCCGAGTCGCATTTAAAGACATCAGGCCGAGGCGATCGCCTTCCCGGCCGCCGGGAACACTTCCCGAGATCGCTACATATCCTCAAGGCATTTAAGCTCCCGAGTGAGGGAGCGGACTAGAGATCATGGTCTGCTCGCAAAAGCTGCACTTAGTTCAAATAGATTCTATCTTAGTTAAATATAATTTGTCTTAGCTCGTCCGTAAAAAAGTTTGATTAGTCCCAAGTGAACTTTTGTATCATCGATCAATAAAATGGTAGCTTTTGTGATATATCTCCTTTTTAACTTTAACTCGCGGGTCTTTGCTTCATCGCCATGGAGCTGCGTTGTATCGCTTCCAACAACGGTGAGGCTAGCTAACCACAGCCTCCCTGGTGTATATGCTGCAGTCCTTCCGCTTGTTGACTCCGCCAATGCTTGATGTAACAGCTTCGACTTGTCTTGCACCAGCCGCGACACTTTCGAGTGCACATCTAGACCTCAAAAATATAACCATCAATCTATCATATGTGCGGGTGTTCATATGCTTATTTGTATGTTCGTTGCTATGCCGCCACGTATAACCGAGGCATCTATTTCCACCGCATATTGCCGCCTCATGCATGCATGTAGTGCGTGAGGCAAAATTACCATGCACCACGACAAGATTCAATCAAGAGATTAACTATTTTGTGCATGAACTAGTTCACCATGTGTGTACATATACTCTTCCCTATTTATCCCGCAGACCTCAAAATTCCTCTCCTTTTTAGTACAAAACTTCACAAACAGTAAGAACTCTGCGGCTCAGCCGAGTTTGATGTTCCCGCAAGCTTGCCGGAGCAAAACTTGTCGGGAGCGCCTCGCTTCAACTAACAAACCTTAGGGCTTGCTCTGAGCGACTGCTCCTCAAGACTCTTGGTGTTGATCTTGGGGACTTTCTTGGCGGCGGCTTCGGGAGCTCACGGAAAGTAGTCACCGAAATCAACTTCCTTTTCTTGTTCGTCCAGCTTGATGGTGTTACAGATGGTTGAGTCAGCTTGAGCACAAAGATCCCTGGTTCCATTGTAACTTAAGTGCGGCGACTTTGACAGCCATCCGCAATGTCGCTCGAGCTCTCGAACATGTTCCATCTGTAGGCCGTCAAAGTGCTCTTCCAACTTTCTCACTTCATCAATGTAAGCTTCCATCAACGGACTCGATAATCTTTGTTCACTTGGCGGACGACAAGCTGCGAGTCACCCCTGACAATGAGTTTCTTGATCCCAAGGTCTGCCGCGATCCTGAGTCCGGCAAGCAAACCTTCATACTCTGCAGTATTGTTTGTTGCTTGCTCCTTGGGAAAGTGCATCTGGACCACGCACTTGAGGTGCTCTCCGGTGGTGTCGGTGTACTAAAGTAGGGGTACCTTAGTACCCCGAACTTGTGCACGGGTAATCGCAGCACCCCACGGCAAGGCTTGCCGGGCGCCCGCCAAGACCCTTCGTCACTCCCATTTACTGCCATTCAAGAACAAAGTATTAGTTGAGTTGACAAGGCCCCGGCAAGAGGAGCTTGCCGGGAAAGAACAAGGCCCCGGCGAGAGAAGCTTGCCGGGAAGAACAAGACCCCGGCAAGAGGAGCTTGCCGGGAAGAACAACCAAAGCACTTCAGAAGACCCGCGGCGACGCACCACGCGCCCCGGCAAGATCCGGCGAGCGGCAAGCTCGCTGGTGCGACAAGACTACAGCCGCGGCAAGGCACTTGCCGTGGCAAGGCTGCCACTCGCACCCAAGCTCCAACAAGATCCAACGACGTGTCACCCCAGACCATCCCAGAGCACGTGGCGAGGCGCCAGGCAGCTATGCGGTGCGAGGTGGCAAACGGTCGACAAGGAGGCCATCATGGCAATCGGTGGCGCCTAACGGTCGCTTCTTTGCAATCGCTAGCGACCGGATGGACATTAAATGCCCTTGTCCCCCGCCGCCGAGTTAGGTAGGGACACTCTGGTCATCAAGTATCAACCTCGCTTTTACCTCTTTACCCCTCTTTCACGCCGCCACCCGGTGACCCCTTTGACTATAAAAGGAGGCCCATGCATGCACGAGAAGGGGTTCGCCTGCTTGGGTTCGGTCGCCTGACTCATTCGAGGCCATAGCTTATTCACGCCCAAGCAAGAACACAAATACAAACACAAAGCAGCAAGAGGAGTTTTATCTCCGAGAGCTCCGGCTGGGTAAAATCGCCTGCTTCCCCGCTGCTCGACCTCGATCTGCTTTTCGGCGCCTCCGCCTCTCGCCGACCGAAAGGCCTCGCCCCATAGGTGATCGTGTTCGCAGTAACCCCACGACATCTTTTGCGCCGTAGGGGCGCCGAGGTCGACGAACCCGATCCGTCTCCGCGCTACATCAACGCTTTCATCGACATGCCAACGAAGAAGAAGCTTTGAGGTGGTCGCCCGCTTACATCGATACCACCACCGCCGCAGGAGCAAACGGCGAGGAGTGGACGCCGACGGAGGAGCGGGCGCTGACGGTGGGGCTCACGTTGTCACCAGGTCTAAAAACAAGGCCCCGCAAGCGTCGGCAACCGTGCAGACACCACACCCTTCCTGTGAGGTGCAGGTCGACAACGCCCGTGCTCCTAGCACCGTGCTCGTGATTGGAGCAAGGCTGCTGGTGGGTCGGGACGCTCAAGACTAGCGCGCGCCAAGACGCTGGTGCGAGTGAGGTGCGGTCGCCCGGCTGGGTACCGCCTCCTTCCAATCCAGCTTGGGAGCCCGAGCACATCCCGCCTCGCCGCCATCGCCTCCGCCACCTAAGACTCAGAGGAAGCGCCGCCCGAGCCCACTTGCTTAGATTACCTCCCAAGCACCACACAAGATTGACGATCGGAGGATGGCCATTTATAGCCTCATCGGCTTCGCTTAACGGCGATAAGCCCCAAGAACCGAAGCGATCGAAGCCCCCCAAGAAGATGCCCAGCGCGAGCCGACGCCGATAAGACCGCTGGGTGCTACCACCATGCACTCCCCCAAGGTCGAGATCGCCGACCGCGGCCAACTCGACGCCGACGATCAAGGTTGCTTGACCCGCGAACCCGCCGCGATCAACGCCAAGTTATCCAAGAGCAACAACATGAAGACGCCAGACGATCGATCGAGCGCAGAAGAGAAGCGCGACGTCAACTGACTAGCGCTACCGGGCCCATCGTCGACATGCATGCGCCAGGGGAACCAGCGACTTGTCAGACGCGCAGTTGCCTGCTGCTCACCCGTGAGCCGGGCAAGTCCAAAGGGCCCAAGACCAAGAACTTGCCAGCGTGCCCGAGAAGTACGATGGCAGGATACATCCGTCGGAGTTCTCGCCGTTTACACCATCGCGGCAAAGGCTGGGGGGAGACGAGAAGAACTCGCTAACTACTTCGCCGGTGCTCAAGCCCAACGCCGATCTTGGCTCATGCACTTGCCGGACGGCTCCATCTCTTCATGGGCGACTCAGGTCACCAGCTTGTCGGCGCCTTTCACGGGCGGCCACAAACCCCATGGTCGAGAGCGATCTGCATCCGCCGCCCGTATGAGGGAGAGCCCTCGCAGTAAGTACATACGAGATTCAGCCAGTGCGCGAACATCCTGACGCTGACTTCCCGCCATGGTTATCGCTGCCCATCGAACGCGCGAACCGCAGGATGAGGGAGGAGATGGCGATGTGCAAGATCGAGATGTCACGAGCTATATGCTCGCCGACAAGTGTGCACGGGCCGAGGAGGGGAGGAAAATCCTCGAGAGACTACAGGAGCGTATGATCTCGATAGGAGGATGCCGCCCGCAAGGAAGAACCGGAGGCGGAACAATGTAAAGAGAAAGGCTAAGGATGTGCTAGTTGTCGAAAGCAGTCCCAAGAACGGAGGCGGTTCGACAAGGCCAAAGCCGAGACTCCGGCGACGCTGGTGGTGGCACGACAAGCAGGACGGCTCCGGCAAGCAGTATTGCAAGATCCATCGCACCAAGGGCCATGACCTCCAAGCATGCAAGAAGGCTGAGCAGATGGCGGACCTACAGAAAGCTGAGTAAGAGCGCCGCGACAAGGAGAAGGCCCAGAAAGGTGGCGGAGGATCCGGCAAGAAGCTTCCCGCCCAGGGAGGGCCCGCGGCAAGGCCGAGCAGCGGCAAGGAGATAGACCTCCCCGCGGCCGCGACAAGGACGAAGATGAAGATGAAGATGATGAAATGGAGGAGGATGAGACTGATGACCAAGAGTTTCAAAAGGCGACGGAGGTTTTGTGCGTTGACGGCGGTGCTTCTCTGCACACCTCGCACCGCCAACTCAAACAATGGGTGCGGAGGTGAATGCAGATAACCATCACCGAATCGCGAAGCCCTCGGTGGTCCAAGACGCCCATCATCTTTGACGCTGAGGATCACCCCGATCGCATCATCGCGGTCGGGTGCTTGCCGATGTTGGTTTCGCCAACCATCCGCAACCTCAAGGTCACAAAGATGTTGGTTGACGGCGGGCCGGCCTCAATCTCATCTCCTCCGCAAGGCTCAACAAGCTCCAGATCCTCGACAATGAGCTCAAGAGACTGGCACCTTTCAAGGAATCAATCCGGGAAGGAGCAAGCCCAAGGGGAAGATCACACTGCCAGTAACTTTTGGCAGCGAGCTGAATTTCAAGACAGAGAGAGTCACATTCGATGTTGCTGATTTCCCATTGCCATACAATGGGATACTCGGCCGTCCAGCGCTTGCCATGTTCATGGCAGCCTCCCATTACGCCTACAATGTGCTCAAGATGCCTGGTCCGATAAGTGTCATTTCTGTCCACGGCGACAAGAAAGATGCACTTGTCTGTACCGACAAGATCTACCGCGAAGCAGCAGCCGCAGCGAACGCGAAACCACTTGTCACCAAGCTCTTGGGGAAGAAGAAGAAGACCAAGTCCGCAAGAGTAGCTCGATGCCCACTCCGCAAGCGCACTCTTCGGAGTGCTGCGCCACCGCCGAGGATGCACCATCGAGCTCCACCGCAAGTGCAAGAAGGCAAAGACGGCCTCACCAAAGTCTAAGTCCGCAAGAACAGCTCGTGCCCACTCCGCAAGCGCACCTTTCCGAGTGTGCTACCGCCGAGGACGTGCCATCGAGCTCCACCGCAAGTAGAGCAAAGGGAGCAATGGGCTTTCAAATTTTGGGTTATATTCCTTGAAAGACCATGCCTTGTATGGAAAACCCGTGCGCGGAGGAATCGAATCGCGGCTAAGTTGCACCCTTACTTTGTTTCGAGTCCGCTCAACAATGAAAGTCCGCTGCAGCTAGCCCGACAAGGTTTCTTGCCGGAAGCAACACCGCTAGCAGGTTGCTGATGTTCCGCACTCAGCAAGCATGTTTACACCGGCAAGTCCCCTAAAAGCGTAAGGGTGAAAACATACAAGGGATGGAATCAAGGAAGAAGTGCAACCTTGCTAGAACGCAGATGACAGAAAAGCTAAGTTGCCCAAAATTTGAGTATAGAACACAGTCGTTTTTAAAATTTTATGATATATTCCTTGAACGCCTGTGACGCTGTATGAAAACTCCGTGCGCTGGAGGAACCAGTCATGGCTACGCTATGCCTTTAACTTTGTTTCGAGTCCGCTCAACAATGAAAGCGCTACCGCAACTAGCCCCGACAAGGTTTCTTGCCGGGAGCAACACCGCCAATGCTCATTGATGTTCGCACTCAGCAAGTGTGTTCGCACCGCAAGTTCCCTAAAAGCGTAAGGATAAAACATACAAGGGATGGAGTCAAGTAAAGGATATAACATAACATTGCCCAAGATAAAGTTACGCCACAAAAATAACTTATTGCGTACCGACCGAAGTTGTTCTCATAACTAAAAGGAAGGAGCAGTATATGACCGCACTGGGCCCCGCAGATCAAGATTGCTGGGGCTGTAAGTACCAAGATTCCTCCGCTGCAAGCTGTGGTCGCGGGGCTGCAATATCAGATAAGTCTTTTTGTCCTTCATCATGCATCCTCTTATGGATTGGGGAATGCGAAGCCACGTTACACTCCTCAAACGATCATGCCTTGTATGGAAAACCTGTGCGTGGAGGAATCGACTCATGGCTAAGTTGCGCCTTTGATTTGTTTTCGAGTCCGCCAACAATACAAGGGCTGCAACTAGCCCCGATAAGGTTTTTGCGGAGGCAACACCGCCAAATGGTTGTTGATGTTCCGCGACTCAGCAAGTGTGCTTGCCCCGCAAGTTCCTCTAAGCGCAGGTAAAACATACAAGGATGGAATCAAGTAAAGGAGATGACGTAGCAAGTAGTGCCCAGTAAAGGAGATGACAAGGTTTCTTAGAGCAGAGGATGGAGAAAGGAGGAGATGAGGAAGTGCGGTTTCCTGCGCTCCCCTCTCGCCCTTCTTAAAGGAGCGAGGTGGGGCTCGCCGCCCGCCGGGCGAATCGAGCACGGAAGAGCAGGGGTTGGGGCCGACCCACCGCTTCCACCCGTGACGGCTCGCTTCCCATCGCCACCGTCCCAGCAGCCGAGTGCATGGGAGCCGCGGGCGAGGATGCAGTGGCGAGGCGACAGTGAGGCGGCTCTCCTCTCACCCCGTGATTAGGTGGACGCCAAAATCACGCGACGCCATCCACGCCTCCCACGATGCTGCGATTGACGCGTGCCGTTACGGGGGGCGCGGTGGACACGGAGTGGATTCAATGTGGACCCAGCCAGCAAGTGTTCGCAGACTGCTTTGGCCCGCCCAACAGCGCTTCATCGCAGTGTCTGCCCAGCCCGGGGCTCCTGTTGGTATTAAAGTAGGGGTACCTTAGTACTCAACTTGTGCACGGCAACAGAAGACACCCACTAAGAAGGCTTGCCGGGTGCCCGCGAAGACCCTCCGTCACTCCCATTTACTGCCATTCAAGAACAAAGTATTAGTTGAGTTGACAAGGCCCCGGCAAGAGGAGCTTGCCGGGAAAGAACAAGCCCCCGGCGAGAGAAGCTTGCCGAAGAATAAGACCCGCAAGAGGAGCTTGCCGGAAGAACAACCAAAGCACTTCGAAGACCCGCCGCGACGCACCACGCGCCTCGGCAAGATCCGCGAAGGCAAGCTCATTGGTGCGACAAGACTACAGCAGCTGCAAGGCACTTGTCGCGCAAGGCTGCCACTCGCACTCCAAGCTCCAAATAAGATCCAACGACGTGTCACCCCAGACCATCCCAGAGCACGTGGCGAGGCGCCAGGCAGCTATGCGGTGCGAGGTGGCAAACGGTTTACAAGGAGGCCATCATGGCAATCGGTGGCGCCTAACGGTTGTTTCCTTGCACCGTTAGCGACCGGACGGCATTAAATGCCCTTGTCCCCCGCCGAGTTAGGTAGGGGACACTCATTGGTCATCAAGTACCAACTCGCTTTACCTCTTTACCCCTCTTTCTACATCACACTGTCGCGACCCCTTTGGACTATAAAAGGAGGCCCATGCGCACGAGAAGGGTTCGCCTCATTTGGGTTCGGCCACCGACTCATTCGAGGCCATAGCTTATTCACGCCCAAGCAAGAACACAAATACAAACACAAAGCAGCAGAGGAGTTTTATCTCCGAGAGCTCTGCCGGGTAAAATCGCCTGCTTCTGCTGCTCGACCTCGACTGCTCTTCGTGGCGCCTCCACTCCCTGCCGACTAGAGGCTCTCGCCAAGATAGGTGATCGTGTTCGCAGAACCCCACGATGTGGGTGCAACAAGTAGCACGCCCAAGACCGCACCTTGTAGCGAGAAGGCACCATCAAAGTACATGATCCATTCTTTGTTTGCCTCCTTGACGGGATGCTCGCTTCGAATTTCTTCGCAGTGTTACGCCCATTCTGCTATGAATTCTGCCAATGCTCGGCTCGATAGTTGAAGTACTCTCAAACTTGAGGCCAAAGCTAGATAGTTCCAAAGGCCCACTGACAATCCCGCCTGCTGCTTCGGATTCTCGCAAGATCCTCTTTAGCGGAAAGCGAGTGACAATTGTGATCTCATGTGCTTGAAGTAATGGCGCAGCTTTCTTGAGGCCATGAGAAGGCCGAAGCAACTTCGCACACCGTAGTACCTTGACCTAGCCCCAGAGAAGGGAGCCGACAAAGTAAACTGGCGCCGCACAATTTTCTTCGCTTTCTTCCCGTGTCATGCAGATCCATCCTTGTTGGGACCAGAGCTTGTCGGGAAGCCTCGCTTGTCGCCGACGCTTGCCGTGGTCGCTGGCTCATCATCCGCCTCCTTCCGCTATTAACGCAGCACTAACCACTTGATTGGTTGCCGCTAGATATAGCAAAGAACTTCTCTTGCGGTTTAGGTGCGATAAGTATTGGAGTGGAGGACAGTATCTCCTCAAGTCCTGCAGCGCAACCTCTCGCTTCCGAGTCCATTTCATTGACCTGCCTTTTTCAATATTTTGAAAATGGCGGGCGCTACCAGAACTTAGAGATAAACCTGCTGAGAGCAGCCACGCAGCCGGCAAGCCTTCGCACATCCTTGACGCGCTTCGGTGCTTCAATCTGCTCAATGGCCTTGATCTTGTCGGGATTGGCTTCAATCCCCACTGAGATACGAAGAACCCGAGAAGCTTGCCGGAAGGGACTCCAAACACACACTTCTCGGGGTTGAGCTTGAGGTTGATCTTACGCAGATTTGCAAAGGTCTCGCCCAAATCTTGGATCGAGTTGCTCGTTTTGCTTTTGACCACTATGTCATCCATGTAAGCTTCTACATTTCGTGCAACTGTGGCTCAAAAGCTTCGTGAACTACCCTTGCAAATGTTGAACCAGCATTCTTAGTCCGAAGGCATCCGTACAAAACAAAGATGTGCCACATGGAGTGATGAATGCGGTTTTCTCCTCATCTTCTTCGCCATGAAGATCCGATGATATCTCAATATGCATCAAGAAATGAAAGCAAATCACATCCTGCCGTGGAGTCGACAATCTGGTCAATGCGCCGCAAGGAAATGGATCTTTGGGGCAAGCTTTATTAACATCGGTGAAGTCAATACAAAGCCTCCATTTTCCATTCGCCTTGCGCATTTACTACTGTGATTGGCCACCACGAGGATGGAGCACTCCTCACCAGCCCGCTGCTTCCAACTTCTTGATCTCTTCTGCGATGAATTCTTGGCGCTCCACTGCCTGCTTTCTGACTTTCTGCTTGACGGGCCGCGTGTGAGGACAGACGGCGAGGTGGTGCTCAATTACTTTCCTAGGAACACCGGGGATGTCGGACGGTTGCCATGCAAACACATCGACATTCGCCCGCAGGAAAGCAACGAGCGCGCTTCCTATTTGGGTCAAGCGTGCAATCGATGGTGAAAGTACCACCGCTGCCGCCCTCCTTGGCGACACCTTCGGGTTTCGGCGGAGCTGCTTCGCTTTCTTACACTTGCCGGTGGAGCTCGATGGTGCCCTCGACGGTAGCGCAGCACCAAGAGGTGCGCTTGCCGGAGTGGGCATCGAGTTTTGCCGGCTTGGTCTTCTTCTTCCCCGGAGCTTCAGCCGCAAGTGTCTTGCGATCGGCCGCGGCTGCTGCTTCCCAGAGATCTTGTCGGTGCGATAAGGGCATCTTTCTTGTCGCCAGGACAGAGATGACACTTATCGGACCGCATCTTGAGCACGCCAGGCATAGTGAGAAGCTGCCATGAACTTGGCGACTGCTGGACGGCCGAGTATCCCATTGTAGGTCAATGGGAAATCAGCAACATCAAAAGTAACTTTCTCTGTTCTGAAATTCAGCTCGCTGCCGAATGTGACCGGCAACGTGATCTTCCCTTTCGGCTTGCTCCTTCCCGGGTTGATTCCTTGGAACGTACCGGTCTCTTCGAGCTCGCTGTCGGGGATCTGGAGCTTCTTGAGTACCGCGGAAGAGATCAGATTCAAGCCGGCCCCGCCATCAACCAGCATCTTTGTGACCTTGAGGTTGCGGATAGTTGGTGGAACCAACATCGGCAAGCACCCGACCGCAGTTATGCGATCAGGGTGGTCCTTAATGTCAAAGATGATAGGCGTGTTGGACCACTTCAGAGGCTTGCGTGACTCAACTGGTGGTTCTGCTGTATTAACTTCACACACCCACTGTTTGAGTTGGCGGTGCGAAGTATGCAGAGAAGCACCACCGTCAACGCACAGAACCTCTGTTGCTTTCTGAAACTCCTGCTCATCGGCCTCATCATCATCCATATCCTCATCTTCGTCTTCATATTCATCCTTGTCGCGGCCGCGGGGAGGCCTGTCTCCTTGCCGCTTGGCCTTGCCACAAGGCCCTTCGCCGGACGCTTCTCGCCGGACCAGCCAGTACCTTCCTGGGCCTTCTCCTTGTCGCATCGCTCGTACTCAGCTTTCTGCTGCTCGACAAGCTGTTCAACTTTCTTGCAACTTTGGAGATCATGGCCCTTGGTACGGTGGATCTTGCAAGATTGCTTGTCGGAGCCGCCTTTTTGGTGGCCGCCATGTGTTCGCTTCCTTGGCGCCACCTCCGCTGCGGACTGCTCGACAGCTACCACATCTTTGCCTTTCCTTCTTCGTTGTTCGCCGTTTTTCTTTGCCGGGCGGCATCCTCACCGCCGATCCTCCTGCTCCTGCATTCTCTCCGGAGTTTCTCCTTCTTCAAAGACGCGGCGCACTTGTCGGCCAGGGCATATAGCTCACTGACGTCTCTAATCTTGCACATCGCCATCTCCTCCCGCATCCTACGGTTACGCATGTTCTGATGGAACGCGCTGATGACCGCGGCAGGGTGGACATCTGGGATGTTGCGCTGCACTTGGCTGAATCTCTGAATGTACTTGCGCAGGGGCTCTCCTTCCTTCTGGGCGAGCAGATGAAGATCGCTCTCCTGGCCATGGGGCTTGTGGCCGCCTGTGAAGGCGCTGACAAACTGATGGCACAGATATGCTTATGAGGAGATGGAGTTGTCCGGCAAGTGCATGAGCCAGGACCTGACGTTGGGCTTGAGCACCAGTGGGAAGTAGTTGGCGAGGATCTTGTCGTCGCGCCCCCTGGCAGCTTGCACCGCAATGGTGTAGATGCTGAGGAACTCCGAGGGATGCAACCTGCCGTTGTACTTCTCGGGTACGTCTGGCTTGAAGTTTTTCGTACTGGGCCACTGGACTTGCCGCAGCTCACGAGTAAACACAGGGCAACCTACCGCGTATGGCAAGTCGCCTGGTTCCCCTGGCGCATGCATGTCGATAGTGGGCCCAGCGCTGGTCGATTGACGCCGCGCTTTCTTCGACGCTTCGATGCGAAAAGCGAAGCGTCTTCCTCGCTGCCGTTTTGAAGAACTTGGCGCTGATCGCAACGAGCTCGGATCTGATGACGCCTGTGGAGTCGCGTCGAGGTTGACCCGGCGAGTCGGCGATCTTGGCCTTCGGGGTGGGGAGTGCACGGTGGTTGCACCCCCACCGGTCTTGTCGCCATCGGCTCGCGTCCGGCAATCTTACCGCGGCTGCGACGCATTCGGCTGCCGTGGAGTGTCGCCGTTGGCGAAGCCGATGAGGCTCTGGATGGTGGCCCTCCAATCGTCGATCTTGTCCGCCGTTGGAGGGTAGTCCAGGAGTAGTTGGGCTCGGGCCAACGCTTCTTCTGGAGTCTTCGGTGGCGGTGGCGAACGGTGTGAGGAGCGGGATATGCTCGGACTTCTAACTATGTTAGAAGGAGCAGGATCCCGTCCGGGCGATCGTGTCTTGCTCGTGCCAGTAGGTTGACGTGCATGCTGGTCTTGAGCATCTCGAGATCCGCCAGCTTGATTTTGGTCCAACGAGCGTATGGTACCGCGAGTACCATGACGCTGTTGGCCCCGCACCTCCTGAGACGGGCGCGATGCGTGCACGGATGCCGAGGTTTGCGCGGCCTTGTCCTTGGACCTGGCGGCGGCATGAACTCCCTCGTTGGCGCCCGTTCCTCCGCCGGCGTCTTCCCCACCGCCCGTTTGCTCCGGTGGCGGTGGGATCGACGTGGACGGAGCTGCCACCTCCGAAGCCTTCTTCTTCGGTGGCATGTCGATGAAGATGTTGAAACAGATGAAGATCTGTCTCGCGTGAACGCCGGATCGGGTTCACACAACCTCGACGCCCCCTACCTAGCGCGCCAAAGATGTCGTGGGAATGAACACCTATGGGGCAGGGCCCCTTTTCGGTCCGGCAGGGAGCGGGGATCGCACGAAGAGCAGATCGAGGCGAAGCACGCGAGCGATTTTACACAGCTTCGGAGCTCTCCGGAGAGATAAAACTCCTACTGTTGCTTTGTGGTTGTATTGCGTTCTTGCTTGAGAGCGTGGGTGTGCTCTGGCTTCGAATGAGTCGAGCCCCTTCTACGTTGCGCATGGGCCTCCTTTTATAGGCTCAAGGGGTCACCGACAGGTGGCAACGCATGCAGGGGTAAAAGTGTAAAAGGTGTGGTTGGTACAACTGCTTCTATAGTGGATCCTACGTAACTCTGACGGCAGGGGACAAAGGCATTAAATTCCCATCTGCATCGCCCAAACAGTGCAGAAAAGCGACCGTTAAGGGCGCCACCGTTCGCCACGATGGCCATCTCGTCATCTCCGCTCGCCACCTCGCACTGCTTGGCTGCACAGCTTCTCGCCACGTGCGCCTGGAACGGTCCCGTGGCGACACGTCGACGGATGTGCTGGAGCGCGGGCACAGAGTGGTGGCTTCGCCGCGGCAAGCGCCTTGCCGCGGTCGTTGTCTTGTCGCGCCCGGAAGCTTGTCGCTCGCCGGGTCTTGCCGGGAAGCGCGGCGCGTCGCGGCGAGTTCCTTGAAATGCCTTGGTTGTCCTTCCCGGCAAGCTCCTCTTGCCGGGGCCTTGACCTTCCCGGCAAGCTCCTCTTGCCGGGGCCTTTTCTTCTTGGTTTAAACACTTTGTTCTTGAATGGCTCCAAAAGGAACCACGGAGGACCTTGGCGGGCACCCGGCAAGCCTTGCCGCAGGACGCTGCAACTGCCCGTGCACAAGTTCGGGATACTAAGGTACCCCTACTTTAGTACGCCGACAGATCCTATATGTAATTATTATGAGAGAGGAAAATATGGTCGGAGAAATTTTTATCTTACTAATTTACCTCTCGTCATGTTGAGATTGCTATCGTCTCTTTCTTATTCCTTGCATATGCTAGTTTTAGTTTGCCTTGCAAATTTGTTTGCTTATAATATGCCTATGCATAGGAAGCATGTTAGACTTAGATGTGTTTGTCATGTGTTTCATGATGCTCTCTTTGCGCTTCAATTCTTGTCTTTCATGTGAACATCATTAAAATTATCAATGCCTAGCTAAAAGGCTTTAAAGAACAGCACTTGTTGGGAGACAACCCAATATTTTTCCTTGCTGTTATTCAATAAATTTTGCATATAACTTCTGTTTAGATGTGTTTTTATGTTTTAATTAGTGTTTGTCCCAAGTAGAAATTATAGGATAACCTATGGTGATAGTTAATTTGATTCTGCTGAAAAACAGAAACTTTGCGCACATGAAAATAATTTTGGTAATTCACAGAAATGTGATATTGCGTTGATTATTTTTTCTGTAGATCAATAGAAAAATGTCCCAGGACTTCCTATTTGGGTAGGATTTTTAGATTTCCAGAAGTATTCGAGAGTTACAGATTGCTACAGACTGTTCTGTTTTTGACAGATTCTGTTTTCCGTGTGTTGTTTGCTTATTTTGATGCATCTATGGCTAGTATGTAAGGGTATGAACCATAGAGAACTTGTAATACATTAGATTTAACACCAATATAAATAAAGAATGAGTTCATTACAGTACCTTATGTGGTGGTTTTTCTTTCTTTCACTAACGGAGCTTATGAGATTTCCTGTTGAGTTTTGTGTTGTGAAGTTTTCAAGTTTTGGGTAAAGATTTGATGGACTATGGAATAAGGAGTGGCAAGAGCCTAAGCTTGGGGATTCCCATGGCACCCCAAGATATTCAAGAATAGCCAAAAGCCTAAGCTTGGGGATGCCTCGGGAAGGCATCCCCTCTTTCGTCTTCGTTCATTGGTAACTTTACTTGGAGCTATATTTTTATTCCCCACATGATATGTGTTTTGCTTGGAGCGTCTTGTATGATATTAGTCTTTGCTTTTTAGTTTACCACAATCATCCTTGCTGTACACACCTTTTGGGAGAAACCCACTTGTTTGGAATTTATTAGAATACTCTATGTGCTTCACTTATATCTTTTGAGCTAGATAGTTTTTGCTCTAGTGCTTCACTTATATCTTTTAGAGCACGGCGGTGGCTTAATTTTGTAGAAATTGTTAGTCTCTCATGCTTCACTTATATTATTTTGAGAGTCTCTTAGAATAGCATGGTACTTGCTATGGTTATAAAATTGGTCCTAGAATGATGAGCATCCAAGTTGGGTATAATGAAAACTATCATAGGAAGTGAATTGGATGCTATGATCAATTTGATACTTGATAATTGTTTTGAGATATGGAGGTAGTGATATTAGAGTCATGCTAGTTGGGTGATTATGAATTTAAAGAATGCTTGTGTTGAAGTTAGCAAGTCCCGTGGCATGCACGTATGGTGAAAGTTGTGTAACAAATTTGAAACATGAGGTGTTCTTAGATTGTGCATCCTTATGAGTGGCAGTCAGGGACGAGCGATGGTCTTTTCCTACCAATCTATCCCCCTAGGAGCATGCGCATAGTGCTTGGTTTTTGATGACTTGTAGATTTTTGCAATAAGTATATGAGTTCTTTTTGACTAATGTTGAGTCCATGGATTATACACACTCTCACCTTTCCATCATTGCTAGCCTCTTCGGTACCGTGCATTGCCCTTTCTCACCTTGAGAGTTGGTGCAAACTTCGCTGGTGCATCCAAACCCCGTGATACGATACGCTCTATCACACATAAACCTCCTTATATATTCCTCAAAACAGCCACCATACCTACCTATTACGGCATTTCCATAGCCATTCCGAGATATATTGCCATGCAACTTTCCACCGTTCCGTTTATCATCATGACACACATCATCATTGTCATATTGCCTTGCATGATCATGTAGTTGACATCGTATTTTTGGCAAAGCCACCATGCATAATTTTTCATACATGTCACTCTTGATTCATTGCCCATCCCAGTACATCGCCGGAGGCATTCATATAGAGTCTTATCTTGTTCTAGTTTTGGGTTGTAATTCATGAGTTGTAAATAAATAGAAGTGTGATGATCATTATTATTAGAGCATTGTCCCCAAATAAAAAAAGAAATGCCAAAAAAGGGAAGGCCAAATAAAAAAATAAAAAATAAAGGCCAAATAAAAAAAAGAAAGGCCCAAAAAAAAGGGGCAATGTTACTATCTTTTTTTCCACACTTGTGCTTCAAAGTAGCACCATGTTCTTCATATAGACTCGTCTCGTATGTTATCACTTTCATATACTAGTGGAAAATTTTCAATATAGAACTTGGCTTGTATATTCGTACGATGGGCTTCCTCAAAATGCCCTAGGTCTTCATGAGCAAGCAAGTTGGATGCACACCCACTAATTTCTTTTGTTGAGCTTTCATACATTTATAGCTCTAGTGCATCCGTTGCATGGCAATCCCTACTCCACATGTTGACATCAATTGATGGGCATCTCCATAGCTCGTTGATTATCCTCGTCAATGTGAGACTTTCTCCTTTTTTGTCTTCTCCACACAATCCCCATCATCATATTCTATTCCACCCATAGTGCTATATCCATGGCTCACGCTCATGTATTGCGTGAAAATTGAAAAAGTTTGAGATTATTTAAGTACGAAACAATTGCTTGGCTTGTCATCGGGGGTGTACAAGATGGGAGCATTTTTGTGTGACGAAAATGAAGCATGACCTAACTATATGATTTGTAGGGATAAACTTTCTTTAGCCATGTTATTTCGAGAAGACATGATTGCTTTGATAGTATGCTTGAAGTATTACTAATTCTCATGTCAATATGAACTTTTATTTTGAATCATTTGGATCTCAACATTCATGCCACAATAAAGAAAATTACATTGAGAATTATGCTAGGTAGCATTCCACATCAAAAATTCTGTTTTTATCATTTACCTACTCGAGGATGAGCAGGAATTAAGCTTGGGGATGCTTGATACGTCTCCAACGTATCTATAATTTTTGATTGTTCCATGCTATTATATTACCCGTTTTGGATGTTTATGGGCTTTACTTTACACAGTTATATCATTTTTGGGACTAACCTACTAACCGGAGGCCCAACCTATATTGCTGTTTTTTTGCCTATTTCAGTGTTTCGAGGAAAAGGAATGTCAAACGGAGTCCAAACGGAATGAAACCTTCGGGAGCGTGATTTTTGGAATGAACGTGATCTAGAAGACTTGGAGTGGAAGTCAAGAAATAAATGAGGCGGCCACGAGGGTGGAGGGCGCGCCCCCCTGATACGTCTCCGTCGTATCTACTTTTCCAAACACTTTTGCCATTGTTTTGGACTCTAACTTGTATTATTTGAATGGAACTAACCCGGACTGACGCTGTTTTCAGCAGAATTGCCATGGTGTTGTTTTATGTGCAGAAAATAAAAGTTCTTGGAAAGACCTGAAACTCCACGGAACACCTTAGAAAAAACAATAAAAAATCCTCGCCAAAGATGAAGACCAGGGGGCCCACACCCTGCTCACGAGGGTGGGGGCGCCTCCTGGGCGCGCCCCCTACCTCGTGGGCCCCCTGGTGGCCCTCCGACGCCAACTCAAACTCCATATATTGGCTTTGCGGAGAGAAAAATCAGAGAGAAGAAATCATCGCTTTTATGATATGGAGCCGCCGCCAAGCCCTAATCTCTCTCGAGAGGCTGATCTCGAGTCCGCTCGGGCCCGGAGAGGGGATTCGTCGCCGTCGTCATCATCAACCATCCTCCATCACCAATTTCATGATGCTCACCGCTGTGCGTGAGTAATTCCATCGTAGGCTTGCTGGACGGTGATGGGTTGGATGAGATTTATCATGTAATTGAGTTAGTTTTGTTAGGGTTTGATCCCTTGTATCCACTATGTTCTGAGATTGATGTTGCTATGACTTTGCTATGCTTAATGCTTGTCACTAGGGCCCGAGTGCCATGATTTCAAATCTGAACCTATTATGTTTTCATGAATATATGTGTGTTCTTGATCCTATCTTGCAAGTCTATAGTCACCTACTATGTGTTATGATCCGGCAACCCCGAAGTGACAATAATCGGGACCACTCCCGGTGATGACCATAGTTTGAGGAGTTCATGTATTCACTATGTGCTAATGCTTTGTTCCGGTTCTCTATTAAAAGGAGACCTTAATATCCCTTAGTTTCAATAGGACCCGCTGCCACGGAGGGTAGGACAAAAGATGTCATGCAAGTTCTTTTCCATAAGCACGTATGACTATATACGGAATACATGCCTACATTACATTGATGAACTGGAGCTAGTTCTGTGTCACCCTATGTTATGACTGTTACATGACGAACCGCATCCGGCATAATTATCCATCACTAATCCGGTGCCTACGAGTTTTCCATATACTGGTTCTTGCTTATTTACTTTTCCGTTGCTACTATTACAATCACCACAAAATACCAAAAACATTACTATTGCTGTCTTTACTTTTGTTACCGTTACCACCACTATCATATTACTTTGCTACTAAATACTTTGCTGTGTGGTTGAATTGACAACTCAGCGGCTAATAATTGAGAATATTCTTTGGCTCCCCTTGTGTCGAATCAACAAATTTGGGTTGAATACTCTACCCTCAAAAACTGTTGCGATCCCCTATACTTGTGGGTTATCAAGACCTTTTTCTGGCGCCATTGCCGGGGAGCATAGCTCTATTCTTTGAGTCACTTGGGATTTATATCTGCTAGACACTATGAGGAACTTGAAAGACGATCGAACTACTATTTTGCCCTCAACTACGAGGGGAGGTAAGGAACTGCCATCTAGCTCTGCACTTGATTCACCTTCTGCTATAAGTAAGCTTGCGACACCTAAACCTACTACTGCTATGAATTCTGATATGTCGCATGTTATTGACGATGCTACTTCTGCTATGCATGATACTTATGATGAAACTAATTCTATGCTTGATAATACTGTGCCCCTTGGTGAATTTCTTGATGAGCAAATTGCTAGGTCTAGAGAAAGAGAAATTATTGAACCTGAATACGATGATGATAGTGATGATGAAAATATGCCTTCTATTCCTGAGGGTTATCTTTTTGATGCAGAATCTTCTGCAGCTATTTTTGCTTGCCATGATAGATATGAACTTAAGAGGCTGCTAGTTAAATGGAGTAAAGAATCTCTTAGAGATAGAATGAGACCCGACCCTGCTTTTGCTACTTCACCTATTTGTGTTCCCGATAAGGATTATTATGATTTTTTTGTTGAACCAGATATAATTACTTTGGTTGAATTTGATCCTTTTTATGGCTATGAATCTGAAACTGTTGTGGCACATCTTACTAAGTTAAATGATATAGCTGCCCTGTTTACTAATAATGAGACATCGCGCTACCTTTATTTACTCAAAATATTTCCGTTCTCATTAAAGGGTGATGCTAAGATATGGTTTAATTCTCTTGATCCTGGTTGTGTGCAAGGTCCCCAGGATATGATTTATTACTACTCTGCTAAATATTTCCCTCCTCATAAGAAACAAGCTGCTTTGAGGGAAATAGAAAACTTTGTGAAAATTGAAGAAGAGAGTCTCCCACAAGCTTGGAGGAGGCTTCTCAAGTTACTTAAATCTTTGCCTGATCATCCTCTTAAGAAACCTGAAATACTTGATATCTTTTATAATGGACTAACTGATGCTTCCAGAGATTACCTGGATAGTTGTGCTGGTTCTCTTTTCAGGGAAACAACACCGGATGAAGCTGAAATTCTATTGAATAATATGTTGACAAATGAAAATAATTGGGCACCTCCTGAGCCAGCTCCAGAGCCAATTACTGAGCCTATTCCTAAACCAACTCCGAAGAAGAGAGGTGTTCTATTTCTCAGTCCCGAAGATATGAAAGAGGCAAAGAAATCTATGAAGGAAAAAGGTATTAAAGCTGAAGATGTTAAGAATTTATCTCCTATTGAAGAAATACATGGTCTTAATTTACCGCCTGTTGAAGAAGTATATGATCTCAATTACTTATTTAATGAAGAACCCCCTGATATCCCGACACAGGTAGTAAAGGTAAATTCTCTCTATAGATATGATAAAGCTGAAGTCCCTCCTACTAAAATTGCTAGTCAGTGCTTGGATGAGTTTGATGACTTTATGTTTAAGCAAGATGACTTTAATGCTTATTTTGGTAGACAATTAAAACAGAATACCTTTATGATTAAACGCTTGGGTGATTATATGGCTGACATTAGAGGTGAACTTAAACTTGTTAGCAAACATGCTTCTATGGTTACCACTCAAGTAGAACAAGTACTTAAAGCTCAGAAAGAAGTGCTTGATGAAATGAATAGCAAGAAAAATGATTATGCTATTAGAGTGGCTACTAGAACTGGTAGAATGACTCAGGAACCTTTGTATCCTGAAGGCCACCCTAAGAGAATCGAGCAAGATTCTCAGAGAAATAATATTGATGTACCTAGTTCTTCTAAAAGGAAGAAAAAGAAAAATGATAGGACCTTGCAAACTTCTAGTGAACCTATTGCTGAACCGCTTGAGAATCCGAATGATATCTCTATTTCTGATGCTGAAACACAATCAGGTGATGAACATGAACCTAGTGATAATGCTAATGATAATGTTCATGTTGATGCTCGACCTAGTAATGATAATGATGTAGAAGTTGAACCTGCTGTTGATCTTGATAACCCACAATCAAGGAATCAACGTTATGATAAAAGAGACTTTGTTGCTAGGAAACATGGTAAAGAAAGGGAACCATGGGTTCAGAAACCCATGCCTTTTCCTCTGAAACCATCCAAAAAAGGATGATGAGGATTTTGAGCGTTTGCTGAAATGATTAGACCCATCTTTTTGCGTATGCGATTAACTGATGTGCTCAAAACAAATCCTTATGCTAAGTATATGATGGATAACATTATTAATAAAAGAAAGATACCTGAAGCTGAAATTTCCACCATGCTTGCTAACTATACTTTTAAGGGTGGAATACCAAAGAAACTTGGAGATCCGGGAGTGCCTACTATACCATGCTCCATTAAGAGAAATTATGTTAAAACTGCTTTATGTGATCTTGGAGCCGGTGTCAGTGTTATGCCTCTCTCTTTATATCGTAGACTTGACTTGAATAAGTTGACACCTTCTGAAATATCTTTGCAAATGGCTGATAAATCAACTGCTATACCTATCGGTATTTGTGAGGATGTGCCTGTTGTAGTTGCAAACGTTACTATTTTAACGGACTTGGTTATTCTTAATATTCCCGAGGATGATAGTATGTCTATTATTCTTGGAAGACCTTTCCTTAATACTGCATGGGCTGTTATTGATTGCAACAAAGGTAATGTCACTTTCCATGTTAATGGCAATGAGCACACGGTGCATTTTCTGAGAAAACAACCTCAAGTTTATAGTATCAACTCTATTGGAAAAATTCCATCGATTATATTTGGAGGTTTTGAATTTCCTCTCCCTACTGTCAAGAAAAAGTATGACATTCTTATTGTTGGGGATTTTCATGTCCCCATTGAGGTAACTTAGTGTCATTCGAAATTTCTCCAGTTCCGTGATTATTCGTAATGAGTTTGTTAACAAGACTTGATTAACCTTGTTAGTGGGTTCATTTTGATGATCACGAAATGCATGAAACTAGAAGCACAACCTTCTGTACCCTCTTTATATTTTCTGTTATTTAGTAGAAATAAAGTAAAATAGTATTTTTTCTATTTGTCTCCTGACTTATCCGTGCAATATAAAAATATCCCAAAAATAAAAGTCCTCAGAATGCCATGCCAATTTAATATGATTTTTTCGGGAATATCTGAGGATTTACTGTGCAAAAATTACCGCGGGGGGAGCTGCCACCTGGTCACGAGGGTGGAGGGCGCGCCCTACCCCCCTGGGCACGCCCCCTGCCTCGTGGGCCCACGGTGGCCCTCCTCCACTTATCCCTGCACCCATGTTCTTCCTCTGCCTCACACAAACACGAAAAACCAACTCAAGCACGAGTTCCAGCCCACGTTGCTGTGATTTTTGATCTCCTTGCTCAAAGCACCTCTCGCAAAACTGCTTGGGGAGATTGTTCCTTGGTATGTGACTCCTCCATTGGTCCAATTATTTTTTGTTCTAGTGCTTTATTCATTGCAAATTTGTGCTGCATAGGTGACCATGTTCTTGAGCTTGCATGTCAAATTTATATGGTTCCAAGTAGTTCTAATGCTTGATATAGGCCCTAGGCACTCGTGGGAGTTGTTGCTATCAATTTTATTGAAGTTGGTTCACTTTTTTTGGAAGTTACTAAAAATTTCAGATTGTTGCAGAAAATAATGAAGAGACTTTTGAGGGGCTTGTCGAGCCGAAGCTCTAAGGAAAACCAAAAGGAAGAAGAGCAGAAGCCCAAATTTAATTTACCTCGCACCGCGGAGGTCTGGCCGTGTGAATGGCCTTCCGATGACTTTTTGAGGAGAGTCGGGATTTATGAGGATTTCTATTTATTGATTGAGAATGCTGGCCTCACCGACTTCCTCCATGACCAACGTCATCAGTATCTCTTACTCACAAATACATTTGTGCAAAACTTCTACTTTTTCCCTAAGAAACCACCTCCAACAGTAGAGTTTCATTTATATGACGTTGTTAAAGAGATGACATTAGCTGAATTCTGCGAGGTTTGCAGAATACCCTTTGAGGTCACCTTAGATGAACCCCACTGTAACGAAGTAGAAGCTTTTATTAACACTATCACTGTGGGAGAAACCAGGAAGGTTTCTGATGCAAGGATCACTAGCATACATTTTCCTGTTTTACGCTACTTTGCCTTATTTGCTAGTCGTTGCTTGATTGGACGGGGAACTGTGGGAACCTTAGTATTCTGATATTATTATTTTGTTCCATGGTTTATACCGCAATAACTCGTTAGTATGGGTGGAATTGTTGCTAGACGGTTAAGTCTCGAACTGCATTAAGGGCCCCATCTTTGGAGGCATTTTTGCTTCACGCCTAGCTGAACATTTTGAAATACCTATTAGGCATGAGGAGAAAGAATAAACAGCGCTGCCACATGCTTATTTAGATTATAAGAGTATGATAGCGCATGACTTTCTTGTTAAGAGTCGCGAAAGGGAGCTCAAATACAAATTATACTTTGATAAACATCACCCTGAGACTATTACTTTGCTTGCCCCTTCTTTGTTTAACTTATCTGCAGGTCCTCACATTGTTCCGTGGTCGGCTGTTGAAGCCTATCGGAATCCTGGACCAGCCCCGGAACTGGAGCCACAAGATGAGCCTCCACGACTATCTGTTTATTCTTGGGATCCAGAGGAGGTTGCCAGCCAGTGGTAGCCGGAGCCTTCTTCGTCACAGTACGACCCCAGCTTCACCTATGGGTATCCGCCAGGCTATCACTGGCGATAGACCAACTTAGGCCAAAGCCTAAGCTTGGGGGAGTACGTATTTCCCACCGACATTACATTCATGTTCACACACACACTCATTGCTAGATGTCGGTGCTCATACTCTTTCACTGTAATATTCATGCTAGTTTATTTTCTTTTTCCTGCTTTCTTCTTGTGTGTTAAATAAACCTTAAGAAAAAACCAAAAAATTTAGTAGTAGTTTATTTCTTTGCCGTAGTAATTAAAAAGGAAACTCCAAAAATATTTCCCGTTTGACTTCTTACTTGTTGGGAGCTTTCCCGTGTAAATAGTTTTATTTCTTTTCCTTTCTTTGGGGGTTGAGAAGACCATATTGAAAATGCTTAGTGGCTCTCATATGCATGATTGTTTATTTAACTTAGAGCCCATATTACTTGTCTTCTCTCTTGAGTTGAATGCTTGCAGATTCCAGCTTAGTCCAATGCACGTGCACTCTTATTATTATACACATCGTTCGGTCGTGCAAGTGAAAGGCAATAATGATGATATATGATGGACTTATTGGGATGAGAAAATCTGGTATGAACTCGACCTCTCTTGTTTTTGTAAATATGATGATTCGTCGTTTCTGAGTCAGCTATTATGAAGTAAACATATTTGCAATGACATTTAGAGATTATAGTTGCTTGTGCCATGCTTGATTAGCTATGAGTTATAATGGTTTACCTTGCGTGCCAAGTGGTATGATGGGATGGTATCCTCCTTTAAATGAATTGAGTGACTCGACTTGGCACATGTTCACGCATGTAGTTGAATAAAATCAACATAGCCTTCATGATATTTATGTTCATGGTGGATTATATCCTACTCATGCTTGTATTCGGTGTGAATTAATTTCAATGCATGTTTACGACTGTTGTCGCTCTCTCGCTTGGTCGCTTCCCGCCTTTTGCTAGCCTTCACCTGCATCGAAGGGAATACTGCTTGTGCATCCAAACTCCTTAAACCCCAAAGTTGTTCCATATGAGTCCACTATACCTACCTATATGCGGTATTTACCTGCCGTTCCAAGTAAATTTGTATGTGCTAAACTCTAAACCTTCAAATAAACATTCTGTTTTGCATGCTCGAATAGCTCATATGTCAACTAGAGCTGCTCTTATCTTCCGTGTTAGGCGGGTTATTCTCAAGAGGAGTGGACTCGCTCCTCATTCACGAGAAAATGGCTGGTAACCGGATGCCCATCCATGCTTTATGCAAACTAAATCAAAATAATCGCAAACAAAACTCCCCGGGACCCGTTGAATGTTGGAGGCACTCGTTGTTTCGTGCAAGCCATGGATTGATGCTTGTGGAGGAGGGGGAGTATAAACTTTACCATTCTGTTTGGGAACCGCCTATAATTTGTTTAGCATGGAAGATATCATCGTCTTTTAGTTGTTATGTTGACAATGAAAGTATGCCGCTCAAAATATAATTTATCTCTATTTCAAAACCGAGCTCTGGCACCTCTACAAATCCCCGCTTCCCTCTGCGAAGGGCCTATCTATTTACTTTTATGTTGAGTCACCACCCTTCTTATTAAAAGCACCTGCTGGAGAGCACACTGTCGTTTGCATTTATTATAATTGGTTTATATTGGGTATGACTTGACTGGATCTCTTTTACCATGAATTACAATGTTTAGTCAGTCCTTGATCTTTAAAGGTGCTCTGATTTATGTTTTATGGTCTCGTAAAGGGCTAGCGAGATACCATTTTGTTATATCATGTTATGATTATTTTGAGAAAGTGTTGTCATCCGAGTTTTATTATTATGGCTCGCTAGCTAATTATGTTATTGATATGAGTAATTATGAGACCTATGTGTTATTGTGAGTATGGTTAGTTCATAATATTTGCTGAAACTTGAATGCTGGCTTTTCATGTTTACAACAACAAGAGCAAACAGAGTTTGTAAAAGTTTTTCTTTTTCTCTTTCAGTTTGTCAACTGAATTGCTTGAGGACAAGCAAGGGTTTAAGCTTGGGGGAGTTGATACGTCTCCGTCGTATCTACTTTTCCAAACACTTTTGCCCTTGTTTTGGACTCTAACTTGTATTATTTGAATGGAACTAACCCGGACTAATGCTGTTTTCAGCAGAATTGCCATGGTGTTGTTTTATGTGCAAAAAATAAAATTTCTCGGAATGACCCGAAACTCCACGGAACACCTTAGAAAAAACAATAAAAAATCCTCGCCAAAGATGAAGACCAGGGGGCCCACACCCCGCTCACGAGGGTGGGGCGTGCCTCCGGGTGCGCCCCACCTCGTGGGCCCTCAGTGGCCCTCCGACGCCAACTCCAACTCCATATATTGGCTTTGGGAAAAAAAGAGAGAAGAAATCACCGCTTTTACGACACGGAGCCGCCAAGCCCTAATCTCTCGGGAGGGCTGATCTCGAGTCCGCTCGGGCTCCGGAGAGGGGGATTCGTCGCCGTCGTCATCATAAACCATCCTCCATCACCAATTTCATGATGTTCACCGCCGTGCGTGAGTCATTCCATCGTAGCCTTGCTGGACGGTGATGGGTTGGATGAGATTTATCATGTAATCGAGTTAGTTTTGTTAGGGTTTGATCCCTAGTATCCACTATTTTCTAAGATTGATGTTGCTATGAATTTGCTATGCTTAATGCTTGTCTCTAGGGCCCGAGTGCCATGATTTCAGATCTGAACCTATTATGTTTTCACTAATATATGTGTGTTCTTGATCCTATCTTGCAAGTCTATAGTCACCTACTATGTGTTATGATCCGGCAACCCCGAAGTGACAATAATCGGGACCACTCCCGGTGATGACCATAGTTTGAGGAGTTCATGTATTCACTATGTGCTAATGCTTTGTTCCGGTTCTCTATTAAAAGGAGGCCTTAATATCCCTGAGTTTCCAATAGGACCCCGCTGCCACGGGAGGGTAGGACAAAAGATGTCATGCAAGTTCTTTTTTGTAAGCACGTATGACTATATACGGAATACATGCCTACATTACATTGATGAAGTAGAGCTAGTTCTGTGTCACCCTATGTTATGACTGTTACATGACGAACCGCATCCGGCATAATTACCCATCACTAATCCGGTGCCTATGAGTTTTCCATATACTGGTTCTCGCTTATTTACTTTTCCGTTGCTACTGTTACAATCACCACAAAATACCAAAAACATTACTTTTGTTGTCTTTACTTTTGTTACCATTACCACCACTATCATATTACTTTGCTACTAAACACTTTGCTGCAGATACTAAGTTTCCAGGTGTGGTTGAATTGACAACTCAGCTGCTAATACTTTTAGAATATTCTTTGGCTCCCCTTGTGTCGAATCAACAAATTTGGGTTGAATACTCTACCCTCAAAAACTGTTGTGATCCCCTATACTTGTGGGTTATCACCCCCCTACTGGGCGCGCCCCCCTGTCTCGTGGGCCCCTCGGGAGTCCACCGACCTACTTCTTCCTCCTATATATACCAATGTACCCCGGAAACATCAGAAGCGACCACGAAAAACTATTTCCACCTCCGTAACCTTCTGTATCCGCGAGATCCCATCGTGGAGCCGTCGCCGGTGCTCCGTCGGAGGGGGAATCGACCATGGAGGGCCTCTACATCATCTCCAAGGCCTCTCCGATGAGTTGTGAGTACTTTACCACAGACATTCGGGTCCATAGTTATTAGCTAGATGGCTTCTTCTCTCTCTTTGAATCTCAATACCATGTTCTCCTTGATCTTCTTGGAGATCTATTCGACGTAACTCTTTTTACGGTGTGTTTGTCGAGATCTGATGAGTTGTGGGTTTATGATCAAGTTTATCTATGAGAAATATTTGAATCTCCTCTGAATTCTTTTATGTGTGATTAAGTTATCTTTGCAAGTCTCTTCGAATTATCAGTTTGGTTTGGCCTACTAGATTGATCTTTCTTGCAATGGGAGAAGTGCTTAGCTTTGGGTTCAATCTTGCGTGTCCTTTCCCAAGAATGCAGGGGCAGCAAGGCACGATTGTATTGTTGCCATCGAGGATAAAAAGATGGGGTTTATATCATATTGCATGAGTTTATCCCTCTACATCATGTCATCTTTCTTAATGTGTTACTCTGTTCTTTATGAACTTAATACTCTGATGCATGCTGGATAGCGGTCGATGTGTGGAGTAATAGTAGTAGATGCAGGCAGGAGTCGGTCTACTTGTCAGGGACGTGATGCCTATATACATGATCATGCCTATATAATATCATAATTATTCGCTTTTCTATCAATTGCTCGACAATAATTTGTTCACCCACCGTAATACTTATGCTATCTTGAGAGAAGCCACTAGTGAAACCTATGGCCCCCGGGTCTATCTTTTATCATATAAGCTTTCACTCTACTTTTATTTGCATCTTTACTTTTCCTATATATATATATTATAAAATACCAAAAATATATTTATCTTATCATATTATCTCTATCAGATCTCACTTTCGCAAGTGGTCGTGAAGGGATGGACAACCCCTTTATTGCGTTGGTTACGAGTTCTTGTTTGTTTGTGTAGGTGCGTGGGACTTTTTAGGAGCCTCCTACTAGATTGATACCTTGGTTCTTAAAAACTGAGGGAAATACTTATGCTACTATTGCTGCATCACCCTTTCCTCTTCAAGGAAAACCAATGCAAGCTCAAGACGTAGCAAGGTGCTGCTAGTCCTCGTTGCCGAGCCCCAGGCTCCAACTTGGGCAAGGCACATAGTCCATTTCCTCCAAACCGGAGAACTTCCCGAAGAGAAAGAAGAAGTGGAAAGAGTAGCCCTGAGGGCCAATATGTATCATTTTGTCGATGACACACTATACAAAAGAAGGCCCAATGGTGGGAAATTGAAGTGTATTTGCCTGGAAGAAGGAATGGAATTGCTGACAGAAATACACAAAGGCATGTGCGGCTCCCACATTGGATCAAGGGCTTTGGTTGGGAAAGCATTCCGGCAAGGATTCTATTGGCCCACAGCCCTCCAAGATGCGGTCGAGGTAGTCACCAAGTGTGAAGCCTACCATTCCCATTCCAAGAATATCCATCTGCCTATCCAAGCTCTTCAGACAATCCGTTTGTCATGTCCGTTTTCGTTCTGGGGGCTCGATATCCTCGGCCCTTTCCCTGGAGCTGCCGGGGGCTTTGAATTCTTGTTCATTGCAATCGACAAGTTTACAAAGTGGCCGGAAGTAGATGCCGTGAGAAGGTGACTGCTCAGTTAGCTATCAAGTTCTTGAAAGGATTGGTGTGCCATTTCGGGGTCCTTGCCTGGATCATCACCGACAACAACACCCAGTTCACAAGCCGCGCCTTCATGCAATATGTTCATGACCTCGGAAGCAAGATCTCATTTGTCTCCGTTGCAGATCCCAGAAGCTGAGAGGGCGAACACTGAAGTACTATGCAAACTCAAGACGAGACATTTAATAAGCTGCAAAAGTGCGGCAGGCGATGGGTCGATGAGCTGCCAGTGGTTCTTTGGTCCCTCAGAATGACACCAAATCGAGCTACCAGGCAGACCCCCTTCTCCCTAGTCTATGGGGCAGAAGCAGTTATCCCCACGGAACTCATTTATGGGTTACCTCGAGTACTTGCCTACGATGAAGTAGCGCAGGAACATCACCGGCATGACGACGCTGTGCTTCTCGAGGAGAACCGTCTTCGGGCTGCTACGAGTGCTGCATGCTACCCGCAAGCCCCGCGCCGCTATCACAGCCGCAGGGTTCATGCCCAGTGTTTTGAGGAAGGCGACCTTGTCCTTAGGCGCGTTCTGTCCGCCAAGGGTACAAAAAAGTTGACGCCGAAGTGGGAAGGCCCTTACCGGGTAGTACGAGTCACCAGACCTGGTCCAGTCCGTCTGGAGACCAGAGATGGCATTCAATTGCAAAACTCATGGAATATTGAGCATCTCCGCAAGTTCTACCCATAAGGTGCGGCTGTCAGGCCCTACCTGGCAGCCACCCTTTTGTACATGCCTTCCTCAGTTGCATGTAACCCCTTGTACAAAGCCAGGCACAGACCCTGAGCAACAGAGAAATAAATGAAGTGCTGCCCCCCCCCCCCGCCCCGACAAGTTGCATGCATGCATAAGCATATCATGAGCATCACATCTTCATTTAGATAAGATCGCATCTGGCATCATTTTCATCTGCATAAACTACATGCTCCTGCCGTGGATTCAGTCCCCAAGAGGAGATGAGAAGACAAGCCAGCACTGCGGTCTTCAGCAAGCCAAACAGATAAGTTCATCCTTTTATCCATACGTGTTCTGTAAGTGAAGTCTTGTGCATGAGAAAACCCTACTACCCTTTGAAACTGAGGTGCTCCCACCCTTCGACTCGAATGCTACTTCGGTCAGGGTGGTCGCAGTGGCCTTTGATGGAAAAGGACAGGCGGGGGGCTGGTCCCTCTTCATGATTTGTGCGTGGTAGGCCTAACCCCCCGACAACAAAACAGAGGGTACCGGCAGGATAGCCCGTTGGGGAGGGGGGGCTCATTTACTTAAAATATAGAGGCATCCCACCTTTGCATGGAAATATACATGCACGAGTTCTGATGTCTACTACACAACCTTCTTGTAGATGTTGTTGGGCCTCCAAGTGCAGAGGTTTGTAGGACAGTAGAAAATTTCCCTCAAGTGGATGACCTAAGGTTTATCAATCCGTGGGAGGCGTAGGATGAAGATGGTCTCTCTCAAACAACCCTGCAACCAAATAACAAAGAGTCTCTTGTGTCCCCAACACACCCAATACAATGGTAAATTGTATAGGTGCACTAGTTCGGCTAAGAGATGCTGATACAAGTGCAATATGGATGGTAGATATAGGTTTTTGTAATCTGAAAATATAAAAACAGCAAGGTAATAAGTGGTAAAAGTGAACGTAAACGGTATTGCAATGCTAGGAAACAAGGCCTAAGGTTCATACTTTCACTAGTGCAAGTTTTCTCAACAATAATAACATAATTGGATCATATAACTATCCCTCAACATGCAACAAAGAGTCACTCCAAAGTCACTAATAGCGGAGAGCAAATGAATAGATTATTGTAGGGTATGAAACCACCTCGAGGTTATCCTTTCTGATCGATCTATTGAAGAGTCTGTAGTAAAATAACAAGAAGCTATTCTTTCCGTTCGATCTATCATAGAGTTCGTACTAGAATAACACCTTAAGGCACAAATCAACCCAAACCCTAATGTCACCTAGATACTCCAGTGTCACCTCAAGTATCCGTGGGCATGAAAATATGATATGCATCACACAATCTCAAATTCATCTATTCAAGCAACACAAAGTACTTCAAAAAGTGCCCCAAAGTTTCTACCGGAGAGTCAAGACGAAAACGTGTCCCAACCCCTATGCATAAGTTCACAAGGTCACTGAACCCGCAAGTTGATGACCAAAACATAAATCAAGTAGATCACGTGAATATCCCATTGTCACCACAGATAAGCACATGCAAGACATACATCAAGCGTTCTCCAATCCTTAAAGACTCAGTCCGATAAGATAACTTCAAAGGGAAAACTCAATCCATTACAAGAGAGTAGAGGGGGAGAAACATCATAAGATCCAACTATAATAGCAAAGCTCGCGATACATCAAGATCATGCCAAATCAAGAACACGAGAGAGAGAGATCAAACACATAGCTACTGCTACATACCCGCAGCCTTGAGGGTGAACTACTCCCTCCTCGTCATGGAGAGCATCGGGTTGATGAATATGGCCACCGGTGAGGGATCCCCCTCTGGTAGGGTGCCGGAACAGGGTCCCGATTGTTTTTTTGGTGGCTACAGAGGCTTGCGGCGGCGGAACTCCCGATCTATTGTGCTCCTTGTCAGTTTTAGGGTATATGGATATATATATATAGGTGAAAGAAGTCGGTCAGGGGAGCCACGAGGGTGGGGGGCGCGCCCAGGGGGTAGGGCACGCCTCCCTGCCTCATGGCTTCCTCATTGCTTCCTTGACATCTACTCCAAGTCTCCTGGATTGCTTTCGTTCGAAAAATAACTCTCCCGAAGGTTTCATTCCGTTTGTACTCCGTTTGATATTCCTTTTCTGCGGAACACTGAAATAGGCAACAAACAGCAATTTGGGCTGGGCCTCCGGTTAATTGGTTAGTCCCAAAAATAATATAAAAGTGTATAATAAGGCCCATAAACATCCAAAATGGGTAATATAATAGCATGGAACAATCAAAAATTATAGATACGTTGGAGACGTATCAAGCATCCCCAAGCTTAATTCCTGCTCGTCCTCGAGTAGGTAAATGAAAAAACATAATTTTTGATGTGGGATGCTACCTAGCATATTTCTCAATGTAATTTTCTTTATTGTGGCATGAATGTTCAGATCCAAATGATTCAAGATAAAAGTTCATAATAACATAAAAATAGTAATACTTCAAGCATACTAACAAGTAATCATGTCTCAT
Organism: Aegilops speltoides; assembly: GCA_021437245.1. Taxonomy (NCBI): domain Eukaryota; kingdom Viridiplantae; phylum Streptophyta; class Magnoliopsida; order Poales; family Poaceae; genus Aegilops; species Aegilops speltoides. Next base: position 325,286,784 of record CM038147.1, on the reverse strand, counting down.
CAAAATAACATAGACAAAGAAAGCTTATCCCTACAAAATCATATAGTTAGGCTATGTTTCATTTTCGTCACACAAAATACTCCCTTCATGCACAACCCCGGTTTAAGCCAAGCCATTGGTTCATACTTTTTAACCCGCTTCAGCTTTTCAACTCTCACGCAATACATGAGCGCAAGCCATGGATATAGCACTATATGTGGAATAGGATGGTGGTTCTGAAGAAGACAAAAAGGGAGAAGATAGTCTCACATCAACTAGTTGTATCAACAAGCTATGGAGATGCCCATTAATACATATCAATGTGAGTGAGTAGGGATTGCCATGCAACGGATGCACTAGAGCTATAAATGTATGAAAGCTCAACAAAAGAAACTAAGTGGGTGTGCATCCAACTTGCTTGCTCACAAAGACCTAGGGCATTTTGAGGAAGACCATCATTGGAATATACAAGCCAAGTTCTATAATGAAAAATTCCCACTAGTATATGAAAGTGACAACATAGGAGACTCTCTATCATAAAGATTATGGTGCTACTTTGAAGCACAAGTGTGGAAAAAGGATAGTAACATTGTCCCTTCTCTCTTTTCTCTCATTTTTTGGTGCGCTTCTTTGGCCTATTTTTTATTTGGTCTTCTTTGGCCTCTTTTATTTTTATAAAGTCTGAAGTCTCATCCCGACTTGTGGGGGAATCATAGTCTCCATCATCCTTTCCTCACTTGGGACAATACTCTAATAATGAAGATCATCACACTTTTATTGATTTACAACTCAATACTTAGAACAAAATATGACTCTATGTGAATGCCTCCGGCGGTGTACCGGGATATGCAATGAATCAAGAGTTACATGTATGAAAGAATTATGAAGGTGGCCTTGCCACAAATACGATGTCAATTACATGATCATGCAAAAGCAATATGACAATGATGGAGCGTGTCATAATAAACGAAATGGTGGAAAGTTGCATGGCAATATATCTCGGAATGGCTATGGAAATGCCATAATAGATAGGTATGGTGGCTGTTTTGAGGAAGGTAAATGGTGTGTGTATGTTACCGGCGAAAGTTGCACGGCATAATAGAGGCTAGCAATGGTGGAAGGGTGAGAGTGCGTATAATCCATGGACTCACATTAGTCATAAAGAACTCATATACTTATTGCAAAAGTTTATTAGCCCTTGATGCAAAGTACTACTACGCATGCTCCTAGGGGAAGGGTTGGTAGGAGTTAACCATCGCGCAATCCCGACCTCCACACATAAGGAAGGCAATCAAAAGAGCACCCCATGCAACAAATTTGTAACACAACTTTTACCATACGTGCATGCTACGGGACTTGCCAACTTTAACACAAGTATTTCTCAGTTTCATAATTACCCAACTAGCATGAATCTATCATTACCACCTTTATATCTCAAAACAATTACCAAGCATCAAATTCATCATAGTATTTAAAGCACTCTATATGATAGTTTTTATTATACCCAACTTGGATGCCCATCATTCTAGGACCAATATTATAACCATAGCAAATACCATGCTGTTCTAAAAGACTCTCAAAATAATATAAGTGAAGCATGAGAGATCAATAATTTCTACAAAATAAAGCCACCGCCGTGCTCTAACAAGATATAAGTGAAGCACTAGAGCAAAACTGTCTACCTCAAAAGATATAAGTGAAGCACATAGAGTATTCTAATAAATTCTGAATCATGTGTGTCCCTCCCAAAAGGTGTGTACAGCAAGGATGATTGTGGTAAACTAAAAAGCAAAGACTCATATCATACAATACACTCCAAGCAAAACACATATCATGTGGTGAATAAAAATATAGCTCCAAGTAAAGTTACCGATAGACGAAGACGAAAGAGGGGATGCCTTCCGGGGCATCCCCAAGCTTAGGATTTTGGTTGTCATTGAATTATCTTGGGGTGCCATGGGCATCCCCAAGCTTAGGCTCTTGCCACTCCTTATTCCATAGTCCATCGAATCTTTACCCAAAACTTGAAAACTTCACAACACAAAACTCAACAGAAAACTCATAAGCTCCGTTAGTATAAGAAAATAAATCACCACTTAGGTATTGTTGTGAACTCATTCTAAATTCATATTGGTATAATATATACTGTATTCCAACTTCTCTATGGTTCATACCCTTCGATACTACTCATAGATTCATCAAAATAAGCAAACAACACATAGAAAACAGAATCTGTCAAAAACAGAACAGTCTGTAGTAATCTGTATCAAACATATACTTCTGTAATCCAAAAATTCTGAATAAATTGGTGGACCTGAGTAATTTGTCTATTAATCGACTTAGAAAATCATCAACCTAAAATCGCTCTCCAGTAAAAAATGGCAGCTAATCTCGTGAGCGCTAAAGTTTCTGTTTTTTACAGCAAGATCATAAAGACTTCACCCAAGTCTTCCCAAAGGTTCTACTTGGCACAAACACTAATTAAAACATAAAACCACATCTAAACTGAGTCTAGATGAATTATTTATTACTAAACAGAAGCAAAAGGCAAAGAACAAAAGTAAAATTGGGCTGCCTCCCAACAAGCGCTATCGTTTAACGCCCCTAGCTAGGCATGATGATTTCAATGATGTTCACATAAAAGATAAGAATTGAAACATAAAGAGAGCATCATGAAGAATATTACTAGCACATTTAAGCCTAACCCACTTCCTATGCATTGGGATTTTGTAAGCAAACAACTTATCAGAACAATAATCAACTAGCATAGGAAGGCAAAACAAGCAGAACTTCAAGATTTTCAACACATAGAGAGGAAACTTGATATTATTGCAATTCCTACAAGCATATGTTCCTCCCTCATAATAATTTTCTATAGCATCATGAATGAATTCAATAATATAACCAGCACATAAAGCATTCTTTTCATGATCTACTTGCATAGAAATTTCACTACTCTCCACATAAGCAAATTTATTCTTATCAATAGTAGTGGGAGCAAACTCAACAAAATAACTATCATGTGAAGCATAATCCAATTGAAAATTAAAATCAAGATGACAAGTTTCATGGTTATCTTTATTCTTTATAGCATACGTGTCATTACAATAATCATCATAAATAGGAGGCATGCTATAATCAAAATAAATTTGCTCATCAAAACTTGGGGGACAAAAAAATATCATCTTCAAACATAGCTTCCACGAGCTTGTGGCTTTGCATATCATTAACATCATGGATATTCAAGGAATTCATACTAACAACATTGCAATCAAGCTCATCATTCAAAGATTTAGTGCCAAACATTTTATAGACTTCTTCTTCTAGCACTTGAGCACAATTTTCCTTTCCATCATTCTCACGAAAGATATTAAAAAGATGAAGCGTATGAGGCAAATCAATTCCATTTTTTTAGTTTTCTTTTATAGACTAAACTAGTGATCAAACAAGAAACGAAAAGATTCAGTTGCAAGTTCTAAAGATATACCTTCAAGTACTAACCTCCCCGGCAATGGCGCCAGAAAAGAGCTTGATGTCTACTACACAACCTTCTTCTTGTAGACGTTGTTGGGACTCCAAGTGCAGAGGTTTGTAGGATAGTAGAAAATTTCCCTCAAGTGGATGACCTAAGGTTTATCAATCCGTGGGAGGCATAGGATGAAGATGGTCTCTCTCAAACAACCCTGCAACCAAATAACAAAGAGTCTCTTGTGTCCCCAACACACCCAATACAATGGTAAATTGTATAGGTGCACTAGTTCGGCGAAGAGATGGTGATACAAGTGCAATATGGATGGTAGATATAGGTTTTTGTAATATGAAAATATAAAAACAACAAGGTAACAAGTGGTAAAAGTGAACATAAACGGTATTGCAATGCTAGGAAACAAGGCCTAAGGTTCATACTTTAAGTTCTCTCAACAATAATAACATAATTGGATCATATAACTATCCCTCAACATGCAACAAAGAGTCACTCCAAAGTCACTAATAGCGGAGAGAAAACGAAGAGATTATTGTAGGGTACGAAACAACCTCAAAGTTATCCTTTCTGATCGATCTATTCAAGAGTCCGTAGTAAAATAACACGAAGCTATTCTTTCCGTTAGATCTATCATAGAGTTCGTACTAGATTAACACCTTAAGACACAAATCAACCAAAACCCTATTGTCACCTAGATACTCCAATGTCACCTCAAGTATCCGTGGGCATGATTATATGATATGCATCACACAATCTCAGATTCATCTATTCAACCAACACAAAGTACTTCAAAGAGTGCCCCAAAGTTTCTACCGGAGATTCAAGATGAAAATGTGTCCCAACCCCTATGCATAAGTTCACAAGGTCACTGAACCTGCAAGTTGATCACCAAAACATAGATCAAGTATATCACGTGAATATCCCATTGTCACCACAGATAAGCACATGCAAGACATACATCAAGTGTTCTCAAATCCTTAAAGACTCAATCCGATAAGATAACTTCAAAGGGAAAACTCAATCCATTACAAGAGAGTAGAGGGGGAGAAACATTATAAGATCCAACTATAAGAGCAAAGCTCGCGATACATCAAGATCGTGCCAAATCAAGAACACGAGAGAGAGAGAGAGAGATCAAACACATTGCTACTGGTACATACCCTCAGCCCCGAGGGTGAACTACTCCCTCCTTGTCACGGAGAGCGCCGGGATGATGAAGATGGCCACCGGTGAGGGACCCCCCTCCGGCAGGGTGCCGGGACAGGGTCCCGATTGTGTTTTTGGTGGCTACAGAGGCTTTCCGCGGCAGACCTCCCGATCTATTGTGCTCCTCGTCATTTTAGGGTATATGGATATATATAGGTGAAAGAAGTCGGTCAGGGGAGCCAAGAGGGGCCCAGGACGGAGCGGGGCGCCTCCCTGCCTCGTGGCTTTGTTGTTGCTTTCCTGACGTCTACTCCAAGTCTCCTAGATTGCTTTCGTTCCATAAATAACTCTCCCGAAGGTTTCATTCCGTTTGGACTCCGTTTGATATTCCTTTTCTGCGAAACACTGAAATAGGCAAAAAACAACAATTTGGGTTGGGCCTCCGGTTAATAGGTTAGTCCCAACAATAATATAAAAGTGTATCATAAGGCCCATAAACATCCAAAACGGGTAATATAATAGCATGGAACAATCAAAAATTATAAATACGTTGGAGACGTATCAAGTCCCTGGCAAGGTTTATCTATTTCATTAATATGCTGGCCAAACAAGTACAAACCTTGCATAACACAAACATGGATTCAAGAGATTATATTATTTGAACTGAAGTTTGGCAAGTACCTATAGATTTAAGACTGAAAAAAGCTAAGTGCCTCGTAATGCCCTTTCTTGTCCCTCTCCTTTTAGGGACAACAGTCGAAGGCGAGGAGGGCAAAAGAAGTGCCTGGGGAGAAGCCCAGCCTGACCTTGTCGGGCTCCAAGAGAGGTAGCCTGGCGGGGATGGGAGGGCATCGACGAAGGTGACGATGGAGATCATGGTGGAGACGACCCGTCAACCGCCACCACTAGGGCCAGTAGGACGCGACAGGGCAAATAGAGCTGCAGCCCACGAGGAAGCTTGCCGGGGTCCAGCTGAAAGGCTACTGGAGGAGCCGGGGGCACCATCCCCACCTCTGCATCCAACTCCCCGGAAAATCACCTTGCCGGGAAGGAGATGCAGGTGCAGTTGATGGTACCGCCGCCTGATGAAGATGGTGCAACCAATGATCAACCGGAGTCAGAGTCGTCGCCCTCCCGGTCAGTGCCGTCGTCATCACCGTCACTGTCCTCCTCGTTGCTATCACTTGAGGAGGAGCTTTCATGGTCGGTCGAGCTTTCTGCACAGCTTCCTAAGCAAGCACCCGAGAGCTCCCAAACACCTTGGCGGAAATGAAACCATCCTCCATTAACTTAGAATGGAGGACATGCCATTCCGACAAGCTATGGGCATGAGCATAAGTCTTCTAGCCTCAGCGGAAGTACATGACATGAGGGACGGGGAAGTCTACATCCACTCGTATGCTGCCATTCCTGCAGCTCCTGATGTGCAGTCTCAACGCTCGCGGCTGCTCGAGCTCCATCGCCCTTGCAAATGGAGTAGGAAGGCAGAGGCAACTGTGTGGAGGCCTGTACAGCCTGATGATGAACTCTAGAGGCTGGTCTCCGGCACTTGGCCTTCTAGCGGAGGAGGAGCCTCCGGGCGGGGCATGGTCAGGGCGCCACCCCGTCCTCCTCCTCCCCGAGCACCCCGACGGCCCCGGCCTCGTCCCCTCCCTCCTCTCTCACATCGAGTTCCTGATGTCTACTACACAACCTTCTTCTTGTAGCCGTTGTTGGGCCTCCAAGTGCAGAGGTTTGTAGGACAGTAGCAAATTTCCCTCAAGTGGATGACCTCAGGTTTATCAATCCGTGGGAGGCGTAGGATGAAGATGGTCTCTCTCAAGCAACCCCGCAACCAAATAATAAAGAGTCTCTTGTGTCCCCAACACACCCAATACAATGGTAAATTGTATATGTGCACTAGTTCGGCGAAGAGATGGTGATACAAGTGCAATATGGATGGTAGATATAGGTTTTTGTAATATGAAAATATAAAAACAGCAAGGTAACTAAAGATAAAAGTGAGTGTAAATGGTATTGCAATGGTAGGAAACAAGGCATAGGGTTCATACTTTCACTACTGCAAGTTCTCTCAACAATAATAATATAATTGGATGATATAACTATCCCTCAACATGCAACAAAGAGTCACTCCAAAGCCACTAATAGCGGAGAACAAACGAAGAGATTATGGTAGGGTATGAAACCACCTCAAAGTTATCCTTTCTACTCGATCTATTCAAGAGTCCGTAGTAAAATAACACGAAGCTATTCTTTCCGTTCAATCCATCATAGAGTTTGTACTAGAATAGCACCTTAAGACACAAATCAACCAAAACCCTAATGTCACCTAGATACTCCATTGTCACCTCAAGTATCCGTGGGCATGATTATACGATATGCATCACACAATCTCAAATTCATCTATTCAACCAACACAAAGTACTTCAAAGAGTGCCCCAGAGTTTCTACCGGAGAGTCAACACGAAAATGTGTGCCAACCCCTATGCATAGGTTCATGGGCGGAACCCGCAAGTTGATCACCAAAACATACATCAAGTGGATCACGTGATATCCCATTGTCACCACAGATAAGCACGACAAGACATACATCAAGTGTTCTCAAATCCTTAAAGACTCAACCCGAAAAGATAACTTCAAAGGGAAAACTCAATTCATCACAAGAGAGTAGAGGGGGAGAAACATCATAAGATCCAACTATAATAGCAAAGCTCGTGATACATCAATATCATGCCATAGAGAGAACACGAGAGAGAGAGAGAGAGAGAGAGAGAGAGAGAGATCAAACACATAGCTACTGGTACATACCCTCAGCCCCGAGGGTGAACTACTCCCTCCTCGTCATGAAGAGCGCTGGGATGATGAAGATGGCCACCAGTGATGGATCCCCCCTCCGGCAGGGTGTCGGAACGGGCTCCCGAGAGGTTTTTGGTGGCAACAGAGGCTTGCGATGGCGGGATTCCCAATCTATCTTGTTCGCTTCGATGTTTTTTAGGGTATATGGGAATATATAGGCGAAAGAAGTCAGTCGGGGGAGTCTCGAGGGGCCCACGAGACAGGGGGGCGCGCCTAGTAGGGGGAGGGGGCGCCCCCACCCTCGTGGCCACCTCGAAGCTTCCTTGACTTCAACTCCAAGTCTCCTGGATTGCTTCCGTTCCAAAAATAACGCTCCCGAAGGTTTCATTCCGTTTGGACTCCGTTTGATATTCCTTTTCTTCGAAACACTAAAATAGGCAAAAAAAAGCAGTAATATGTGCTGGGCCTCCAGTTAATAGGTTAGTCCCAAAAATAATATAGAAGTGTATAATAAAGCCCATAAACATTCAAAACAGGTAAGATAATAACATGAATCCTTCATTAATTATAGATACGTTGGAGACGTATCAACATCCCCAAGCTTAATTCCTGCTCGTCCTCGAGTAGGTAAATGATAAAAGAAAGAATTTATGGAGTGTGAATGCTAGCAGGTGCACAAGTTTGATCAATGATAATTTCAATCACCTTTTCTAGCATGATTATATGTCATCACAATATTTCATCTCATAAAACTTCTCAAGATCAAGTAACAAGCTATTCACATGTTAAAGCATAGACCATAAACTTTCTTGAAAACTAGCAAACTTCATTCTCAGTCATCAAACAATTACAATTCATCTTTTTTCAGGAAGGGTCTATGTCAGAGCTTTGATTTAGCAAACTCCACATACTCAACTATCATATCGTCTTCTACAATTGCTAACACTCACGCAATACTTATGGTTATGGAGTTTTAATCGGACACCAAGAAAGATAGGGGCTTACAGTGTTGCCTCCCAATGTATTCACCTTTGGGTGATGTCAACAATAATAGTTCATGCTAACTTACATCCAATTGGATATATATATATTAGGATCTTTCCAACACGAGGTGCTTGCCAAAGGATAAAATGAAAAAGGGAAAGGTGAAGATCACCTTGACTCTTGCATAAAGTAAAAGACATAAAGTAAAAGATAGGCCCTTCGCAGAGGGAAGCAGAGGTTGTCATGTGCTTTTAGGGTTGGATGCACAAAATCTTAATGCAAAAGAACGTCACTTTATATTGCCACTTGTGATATGAACCTTTATTATGGAGTCCGTAGCTTTTATTACTTCCACATCACACGATCTTATAAAGATTATTTTCTCCGCACTAATAAGTCATACATATTTAGAGAGCAGTTTTTATTTCTTGCAACATGACAACTTACTTGAAGAATCTTACTCAATCCATAGGTAGGTATGGTGGACTCTCATGGCAAAACTGGGTTTAAGGATATTTGAAAGCACAAGTAGTATCTCTACTTGGTGCAAGGAATTTTGGCTAGCATGAGGGGGAAAGGCAAGCTCAACATGTTTGAATGATCCATGACAATATACTTTAACTGAGATGTGAGAAAACATAACCCATTACGGTGTCTTCCTTGTCCAACATCAACTCTTTAGCATGTCATACTTAATGAGTGCTCACAATTATAAAAGATGTTTAGGATAGTATATTTATATGTGAAATTTCTCTTCCTTCAATATTCTTTCATGAATTGTTCAAATGACCAATACAATGCTTGCTAACCTTCAATAAATTTACAACCTCTACTTCTTAGATGTGAAGTCATTATCCCCATGGGATAAGAAAATGAGACATATATAATTTTAGATTTATGACAATCAACTCATTCAACCATTTACTCATAGGATATAAGTGAAGCACACGAGTAAATGACAAACTACTCCAAAAAGATATAAGTGAAGATCAACGAGTAGCTAAATAATTAAGTAGCTATGTGAAGACTCTCTCTCATTTAAGAATTTCAGATCTTAAGTACTTTATTCAAATAGCAAGCAAAGCAAAATAAAATGGCATTGCAAGGATAGCACGACTCATGTGAAGAAGCAAAAACTTAGGCTCAACCGATACTAACCGATAATTGTTGAAGAAGAAAGGTGGGATGCCTACCAGGGCATCCCAAAGGTTAGATGCTTGAGACTTCTTGAAATATTATCTTGGGGTGCCTTGGGCATCCCCAAGCTTGAACTTTTGTGTCTCCTTAATTCCTCTCATATCATGGTTTCTCTTTTTATCAAAAGCTTCATCCACACCAAACTCAACAAGAACTCGTGAGATAGGTTAGTATAAACCAATGCAAAACCTTATAATTTTCTACTATAAAAAATTACTAAAATTATTATTCAACATTGCACTAAATGTCTCTGCATATTTAATACTCCTATCCTCAAATAGAATCATTAAACAAGCAAACATATGCAAACAATGCAAACATAACAGCAATCTGCCAAAACAGTATATTCTATAAAGAATGCAAGATTCATCATACTTCCCTAACTCCAAAAATTATGAGAAAAATACTACGCTGTAGACGATTTATCAGAGCTCATTATGCAAAATGTTTCAACATTATATCATTCTCTGACTTTTCTAGGGAATTTTTGCAACAGCGGTAAACTTTCTGTTTTCAAACAGCAACATGTATACTAGCGAAATAAGCATGGTAAAGGCTATCCTTGACATTTTTATTGAAAATGCAAAACATTATTCTAAATAGCAGCAAGCAAATACTAAAAAAAGAAAATGAAGCTCCAAGCAAAACACATATCATGTGGTGAATAAAAATATAGCTCCAAGTAAAGTTACCGATGAACGAAGACGAAAGAGGGGATGCCATCCGGGGCATCCCCAAGCTTAGGCTCTTGGTTGTCCTTGAATACTACCTTGGGGTGCCTTGGGCATCCCCAAGCTTAGGCTCTTGCCACTCCTTATTCCATAGTCCATCGAATCTTTACCCAAAACTTGAAAACTTCACAACACAAAACTCAACAGAAAACTCGTAAGTCTCCAAGATAAGAAAATAAAACCACCACTTAGGTACTGTAATGAACTCATTCTAAATTCATATTGGTGTAATATCTATCAGATACAACTTATCTATGGTTCATACCCTCCGATACTACTCATAGATTCATCAAAATAAGCAAACAACACATAGAAAACAGAATCTGTCAAAAACAGAACAGTCTGTAGTAATCTGTATCAAACGTATACTTTTGATACTCCAAAAATCCTACCAAATTAGGAATTCATAAGCAATTTGTGTACCAATCCATAGCAAAAAGTGCCAGATAAAAAGAACGTTCCTGTAAATTAATAAAACTAAATTACTGGGTGAAAAAGTTTCTGATTTTCAGCAGGATCAACACAACTATCACCATGAGCTATCCTAACGGTCTTACTTGGCACTTTATTGAAATAAAAGCTATAAAAAATGATTACTATAGTAGCATAATCATGTGGACACACAAAAACAGTAGGGGTAAATATTGGGTTGTCTCCCAACAAGCAATTTTCTTTAATGCCTTTCTAGCTAGGCATGATGATGGCAATGATGCTCACATAAAAGATAAGAATTGAAACATAACAGGAGCATCATGAAGCATATGACTAGCACATTTAAGCCTAACCCACTTCCTATGCATAGGGATTTTGTGAGGAAAAAACTTATGGGAACAATAATCAACTAGCATAGGAAGGCAAAACAAGCATAAGTTCAAAACTTGCAGCACATAGAGAGGAAACTTGACATTATTGCAATTCCTACAAGCCTATATTCCTCCCTCATAATAATTTTCAGTAGCCTCATGAATGAATTCAACAATATAACCAGCACCTAAAGCATTCTTTTCATGATCTACTTGCACAGAAAATTCACTACTCTCCACATAAGCAAAATTCTTCTCATGAATAATAGTGGGAGCAAACTCAACAAAATAATTATCATGTGAGGCATAATCCAATTGAAAACTAAAATCATGATGACAAGTTTCATGATTATCATTATTCTTAATAGTATACAAGTCATCACAATAATCATCATAGATTGAAACTTTGTTCTCATCATAATCGATTGAAACCTCTTCCAAGATAGTGGAATCATCACTAAATAAAGTTGACACTCTTCCAAATCCACTTTCATATTCATCACAATAAGATTCAACATCCTCCAAAATAGTGGGATCACTACTTCCTAAAGTTGAAACTCTTCCAAACCCACTTTCTTCAATATAATCATAAGTAAGAGGCATGCTATCATCATAATAAATATTCTCATCAAAACTTGGGGGACAAAAAAATATCATCTTCATCAAACATAGCTTCCCCAAGCTTGTGGCTTTGCATATCATTAGCATCATGGATATTCAAAGAATTCATACTAACAACATTGCAATCATGCTCATCATTCAAAGATCTAGTACCAAACATTTTAATGCATTCTTCTTCTAGCACTCGAGCACAATTTTCCTTTTCATCATACTTACGAAAGGTATTAAAAAGATGAAGCGTATGAGGCAAACTCAATTCCATTTTTTATAGTTTTCTTCTATAAACTAAACTAGTGATAAAACAAGAAACAAAAAGATTCCATTGCAAGATCCAAAGATATACCTTCAAGCACTTGATAACCCACAAGTGTAGGGGATCGCAACATCTTTCGAGGGTAAAGTATTCAACCCAAATTTATTGATTCGACACAAGGGGAGCTGTCGGTGTCAAAACCGGCGGATCTCGGGTAGGGGGTGCCGAACTGTGCGTCTAGGCGGATGGTAACATGAGACAAGGGACACGATGTTTTTACCGAGGTTCGGGCCCTCTCGATGGAGGTAAAACCCTAATCCTGCTTGATTGATATTGATGATATGGGTAGTACAGGAGTGGGTCTACCACGAGATCAAGGAGGCTAAACCCTAGAAGCTAGCCTATGGTATGATTGTTCTGTCCTATGGACTAAAACCCTCCGGTTTATATAGACACCGGAGAGGGCTAGGCTTACACAGAGTCGGTTACAATGGTAGGAGATCTACATATCCGTATCGCCAAGCTTGCCTTCCACGCCAAGGAAAGTCCCATCCGGACACGGGACGAAGTCTTCAATCTTGTATCTTCATAGTCTTGGAGTCCGGCCGATGATGATAGTTTGGCTATTCGGACACCCCCTAGTCCGGGACTCCCTCAGTAGCCCCCGAACCAGGCTTCAATGACGACGAGTCCGGTGCGTATATTGTCTTCGGCGTTGCAAGGCGGGTTCTCCTCCAAATTCCATGTGCTTGTCGAATAGTGTCCGGCTTCCTTATAAATGTTGCGCTCCTTGGCTTCCACGCCCAATAATGGCCCTCTTCCACGTGTCGTATGAATGCGAAAAGCCAGGGTATCTTTACGTTTTACCCCCAAGCTGCGCGAATAAGCTGCCTATAAGAGAGGCAAGGATCTAGATCCAAATCACACCATCCTCCTTCCGCGAGTACTCATTGGAGCGCCCCTGACAAAAATCCACTCCATCATGGACAGTCGACGCGGCCCCTCCTCTCGCGCTCCTAGCCCTCAGCCAGGAGATTGGAGGAGATGTTTAGTCCTGCACAGCGAGCTGGTGATGCTCCAAGTGGAGGGATACCTTCCTCCGGCCTTCATGGTCCCGGTTCGAGCCGGACTGGCCACCTACAAAGGTGGAAAGCAGGCGGAGAGCACCCCCAATCCCTCCAAAGGAGAGCGGGTGTGCTTCGTCCCTTATCTAATAAGGGGGCTCGGATTTCCCATACATCCGTTTCTCCGGGGCTCCTGGAGTTCTACGGACTCCAGCTTCATCACCTTACACCCACCTCCATTTTGCATATTACGGGTTTTATAGCTCTTTGCGAGCTGTTCTTGAGCATCGAGCCCCATTTTGCACTGTGGAAGAGATTGTTTTGCCTCGTACCCCGTTCTCATGAGGGGTCGATATATCAAGTGGGCGGAGCCGAAATATGGCGCATCGCCGGGACCGGATATCTATCCGGAACCCCGAAGAAGGCGTCCGAAGACTAGCCTTCGGAATGGTTTTATATGGAAGACGCCCCACTGCCGGACCCAGTTCGGATCGGCCTCCCGGAGTTCAGCAACGCTCCTTTGAAGAAACGCCTGAGTTGGCGCCCGCGGAGCCTTCAATGGGAAGATGATAGGAGCGTCCAATATCTGATGGGCCGGATAAGGTTACTCGCCCATTCGGATTGACCATGATTGAGTCATGGCCACGCAGCATTATGCGAGGGTGCAGCCGCCCAATATAGGGGCCACCCCATGTGGGATTTCAATGGGAGAATGACGCCACCCGTCATGGCCGCAAGGGGCGGGATCGCCGCCGATCCGTGAAGATCCTGTCTGGCTTGTACAAGGGGGAGAAGGAGGACTTCCTCCACACGAGTCCATTGAATGGATTCTCCATGAATAACCCTCGGAACTGGGTAAGCGGACGTTTATCTATCCGATCCGTACTTTCAAAGTTAAGTGTCTTACTTTATGATTTCGACGCAGGAACTGCGCCGGGATGTGGAGGGAATACACAGCCAGACTCCACAACCCGAGGATCCGGGAAGATCCCCTGGTACGGCCTCCGGAGAGGATCCGGACATAGAGGTGGAGCTGATTGACGGGGTGTTCCACCAACTTAGCATGGACAATGCTCTAGTCGCCATTACGGCCGACTACCCCGGTTTATCTCCGGCTTCCCAGGTAACTATGACCGGAGTCCGAACACCATTACTTCATCCATGCTTATTTCTGACCACCGTATACCAACGGTGTCTCGCAGGAGGTGCCTTCAAGGCGGGAAGCCGAACCCGCGGCGGCTAAACAACAAGGGTCAGTTCGTCCCAGCAGGCGGAAGAGGGGTGCGGTGCGAATCGAAACATCACCGCAACGGTATGGCACGCCACTGTTTTTAAGGGAAAGATTCCTGGGAGGTATATTAATGCTCATGACTTTTCCAGGAGAAAGAGCGCTCGCCGGACTGTGCCCAGAGAGGTTGCCAACCAAGCCTCCGCCAGCCAGGCTCCAACACATGGTCCGGAGGGGGAGGCGAGCGCAAGGCGCGAGCCGGATGCTCCTCCAACGGAGGATGTCAAAAGGCTGTCCGCCACCAGGTTTGAGGTGGAGAGCGCCATGAATCACAGGCGCCGCCGGACAGTTCTTCGTGACACGTGTTTCTCCCCGGAGACGTTGAATGCCTTTAATGCGGGAGACGCGCACCTCCGTGCTGCTCAAGATGGTTTAACCAGAGCCACAGAGCAGTATGTAAAAGACATACGGGTAAGGAATTTTAATAGTTATATATGCCAGTAGCCCCCGAGACTTAAAGTAGTTAGAATAACTGATTTAAGGATCATTTTATATGCAGGATCTTATGGAGAAGAATACCCACCTGTCCCAGGAGCTTCAAGAGTGCAAGGTCCAACTTGAGGCCGCACTAGCCGCCGGAGGAGGAGCCACAGAGACCCCCTCTGGTAACACATATTTAAAAAAGATAAGCGGTTTATGAAGTGCGGCGTATGATAAGTCCGACAATAATATTGCGATGTTGCGGACTTGATCCGGACAAGAAGAAGCTACTACGCCACCAAGGCTGGCGAGAGGGTGCTTATGAAGGTGCAGCAGGAGAGGAACAAACTCCAAGATGCCCACACCCAGCTGGGCGAAGAGCTAAAAGGTGTTTGGGCCCAGCTATCTGGCTCCGTGAAGGAGAATCAGCAGCTTCGTCGCGGCATTTATAGTAAGTGCTTGAGCAAACTCTTTTGAAAAGAAGAGTTCGGTGGGGGAGTCGATTGAGAGAAATATGTCTGTAGGTATGCTCACGGGTCGTCCTGCGGAGGAAATGCCCGTTCAACGGGTGATCTGCTTCGAAGCTGCTGCAGCTGCATTTAACGTGTTCGGCAAGCGATGAGCGGCGCTGCCCAGTGCCTTATGGCCGTCCGCCTCCCCGCCCGAGGGTCTTGGGTGGCTTATGGAGAAGCTTTAGGAGCAC
Source organism: Aegilops speltoides (assembly GCA_021437245.1). Lineage (NCBI taxonomy): Eukaryota > Viridiplantae > Streptophyta > Magnoliopsida > Poales > Poaceae > Aegilops > Aegilops speltoides. The sequence goes on along the minus strand of CM038147.1, from coordinate 325,271,315 downwards.
AAGCAGCGCTTCCGTCTATGGAAGATATCGGCTGCCGTCAAGGCGCCCGGGAGGCCTGGGCCATGGTGAAGACGCGATACACGAAGGCTGATCCGAACCACATGGCCGAGGTCGAACCTGTGGGGCCCGATGGGAAGGAGATTCCTGTGAGCTTAATGTACGGCCAAGTAGAGTTGGCGCTAAGTATTCTAACGGACCGTAAGCTAGACAGCCTATTAGATGGGATTGAAGAGGAGTACAATCACCAATTTGACGATGTAATCTAAAATGACATGTAAAATGCCTTCTAGCCGGATTGTAGATCGCTTGTCTTTGTGGACCTTTTCGCTTCAACCTCGGGACCCTAGAGTCCGAGTGTGTCCGAATACCCTCACGGTTATGAAAAACCGGGCATGCATGGAGACCAAAGCGAGGGTCATTAGTGCTTTATCGCACAAGTGCCTAACTAGTTATGTTATATTACATGGTTAGTAAGAAACATCTTCCGGGAGAATAGTTCCGTTAGGGGTTCCTTTCTCGGAGGCATGCCCTAAAGTGCATGTCCGGATCTGCGAAAAAGAGCGTAAAAGCATCTGGGGCAGATAAATAAATAGATAGGAAATCATCTTTCAAGTCACCGACCGAATATTCCCTTAAGAACGCTTAGCTTTGGCTTCACCCACCGAGGTACACATCCGCCGACCCGGCAAGAATAATCGCAGAGGTGCTCCTTTACCTCTTAGCCGAACAATCGGGAACGTAGGGGTAAGCACAGGAGCCAGGCAACCTAGCTTGGCCAAAACTTAAGTCATATCGATGCATATAATGGTGAGTAAAAGGTACATGCAGAAGTGTGATGCATGTGTTGGGCATGATGCCCGTATAAATAAGCTTCTGTTAAAGAAGCCCCCAGGTATAATGAGTGCGAGCAGCACATCAAGTGTGTGCGAACAATGCGCAGGTCAGCCCACAAAGGCTTTACGAAAAGAAGGGGGGAAGGAAGAGAAAAAACAAAAGACATCAAACGTTTAAAATGTGGATGGAGGAAGGAGACAAACTCTGAGTCCGGCGCTAGGTGTAGAATCTTCGGAGGCGGGCTGCGTTCCATGGGTTCGGCTCGAGTCGATTGTTCGATGTGTTTCGTAGACGGTATGCTCCGCCGGTCAGGACTTGATCGATGATGAAGGGACCTTCCCACTTGGGCTTGAGTTTGTCCTTTTTCTTGTCCGGCAGACGTAGAACTAGTTCACCAACATTGTAAGTTTTTGCCCGTACTTCTCTACTTTGATATCTTTGAGCCTGCTGCTGATAGAATGCAGAACGAGCCTTTGCCATGTCGCGCTCCTCCTCCAATGCGTCCAAACTGTCCTACCGATCCAACTCGGCTTCTCTTTCTTCGTACATGCGCACTCGAGGTGAGTCATGAATTATATCGCAGGGCAAAACTGCCTCTGCGCCGTATACCATAAAGAATGGCGTGAATCCGGTAGTACGATTTGGCGTGGTCCGCAGCCCCCAGAGTACGGAGTCGAGATCCTCCACCCAGTGCGTGTTAGATTCCGTGAGGGACCGCACTAACCTAGGTTTAATGCCGCTCATAATTAGACCATTTGCTCGTTCGACTTGACCGTTAGTTTGAGGGTGATAGACTGAAGCGTAGTCGAGCTTGATGCCCATGTTTTTGCACCAGAGTTTAACCTCGTCGGCCGTGAAGTTCGTGCCGTTAGAGTGATGATGCTGTGGGGGACGCTGTAGCGGTGTACTACCCCAGATATGAAGTCTATCACAGGTCCGGATTCTGCCGTTTTAACCGGCTTGGCCTCTATCCATTTAGTGAATTGATCCACCATAACCAATAGGTATTTTTGCTTGTGGGTTCCCCCTTTAAGGGCTCGAACCATGTCAAGCCCCCAGACCGCGAACGGCCAGGTGATGGGTATAGTTTTGAGAGCGGTGGGTGGCATGTGGCTTTGATTAGCAAAGAGCTGGCAACCGACGCATCATTGGACTAAGTCCTGAGCATCTGCCCGGGCAGTCGGCCAATAAAATCCTTTACGGAAGGCCTTGCCCACAAGGGCCCGGGCTATGGCGTGGTGCCCGCCGAGTCCGGCGTGAATTTCAGCCAGGAGATCTCGCCCTTCCTCTTCGGAGATGCACCTTTGAAGGACTCTGGTTGTGCTTTTCTTATAAAGTTCTCCCTCATGGACCTTGTAGGCTTTAGATCGCCGAACTATGCAGCAGGCCTCATTTTGGTCTTCGGGAAGTTCCTGCCTAATTAAGTAGGCTAGGAATGGTTCCGTCCATGGGGCAATTACTGCCATTATTTCGTGGGCTGAAGGTGTTATTTCATTGGCTGAGCCACCGATTGTGTCAGAATGTTCCGTGTTGGGTGGTGCAGTTGGTTCCGGGTTGTTATTTCCGGACTCCTCTTCCCATGATACAGATGGCTTAAAGAGCCGCTCCAGGAAGATGTTTGGAGGGATGGTGTCGCGTTTTGCGCCGATGTGTGCCAACACGTCGGCTGCCTGGTTATTATCCTGGGCTACATGGTGGAATTCGAGTCCTTCGAACCGAGCTGACATTTTTAAGACGGTGTTACGATAGGCTGCCATTTTCGGATCCTTGGCGTCAAAGTCTCCATTTACTTGGGATATTGCGAGGTTTGAATCCCCGTGCACCTCTAGGTATTGAATACCCATGGAGATTGCCATCCGGAGTCCATGTATAAGGGCCTCATATTCGGCTGCATTGTTGGAGTCTGTGTACATTATCTGAAATGCGATTGATCTGTGTCTCCGGTTGGGGACGCCAATACAACGCCAACCCCAAGCCGCCAACATTTTGGAGCCGTCGAAATGCATGATCCAATTGAGTATGCGCCGTACTTTTAGGGAGTTCGCCGGTCCATTCGGCGATGAAGTCAGCCAAAACTTGCGACTTTATAGCTCGCCGTGGTTTGTAGGTTATGTCGAATGGTAAGAGGTCAATGGCCCATTTTGCAATCCTGCCCGTCGCGTCGCGGTTGTTTATAATGTCGTTGAAAGGTACTTTGGAGGCCACTGTTATCGAACACTCTTGAAAGTAGTGTCGCAGCTTCCGGGATGCCATGAACACCGCATACGCTATCTTTTGATAATGTGGATATCGGGACTTGCATGGAGTTAAGACAGTACGTATCCACTGGTTTTTGAAGAGGGAATTTTTGTCCTTCTGTTTCTCGTTCGACGACGAGTACCGCGCTGACAACTTGATGTGTTGCCGTGATATATAATAACATCGGTTCGCCCAGGTTGGGCGCGGCCAGGACCGGATTTGTTGCCAATATGGCCTTTATTTCTTCAAGTCCGTCCGTGGCAGCATCCGTCCATTCGAAGTGTTCGGTGCGCCGGAGGAGGCGATAGAGGGGCAATGCCTTTTCTCCCAAATGGGAGACGAAGCGGCTTAGAGCCGCCACACATCCAGTCAGTTTTTGTATTTGTTTGAGGTCTTTTGGGATATCCAATTGTGACAGAGCTCGGATCTTGGCTGGGTTTGCTTCAATTCCTCTACCGGATACAATGAAGCCCAAGAGCTTTCCGGCTGGTACGCCGAAAACGCATTTTTCCGGGTTGAGCTTAATGTCATATGCTCGGAGGTTGTCGAATGTGAGCCTCAAATTGTCTACTAGAGTTTCGACGTGTTTGGTCTTAACGACCACATCGTCTACATATGCCTCCACTATTTTGCCGATCTGGGTAGCCAGACATGTCTGAATCATACGTTGATATGTTGCGCCGGCGTTTTTGAGTCCGAAGGGCATTGTGTTGAAGCAGAATGGTCTGTATGGAGTAATGAATGCCGTTGCGGCCTGGTCTGTTTCCGCCATCTTGATTTGATGGTATCCGGAATATGCGTCGAGGAAGCATAATGAATCGTGCCCTGCGGTAGCATCGATGATGTGGTCGATGCGGGGAAGGGGGAAAGGATCCTTTGGACAGGCCTTGTTAAGGTCTTTAAAATCGACACAAAGGCGTTATGATTTGTCCTTTTTGGTACCATTACCAGGTTCGCTAGCCAGTCTGGATGTTTTATATCTCTGATGAATCTGGCTTCTAATAGTTTGGCTAGCTCCTCTCCCATTGCTTGTCTTTTGGGTTTGGAAAATCGCTGAAGAGCCTGTTTGACTGGCTTGAATCCTTTTAGGATGTTTAGGTTGTGTTCTGCCAGCCTGCGTGGGATTCCTGGCATATCTGAAGGGTGCCAGGCAAAAATGTCCCAATTTTCCCGAAGGAATTCTCGTAGTGCGACGTCTACATCAGGGTTTAATTGTGCCCCAATGGAGGCCGTGTTTGTGGGGTCCGTTGGATGGACCTGGAATTTGACTATTTCGTCTGCTGGTTTAAAAGAGGTGGACTTAGATCTCTTATTGAGTACCACGTCGTCCCTATTCACCATGGAGCGCAGCGCAGTGAGTTCCTCCGCCGCTAGGGCTTCGGATAGTGCCTCTAGGGCTTCGGATAGTGCCTCTAGGGCTAGTGCGGCTGTCCTATTTTCAGCGCGGAGTGCTATGTCCGGATCACTGACAAGAGTGATGATTCCATTGGGCCCGGGCATTTTAAGCTTCATGTACCTGTAATGGGGTATAGCTTGGAAAATTGTGAATGCCTCTTGCCCTAATAAGACGTGATATCCGCTGCTGAACGGGGCCACTTGGAACGTGACCTCCTCGGACCTGTAATTGTCCGGCGACCCGAACACCACATCTAGTGTGATTTTTCCTATGTAGCGTGCTTCCCGACTAGGGATTATTCCTCTAAAGGTTGTGCTGCTTCGCTCAATGCGGCTCCAGTCTATTTCCATTTTTTGGAGGGTTTCCTCGTAGATGAGGTTTAATCCGCTGCCGCCATCCATGAGTACCTTGGTAAGATGAAAGCCGTCCACTATTGGACTGAGGACCAATGCGGCCGGTGCTCGGGCTGTTCGAATTTAGGTTCAATCACTTTGGCGTTGAAGGTGATAGTCGTGTCACCCATGGATTTATTGTTGCTACTTGGTAGACTTCGCAAGGCTGCGAGTGTTCGCTTCGCATGTTGTTTGATGCGAAAGTCTCAAGACTGCGCATACCGTGATCGCACTGTTGGGTTGGTTCTCCGGGCTAGAAGCTCTTCGCCACTTTTGGCCACCGCCGTAGTATCCAACATGCTCGAAGGCTATGTGTTGGAGTGACGCCTTTGTACTATGGATTTTACAGGTCCGCCGAGCCATCCCTCCAATACGGTTCCGCGCCCTTTATGGGGTTTTTGCTTTTGGTTTTTGTCCCGGTGCTCGAGCATGATGCACCCTTTTGTTTCGGACTAGGGTTGTGTTCAGAGTCGGATTGTCCCAAAACTTAGTTTCGGTTTTCGTGTACTCTCCATCACACAAGATTTCAGATTATGGACGCCTTGTCGTGGCGTGTAATTTCGCGGCGACTTATGGCGTTCGTGATTCCTTGTCCGTGCAATTGTTGCGAAAATTGAGATTGCGCTTTCCTCACGGCAGTCCTTTACCCCGTCCATAACCAGGAGGAATCGCCCAAGAATGATGTAATCGCTTCCGTGGGCTCTTGCCGGATTTGAGATAGATCGCTTATGTTTGGGTGGGCGGGTGGAATTAAGTCTGGAACCCTGCCCAACTTGAGGCTCAAGGGCCGAAAAGTTTCTGAATTTGGAAGCTTGGATTGCTGGATGTTGTCCAACGAATCTGGTCTGCTGCCTGACTTTAGGTTCAAGATTTGATTGACATCCGCCCCTCCGCGGAATCCGCATGGAGGGATCAGAGTCCGGACATAACTGGTCTTTAATATAGAAGAAGAGCCGCCGTTGTTCCTCTACCACCGCAACGCAGTGGGTAACCCGGGAGAGTTAATCTCTCGATCGGTTTTAAGCCCAATCGATCGTAGTCATGTAGCGACTCCCGTGATGGCGATGCGATCCAAGAACTCGTTTACGGAAGAGAGCTCCATCGGATCCAGCTGCTCGGTGAATTCCGAGTTGACGTGGAGATCGCTTTTGATGACCCGAGAGGTCATCGTCGAAGCGGCGGCCGAACAGGCGGTCATAAGAAAACCACCTAGCTAGATAGTTTGGCCGGCGGCCAAAGCTCCTTTGGCGATGGTACCGTCTTTAAAGATGGGAAGAGGCATCCTTCCTGATTGTGACGGCATAGAGGAACTCCCAATGAAAGCACCAATGTCGGTGTCAAAACCGGCGGATCTCGGTAGGGGTCCCGAATCATGCGTCTAGGCGGATGGTAACAGGAGACAAGGGACACGATGTTTTTACCTAGGTTTGGGCCCTCTCGATGGAGGTAAAACCCTACTCCTGCTTGATTGATATTGATGATATGGGTAGTACAAGAGTGGATCTACCACGAGATCAAGGAGGCTAAACCGTAGAAGCTAGCCTATGGTATGATTGTTCTGTCCTATGGACTAAAACCCTCCGGTTTATATAGACACCGGAGAGGGCTAGGGTTACACATAGTCGGTTACAATGGTAGGAGATCTACATATTCGTATTGCCAAGCTTGCCTTCCATGCCAAGGAAAGTCCCATCCGGACACGGGACGAAGTCTTCAATCTTGTATCTTCATAGTCTTGGAGTCCGGCCGATGATGATAGTTCGGCTATCCGGACACCCCCTAGTCCGGGACTCCCTCAGGAGCCAAAGAATATTCTTGAGTATTAGCAGTTGAGTTGTCAATTCAACCACACCTGGATAACTTAGTATCTGCATCAAAGTGTTTAGTAGCAAAAGTGGTATGATAATAATAGTAATGGTAGCAAAAGTAAAGATAAATGTTTTTGGGTTTTTGTAGTAGTTGTAACAGTAGTAACGAAAAGTAAATAAGCGAAGAAAAATATATGAAAAGCTCGAAGGCAATGGATCAGTGCTGGATAATTATGCCGGATGCGATTCCTCATGTAATAGCTATAACATAGGGTGACACAGAACTAGCTCCAGTTCATTAATGTAATGTAGGCACGTATTCCGTAAATAGTCATACGTGCTTATGGAAAAGAACTTGCATGACATCTTTTGTCCTACCCTCCCGTGGCAGCGGGGTCCTAGCGGAAACTAAGGGATATTAAGGCCTGCTTATAATAGAGAACCGGAACAAAGCATTAGCACATAGTGAATACAGGAACTCCTCAAACTACGGTCATCACCGAGAAGTATCCCGATTATTGTCACTTCGGGGTTGTCGGATCATAACACATAATAGGTGACTATAGACTTGCAAGATAGGATCAAGAACACACATATATTCAAGAAAACATAATAGGTTCAGATCTGAAATCATGACACTCGGCCCCTAGTGACAAGCATTAAGCATAGCAAAGTCATAGCAACATCAATTTCATAACATAGTGGATACTAGGGATCAAACCCCAACAAAACTAACTTGATTACATGGTAAATCACATCCAACCCATCACCGTCCAGCAAGCCTACGATGGAATTACTCACGCACGGCGGTGAGCATCATGAAACTGGTGATGGAGGATGGTTGATGATGACGACGGCAACGAATCCCCCTCTCCGGAGCCCCGAACGTACTCCAGATCAGCCCTCCCGAGAGAGATTAGGGCTTGGCGGCGGCTTCGTGTCGTAAAACGCGATGAAACTTTCTCTCTAATTTTTTTCTCCCCGAACGTGAATATATGGAGTTGGAGTTGACGTCGGTGGAGGTCCAGGGGGCCCACGAGATAGGAGGCTACGCCCTATAGGGGGGGCGCGCCCCCTGTCTCGTGGACAGGCCCTGGGCCCCCTGGCATTAATTCTTTCGCCAAAAATTCTTATTAATTCCAAAAAGTGCCTCTGTGGATTTCTAGGACATTCCGAGAACTTTTCTTTTCTACACATAAAACAACATCATGGCAGTTCTGCTGAAAACAGCGTCAGTCCGGGTTAGTTTCATTCAAATCATGCAAGTTAGAGTCCAAAACAAGGGCAAATGTGTTTGGAAAAGTAGATACGTTGGAGACGTATCAACTCCCCCAAGCTTAAACCTTTGCTTGTCCTCAAGCAATTCAGTTGATAAACTGTAAGTGATAAAGAAAAACTTTTACAAACTCTGTTTGCTCTTGTTGTTGCAAACATGAAAAGCCAACATTCAAGTTTCAGCAAATATTATGAACTAACCATACTCACAATAACACTTAGCTCTCACAATTACTCATATCAATAACATAATCAGCTAGCAAGCCATAATAATAAAACTCGGATGACAACACTTTCTCAAAATAATTATAACATGATATAACAAAATGGTATCTCGCTAGCCCTTTCTGAGACCGCAAAACATAAATGCAGAGCACGTTTAAAGATCAAGGACTGACTAAACATTGTAATTCATGGTAAAAGAGATCCAGTCAAGTCATACCCAATATAAACAAATAATAATGAATGCAAATGACAAGCAGTGCTCTCAAATGGTGCTTTTAATAAGAAGGGTGATGACTCAACATAAAAGTAAATAGATAGGCTCTTCGCAGAGGGAAGCAGGGATTTGTAGAGGTGCCAGAGCTCGATTTTAAAATAGAGATTGAATAACATTTTGAGCCTCATACTTTTGCTGTCAACGCAACAACTATGAGATGGCTGTATCTTCCATACTACATGCATTATAGGCAGTTCCCAAACAGAATGGTAATGGTTTATACTCCCGCAACCACCAACAAGCATCAATCCATGGCTTGCTCGAAACAATGAGTGCCTACAACATACAACAACCCTGGGGGAGTTTTGTTTAATTATTTTGATTTGCTTTGATCTTTTGGATCATGGGACTGGGCATCCCTTGCATCGCCCTTTCTCGTGAATGAGGAGCGGAGTCCACTCTCTTGAGAATAACCCACCTAGCATGGAAGATATAGGCAGCCCTAGTTGAAACATGAGCTGCTCGAGCATACAAAACAGAATTTCATTTGAAGGTTTGGAGTTTGGCACATACAAATTTACTTGGAACGGCAGGTAAATACCGTATATAGGAAGGTATAGTGGACTCATATGGAACAACTTTGGGGTTTTAAGGAGTTTGATGCACAAGCAGATTCCCGCTTAGTACAGTGAAGGCTAGCAAAAGACCGGAAGTGACCAACTGAGAGAGCGACAACAGTCATAAACATGCATTAAAATTAATTCACACCGAATACAAGCATGAGTAGGATATAATCTACCATGAACATAAATATCATGAAGGCTATGTTGATTTGATTCAACTACATGCGTGAACATGTGACAAGTCGAGTCACTCAATTCATTCAAAGGAGGATACCATCCCATCATATCACATCATAATCATTCTAACATCACGTTGGCACGCAAGGTAAACCATTATAACTCATAGCTAATCAAGCATGGCACAAGCAACTATAATCTCTAAATGTCATTGCAAATATGTTTACTTCATAATAGCTGACTCAGGAACGATGAACTCATCATATTTATAAAAACAAGAGAGGTCGACTTCATACCAACTTTTCTCATCCCAATAAGTCCATCATATATCATCATTATTGCCTTTCACTTGCACAACCGAACGATGTGTATAATAATAAGAGTGCATGTGCATTGGACTAAGATGGAATCTGCAAGCATTCAACTCAAGAGAGAAGACAAGTAATATAGGCTCTAAGTTAAATAAACAATCATGCATATAAGAGCCACTAAGCATTTTCAATATGGTCTTCTCGACCCCCAAAGGAAAGAAAAGAAAATAAAACTATTTACAAGGGAAAGCTCCCAACAAGTAAGAAGAAGAACTAGAAATCTTTTTGGGTTTTCATTTTAATTTCTACTACAAGCATGGAAATTAAACTAACTAATTTTTTTGGTTTTTCTCAAGGTTTAACAAACACACAAGAAGAAAACTAGAAAGAGAAATTTAAACTAACATGGATAATACAATGAAAGAGTATGAGCACCGACGACTAGTGTGTGAACATGAGTGTAAAGTCGGTGAGAAATACTTACTCCCCCAAGCTTAGGCTTTTGGCCTAAGTGTGTCTAATACCAGTGACCGCCTGGCTGATATCCATAAGTGAAACTGGGGTTGTACTGAGATGCAGAGGCGACTGCCTCCTGAGCAGCAGCGTGTTGGCGAGCTGCTTCCATTCCCCTCTCATATTCAGTTGCTTCCTCCCTGGAGACAACGTATCTTCCTCTTGCCTGATAATGAAAAAGGTAGGGAGCAGGAAGAGTAACAGGGACGACGTTGCGTCTGTCATAGATTAGTCGATAATGGAGGAATTGTTCATTCGTCTCAAGAAAATGATGATCAAACATAGCTTCTTTATCCAAATAAACAGGAGGTACAATCATATCCCCCTCTCGTGGAGCTATATTTAGAAAATTAGCCACACCGGTTGCATAAATTCCTCCAAAGAAATCACCCCTTCTACTATTATTCTGCAACCTACATGCAACTATTGCCCCCAAGTTATAACCTTTATAACCTGACACATCACTCTTGAGGACACAAAGATCAGGGACACACATGTCACATGCTTCGTCCTTGCCGTTAATGTGTCTACCAATAAAGAGAGCAAAATAATGTATAGCAGGAAAATGAATACTCCCTATGGTAGCTTGTGCTATGTCCCTAGATTCTCCCACAGTAATACTAGCAAGAAAATCTCTAAATTCAGATTTGTGAGGATCATTAATATACCCCACTGCGGGAGTTTGCAAGCAGTTGTGAAATCCTCTAAATCCATGGTATAATATGTATCATAAATATCAAACATGACACTAGGAGAATTACGCGCAGAGATATATTCGGACCTCCGCACAAAGGAATCAGTCAATTGATAATATTGAGGACACTTATCTTGTAAGAAGTCCTCCAGCTCGGCATTACGCACATACGCGTCAAATTCCTCCTTGAAGCCTGCTTCGACCATAAAATCATCGGATGGCCACTCACAAGCCCGTACATTTGCGTCCCTCGGCAATTTAACATCTTGCTCACGTATAGCAATCCTTGGCCCTTTCTTTGCCGAGGAACCTCCTTGGTACATTCTTCTAAGCATATTTCTTTTTCTGAAAATTTCTGAAATTTTAGTAACTTCAAAATAAAAGTGAATAAAACTAAACATGATTGATAGCAACTACTCCTACAAGTGCCTAGAGCCTATATCATGCATTGGAATTGCTTGGGACCCCAGAAATTTAACATGCAAGCTCAAGAACATGGTCACCTAAGCAGCAAAAATTTGCAATGAATAAAGCACTAGAACAAAAACTAATTGGACCAATGGAGGAGTTACATACCCAGCAACAATCTCCCAAAGTAGTTTTGTGAATGGAGCTTTGAGCTAAGAGATCGAAAATCACAGCAAAACGAGCTAGAACTCGTGCTTGAGCTGGATGGGGATTTTTTGGATAGAAGATGAAGTGTGTGGGTGCTGGCATAAGTGGAGGGGGGCCACCAGGGGCCCACGAGACAGGGGCGCCCTATAGGGGGGCGCCCTCCTCTCTCGTGGCCTGGTGCTTGCCCCTCCTGCAGTGTTTTCAGTGCCTAAAATCCTCAAATATTCCAGAAAAAATCATACTAAATTTGCAGGGCATTTGGAGCACTTTTATTTTTGGACTATTTTTTAATGCACGGGTAAATTAGAAAACAGACAGATAATACTATTTTTGCTTTATTTATTATAAATAACAGAAAGTAAAAAGAGGGTACAGAAGGTTGTGCCTTCTAGTTTCATCCATCTCGTGATCATCAAAATGAATCCACTAACAAGGTTGATCAAGTCTTGTTAACAAACTCATTCCGAATAACACGGAACCGGAGAAATATCGAATAACACTAAGTTACCTCAACGGGGATATGAAAATCCCCAACAATAAGAATATCATACTTTCTCTTGACAGTAGGGAGAGGGAATTCAAAACCTCCAAAAATGATAGTTGGAACTTTTTCAATAGAATTGATGCTATGAACTTGAGATTGTTTCCTTGGAAAGTGTACTGTATGCTCATTACCATTAACATGAAAAGTGACATTGCCTTTGTTGCAATCAATAACAGCCCCTGCAGTATTAAGAAAAGGTCTACCAAGAATAATAGACATAATCGTCCTCGAGAATATCAAGAATAACAAAGTCCGTTAAGATAGTGACATTTGCAACTACAACAGGCACAGCCTCACAAATACCGATGGGTATAGCAGTTGATTTATCAGCCATTTGTAAAGATATTTCAGTAGGTGTCAACTTATTCAATTCAAGTCTACGATATAAAGAGAGAGGCATAACACCAACACCGGCTCCAAGATCACATAAAGCAGTTCTAACATAATTTCTTTTAATGGAGCATGGTATAGTTGGAACACCCGGATCTCCAAGTTTCTTTGGTATTCCACCCTTAAAAGTGTAATTAGCAAGCATGGTGGAAATTTCAGCTTTTGGTATCTTTCTTTTATTTGTGATGATATCCTTTATATACTTAGCGTAAGGATTCACTTTGAGCATATCAGTTAAGCTTATACGTAAGAAAATAGGTATAATCATTTCAGCAAAGCGGTCAAAATCCTCATCATCCTTTGAATTGGATGGTTTAGGATGAAAGGGCATGGGTTTCTGAACCCATGGTTCTCTTTCTTTACCGTTCTTCCTAGCAACAAAATCTCTCTTATCATAACATTGATTCTTTGATTGTGGGTTATCAAGATCAACAGCAGGTTCAATCTCTACATCATTGTTTTTGCTAGGTTGAGCATCAACATGAACATTATCATTAACATTATCACTAGGTTCATGTTCATCACCGGATTGCGTTTCAGCATCAGAGATAGAAATATCATTGGGATTCTCAGGTGTGTCTACAGTAGGTTCACTAGAAGCATGCAAAGTTCTATTGTTTTTCTTTTTCTTCTTTTTACAAGAGCTATGTGCTTCTAAATTGTTTCTCTGAGAATCTTGCTCGATTCTCTTAGGGTGGCCTTCAGGATACAAAGGTTCCTGAGTCATTCTACCAGTTCTAGTAGCCACTCTAATAGCAAAGTCATTTTTATTATTTAATTCATCAAGCAAATCATTTTGAGCTTTAAGTACTTGCTCAGCTTGAGTAGCAACCATATAGAAGAATATTTGCTAACGCGGTGAAGTTCATCTTTAACTCTAGCCAGATTATCACTTACACGTCCTATCTCGAAAGCATTATTCTTTAAATCTCTACCAACATAAGCATTAAAACTTTCTTGTCTAGCCATAAAGTCATCAAATTCATCTAAGCATGGGCTATGAAATTTAGTAGATGGTATTTCAACTTTGTCATATCTATAGAGAGAATTTACCTTTACTACCTGTGTCGGGTTATCAAGACAATGTGGTTCTTCAGGCGGTAAGTTAAGACCATGTATTTCTTCAATAGGAGGTAAATTCTTAACATCTTTAGCTTTAATACCTTTTCTTTCATTGATTTCTTTGCCTCTTGCATATCTTTAGGACTGAGAAATAAAACACCTCTCTTCTTCCGAGTGGGTTTAGGGATAGGCTCATGAGTTGGCTCAATTGTTTCAGGAATTACTTCAGGAACTGGCTCGGGAAGAGTCCAATTATTTTCATTAGTCAACATATTATTCAATAGTATTTCAGCTTCGTCGACCGTTCTTTCCCTAAAAATAAAACCAGCACAACTATCCAAGTAGTCCTTGGAAGAATCGGTTAGTCCATTATAAAAGATTTCAAGTATTTCATTTTTCTTAAGAGGATGATCAGGCAAAGCATTAAGTAACCGGAGAAGCCTCTCCCAAGCCTGTGGGAGACTCTCTTCTTTAATTTGCACAAAATTATATATTTCCCGCAAAGCAGCTTGTTTCTTATGAGCAGGAAATATTTAGCGAGAAGTAATAAATCATATCCTGGGACTACGACACAACCAGGAGCAAGAGAATTACACCAAGTCTTAGCATCACCCTTTAATGAGAACGGAAATATCTTAAGGATATATAAATAGCAAGACTTCTCATCATTAGTAAACAGGGTGGCTATATCATTCAACTTGGTAAGATGTGCCACAACAGTTTCAGATTCAAGGCCATAAAAAGGATCAGATTCAACTAAAGTAATAATCTCAGGATCAACAGAGAATTCATAATCCTTATCAGTAACACACATAGGTGAAGTAGCAAAAGCGGGATCGGGTTTCATTCTACCATTAAGAGACCGCTGCTTCCACTTAGCTAATAATTTCTTAAGATCATTCCTATCATTGCAAGCAATAACTTCCCTAGCAGCTTCTTCATTCATAACATAACCCTTAGGAACAACAGGTAATACATAAGCATTGGGGGAACCTTCATCATCACTATCATCAATAATAGGTTCTTCAATATTTTTATTCCCCCTAACTCTAGCAAGTTGTTCATCAAGAAATTCACCTAATGGAAAACTAGTATCACGCACAGAAGTAGTTTCATCATGCATAGCAGAAGTGGCATCATCAATAACATGCGACATATCAGAATTCATAGTAGTATTAGGTTTAGGAGTCGCAAGCCTACTAATAACGGAAGGAGAATCTAGTGCAGAGCTAGATGGCAGTTCCTTACCTTCCCTCGTAGTTGAGGGAAAAATCTTGGTTTTAGTGTCTTTCAAGTTCTTCATAGTGATCAACAGATATAAATCCCAAGTGACTCAGAGAATAGAGCTATGCTCCCCAGCAACGGTGCCAGAAATTAGTCTTGATAACCCACAAGTGTAGGGGATCGCAACAGCTTTCGAGGGTAAAGTATTCAACCCAAATTTATTGATTCGACACAAGGGGAGCCAAAGAATATTCTTGAGTATTAGCAGTTGAGTTGTCAATTCAACCACACCTGGATAACTTAGTATCTGTAGCAAAGTGTTTAGTAGCAAAAGTTGTATGATAATAATAGTAACGGTAGCAAAAGTAAAGATAAATGTTTTTGGGTTTTTGTAGTAGTTGTAACAAAGAGCAAATGTAAAAGTAAATAAGCGAAGAACAATATTTGAAAAGCTCGTAGGCAATGGATCAGTGATGGATAATTATGCCGGATGCGATTCCTCATGTAATAGCTATAAAATAGGGTGACATAGAACTAGCTCCAGTTCATCAATGTAATGTAGGCATGTATTCCGTAAATAGTCATACGTGCTTATGGAAAAGAACTTGCATGACATCTCTTGTCCTACCCTCCCGTGGTAGCGCGGTCCTAGCGGAAACTAAGGGATATTAAGGCCTCCTTTTAATAGAGAACCGGAACAAAGCATTAGCACATAGTGAATACATGAACTCCTCAAACTACGGTCATCACCGAGAAGTATTCCGATTATTGCCACTTCGGGGTTGTCGGATCATAACACATAATAGGTGACTATAGACTTGCAAGATAGGATCAAGAACACACATATATTCATGAAAACATAATAGGTTCAGATCTGAAATCATGGCACTCGGGCCCTAGTGACAAGCATTAAGCATAGCAAAGTCATAGCAACATCAATCTCAGAACATAGTGGATACTAGGGATCAAACCCCAACAAAACTAACTTGATTACATGGTAAATCTCATCCAACCCATCACCGTCCAGCAAGCCTACGATGGAATCACTCACGCACGGCGGTGAGCATCATGAAATTGGTGATGGAGGATGGTTGATGATGACGACGGTGACGAATCCCCCTCTCCGGAGCCCCGAACAGACTCCAGATCAGCCCTCCCGAGAGAGATTAGGGCTTGGCGGCGGCTCCGTGCGTAAAACGCGATGAAACTTTCTCTCTAATTTTTTTCTCCCCGAACGTGAATATATGGAGTTGGAGTTGACGTCGGTGGAGGTCCAGGGGGCCCATGAGATAGGAGGCCGCGCCCTACAGGGGGGCACGCCCCCTGTCTCGTGGACAGGCCCTGGGCCCCCTGGCATTAATTCTTTCGCCAAAAATTCTTATTAATTCCAAAAAGTGCCTCCATGGATTTCTAGGACATTCTGAGAACTTTTCTTTTCTACACATAAAACAACATCATGGCAGTTCTGCTGAAAACAGCGTCAGTCCGGGTTAGTTTCATTCAAATCATGCAAGTTAGAGTCCAAAACAAGGGCAAAAGTGTTTGGAAAAGTAGATACATTGGAGACGTATCAGCACTCACCTCCCCGGCAGCGGCGCCAGAAAAGAGCTTGATGTCTACTACACAACCTTCTTCTTGTAGACGTTGTTGGGCCTCCAAGTGCAGAGGTTTGTAGGACAGTAGCAAATTTCCCTCAAGTGGATGACCTAAGGTTAATAAATCCATGGGAGGCGTAGGATGAAGATGGTCTCTCTCAAGCAACCCTGCAACCAAATAACAAAGAGTCTCTTGTGTCCCAACACACCCAATAAAAATGGTAAATTGTATAGGTGCACTAGTTCAGCGAAGAGATGGTGATACAAGTGCAATATGGATGGTAGATATAGGTTTTTGTAATCTGAAAATATAAAAACAGCAAGGTAACTAAAGATGTAAGTGAGCATAAACGGTATTGCAATGGTAGGAAATAAGGCATAGGGTTCATACTTTCACTAGTGCAAGTTCTCTCAACAATAATAGCATAATTGGATCATATAACTATCCCTCAACATGCAACAAAGAGTCACTCCAAAGCCACTAATAGCGGAGAACAAACGAAGATATTATGGTAGGGTATGAAACCACCTCAAAGTTATCCTTTCTACTCGATCTATTCAAGAGTCCGTAGTAAAATAACACGAAGCTATTCTTTCCGTTCAATCTGTCATAGAGTTCATACTAGAATAACACCTTAAGACACAAATCAACCAAAACCCTAATGTCACCTCGATACTCCATTGTCACCTCAAGTATCCGTGGGCATGATTATACGATATGCATCACACAATCTCAGATTCATCTATTCAACCAACACAAAGTACTTCAAAGAGTGCCCCAAAGTTTCTACCGGAGAGTCAAGACGAAAACGTGTGCCAACCCCTATGCATAGGTTCATGGGCGGAACACGCAAGTTGATCACCAAAACATACATCAAGTGGATCACATGATATCCCATTGTCACCACAGATAAGCATGGCAAGACATACATCAAGTGTTCTCAAATCCTCAAAGACTCAATCCGATAAGATAACTTCAAAGGGAAAGCTCAATTCATCACAAGAGAGTAGAGGGGGAGAAACATCATAAGATCCAACTATAATAGCAAAGCTCGCGATACATCAAGATCGTGCCATAGAGAGAACACGAGAGAGAGAGAGAGAGAGAGATCAAGCACGTAGCTACTGGTACATACCATCAGCCCCGAGGATGAACTACTCCCTCCTCGTCATGGAGAGCACCGGGATGATGAAGATGGCCACTGTGAGGATCCCCCCGGCAAAGTTGCTTTAACGGGCTCCCGAGAGGTTTTTGGTGGCTACAGAGGCTTGCGGCGGCGGAACTCCCGATCTATCTTGTTCACTTCGATGTTTTTTAGGGTATATGGGAATATATAGGTGAAAGAAGTCGGTCGGGGGAGTCTCGAGGGGCCCACGAGATAGGGGGGCACACCTAGTAGGGGGGGCACCCTCGTAGCCACCTCGAAGCTTCCTTGACTTCAACTCCAAGTCTCCTAGATTGCTTCCGTTCCAAAAATAATGCTCCCGAAGGTTTCATTCCGTTTGGAATCCGTTTGATATTCCTTTTCTTCGAAACACTGAAATAGCAAAAAAAAACAGGAATATGGGCTGGGCCTCCGGTTAATAGGTTAGTGCCAAAAATAATATAAAAGTGTATAATAAAGCCCATAAACATTCAAAATAGATAAGATAACAGCATAAATGCTTCATAAATTATAGATACGTTGGAGACGTATCAGTTCCACCCCCACGCTCACAGGAGGAGGAGAGAGACGCTGTCAAGCAGAGGCTCTCGTCGCTGCCATTGGGGCGCCCCCGCGTCCTCTCCCTCTCATCATGACGAGCGAAGAAGAGTTTTAAGGAGGGAGACGGAAAGTGTGTGAGCAAACTCACCACTCCTATCCCCTTTTATAATAGAATGAGGCAGGGGGGCTGGCCTCTCATTCAGAAGGCGACCGCCCCGCTCCTCTAATACGGCTTCCCCGCACCTGCAACGACCCAGGGAATCGGAGCCGACCCTTTGCGCCAATCAGCGACGCCCGTTTTCTGCCATGGCACCCATTTCTGCGCCCTCCGCATCCACCACCTACCCTACGCAATGCATGCGATACCACGTGGAGGGTGCCCCAAGGGAGGGAGGTAAGTGGGGTGACAGGTTCTGCCCCGTGTCCTTCGAACATGGGCGATCTGTGGATGGTGGCTTGGTTTTAACTGTAACATTTCACACGACATGTGGAAAAACTGGGAACTGACCCATTCTCGGGTTAATGGAGAAGCAAAGAAGATCTCAAAGGACGGAGCCACCTCTAGACTCTTGCCTGTGCACTGGTTAGGTCCTACCCTGATGACGCCCATCGGCGTGTTCGTGCCAGGCCCGGGGGCTCTTGTTGGTCCAACAAACCCTGGGTCCATTGCCCGGACTATGCACAGGCCTGAAGGCAAGCTCACCATGATCAACCCGAGCATGATGGATAAATTATCTTGAAGGATCCAAGTGCCGGAAGGAAGACCAAGATGACCCAGAGGAGCAAGATATCGCTAAGGAAAGAACCTCCCTTGCCGGGCAGGCAAGCCTGGCAAGGATGGGTTTGCCCCGGAAGCAATCTTCTAGATCGCCCGGCAGGCCTGCCGTGGCTAGAGAAGGCAAGCCACGCCACCCCTCCACCTCACGAGCAATCCAAGTCATCGATCAGTGCGGTGTCAAGCCCCTAAGTGACTAAGTGGCCGCTTCTTGCCACATGGCAGCCACTTCCTACAACAAACACCTCCATATGACACCCGTCCGGAGACGTGTCAAGAAAGCAGGTACAAAGCTGGCGAAATAGCCCGGCAAGGGTTGCGAGCACGCTGTGATGTGATACTAGATGGCACATTTAATGCGCTCTGTCAGCCTGCAGAGTTAGGTGTGATAGCACTGTTTGCTATCTAATTAGTGCATAAAGACTGATTTTCCACTGTGGTGACCCCTTAATCTATTAAAGGAGGCCCATGGCAACCATAGAAAGGGTTAGCTGATTCAGACCCTCATACACTCATACGTGCGTAGACACTCTCGCCCTGGGTGAAACTGCTCATGTGATCTCTGCCGCGCTACGTCCGCCACCATATTTCCACTATCAATCCACCAAAGCAGGAGTAGGGTTTTATGCCTCACGGTGGCCCAAACCTGGGTGAAACTGCTCATGTGATCTCTGCCGTGCAGTGCTACGCTTCTATGCTCTTTGTGCAACGTGCCTATCCCCCTGCCGAACCAAAAAGGGGCTCATGGCCCCATAGGTGGCTATGGTTTCCCACGACAACTGGCATGCCCACAACGGGCTTATTCTTGTCTTTAGAGTCTGGTTTGGCAATTCTAGCAGCTTCATCACAGAAGTAAATAACATGCCCATCAAAATTATCGACCAAGAGATCTTTTATCATAGCAATACTAGGTTTTACCTTAATTTGTTCAGAGGTTTTAGATGCTCTAATATTACTTGTGTTAACCATGGTTGAAACCTTAGCATGTTCCTTTATCCTCATAGGGAAAGGTGATTTTTCAATATAAGAAGTAGGAACAACTCGATCAACATTGTAAATGATAGTTTCATCCTTAACTATAGCTGGTTCTTCAATCTCTTCTTTAATAGGGGGATGATATTTAAACCACTTCTCTTTAGGAAGATCAACATGAGTAGCAAATGATTCATAAAAAGAACCCAGTATCTCAGAGTCAAGTATATTTAGTGCTAAACTTGCGAAAAACATTGGTGCGTTTAATTCTTTCCAACAGATCCCACCTAAATTCAATAGTCTTCTTCACAAAAGAACCAGTATAAGAAGTATCGAGCATGGATTGATCATCACGAGAAAGGGAAAAGATTGTCTTCAACCGGCTGATTTCCACCGCTCCATCAGCCGCCTTTGGTGTCTGCCACGTGCCCTGGTGGTCCCGTCCCACTCCCCACATCCCAACCTTATCCATCCTCTCCGCCAAGAATTTTCATCCTCATCTCTACCCTCTCCTCTCTCTTGTGTACCCGCTGGCCCCGCACTCACCAAAGACCTCGCCCCATCAGCCGTCTACCATGGCTGCTGATGCTTGCTACAACTCAGGCCCACATGCTCCCAGCCTTTTGCTTCTGCATCTATCGTTGCTTCAAGCACATCTGAGAAGCACAACAGCGGCCCCCCCTCCCGCTCCGCCATTGTCGCAACATCTGCCAGTGCATCGCAGCTTCGCCAGAGTCGTCGGAGCCGTTCTGAAACTGAGCTATTGTTTCTGAAACAGAGCTATTGTTTCCGAAATAGAGCTATTGTTTTTTCACGCAGGTGTTCATTATTCTGTGTGGAACTGAGCTAGTGTTTCAGAAACAAGAGCTCATGAAGATTGTTGATGGGATTTGCTAGATGGAGCTTCAGAACACAAGAGCATTGTTGCAGGAAATCAGAGAAGACCAGATCTTGCAACAAAAGCATTGTTGCAGGAAATGCTCTTGTTGCGAAACCGTGCAGGGCGCAGATCAATCGGTGGCCGGGAGCAAGAGTGCTAATGTTTCTGCAACAGAGCAGTTGTTGCGGGAAATAACTAGTGGGCATGTGGGGTGCAGATCTATCGAGAACTGGGAGCCAGAGTGCTATAATGTTTCTGCAACAGAGCGGTTGTTGTGGAAAATAACTAGTGGGCATGCTGGGCATGGACAATAGATCAGGTGGCTATCAGGTCGGGCATCCAACGGTCGTCGAGGCGACGGATAAAAAATAATCGGTCGGCAGACGCGTAGCGTTCTCTTGAGAGCTCATGATTGGGGCATGGATATAACAACAAATTAAGCCTCCCCCAAGCTAGAGCAATACTTTCTCCTTCATGAGGCCAAAAGTTATATATATAATTCCGATCACGATGAACTAGATGCACAGGATAATTTTTTTGGGGTGAAATTCCAATTTCAATCGATTCCAATTCCAAGCTCCAATATCATCACATAGCCTATACCATCCCCCCCCAAAGATAAAGGGAAAATATTCTTCTTAACTTCATCTCCGAGAAAACCTGCAAGCTAAACAATCCACAAATTTCATCCACATGTATCAAATGCATAGCAGGATGCTTCGTTTTGTCTCCTGCATAAGGATTAGCTAGCAGTTGTTCTATCATACCCGGAGGAATTTCATAACCAATATTTTCAGTAGGTGCAGTAGGTTGAGGGGCAACTCTTTGTGTTTCCAGTTGAGGTGAAGATACCCCGAACAAACCCATCAAAGGATTGTTTTCCATAGTAACAAGTGACAGTAAATTTCTGCACATAATATACATGTTTCCTTACCAATTCCACTTACCAAGAGCGCTCCCAACAACGGCGCCAGAAAAGAGTCTTGATGACTCACAAGTATAGGGGATCAATCATAGTCCTTTCGATAAGCAAGAGTGTCGAACCCAACGAGGAGCAGAAGGAAGTGACAAGTGGTTTTCAGCAAGGTAATTTCTGCAAGCACTGAAATTGTTGATAATAGGTAGTTTGATAGCAAGATAATTGGTAGTAGTTACAAGTAACAATAGTAACAATAAGTGCAAGGTAGCCCAATCCTTTTTGTAGCAAAGGACATGTCGGAACGGTCTCCGATAATAAGTAAAACGTTCTCGAGGACACATGTGAATTTCATCTAGTCACTTTCATCATGTTGGTTGGATTTGCGTTCGCTACTTTGATAATTGGATATGTGGGTGGACAGGTGCTTGGGTGCTATTCTTACTTGAACAAGCCTCCCACTTATGATTAACCCCTCTCACTAGCATCCGCAACTATGAAAGAAGAATTAAGATAAAATCTAACCATAGCATTAAACATATGTATCCAAATCAGCCCCTTACGGAATAACGCTAAAACTAGGGTTGAAGCTTCTGTCACTCTAGCAACCCATCATCTAATAACTACTCGACAGTGCATTCCCTTAGGCCCAAAGATGGTGAAGTCTCATGTAGTCGACATTCACATAACAACACTAAGGGGATCACAACATACATATCAGCAAAAGGTCGAACAAATATCAAATTCACATGATTAATTGCAACATGACTTCTCCCGTGTCCTCAAGAACAAAAGTAACTACTCAGACAACATATTCATGCTCAAGATCAGGCGAGTATAAATACCATAATTGATCTGAACATATAATCTTCCACTAAATAAATAGGCTAGCATCAACTACAAGATGTAATCAACACTACTAGTCACCCATAGTTACCAATCTGAGGTTTTGACACAAAGATTGAACACAAGAGATGAACTAGGGTTTCGGATGAGGGTGTTGTTGAATACGTTGATGAAGATTGGCCTCCCAAAGATGAGTCTGAGGTTTTGACACAAAGATTGAACACAAGAGATGAACTAGGGTTTCGGATGAGGGTGCTGTTGAATACATTGATGAAGATTGGCCTCCCAAAGATGAGAGGGTTGTTGGTGATGATGATGGCTCCAATTTCCCCCTCCTGGAGGGAAGTTACCCCGGCGGAATCGCTCTGCCGGAGGGCAGAAGTGCTCCTGCCCAAGTTCCGCCTCGATATGGCGTCTCTCTGTCCCGAAAGTCTTCTCCTATTTTTTCTAGGTCAAAAGACCTTATGTACCAGAAGATGGGCACCAGAGGTGGGCCAGGGAGCCCACTACCCACTAGGGCGCGCCTGGAGGGAGTGGCACGCCCTGTGGCCCCCTACGGTATTTATTTTCTCTAGTATTTTTTTTAATATATTCCAAAATAATTCTCTGTAAAATTTCAACTCATTTGGAGATGTGCAGAATAGGTATCTCTAACATAGCTTTTTCTGGTCCAGAATTCCAGCTGCCGATATTTTCCCTCTTTGTGTAAACCTTGCATATGATGGGAGAAAAGGCATTAGAATTACTCCTCAAAGTATTATATTGCATAAAAACACTATAAATAACAGTAGGAAAACATGATGCAAAATGGACATATCAATCAATGTTTTAATAAATATCTTCAAGCTCAAGGCATTGCACACCATGTTTCATGTCCCTACACCCATCAGCAGAACGGCACAGCTAAACGCAAACACCACATATTGTGGAAACTGGACTCGTTCTTCTTGCCCATGCTACCATCCCCATTTGGTTTTGGAGTGAGGCGTTCCTCACATCTACCTTTCGTCTTAATCGTCTACTGATACCTCTCCAACGTATCTATAATTTTTGACTGGTTCATGCTATAATATTAACAATCTTAGATACTTTTTATGCAAATTTGTATTATTTTTGGGAACTAACCTATTGGACACGAAACTTTTTGGGAACTTTTTGATGATTTTTCTGGACATAACAGACCCTAGAAGCTCCAGGAGGAGATCAGACACGAAACGAGGAGATATCAAGGCAAGAGGGCGTGCCCAGGGGTGTAGGCGCGCCGTGTTACCTGGTGGGCCCACGTGGCTCCGTCTTACCTAATTCCACTACTATAAATTCTCAAATATTGGGAAACCCCCATAGAAGCCACCAAAATAATTATTTTGCCGCCGCAAATCTTTGTTCTTCCGTGTCAAATGCCCGAGGTCTTCATGAGCAAGCAAGTTGGATGCACACCCACTTAGTTTTCTTTTTGAGCTTTCATAGACTTATAGCTCTTAGTGCGTCCGTTGCATGGCAATCGCTACTCCTTGCATTGACATTAGTTGGTGGGCATATCCAGAGCCCATTGGTTAGCCTCATCGACGTGAGACTTTCTCTTTTTTTGTCTGCTCCATATTAAGCTCTACCACCATACTCTCTTCCACCCATAGTGTTATATCCATGGCTTGCGCTCATGTATTGTGTGGGAGTTGAAAAAGCTAAAGTATGTTAAAAGCTATGAACTCATTTCTCGGCTTGTCATCGGGGTTGTGCATGACTTTGTGTTAAGAAGATGGAGCATGAAAAGGCTATATGATTTCGTAGGGATAGAGTTATTTGGCATTGATATTCTGAAAGGCATGCCTTAGTACTGATGTCTTTGTGTCAAATTATAGACTATTGCTTTGAACCATTCAGATCTAAATATTCATTCCATAAAAGAAAGATTACATGACGAACATGTTAGGTAGCATTGCACATAAAAAATTCTGTTTTATCATTTACCTACTCGAGGACGAGCAGGAATTAAGCTTGGGGATGCTTGATACGTCTCCGATGTATCTATAATTTCTGATTGTTCCATGCTATTCTAGTATCAATTTTGGATGTTTTATATACAATTATATATCATTTTTGGACTAATCTATTAACTTAGTGCGAAGCGCCAATTGCTATTTTTGCGTATTTTTGGTTTTCCAGGAAATCAGTACCAAACGAAGGTCAAATGCCACGAAACTTTTTGATGATTTTTTTCGGACATAAGAGACCCTAGAAGCATCAGGAGGAGATAGACGTGCAACGAGCAAGAGACAAGGCACCTGGGCGGGCCTAAGTGGGGCAGGCATGCCCAAGTGCCTTGTGGGGCCCTCATGGCTCAGACTGACCTAATTCCGCCTCTATAAATTCTCTAAAATTGGGAAACCAAAGAGAGGCACCCAAATTACTTTTTTTTGCCACCGCAAGACTCTGTTCTTGCGAGATCCCATTTGGAGGCCTTTCCCGGTACTCTGCCAGAGGGGGAATCCATCACGGAGGGCTTCTACATCAACCTTGTTGCTCCTTCGATGTTGTGTGAGTTGTTCATGATCGACCTACGGGTCCATAGCTAGTAGCTAGATGGCTTCTTCTCTCTCTCTAATCTTCAATACAATGTTCTCCTCGGAGATCTATTCGATACAATCTTCTTTTGCGACGAGTTTGTTGCAATCCGATGAATTTTGGGTTTATGATAATATTATTCTTTGAAAGTAATTGAGTCTCTTCTGAACATTATTGTGCATGATTGTTATAGTTTTGTATTTCTCTCCGATCTATCCGTGTCGGTGTACTAAAGTAAGGGCACCTTAGTACCCCGAACTTGTGCACGGGCAGTTGCAGCACCCCCCGGCAAGGCTTGCCGGGCGCCCGCCAAGGCTCTCCACTCATTACTGCCATTCAAGAACGAAGTATTAGCCAAGAATACGAAGCCCCCGGCAAGAGGAGCTTGCCGGGAAGGCCAGCCAGGGCAACATCAGGAGACTTGCCGCGGTGCCCCGCGCCAAAGACTCGGCGGCGGGCAAGCTTGCCGCACAGCAAAAGAACAGGGCAGCGGCAAAGCACTTGCAGCGGCAAGGCTGCCACCGGACTCCAGCGCACCCAGCGACGTGTCGTCGCAAGGCCATCCCAAGGGCACGTGGCGGGGCATCACACAGCCATGCGGAGCGAGGTGGCGAACGAAGCTGACAGGGGCTCCATCGTGGCAACCGGTGGCTCACCTAACGGTCACCCCTCCTGCACTGTTGGGGCGACCGGACGGGCATTTAATGCCTTTGTCCCCTGCCGTCAGAATTAGGTAGGGGCACTGTTGTGCACTGTTGTACCAACCTGCACTTTTACGTTTCTACCCCCTCTTCCTACGCTGCCACCTGTGGGTACCCCCTTCTAACTATAAAAGGGAGGCCCATGCGCACGTAGAGGGGGTTCGGTTCATTCGACACCCGCAGCACCACCATATGCTCGCACGCTCGAGCTAGATCAAATAACAACACAGAGCAGCAGTAGGGGTGTTATCTCTCCGGAGAGCCCCGAAGCTGGGTAAAGATTGCCCGTCTCCCCGCGCGTGCGCCGGACCACGATCTGCTCTGCGCGACCCCGCTCCCTGCCCGAACGAAGGGGCCCCCAAGTGCCCCATAGGTGCTCGAGGCCGCAGAGTAGCGCGACCCCGACATCTTTGGCCCGCTAGGTAGGGGGCGTCGAGGTCGTGAGCATCTGATCCGGTCTCCACGCGCACTACATCAGCGTCATCACCAACATGCCACCGAAGAAGAAGCCTTGGAGGTGGCGCTCCGCTCTACATCAATTCTACCGCCACCGCCGGAGCAAGCGGTGGGGGGGAGACGCTGGCGGGGCAGCGGGTGCCGCTGGTGGGTCTCGCGTCGTCACCAGATCCAGGAACAAGGCCCCGCAAGCTTCGGCGACGGTGCAGACACCGCGCCCTTCCCAAGAGGTTCAAGGTCAACAACGCCCCGGTGCTCCAAGCACCGTGCTTGCGTTAGAGCAAGGCCAAGCCGGTGGGTCGCGGGACGCTCGCGGTCAGCATGCACGACCGCATGCTGGTGCGAGTGAAGTACGGTCGCCTGGACGGGGTGTAGCTCCTCCCAACCCGGTTGGGAGTACGAGCACATCTCGCTCCTCGCGCCGCCCATCACTGCCACTGCCCAAGACTGCAGAGGAAGCGCTGGCCCGGGCCCAGCTGCTTCTAGACTTCCCTCCAGCACCACACAAGATCGACGACTGGAGGATGGCCATACACAGCCTCGTCAGCTTCGCCAACGGCGACAAGCCCCGGCGACCGAATGCGTCGAGGGCCCAACAAGACGCCCCGGCGCAGGACGACGCCGACAGGACCGCTGAAATACCGCTTCCGTCGCCTCCAGCCCCACAGCCAAGATCGCCACTCGCGGACCAACCTTGCGCCGATTCCACGCGTCGCCGGACCCGCGAACTTCGCCCGCGATCAACGCCCGTCCTTCAAGAACGGCAACTTCGAAGACGCTTTCGTACCGCATCGAAGCCCGGCGAAGCGCGACGTCAATCGACCAGCGCGCTGCCCGCTGTCGGCAAGCGCGGCCGGAGAACCAGCGACTTGCCATACGCGGCAGGTTGCCCTGCGTTCACCAGCGAGTTCGCGGCAAGTCGATGGGCCCAAAACCAAGAAATTCAAGCGACGCGTGCGAGAAGTATGACGGCCGGATACACCGTCGGAGTTCCTCAACATCTACACCATCGCGGTGCGAGGCTGCCGGAGGGCGCGACGAGAAGATCTCGCCAACTACTTCCCCGCGGTACTCAAGCCCAACGCCGATCTTGGCTCATGCACTTGCCGGACGGCTCCATCTCCTCATGGGCGGACCTGTGCCATCAGTTTGTTGGTGCCTTCACGGGTGGCCACAAGCCTCATGGCCAGGAAAGTGACCTTCACTTGCTCGTCCAGAAGGAGGGGGAGCCCCTGCGCAAGTATATACAAAGATTCAGCCTGGTGCAACGCAACATCCCAGACGTTCACCCCGCCGCGGTTATTAGCGCGTTCAATCAGAACGTGCGTAACCGCAGGATGAGGGAAGAGATGGCGATGTGCAAAATCAGAGATGTCAGCGAGCTTTATGCTCTGGCCGACAAGTGTGCACGAGCTGAGGAGGGAAGGAAAATCCCCGGAGAGATTGTCGGAGCAGAAGGATCTGACAGCGAGGGTGCCGCCCCGGCAAGGAAGAACCGGAGGCGGAACAATAGGAAGAGGAAAGCTAAGGATGTACTAGCTGTTGAGCATTCCGAACGGCGGCGGCTCCGACAAGGCCAAGACCGGCGACTCGGTGAGGCCGTGGCGACGCCGACAAGCAGGGCGGCTCCGCAAGCGTTATTGCAAGATCCACTGCACTAAGGGCCATGACCTCCAAACCTGCAAAAAGTAGAGCGGATGGCGGAGCTGCAAAAGCGAATCTGGCGCCGCGATAAGGAGAGAGCCCAGGAGGTGGCGGAGGATCCGCAAGAAGCTCCCGCCGGGGAGGAACACAGCAAAGCCAAGCGCGGCAAGGAGACAGCCTCCCAGCGGCGACAAAGACGAAGATGAAGAGATGGAGGAAGACGAGACCGATGATCGAGGAATTTCAGAAGCGCAGAAGTGTTGTGCGTCGGCGGCGGCGCCTCCTGCACACCTCGCACCGCCAACTCAAGCGATGGGTGCGAAGTGAATGCAGCGGGCCGTCCGTCGAGGCACGCAGAGCCTGAAGTGGTCCAGCCGCCCATCGTCTTGACGTTGAGGATCACCTTGATCGCATCACTGCGGTCGGGTGCTTGCCGCTGTTAGTCTCACCAACGATCCGCAACCTCAAGGTCACGAAGATGTTGGTTGACGGCGGGGCCGGCCTGAACTTGATTTCCTCCGCAGTGCTCAAGAAACTACAGATCCCCGACAGCGAGCTCGAAGAAACTGGTGCCTTTCAAGGAATAAATCCGGGAAGGAGCAAGCCTAAGGGGAAGATCACATTGCCAGTGACGTTTGGCAGCGAGCTGAACTTCAGGAGTGAGAGGGTCATGTTCAATGTGGCTGATATCCCCTTGCCCTACAACGGGATACTCGGACGACCCGCACTCGCTAAGTTCATGGCGGCCTCTCACTACGCATACAATGTGCTCAAGATGCCCGGTCCAATGGGTGTTATCTCTGTCCAAGGCGACAAGAAGGATGCACTCATCTGCACCGACAAGATATACCGGGAAGCGGCTGCTGCGGCAGAGCGCGAGCCACTTGCCGCTGAAGCTTCCCGAGGGAAGAAGAAGACCAAGTCCAGCAAGAACAGCTCTGGTGCTCACTCCAGCAAGCGCATCTCCCGAACGCAGCTGCTGCCCGTCGAGGCCGCCATCGAGCTCCACCGCAAGTGCAAAAAGCGAAGGTAGCTTCACCAGAGACCAAGAAGGTGGCCGCCAAGGAAGATGGCTTGGTGGTACCTTCACCATCGATGCCACACTTGACCCTAAATAGGAAAGCGCTCGTTGCTTTCTGCGGGCGAATGTTGATGTGTTCGCATGGCAACCATCGACATCCCGGCGTTCCTGTGGATGTCGAGCACCACCTTGCCGTCGCCCTCACGCATGGCCCGTCAAACAAAAAGTCGAAAAAGCAAGCGATGAAGCCGAAGAGTTTATAGCAGAAGAGATCAGGAAGTTGGAAGCAGCGGGACTGGTCCGTGGAGTACTCCATCCGACGTGGCTAGCCAACCGAGTGGTCGTACGCAAGGCGAATGGGAAGTGGAGGCTTTGCATTGACTTCACTGATGTTAACAAAGCTTGTCCCAAGGATCCATTTCCCTTGCCGCGCATTGACCAGATCGTCGACTCCACGGCGGGATGTGATCTGCTTTCATTCCTTGATGCATACTCAGGATATCATCAAGTCTTCATGGCTGAAGAGGATGAAGAAAAGACCGCATTCATTACTCCATGTGGCACGTCTTTGCTTGTCACGGATGCCTTTCGACTAAGAATGCTGGCTCAACATTCGCGAGTAGTCGATCCACGCTTTTGAGCCGCAATCGCATGAAATGTGGAAGCTTACATGGATGACATAGTGGTCAAAAGCAAGGACAAAGAGACTTTGATCCAAGACTTGGACTAGACTTTCACAAATCTGCGCAAGATCAATCTCAAGTTGAATCCCAAGAAGTGTGTGTTTGGGGTTCCTTCCGGCAAGCTTCTCGGATTTTTTGTATCTCGAGAGGGATTGAAGCCAATCTGACAAGATCAAAGCAATTGAGCAGATCGAAGCACCGACCGAGTCAGGGCGTCGCAGCTTCTTTGGCTGTGTTGCTGCTCTCGATAGATTCATCTCTAAGTCTGCTGGCGCATACTGCCATTTTCAAAATCTTGAAAAAGGCGGGACCAATGAAGTGGACTCGAAGCGGAGGCTGCACCGCAGACTTGAAGAAATACTGTCCTCCACTCCAACACTTGTCGCACCTAAGCCACAAGAGAGAGTGCTGCTATATCTAGCGGCAACCAATCAGTGGTTAGTGCTGCGTTAATTCTTGGAGAGGAGGCGAGCGATGAATCGACAACGCGGCAAGCAAGTCCACCGACAAGCAGGGGGCTTCCCCGACAAGTTCTGGCTCCGGCGAGGATGGATCTGCGCGGTTGCCGGAAGAAAACAGAAGAGGATGGTGCAGCGCCCAGTTTACTTTGTCAGTTCCCTCCTGCAAGGGGCTAGGTCGAGGTACCCTGGTGTGCAGAAGTTGCTTTTCGGCCTACTCATGGCCTCGAGGAAGCTGCGCCATTACTTTCAAGCACATGAGATCACTGTAGTCACTCGATTCCCGTTAAAGAGGATATTGCAAAATCCGGAAGCAACGGGCAGGATCGTCGAGTGGGCACTGGAATTGTCAAGCTTCGGCCTCAAATTTGAAAGTACTTCAACTATTCAGAGCCGAGCGTTGGCAGAATTCATAGCGGAATGGACGCCAACACCCAATGAAGAAACTCCAGAGACGAGGATCCCCGTCAAGGAAGCAAACAAGGAATGGATCATGTACTTTGATGGTGCCTTCTCACTGCAAGGCGCCGGTGCAGGTGTGCTACTTGTCGCACCCACCGGGGAGCACCTCAAGTACGTGATCCAAATGCACTTTCCCAAGGAGCAGGCAACAAACAATACCACAGAGTATGAGGGCCTGCTTGCCGGACTCAGGATCGCGGCAGACCTTGGGATCAAGAAGCTCATTGTCAGGGGTGACTCACAGCTTGTCGTCCGCCAAGTCAACAAAGATTATCAAAGTCCGCTGATGGAAGCCTACATTGATGAAGTAAGGAAGCTGGAAGAGCATTTTGACGGCCTACAGATGGAACATGTTCCAAGAGCTCAAAATGACGTTGCAGATGGCTTGTCAAAATGTGCCGCACTTAAGTTGCCTGTGGAACCAGGGATTTTTGTGCTCAAGCTGACTCAACCATCTGTGACATCATCAACTGGACAGAACAAAAAGAGAAAGTTGGTTACTGGCGACTACTTTCCGGCAGAGCTCCCCGAAGCCGCCGCCAAGAAGGTCCCCAGGATCAACACAGAAAGTGCTGAGGAGCAGTCTGCTCCGACAAGCCCTAGAGTTTGTTTCGTTGAAGCAGACGCTCCCGACAAGTTTCGCTCCGGCAAGCTTGCCGGGGAACATCAAGCTCCGGCTGAATCGGAGATTCTTGCCGTGGAAGCAAATGTTCCCGCAGCAGCATTTGCGCCTTTAGTCCTTGTTGTCGAGCCACAAGCTCCAACATGGGCACAGCAAATCGTCCATTTCCTTCAAATAGGAGAACTTCCGGAAGAGCAAGAAGAAGCAGAGAAAGTAGCCCGGCAATCAAGTATGTACCAGTTTGTCGATGACATACTGTACAGAAGAAGATTCAACGGAGTGAAATTGAAGTGCATTTCCCGGGAAGAAGGACAAGAGCTGTTGGCAGAGATACATGGAGGCATATGTGGTCACCACATTGGCGCAAGAGCACTTGCCGGCAAGGCTTTCCGGCAAGGTTTCTTCTGGCCGACAGCCCTCCAGGATGCAACTGCACAAGTAACCAAGTGTGAAGCGTGCCAGTTCCACTCCAAACAGATTCACCAACCAGCTCAAGCTCTCCAAACAATCCCTTTATCCTGGCCATTCTCGGTCTGGGGGCTCGACATCCTCGGCCCTTTTCCCCGAGCTATCGGGGGCTTTGAGTACTTGTACGTTGCAATCGACAAGTTCACAAAGTGGCCTAAAGTGGAGCCAGTGAGAAAGGTGACAGCACAATCAGCAGTCAAGTTCTTTAGGTCAATTGTTTGCCGTTTCGGGATCCCTAACAGGATCATTACCGACAATGGTACACGGTTCTGAGCCACACCTTCATGCGATGCGCCCAAGATCTTGGCACCAAGATCTGCTTATCTCATTGCTCATCCAAGAAGCAACGGTCAAGCGGAGAGGGCGAACAGCTGAAGTCTTCTTGAGCTCAAGACCAGAACTTTGACAGGCTGCACAAGTCTGGAAGAAATTGGATCGGCAGCTGCCAAAGGTTCTTTGGTCGATCATGGCGACGCCAAATCGAGCCACCGCCGGACACCCTTTGCTCTTGTCTATGGAGCGAGGCGGTTCTCCCACGGAACTTCGTGATCACGGATCGCCACGAGTGCTCGCTTATGATGAGCTTGAGCAAGAGCGGCTGCGGCAAGATGACGCTGCTCCTCGAGGAGGATCGCCTTGAGGCTCTTGTCGAGCTGCTCGCTACCAAAGAAGCTTTGCGCCGCTATCATAGCCGCAAGGTTAGCGCCAGACTTGTCGAGGAAGGTGACCTTGTTCTTCGGCGTGTTCAATCCGCCAAGAATTCAAACAAGTTGACGCCAAAGTGGGAAGGCCCTTATCGGGTAAAACGAGTCACTAGGCCCGGCGCTGTCCGCCTTGAGACCGAAGACGGCATCCCAGTGAGCAACTCCTGGAACCTAGAGCATCTTCGCAAGTTTTACCCATAAGGCGCGGTTGCCGGACTCATCCGGCAACCACCTTTTTGTACAAGCCTTGCCGCTGTCGCATGTAACCCTTTGTACAAAGCCGGGCGCAGCCCCCGTGCATAAATAAAGTTTGTGTGCTTCACACATCTTGTCAAAATTTAATGCATTTTTCTTCTTTTGCATCAATATCTGACACTCTGTGCAGCACTCACCACCGGTAAGCAATAGAGAACCTGAAGGTTCCATACCATTATTTTCTCTTCTTTCTTCTCAGAAACAGAAGATTCCTCCGCCCACAAGTTCACCGGGGGGAGGGGGAGAAGATAAAAGTGTGGACCAGGCGTCGTTCAAAGGAATCTAGCTTTGCCGGGATGCAGAAAACAGAAAAGCTAAGTTCAAATTTCCAAGTTATATCCCTTGAACGTTCGTGTCTTGTATGGAGAACCTGTGCGCGGAGGAATCGACTCGCGGCTAAGTTGCGCCCTTGCGTTGTTTCCGAGCCCGCTCAACAATGCGGGTGAGCTGCAACTAGTCCCGACAAGATTTCTTGCCGGAAGCAGCATCGCCATAGGCTGCTGATGTTCCGCACTCAGCAAATGTGCTCGCGCCGGCAAGGTCCCTCAACGCGTAGGGTAAAAAGCATACAAGGGATGCAACAAAGTAAAGGGAATAACGCGACAAGCAGTACCCAGAATAAAGTTATGTTACAAGAATGACTTATTGTGGCACTGACTAAATTGTTCTCATAACCAAAACAGCAGCAGCAAAGAGAAGGGCGGCCTAATCCACGCGCCCGCCGTCGAGCCTCCTGACCTCGTTCACCTTATCCACGATGGGCGCGACGATGGCCTTGAGATCCTCGAGGTCGGCGCCCTCCGGCAGCTTCTTGGTGGCACGGGAGAGATCGATGCCCGGGTTGCGGAAGAGGATCTTCACCAACACCTTCTCCAGAACCCCGGCACAGATCGCACGCGACTCGTCGGCCAGCTGCTTCGGGATCCTCTCCGGAGCTGCGGAGAGTCGTCACCACGTCCTGAAGAAGAGCGTGAGCTTGGCGCTAGGCTGGAGATTCCCCTCGGCGAGGTACTCGAAGCCCGTCAAGTTCAGCTCCGCCCGACTCCTCGTCAATAAGCGCGACAATGTCGGCGAGGCCCGCCGTCGAGCTCCACCGTGGCCTTGAAGGTGTTCTGAGCTTCGGCGGCTCTCGTCAGCAGCTCCACGTTGTCCTTGAGCTCTTTCCTCAAGTCGTCCTCCCGCTTCTTGGCGGCGTCCAGCGTCCCCGCCAAGGTGGATAGCTTCAGCTCCAGGTCAGCGCTCGAGTCCTTGGCGGTGTTCAGCTCCTTGATCTTCTCGGTGAGCTGGGCCTGCAGATCGCCATAGGCGCGCGCGTCTTTCTCACGCTCGCGCTGGAGTGCGGCAAGTTCGTCGTTCTTCCTTGTCATGTCCGCCTCCAGCCGCGTCACCCTCTCCTCCAAATCTTTTTTGGCGGCCTCGGCAGCCGCGGCCGCGTCCTTTGCCTCTTTGAGCGTCCCGCCAAGCGCCTGCTCTCGCGCCTCGAGCTCCTTTTCGTGACTGTCCAAGCTGGTTTTCTTCTGCGTCAGCTCACCTTCCCGCTTGGACATCTCCTCGGCGGCGAGCCTTTGCTGCTCCTCGGCTTCGGCCTTCTCCAGGATGAACGCCTCTTTTGCCTCGCCAAGCTGGGCCCTTTCCTCCGCGATGGATCGGAGGGCCTCTTGGTTATGGCTTCGGAGCTCTTGTGCGTGTTTCTCTATGTCGACCCCCGCCTGCGCGACAAGTGCTTCCCGGGACTCGAGCCTCGCTTGCGGGCGCGGTAGAGTGACACCAGCTTTGAGATGGCTGCTCCTCCTCGGACTTCGCTTGCTGCTGCTGCTTTGGCTGTCAACCACTTGCCAGCCAGTGAGGCAAGTACCTCCCGTCAATTCCTCCCCTTCAGCCGGCGCCACAGGCTCGGCGCCTGGGGAGCTTGATATCTGCGCCCTCGCCGGCTTCGGTGGCGCCCGGGCTGGGGCTCCTCGGAGCCCAGTCGCGTCAGTGGCGGAGGGGTCGGCGGTCGCTGCAACGCCTCGCGCTCCTGCGTCCTCCGGGTCGCCGGTACGATCGCCGGACCCCTCGCCAGCCCCTGTTCCAGTGGCCTTGGCGGCCTCTTCGCCGGCAGGATCCTCCGCGCCGGCCTCCTCCTCACCAGCGGCGGCATCACCAATATTGCCGCGCCCGTCCTCCTCGCCGGTGGTCTCGGCCTCCGTCGGGTCCCCAAGGGGAGGATCTGAAGGCAGGGAGAAGGAGGGAGAGTCAGGCAAATACCCAAAGGAAGGAAAAGGGAGATCAGCGAGACCCGAGGGGAGATCCCCGACAAGGAGGCTCACCCGCGCTGGGCTCTGTGATCACGGGCTCCACCACCGAGGGCTCGTCGGTCCCGCCCCTTTGCCGGGGACCCCTTCCTTGCCGGAGACGGCTCCCACATCGGGGAGTCGGCCCTCGGTGGCGTAGTCGAAGCCGACGACACCTCCGCGTCGACCTCCGGCTGCTCTGGTGGGCCTGCTCTTCTCTGTATGCAAAGAGCCAATAATCAAGGTATTGGCGAGAGGAAGAAGCGACCATGCGGCGCTCAGCGACGGAAGGTGAATCCAGACACTCACTGCTGAGGGCTGTCTTTGAGAGCTGCTGCGAGGGAAGGGACGGATCCGTCAAAGTGGTCTCAGACGTATCTTCTATCGCCTTAGCGGGATCGTCCTCGACCACGGGACCCTGGCCCTCTTTGCCGCCCTCTCCGCCAAAGTCTGGGACGAACAGGAATTTGGAGAGAAAACAGATTAGATACAAGGCAAACAGCGGCAAGGGTGAGGGAAGCGGTGCAGATACAAGAAGACTTACTCCTCTTCGTCCTCATCCTCTTAAATCGTCATCAGGCTCGGTGCGGAGAGGTCAAACTCCGTGCCCTCCTGCGTGGCGTGACGGAAGGGTAGGCTCCCTCTGGCGCTTGCCGAGAGCCACGGCAGGGTCAGGCGTGACGGCCCGGGAAGACCCGGCCTCAGTTGCCGGCGCGGTTTGAGACCCTCCTGCGGCAACGGGGTTTGCCGCGGTAGAGCGCGTTCCGCGGCGCCGCGGCTACTGAACGGGCTGTACCTCTGCCAGCTCTCCAACTCGACGAAGACGCCTTCTCGGATGAAACTGGGGCTGCGCCGAGGGCTCCGTCGGCGGCAAGTTGCTCGAAAACCACCGGCCCCTCGCACCCTCGCCGGGCTGGCCCGTCCCGGCCGCAGCCTCCCCTTCGCCGTCGCCGTCTCCGGCAAGATCTTCATGGGCGGCAAGGCTTGCCGCCTCAGCTACTTCCGCCTCCGCCAGCGTGAAGCCAAACTCGCCCGCGGCAGCAGCCGCCGCCGCCTCCTCGGCCCTGCTGGCAATGTACGCCAGCTCACTGGCAGTGGTGGCACGGGTGAGAAGCTTCTGCTCGTCAGATTTGACCGCCGCCTCCGACAGGTCATCAAAGAATTGCTGCACGACCTCGGCGGCGGGCTCTATCCAGTTGGCACTTACCCCATGCGAGTCGCATTCTGGCATCATAGCATAGATGTGATCGCGCTGGGAGTTGTTGCACAAAGGGACGACACCCTGCGGCAACTGGAACCACTCTGGGTGATTGGGGTCGTGTTTGAACGTCTCCCTCAGCATCGCATCCAGCTCGGGGATCTGTGAAGTTGAAGTTGAGGCCCGGCGCAGCCTCATGAAATCCGCCGGGCGGCTGAGCGATCGGCGGGCCTCCCCTTGCTGCAAAGGGGCGGCGTCTGACAGCGAAGAAATCTGTGCCGACCGCCTGTTGTGAGTCCGGCGTGCCTAAGCGGAGGATTCGGTGGTGGCGATCGTCGACTTGGCATCATCCGGCGACAGGCGCTCCGATCATTGCGGCGCACCACCCGAGTCTGGCGTAGCTTGGTAAACGACGGCGGATCGGCATCACAGATCAACACCACTCCGCCCTCCACTCGCCCCATTTGCTGCGAAGCTCACCGGCAAGTCGCCTCCTTCATGCCCATCTGGGAGGTCCATGCGATTCCGCCACCCGGTGGCTCCCTTTCTCAGCCCGAGGGAAAAATAATGGCAAAAAGCGACCTGGGAAGGATACCAGCGAAGTTCTCGCAAAGTCGCGCAAAACCGCCATTGTCGAGCGGTGTTGGGGTGAAATCGGCGAGCGGAACCCATAGGTATTCATAATGTCACAAAAGAAGTCGAGAAAAAGGTGGGCAGAGCCCGCAATAGAAGAACACAGAAAAAGTAGTACCCTCACGGGCACTTCTTGATTTGGAAACCTCCGAGAAAGCACCGGCGTCTTGCGGATGCGCCGCGTCTCCGTCGACCAAAAAGGTAAAACCCGACCGCAGCGCATCCGAGGTGAGCTCGGAGGAAAAGCGCCGCTTCTTGCGCGGCGCCTCGAGCTCTTGTGCCTCGGTCGACTTCTCGGCCTTAGCGGCCTTCGCAGCCTTCCGGCCTTGGGGCCATGGCGGGGCAGCGAGGGAGGCGGCGGCGCGGCGGCGGCGGCGATGGGCGGCGGGCGCTATTTCTTTCTCGATTCAGAGAGCGGAGGAGGCGTCGGAGCTTCGGAGGAAGGAACGCAAGTGATGAAAGTGAAACGGCCCGTTCCTCCGCTTATAAGCGAGGATGCGAGCGTTCGCATTCTCTGGAATTAAGCGCCACCCACGTCTCCCACGACGCCGCAATTGGCGCGCTTGGTTCGGGAGGCGCGGTGAACCGGAGCCCAATTCCGTGCGGACCCGAGGCCACAGCGTGCCGTGCCTTTATTTTGGGCCTGGCCCAACAACGCTTCGGCACCGTGTATGGCCCGAGCTCGGGGCTCTGCCGGTGTACTAAAGTAAGGGCACCTTAGTAACCCGAACTTGTGCACGGGCGTTCAGCACCCCGGCAAGGCTTGCGGGCGCCCCAAGGCTCTCCACTCATTCTGCCATTCAAGAGCAGTATTAGCCAAGAATCTGAAGCCCCGGCAAGAGGAGCTTGCCGGGAAGGCCAGCCAGGGCAACATCAGGAGACTTGCCGCGGCGCCCCGCGCCCCGGCAAGACCTGGCGGCCGGCAAGCTTGCCGGCACAGCAAGAACAGGGCCGCGGCAAAGCACTTGCAGCGGCAAGGCTACCACCGGACTCCAGCGCACCCAGCGGCGTGTCGTCGCAAGGCCATCACAAGGGCACGTGGCGGGGCATCACACAGCCATGCGGAGCGAGGTGGCGAATGGAGCTGACAGGGGCTCCATCATGGCAACCGGTGGCTCACCTAACGGTCACCCCTCCTGCACAGTTGGGGCGACCGGACGGGCATTTAATGCCTTTGTCCCCTGCCGTCAGAATTAGGTAGGGGCACTATTGTGCACTGTTGTACCAACCTGCGCTTTTACGTTTCTACCCCCTCTTCCTCGTAGCCACACAGGGTACCCCTTCTAACTATAAAGGGAGGCCCATGCGCGTGAGAGGGGTTTCGGTTCATTCGACACCCGCAGCACCACCATATGCTCGCACGCTCGAGCTAGATCAAATAACAACCTGAGCAGCGATGGGGTGTTATCTCTCGGAGAGCCCCGGCTGGGTAAAGATTGCCCGTCTCCCCGCGTGTGCACCGGACCACGATCTGCTCTGCGCGCGACCCCCGCTCCCCTGCCGAACCAGAAGGGGCCCCCAAGTGCCCCATAGGTGCTCGAGGCCGCAGAGGAGCGCGACCCCGACAATCCGTTTGGTTTGGCCAACTAGATTGATTTATCTTCATCGGGAGAGGTGCTTTGTAGTGGGTTCAATCTTGCGGTGTCCTCACCCAGTGACAACAGGGGTAGCGGGGCACATATTGTATTGTTGCTACTAAGAGTAAAATGACAGGGTTTAGTCATATAGCTTGGTTTTATTGTATCTACATTATGTCATCTTGTTTAAGGCGTTACTCAGTTTGTTATGAACTTAATATCCTAAATGCATGCTAGATAGCGGTCTACGGGTGGAGTAATAGTAGTAGATGCAGGCAGGGGGCGGTCTATGTGTCATGACCGTAATGCCTATATACATGATCATTGCGATCAATATCATCATAACTATGTGCTTTTCTATCAATTGCCGATCAGTAATTTGTCTACCTACCGTATGCTACTATTATAAGAGAGAAGCCTCTAGTGAAAACTATGGCCACTGGGTCCACTTTAATCATATTACTAAAACCAAAATTTCCTTGCTGCAATTTTACTTTGCAATTTATCTATCTATCACTATCAGATTTAATCCTTGCAAGTAACGAGTTCAAGTGGATTGACAACCCTCTTGCCCATGTTGGATGCATGTATTTGCTCTTGTGTGTGCAGGTACTGCTTAGTAGGAATTTCTGTGGTTCTCCTGTTGATTTGATAACCTTGGTTCTCGCTGAGGGAAATACTAGCTGCTACTATATTGCTTCACCCTTCCTCTTCGGGGAAAATCCCAATGCAGCTCACAAGTAGCAGAAAGAATTTCTAGCGCCGTTGCCCGGGAGACATCATCAAATACCTACAAGTTCATTCACACAAATTATCATTTACTTGCTCTAATTTTTATTAGCCTTTTTTTGCTTTTATAGTCTCATTATAAAATAAAATAAAACAATATATATATTTTATTTTGCTAGTTTGCTTTCTTATTTGCTTTGCCACTATGTCTCAAGAAAATACTAAGGTGTGTGACTTCTCGAATAGTATTAACAATGGTTTTATTAGTAGTCCAATTGCTCCTCCCGCCACCAGTGCGTAGTCATATGATATTAATGTTGCATTGCTAAATCTTATCATGACAGAACAATTTGCTGGAACTCCTAATGAAGATGATGCATCCCATCTTAATACCTTCGTTGAATTATGTGATATGCAAAAGAAAATAAGATGTATATAATGATGTTTTTAAGTTGAAATTATTTCCTTTCTCGCTAGGAGATCGTGCTAAAACTTGGTTTTTATCATTACCTCACAATAGTATTGATTCATGGGATAAATGTAAGGATGATTTTATTGCCAAGTATTTTCCTCCCGCTGAGATTATTTGTCTTAGAAATCAAATCATGAAATTTAAGCAACTTGAGAAAGAACATGTTGCACAATCCCAGGAGAGAATGAAATTAATGATTATTTTTTCCCAACCATGGATTAAGACTATTGATGAGGACATGGCTACCACAGTTACACCCATATCCCCTACTGTTTTACCTCTTGGAACAATTGCTAGAGCTCAGATACGCCAATTAAATTATCAGGTACTTTCATTTCTTGGTAATGTTTATAATGTTCATGAGAATATGATGCTGCCTAACATAGATACATTTGTGTTGCTTGCAATTGAAGGGCCTAGCACGAACAAGAAGGTTGAACATTGGAGCATGGTCAAGCACGGAGATGAAGGTGCGTGCGAAGAGAACAAGAACGGAGTTTCAAGTGGAGATTTCCGTACTTTGAAGCCACCATGATGACATACAAGATGGTGGATGAAATATACAAAATGGCCTTTCATAAATTAC
The DNA here is from genome assembly GCA_021437245.1 of Aegilops speltoides. Lineage (NCBI taxonomy): Eukaryota > Viridiplantae > Streptophyta > Magnoliopsida > Poales > Poaceae > Aegilops > Aegilops speltoides. The sequence continues at coordinate 325,231,586 of CM038147.1, read as the reverse complement.
GTCCATAGCTTATTATTGGTGTTGCGCCACCTTATTTTGGGCCAGGCCCATGTAATATATTTTTAGAGTCCAAATTGTAGGGAAAACGACTTAGGAGGTGTTTTAGTCCCACCTTGCCAAGGGTGGACAAAATCTCCTCTCTTTTCCCTATAAATATATCCCTTAAGGCATCGTTTAGACTTGGGTTTTATTTAGTTAAAAGTTAGCCATCGCTGCAACTTCGCGTACTTCGTTTGTGTCCAACGACCAGACCAAGACCGCTTATGAAACCCCACTTCTATCAATACTTCATCCATATTCGCAATATTCAGATTGCTTAATCATATTCTTTCTTGTTCTTCGATTGCTTGCAGGAACAAACCCTCGTGGTCAGGTTGATCATGCTCCGTCATGGTCAATAACCTCTCGGAGTTGGTTTAGCGATTGCTAAGGCGTAATGTCGTGCATGTTTGTAGTCGGATCATCGAAGTCGACTCCACCAAATCGATAGTTATCATCTCATCGAAAGATCGGGACACCTCCGCCTCTATCAAGTGGTATCAGTTTTCAGGTTGCTCGGTGAGATTCTCCAGTTTCTGGTAGTGCAGATTGCATCTGTTCTTCATACCTAGAGTCCAAGAAAAGCCAAAAAAGGTGAGATTAGTTCATCCGTGTCCCAGACAGTCTGAGCCTTTCGCTATTGTCACTTAGTTTTTGCATTGTTGAATTTTTGGTTGCATCGTGTGTCAAGTTGCTGGTTTTAGTGTTAAACTTTTAGAGTTTCAAGTTCTAGTCACGTTTTGTTCACGCTGTTTCTGCATACACCATCGTACACTTCATTGTGATTTTCCGATACCACTAATTATTTCACCACCATTTCCACCATCCATTGTTGTTTCATGGGTCGTTATCATCATATTGTTCTTCTGAAAGCCTAGTTCATCTTGGAGCAATTGAACAAGAAAGAGTACAGATTTGATAGGAGTGAAATCAGAGGCAGCGCAATACAAGAGGAAGTTACAAGATTTTGTTCGGGTCTTTGAAAAAAAAGGAAGTAAAAATACAAACAAAATTATTACTTGGTACTAGCTATTGCTTTGAGCGTGAGGTACTACTTGCAAAATCCATCAGATCTCGAATTCCATGTGTTAAGAGAGAGAGAAAATAGTTTGTTTTTTGGCATCTTGCAGTGGGAAATCAAGAAAAAGGAAAGTGCCAATCGGTTTGGTTGGTGGCTGATTTGGTATCCTAGTGTGGCACGTTTGATTTTTTTTGAAGGAGGAATTTCCTTACGGGAGTATTGGAGATCGCAAAAAAGGGAAGGAGAATCCATCACAGGAGAAGTGCAAAATCGCAGCAAAGAAAAAAAAGGGAAGGTGCCCATCGGTTGCCTTGTTTGGAACGGCAGATCCGAATTTTTATTGTTTGTTCACTGCCTCGTTGGATTGAAAAACGTGGGATGTACTAGTGGTACTTCGGTTTGGGTTGCCAAGTTTGGATTCCCGAGGAAAAATAAAAGGGAAGCATCTCCTTATTTGGATTGGAAAAGTAAATACCAATAACAAAAAGATTAAGGTGTTGATCGGTTGGGGTTAGTGGCTGATTTTCTTGGGCAGTTGAAAAAGGAAAGAGATCAAATACGAGATTGGTACACATTCGGTTTAACTTGGTGCTACCCTGGTTTTTGGCAGTAAGAGGAAAAAAACAGGAAGAGTGTTGGCTCGAAGAGATAAAAAAAAGTAAGAGAGGGAGAGACAAAAAAGGTGCAAATATGGTTGCCCTTGCATGTGCCTCTAGGGGTTATTCTTTATCCAAGGGGGAGAAGCGTTGGAGTTTTGTATCCAGATTAAAAAAAAGATTCGAGTGCATACTTCTTTGTTTGCGTGCACATGAAAAGTAAATAGAAACAAATACCATTCCAATCTGGTTGATGTGTTGAAGTTGTGTGCTATTGTGGCATGTTTGCTGTATGAACAACACCCACATTCACTCATTGGTTGTGACTGCGTGAATCCCTTTGTGTCTTAGGCTCGTGTCTCTAGTACGGTCTAGCCTAGGACCAGCACTCGACCACTTTGAGCGAATTTTCAGCTTGCATGAACTAACGTGGTTCTAGCATTTTCTTTCCACATATATACAGCCAACCCAGCTCCACATATTTCTACGTCGTGCATACATACATTCACCTGGCAATTGCTTTACCCAACTTTTGGAGTTATTTGACACACTGGTTGCTGGTCACCACCTGCTGCATGGTAAGAACTTGTAAGACTTTGATATTTGCTACACTATGAGCGTTTTACCACCACTTCCTAGTAGTTCATAGGAACATCATTTTCGTATTTTGTTTCTTGTTTCTACTAATCATGACAGGATCCAGAGTCAATTCATGGGCTTTGTCGACCGCGGGAGACGTGCCACCACCTATGCTAATACCACAATCATCACGAGAGGTGCACAAACATCCAAATGCACATGATCAGGTTAATGTTTCTATACCACCATTTAATGGCCGTTTTAGACCTGCTTTATATATTGAATGGGAGTTCGACATAAATCATATATTTGCTTCCCATAATTTTGATGAACGTAAAAAAGTTAAGGTTGCGGTTGGTTCTTTCACTGGTTATGCTTTAGTTTGGTGGAGTGAATATTGTCGGTTACACCCTAATGATATACCTTCTACTTGGGATGATTTGAAACTTGCCATGGGACATACTTTCGTTTCCTCTTATTATACTCATGACATGATTAAAAAGTTGCAACATTTAAAACAAGGTAGTGAGACCGTAACGACATATTATGATACTTTACAAACTACCTTGTTGCATTCCTCTTTAGTAGAAAGTGGAAAAGATTTTATGGATAGATTTTGGGGAGGATTAAATCGTGACATTCAGGAAATACTAATTCATGAAGAGTGTTATCCTATGGACCATTTGTTTCATCTTGCTTGCAAGGCTGAACAGGAAATAAAATGACGTGTTGCCCACAAGGAGAACAAGCGCGAGATGCACATTCCAAGAGTTGATACAATTGTCCCTTCAACTACTAGGCATACTATGACAACTACATCTGTCGGGGATATACCCCGCAGTGTAAACCGGCCGAAAGTTTAACCCGGCCGGACTGGACGACTCACTGGTAACCCGCCCGGAGCTTGGTGGTTCACGGGATACCCGCCCGGTCTTGGCGGTTCATTCGTAACCCGGCGGGCGGGTCAGATGGACGACAGAGGCCCAAGGCCCAGAAGGCCGGTTCACGTTTAATGGTGGGCCGGTTTAAGAGGAAAAGAATATTTGCCTTACAAGGAGTTAAGGCCAGGACTTGTATCCGGTTTGTATTAGAGATAGAATAGTCCTAATCCTAATAGGACTCCACATGTAAACCGCCCTTCAACATATATAAGGAGGCGGGGCTCTAAAGAGGGACAAGTTACAAGCAATAATCTTAGGGCTAGACACAAAGAGGAGAGCCGGTTCTGGCGACTCCTCGTGATGATAATGAGACCTAGCCTCAAACAGCATGTAGGGTTTTTACGGATGATGTTTCCGGGGCCAAGCTGTCTAAATCCCTGTCTTGTGTTTCGTCTCTCGATTCCGCTCAACCCCTCTCAAGCTACCACATAGATGCGTTGGCCTCGCGACTAAGTCCTGATACTAAGGACATCTGCCGTGACAATTCCACGACAGTTGGCGCCCACCGTGGGGCCTGCGCACGGTGGTGTTGAGTTCTTGGAGGAATCTTTTTCAGGGATCGAGAAGTTCACAATTTTTCGGATGAAGAAAGTATCTACGTCATCAACAAGCAGTCGAACAAGCAGTCAGAGAAATTAGGGTTGCGTAGTGCGCGCTGCCGCGACTGGACGATCCATCAAAACCAGATCGATTTTCACTGTGTCGCTGTTAGAAGCCAAGACGGACAGAAGTTTTACGCGGCAAGGTCGTTACCAATCATATCTTCATTGTTTGTTTTTGGAGCTACGCGTAAAGCGGATCGTATCCAGAGCATCTGACGTAGGCGGGTTCGCTTCAAATCCCGAGGTTTTCAGAGCAAACTTTCTGGGCAGCTACCACGTCCTCACGTGAAGACCTAAATTGCTTCTTAAAGCAAAGTGCTAAATTCAACTAGTGCTTCTCACGTGATGGACGGAAGCTAAGATGAGGATACACCATCACACAAAATTGACAGGGTACTAGATGCAAGTACCAGTACTCAGATCTTCAAGAGAAAATACCATAAGAGAAAAGAGACCACGATCTGGAAGATACGATGTGGGAATCAAGCCAAGAACGACCCGGACGAAGACTGGGACATGGGTTGGATTCGGTCTCTGCGGACCGTGACCACGTTCCGAGCCACCGCCGCGCGGACCTCGCGTCCAGCTGTTGGCCTCCGCCGGCGCGCCACCATTGCCAAGTCACCTTCGCCGGACGCCGCGTTGCCTGACTCTCCTCAGGTTACCTCCCACAAGTCGCCGTTGTGGGCGCGCTGGATGACTCCCATGCTGTACTTTGAGCCGCTGGCCACCTCCGAGTCGCCAGCCCTGAGCCATGGACCACATGACCCTGAGCTGCTGGCCACCTCAACTGCAGCGGGGGAGAGCCGCCGGCTGCTCGGCTGCCCATCCGCCTCCGGCAAAGAGACTGGCTCCACCAAATCTCCTGCGGGTCACCTTCCGCCGTGGATGCACATATATAATGGAGATATTTGAGGGTTGACAATTGATGTCTACGAGAAGAAAAATCCGTTTGCCGTCGCCGTTCTAAGCCGCCGGCCCTACTAAGTTGCCATCCCGAGCTGCCGTCTGTGGAACCACCCGGAACGGATCACTACTCGTGGCTGCCTCCCGTGCCACGCCGCACAGCCCCGCTCGGCGCCCTTCTACTGTTGAGCCTTGCTCCGCGGTTGCCCGAGCGTGTTAACAGCTCCGCCGGACGCCTCAAGTCGCCTCCTACCACCACCACCACCGCTGCTTCACTGATGGCAAGCCGCCTCTGCTGCCGCACAGTGGCTCGCCTTCGAACGGCTCGTCAGCTTGGTTACGATTCCGAGCCGCCAGCAGCGCCGTGTTTCCCGCCTGGGTCCACCTCTGACCCGTGCTGAATGAAGTTTGATCAGATATTGGGACGACACATTGAGTGCTTGGTAGAGACCAAGATATTTGTTATCATGTTGACGCTGCATAAGCCACAACGTGCAGTTATTCATGGACGTCTTGATTATCGGTTGTCCAAAACAAATCAGGTGATATCCATCCAAGTCTACTTTTAACACATATTGTTTTTATCAAAGAACAATTTATCTTTGCTGCAATGTTTTTATGCAGGATAATTATTTATGACAAAGGTATTGTTATACCGTGGACATGGAGCGCGTGCCAGCATAATTTTGCAGTAGCGTTCTTCCGGGGCCATGCTGCTCAACGGATACACATGCAAATCGCCGCCCCCGCTGATTCGGTTTACATCCGTCCACACATGCGACCGATTCATTGTCCGCGCCGGTTTACAAACATCACGGTCGACTCAACCGTCCGCACCGGTTTACCACGCCGCGGCCGGTTCACCCGTGAGCGACTTCAACTCCGCCTAGCGATCATCAATTTCATGGCGGATTATTTTGATGCGGCACATCGGTGATATTCATCTAAAATATATTTTATTGGCACATATTATTTTTGTCAAGGAGCAGTTTATCTTTGCCTTGGTCTGCAATATTGTTGATGCAGGACAGTTGTTCACTACGTCAAAACGGCGTAGTTAACTCGCCCGTCCGCGCCGGTTTACAACACCGCGGCCGGTTCATCTGTTTGAGCCGCCTATGATGCTGAGGTCATCTTTTCCGTCCATTTCTCACGGCCTGGTCTATGTCAACATACCGGGCCACACCTATCTGCATGGGCTGTTTATTGAAGTATGAGCAAGTCACAGCTTGGGTAGCCTGGCTGTCTTTCAAATTGGAGGCAAATTATCATCAACCGCCGTCTGCACTGGATGGTTTAGTGGGCAGGCGCACAAGTCGCCGCCACTACAGTTTGATTAACTTCAAATTGCCAGTTGGAAGGAGACATTGGCCGAGTTGCTGACACGGCTCATACGGGATCATTTATAACCCGCCGCAGTCACCTCAACCTTCTGTGGATTCACATCGGGCTATCAACACCGATGATATACAACTTATGCCGGTTTACATCATGGTTACATATGGAGAATCTCAAGCCAACTATTCGAGTCACTTTGAGACTCGGGGGCTACGATGATATGACACAACAAGTCTTGCCAGTTTCAGCAAATTTAAAAACCCCAGGACAATGGAGGAAAAGATAACCCGGTCCGGAGGCTCTTGTTATTTGAAGGCCGTCGAGAAAATTTCCGGCTTGGAAAGTATATGACAATTACAAAATCCCGGCTCAATGAAGAAGTTCCGGGTCATCAGAAAAGATTCCAGTTTAAAATTCGGCTCAAGGGAAACCAGTCTCACTGAAGCTCTCAAATCCGATTTAAGAATTTCCGGTTCAAAAAGGAATTAACTTCTCGCAAGTTCGAGTTTAAAGGCCGTCAGAAAATTTCCGGCTGAAAATGAAGATTCCGGTTTAAAATCCGGTTCAAGTGAAAGATGTCTCCCACAAAGCTTTGAAGCTCTCCATATCCGGTTCAAGATCCCGGTTCAAGAAGAATTTATCTCTTGCAAAAAAGTTAAAAATTACCGAAGAGGACCTGCTGCCATGATGCGCGGTTCAAACATGGATATCCTGCCTTATTGGCCTAAACATATTGGTCACATGGGGGCTTCTGCTTCATAAAGCGGGGTCTCTGTTCTTTTTTACATCATGCGTGGTTACACGGAGGTTCTGTCTTAAAGCGGCCTCCGGTTTACCCCTTGACATTTGCTTTTTTATATATCACTAGGGGCCTTGGTCGAGTCCGAACCAACGCGACACCTTTTGATAGGCGACAGCCACCAGATCACTTGGGGACATGGTCAAGTCTGAACTAGTCACGCCTCTTGGTCGGCCTAAGGCCATCAAATCACTTAGGGGCATGGTCGAACCCGAACCATTGCCACGCCTCTTGATCTGGCATATATGCCACGAGTCATTTGGGGACCTGGCTGACTTGAATCATTGTCACACCTATTGGGGGCTTGATCCTGTCCGACCATGGTAATACCATCTGAACAGCTCAGCATAGCATATTTTTGCAAATGGTTTTTATCATTGCCTTTGCTTCCATGTTATTTTCATGGCCTGTTTTTTCTTTGTTTTTGTTGGATTGCTTTTATGTCAACAAACACCTTTTTTTCTGGTTTAGCCGATGGATTTGATTCCCCTTTAATCCGGAGACTATCAGCCCGGTCTGGATTCGACTATAAGTCGCCAGCATTATATATGGTTAAACCGGTGTTTATCACAACCCGGTACGGTTTTATCATAAACCGGCACAGTATGAAAGGAGTTATCATTAGTCAAGATTGGGGTTATCACTCTTACTACAAAAAGTTGGTAAACCAATGATGTCATTCAATGTCACAGGTATGATATATTCCATATTTAATTATTCTTAAGTGCAGCCTTGGTTATAAACCCGGGTTATATGTGGGGCATTATGACCCGTCCGGCGGTAAACCACCAGGACACTTTAAACTTGTTGTATGCAGAAACAGGTTGAATAAAGCCTGATTATAAATTATCCGGTGTTTATTAAACCGGCCTAGCTTTAAGACGATAAGTCACCAGTATATGATGAGAAATTATCCGGTGTTTATTAAACCGGCCTGGCTTTGGACTATACGTCGTCGGTATATATTTGGATTGCGCCATTGGAATCATGCGCTTATAAATGATTGGGTTATATTATTCAAATAGCCAAACTTGGCTGAATTTTCATTATGATATTGGATGAATAAGGTTTCATACCGGATTATATTACCTTGAATAGCCAACATGGCTGGATTTTTATTATGGTTATTAATATTATGATTAAGGTTTTCAAAGTCACTTTAGCGCAATGGATATTATGTTATCAATGGATATGGCTTTTATTCTACAGTTGAAGGAATAGTCCCGAGTTGCTGCAGGCTTACGACCCGGTACTTGGGGGCTATATTATTCAAATTGAGATTACATGCAAGTCTCATGTCACTGCAAGCATGCACCATGACACTTGGGGGCTAATGCAAAGTCATTTTTATTAGTCTTATTGAAGACCCGACTCATCATATTATAATGAGCCGGCCCTTGGGGGCTACCAATTGCTCCTGTCAACAATTGAAGGTACAAAGTTTTTTATTCATTATATTGAAGGGTCCACTGCTCAGTTGGTAAAGCACAAGGCTCTTAACCTTGTGGACGTGGATTCAAGTCCCATGATGGGGGTTACATCATATGATGTTATTTTCATTGAAGTATATATCAAGTCCCAGCTCAATATTATCTTACTGAGCCGGCCCTTGGGGGCTACACATCATTGCTCAAATCTACATGATTATACCTACAAAGTCCCTGCTCATTATTGCATAATGACCCGGCCCTTGGGGGCTACACTGGTTGAAGTTTTTATGAGTATAAGACAATTACAAGTCCCAGGTTACTGCAAGCATGACAACCCGGCACTTGGGGGCTATATAATATGGAGTATTCAGTTTTTTAAGTGACTCGGGTGAACAACATGGATTTCTTCTTAAGTGGCAGTATTCATATTGAAGCAAGTCTTAAACCATCACTTTGTTCTGCTCAAGACTTGGGGGCTACAGGTAATATGCATATAAGGAGAAATATTTTCAAATTCTCAGTTTTGAGCAAACCAGATTGACCCGGCGTCACCAATTAATCATTACGACCATGTGGCTACAACCCGGCATCATCAACAATCATGAACCGGCGTTGGCAACAGTCATGACCCGGAATTATCAGTTTTTTATAACCCGACAATGGTGGTTATCATAAACCGACAAGTTCTACATCTTCAAACCGGCTGAATATCAGATGAGTATTTCAAGACCAACATTTCTTAAACCGGCGCTTTGGAAGCCAACTCAAGTGGATTATTCTTCACAATATTGTTCTGTGAGAAACCAATGTCAGAAAATTGAGTATGACGCTGGCCTATTGACCTGGATTTTCTAGAAGGAGGAAATGACAAGGATTTAAGGATGATCAGGTGCCGGTTTACAAGAATTCTTAACCCGGAGCACAACTTATCAAGTTTGTTCTTGTGTTTATTTTACAGGATCAGTTTAACATGGATAAATCCAAATTAAACTGGGGGCTAATGTCGGGGATATACCCTTGATGTAAACCGGTGAAAGTTTAACCGGCGGATGGGCGACTCACTGTAACCGCCGGAGCTTGGCGGTTCACGAGATACCCGCCCAGTCTTGGCGGTTCATTCGTAACCCGGCGGGCGGGTCAGATGGACGACAGAGGCCCAAGGCCCAGAAGGCCGGTTCACGTTTAATGGTGGGCCGGTTTAAGAGGAAAAGAATATTTGCCTTACAAGGAGTTAAGGCCAGGACTTGTATCCGGTTTGTATTAGAGATAGAATAGTCCTAATCCTAATAGGACTCCACATGTAAACCGCCTCTTCAACATATATAAGGAGGGGCAGGGCTCCCCAAAGAGGGACAAGTTACAAGCAATAATCTTAGGGCTAGACACAAAGAGGAGAGCCGGTTTACGGCGACTCCCTCGTGATGATAATGAGACCTAGCCTCAAACAGCATGTAGGGTTTTTACCGGATGATGTTTCCCGGGGCCCGAAGCTGTCTAAATCCCTGTCTTGTGTTTCGTCTCTCGATTCCGCTCAACCCCTCTCAAGCTACCACATAGATGCGTTGGCCTCGCGACTAAGTCCTGATACTAAGGACATCTGCCGTGACAATTCCACGACAACATCTGCTGTTGTCAGGACTACATCACCTCCACCGTGCGGCACATCATCACCGATAGTGCCTACATCATCTGAGTTGATCATAAGAGGTAATGACAAAGGTACTAATCTTCCACCTCCACATGAGTATGATGAATGTCTTGTCAATTTAAATGCACCATGCGGTGAGCTACCCACTACTTTGATCCCACCAGCTATTTTAGAGGGTTGATGATTTGACTTTGCCATGTGATCAAACAATTTTGAGTGAGCCCATTGAATTAACTATCGATGCAAAAGAATCAAGTGAATCAGGGAATAAATAAGATTTGGATCAAATATGTTTGAAAATAATTGTGCCAATGTTTAATCATTTTGATATGACCTCTAATCTTGGTGATGGTTCATCAATGTTGGGATGGTTTAATGATAAGCATTGTCAATCTTTTGATATGAATAAGAGCTTCACTTATATGTGCAAACTGAGTTGCAATTTTTTCATGCCTTTGACTTCTTGTGATAATATATTGGCTTTATATTTCACAACTTTTGAAGGGTGCTCTTGTATAACTGTGTCACATGCGCCCCAACTGAGATCAGTGAAAATGGATGACATATACATATACAACGTGTACACCTTGTCTCACCGAGCAACCTGAAAACTGATACCACTTGATAGAGGCGGAGGTGTCCCGATCTTTCGATGAGATGATAACTATCGATTTGGTGGAGTCGACTTCGATGATCTGACTACAAACGTGCACGATGTTGCGCCTTAGCAATCGCTAAACCAACTCCGAGAGGTTATTGACCACGCCGGAGCATGATCAACCTGACCACGAAGGTCTGTTCCTGCAAGCAATCAAAGAACAAGCAAGAATATGATTAAGCAATCTGAATATTGCAAATATGGATGAAGTATTGATAGAAGCGGGGTTTCATAAGCGGTCTTGGTCTGGTCGTTGGACACAAATGAAGTACACGAAGTTGCAGCGATGGCTAACTTTTAACTAAATAAAACCCAAGTCTAAATGATGCCTTAAGGGCTATATTTATAGGGAAAAGAGAGGGGATTTTGTCCACCCTTGGCAAGGTGGGACTAAAACACCTCCTAAGTTGTTTTCCCTACAATTTGGACTCTAAAAATATATTACATGGGCCAGCCCCAAAATAAGGTGGCGCAACACCAATAATAAGCTATGGACAAAATTTATGAAAGGCCATCTTGTATATTTCGTCCACCATCTTGTATGTCATCATGGTGGCTTCAAAGTCCGGAAATCTCCACTTGAACCTCCATTCTTGTTCTCTTCGCACGCACCTTCATCTCCGTGCTTGACCATGCTCCAATGTTCAACCTTCTTGTCCGTGCTAGGCCCTTCAATTGCAAGCAACACAAATGTATCTATGTTAGGCAGCATCATATTCTCATGAACATTAGAAACATTACCAAGAAACGAAAGTACCTGATAATTTAATTGTCGTATCTGAGCTCTATCAACTGTTCCAAAGAGGTAAAACAGTAGGGGATATGGGTGTAACTGTGGTAGCCATGTCCTCATCAACTATAGATGATAATACAAATTTTTTATGCAGGACTAAATTTTGTGTGGAGAAATCTTCTAGACTCTGCTGTGCATGGTGCCTTTATGGGGAATACTTGGGAGAGGCCACGAAGCTTCTCGACAATATGATGAGAAATTATTCTCAGTGGCACACTAAACGAGCTCCAACTAGTAAGAAGGTAAAATCTGGTGAAGAAGTTTCTACTTTCAGTGATAAAATGGATGCTTTTATGAATATGCTTACTAGTAAAAATACTCATGTTGATCCAAATGATGTTCCATTATCTACTTTGATTGATCAAAATAATGATGCTATTGATGTGAATTTTGTCGCTAGAAATAATTTCAACAACAATGTTTATGGTGGGAATTTCAATCCTAGACCATATCCTGGTAATCCCTCTAATAATAATGATAATTCCTATAATAATAATAGGATACCTACTTAACTTTAGGACAACATTAAATAATTTATTAGTTCTCAAAATATTTTTAATGCCATGGTGGAAGAAAATATAAAGTTGATGATATGGCAAGAAACATGGATGTAATTAGGGATGAAAACGGCGCGGAAATGGACGGAACTAGGTGCTACCATATTTGTTTTCATATTTTTTTGTAGAAGCGGAAACGAATACAGAAACCCCGAAATTGAATACAAAAACAAATACTACCAAAAACAGATATGGAGAGAATACAAAGCAGACACGGAAACAAAACAGTTTGTTGACCAGAACTTAAAACCTCCTTGAATCGTATAGAAATAAAAACAAAAAACAAATAAATTTATGGAATTGTTAACATGACTACAAAATAATATGGTTATGTTAGCAACATAGGATAGTATTGTAGTAGTACATGACAATCCCGTATAGGGTCTAGTTGAGTACGTGTGTGGTAGTAAAAGTTGGTCCTCAAATGATCAATTCTGCTCATTCTACCCATTGTGTCATTGTGTGTTCTTTGGTAGTTGGGCTACCTATAGTAGAAACGGAAATTCCATATTTACAGAAACGGAAAGTTCCGTTCCCACGTCTGTTCCACCGGAAAACACCGTTCTATTTTTGTTTCCGTTTCCGCATAAAAAATTCCATTTCTATTTCCATTTTGCAAATTTCCATTTTTGTTTTCATATTTCCTCTCCGTTTCCATTTTGGTCCGGAAAAGCGGAAACTTTCCACTCCATTTTCATCCCTAGATGTAATTGCTCATGATGTGGATACTCTTAAAATTAAAAAAATTCCACCTGATACTACCGAATTTCTAAATTCTATCCAAGTCTCCATGAATGAAAGTAGATAAATAACCGCTAGGATAAGAGCTAGGCGAGAATTTCTAGAAAAAGCAATTCCACCTGGTTTTCATCATAATCATGATGAAGATATTAAAATGATTGGCATGACACCTATTGAAACTTTGCTTAGTAATATAAAATTTGATGAAAAAGGGACTGCAGATGTGTCAACTGTAGCTAGAAGGCGTCCAATTGTTCGAAGCGCATGATCTTAATGATAAAAACAATAAAGTGGGTTTGAAGAGGTCAAGACTTTAAATAGTGATGTGCCCACTACTTTGGATTACAAGGACTTTAATGACGATAATTTCTCTTTGATTGAATGAATTTCCTTGTTGCAATCCATGATGAACTCAGCTAATGATTACGAACAAAATAAAGCTTTCACTAAACATATTGTAGAAGCTATGATTAAAGCTCATGAAGAAAAATAGAATTGGAGGTATCTATACTTAGAAAACTACATGGTGAATGGGAACCTACTATTGAAGTTAAGATTAAATATTATGAATGTAATGCTTTGTGCGATCTAGGTTCTAGCGTCTCTACTATACCAAAATCTTTATGTGACGTGCTAGGTCCCATCGATATGGATGAATTTTCCCTTAATTTGCATTTAGTGGATTCGACTATTAAGAAACCATTGGGTAGTATAAATGATGTTCTTATACTTGCTAATAGAAATTACATGCCCGTGGATTTTATTGTGCTAGATATTTAATGCAATCCGTCTTGTCCTATAATACTTGGTAGGCCTTTCCTACGAACCATAGGTGCCATTAATGGCATGAAAGAAGGGATGGAACACTTAGCAAGGAATATAATTAAACCACCATATGAATCTGTTATGAGAGACACCTATGGAATTGCTTTAAAAGATGATAATACTTGAAACAATGAATTATGCCTAGCTAGGGGCATCAAACAATAGCGCTTGTTGGAAGGCAACCCAATGGTTATCTTAAATTTTTGCTTTTTATCTACATTTTGTGTGATGAAATGATTATTGTTACTGTAATGATTGTGTTTTTATCTTTTATTTAGTGTTTGTGCCAAGTAAAGCCTTTGGGATGATTTGGTTGATAGTTGACTTGATTCTTTGGAAAAACAAAAACTTTTGCGCCTATCGGTGGAATTTTCACGATTTACTGGAACGTGATAAAATTATGATATTCTTACACATGGTTTATATGCAAATTGCCCATGTTTTTCTATTTTTTCAGATTGTTTGGAGTTACAGAAGTATAGTTTTTTTCCAGATCATTACAGACTATTCCAGACAGTTTCTATTTTTATTGCATAGTGTGCTTATTTTAATGATGCAAGAATAATTATGAATGAGTTTACAATAGTACCCAACGTTTACTAATTTTCTATTATACTAACGGATCTCACGAAGTTTCTGTTGAGTTTTGTGTGCTAATGTTTGCAAGTTTTGGGTGAGATCATGATGAAGGAATAAGGAGCGGCAAGACCCAAATCTTGGGGATGCCCAAAACATCCCAAGGTAATATTCAAGGAAGACCCAAGTGTCTAAGCTTGGGGATGCCCCGGATGGCATCCCCTCCTTCATCTACAATTCATCGGTATGTTACTTGGAGCTATATTTTTAGTCATCACATGATATGAGTTTTGCTTGGAGCATCTTGTGCCATAGTTTTATTTTGTTTGCTTATTAGTTTGCCACAATCATTTTTTGCAGGACACACCTTTTGAGAGAGTGATGACTCACAAGTATAGGAGATCAATCATAATCCTTTTGATAAGTAAGAGTGTCAAACCCAACGAGGAGCAGAAGGAAATGACAAGTGGTTTTCGGCAAGTATTTTCTGCAAGCATTGAATTTATCAGTAATAGATAGTTTGATAGCAAAATAATTGGTAACAAGTGACAATTAGAAATAGTCACAAAGGTGTAGCAAGGTAGCCTAATCCTTTTTATAGCAAAGCCGAAACTTTCTCTTATAGCAAGCAAAGCGTTCTTGAGGACACATGGGAATTCATCTGGTCACTTTCATCATGTTTGATTCACGTCCGCCACTTTGATAATTTGATATGTGCGGTTCTTACTTGAACAAGCCTCCCACTTATGATTACCCCCTTCTCGCAAGCATCCGCAACTATGATACAAGAATTAAGATAAATCTAACCATAGCATGAAACATATGGATCCAAATCAGCCCCTTACGGAACATCTCATAAACTAGGGTTTAATCTTCTACCACTCTAGCAACCCATCATATAATTACTACTCCATAATGCCTTCCCTTAGGCCCAAGTATGACCGTCATGCGGTTTTTGTTTTTGGATGTGCAAGCTCTTTATGTAAAGGAACATCTATTTATATTGCCCCTTGTGATAACAATCTTTATTATGCGGTTTGTTCCTTTTATTTCTTCCCCATCACAAGTTCGTACAAAGCTTATTTTTCCTTACAATAAAAGATCAGACGTATTAAGGAGCAATTTTTATTGCTTTATGCACAGATAACAACTTACTTGAAGGATCTTATTCAATCCATAGGTAGATATGGTGGACTCTTATGACATGAAACTGGATTTAAGGGTTTGGATGCACAAGTAGTATCTCTACTTAGTTCGAATTTTGGCTAGCAAAAGATCATAGACAAGCACCACATGTTAGAGGATCCATGACAATATAACTTCTGTGTGAATATAAGCAATCATAACTCATTACGTTGTCTTGCTTGTCCAACGTCAACTAATTGATATAGAATATTTGATGGGGGCTCACAATCATAAAAGATGTCCAAGATAGTATATTTATATGTGAGACCTCTCTTCCTTCATTACTTTTTCATGGATTGCATCAATGACCAATGATATGTTTGTCAACTTCCAACTAATTTTATCAACTATACTTCTTTTATGTGAAGTCATTACCCCCATGGGATTAGCATATGATCTCTTCATTATTTTATTATTTAGTTTTCATTGCTAAGATTGAAACAAGAAAACTCAAAAACTACTCTTTATTATATAACGCTCACATGATTACATAAATACATAGATCACGAAATAAGCACTTGAAAATAGATTAAACTAAAACTTTATTTTTTCTAAATCACGAAATAACTAAGGATCGAACTAAGATAGATAATGATGATAAAAGTGATGGTGATACGATACCGGGGCACCTCCCCCAAGTTTGGCACAAGCCAAGGGTGGTGCCCATACCCGCGTTGTCAAGTCTCCTTCTTCAGTGATGGTGAAGTGAAGGGCTTGTCCTTCATCCTTCGTTTAAGAATACGAATTTCCTCCCTCAACTTGCTGACGTCCTGCTTGAGCTCTAATGGCCTTTCACATAACATGTTCCTATTTTGTTGTAGAAGATGAAAAAGGATAAACTGAAACTTAGATTCATTTACTGTCGTTGAGAGGCTCGACTTCTTGAATTCCACATGCATATCTCCTGGTTGAGGCAGAGGGGAATTATTTTCTTTTTAACTCGTGTCTCCCATTCCCTTCAAATCAACATCTTGCTCTTCCTCCATGGACCAACCATAAGGATCCATATCTCCATAGATCCTTGGGTTTGTAATATAGTAGGAAACATAGCTCTCTTCGTCCGAGTCTTGGGACGACGTATTGTCAGATCTGCTAGAAAAACAACACGAAACAAGAACAGAGGAGAATCTTGCGATACGGGTGTCAAAGCATCAGGAAGCATATATAATGAATTATTTTCATGCAGGATGGAAGAAAAATGGAGTTGCAAAAGTCCATGAGGGTGCCACAAGCCTGGGAGGTGCACCCAGAGGGGTAGGGCGCGCCCCTGGACTTGTCTCCCCCTCGTGCACTTTTCAGACTGTTTATTATTTTCCTAATTTTTAAATATTTCAAAACGAACAAAAAGTACTTTTATGGAACTTTTGGAGTCGGTTTACGTACCGTACCAGATACCTACTCCTTTTCAGGATTCTAGAGCGTTCCAGAATGTCTCTCTTATGTGCTCCTTCATTGTAATTAATTGAATAAGATAAGTTTCAACATTAATGGGTGTACCTGAGATATAATGTTTAATTCTTTGCCCATTAACCATCCTTAGATTAGTGCCTTCGACATTGTTTATTTTGATAGCTCCGGAGCGATAAACTTCTTCGATGATATATGGTCCTTCCCATTTGGAGAGAAGCTTTCCTGCAAAGAATCTTAAACGAGAATTGTATAATAAAACTTGATCACCTACTTTGAGTTCCCATTTTTGAATTCTTTTATCATGCCATCTTTTACCTTTTCTTTAAACATCTTGGCATTTTCATAAGCTTGTGTCCTCCATTCATCTAGAGAATTAATATTGAACAACCTCTTTTCACCATGAATAAAATGCGAACCACCATCGGTCATTAAATATCTAGGGACTCCAAACCTCGGGAAAATAACTTCTTTAAGCATTTTAATAGAAGTGTTGTGATCAGCACTACTGGTTGGAATAGCTTCTACCCACTTAGTAACATAATCAATAACAACTTAAACATTTGTATACCCATTAGAGGAAGGAAAAGGTCCCATATAATCAAATCCCCAAGCATCAAATGGCTCAATAACAAGTGAATAATTCATAGGCATTTCCTGATGTCTACTAGTATTACCAATTCTTTGACATTCATCACAAGAAAGGGCAAACTTATGTGCATCCTTGAAGAGAGTAGGCCAATAAAAACCAGACTGTAATACCTTATGTGCAGTTCTGTCTTCAGCGTGGCGTCTTCCATATGCCTCGGAGTGCCACTTCCGTAGGATTGTATGTGTTCATGCTCAGGTACACAATGTGTAATAAAAACAGAAACTTTTGCACTTAGTAGCAGAATTGTTTAAAATCACTGGTGCGTTCAAAATTCTGCACTTTTTACACATGATTGGTATACAAATTTCCCATGTTGTCCTAATTTTCAGATGTTTTGAGTTATAGAAGTATTGCACTCAGTCAGATCATTACAGACTGTTATGTTTTTGACATATTTTGTTTTAGTTGCATTGTTTGCTTGTTTTGATGAATCTACGGATTGTGCGGGGGTATAAGCCATGGTTAAGTTAGAATATAGAAGGTAATATGCAATAATAAATTATGACTGGGTTAACAGTACTTAAAGTTTACAATTGGCTTGTTATACTAAGCGATCTCGCAAATTTTCTGTCGAGTTTTGTGTGCTGAAGTTTTCAAGTTTTGAGTGAAATCGCGATGGATGAAGGAATTGAGAGCGGCAAGAACCTAAGCTTGGGGATGCCCAAGGTACCCCAAGGTAATATTCAAGGATACCCAAGAGTCTAAGCTTGGGGATGCCCCTGATGGCATCCCCTCTTTTGTCTACAAACCATCGATAAATTACTTCGAACTATATTTTTATTCATCACATGATATGAGTTTTGCTTGGAGCGTTTTGTATTATATGAGTGTTTGCTATTTAGTTTTCCACAATCATCTTGGCCGGACACACCTTTTTGAGTGGGACACACTAATCGTGATTTGTTAGAATACTCTATGTGCTTCACTTGTATCCTTTGAGCTAGGCAGTTGCTCTAGTACTTCAGTTATATCTTTTACAGCATGACAGTGGTTATATTGTAAAGAAAAAGTTCACTCTCATGCTTTAGCTATATAATTTTGAGAGTTTAATAAATGTAATGGCAATATGCACAAGTTATGAAATTGTTCCTAATATGATAGGTATTCAAGAGGGATATAATAAGAACTTTCATATAGATCACTAAATAAGATAAGTTTGATGCCTTGCAATAGTTGTGCGATATAAAGATGGTAATCTGTGGGAGGTACTAGTGAATGATTGTGGTTTAGTAAGAATATTGGTGTTAAGGTTTGTGATTCCCCAAGCATGCATGTATAGTCTCTCATTATGCTAAGAAGTTGGAGCATGATTTATTATTGATTGTCTTCCTTATGAGTGGAGGCCGGGGACGAGCGATGGTCTTTTCCTACTAATCTATCCCCTTAGGGGCATGCGTAGTAGTACTTTGCTTCGAGGACAAATAAAATTTCACAATAAGTTTGTGAGTTCTTATGACTAATGTGAGTCCATGGATTATACGCATTCTCACCTTTCCGCAATTTGCTAGTCTCTTCGGTACCGTGAATTGCCCTTTCTCACCTTGAGATGTGGTGCAAACTTCGCCAGTGCATCCAAACCCCGTGATATGATACACTCTATCACACATAAGCCTCCTTATATCTTCCTCAAAACAGCCACCATACCTACCTATCATGGCATTTCCTTAGCCATTCTAAGATATATTTCCATGCAACTTCCACCATTCGTTTTTATTATGACACACACCATCATTGTCATATTGCTTTGCATGATCATATAGCTGACATAGTATTTGGGGATTTCTATTTTTGTGCCCCCGGTTCCTTAGTTGTGCTTAGTTTTGCCCATGCTCGAAACTTTTGCTCACCTTTCCCCACCCCCTTGTCTGAAACCCTCACAAATGCTCAAACTGGACGTTGCTGTCGGGTCAATGTTTGACCATTAACTGCTGACAAGTGTTGGAGTCAGGCTGCGTAGGATAGATGGGTCATGGTTCGATGATTCAGTCTACTATGCATGTGGGAATCTTTGACCTTGACCTACGTGCATGCGCGCCGCTTGGATTTAGTGCGCTGGCCATGGCCCATGGCACCGATGCAGAAAGCTGCTGGCCACATGCCACCGTAGAGAATTTCTGGCCACAGTGCCACCAAAGACACCTGCTGGCCACGTCGCCGTGGATAGCTGCTGGCTATGCCGCTGCCGCGGACAGCTGCTGGCCACGTTGCCACATAACACATCTGCTGCTCACTCGACTCAGCTCTGTCGCATTAACTCAAGGGTGCAGCTCGCTGGCCACGCCCGCGCATACCGGTCAAAGTGCCTCGTTTTGATGCGTGGCCTCTTTTTTAGTGTGAACCCTAAAGCAATGGCATTACTGACGATGCGCCCCCACGCACGCGCATTACATGCAAGTCAAGGGCAAGGGCATGCATGCATATAGATTAACGCGCCTTGTTTCAGTGTAGCAATACGGCTATTTAAACCATCCCGCCACATGTACCTCTTCTAACACACTCTTCCATCTACGTTGCCCTTCTCTTCTCTTCAGCAAATTAGCCAGAGCAAGATCCAATCAAAGATGCAATACTACGGGCCCACTTTCCTCGTGCCACCCACCACATTGGAGCGGTGTTACCCCGCTGGCGTCATGGTGGAGACCACACTTTGTGTGTGGGCGATCTCGAGGTGGCGGGGTGCTAGGGAGTTGGCCGAGCGGTTCCTCCGTCCTGGCTTTGCCCACCTCCCAGCGGGCTCACCGATCATGTTCCGCCTCGAGGAGATGCATCCCAATGCCAGCTCACCGCCTACTAAATTCCTCGCACACTTCACTAATCGCTTCGACGCCTACAACCTTCTCGGCAAGGTGTTTTGGTGTGGCTGCGAGTTCATCGCATTCACGACCTACAACATCTTCATTGACATCGAGAGCATCTTCCCCGCCGAAGACCGCATGCACACTCTCCCCTATTATCTAGGCGAGGAGGAGCACGAGGAGTGAAGATGCCGGTGGTGAAGACCCGGGTGAAAGATGACGGTGAAGATGGTGAAGCAGCTGGTGAAGATGCGGATTTCATGTTCTGTTGCCCTAGCTGCCCTAGCTAGCTATGTAATGTTATCTAGCTAGCTAGGGCTTTACTATCCCCCTTATATATTGTTTTTTGTTCTATCATGTGTATCGCGTGAACTTTAATATAGCTACACTTAATTAATTATATTAATGTTGTGTAAGTGTAATATATAAATATATATATGTCGCATGTTATATATATATATATATATATATATATATATATATATATAGATGGTCTATTACGCTAATATCAGCAGAATAACTATTCACACACCACTTCCGCCTTTGCACGCTGAGCATAAGTGCACTGCAGCTTCTTGATGCGAACGCTGCGGTGCTTTCTGAGAACTGCTTCATTTTACGGTGTTCATGCGTTTTACGTGTGGAATCGGGTGTTGCGGGATGATTCAGTTTGTGTCCGCATGTCATTTTAGCTTTATTCTTTGTATTTTACAGGAAAATCTAGTAAAGTGCTTGCAAATCGAGGGATTTGGCGGACAAGCTTTTCTCTGTTTCGTTCGTGTTCGCGTCAGATGCGTTTTTTTGTGGTCGGATGTTATTTTTTAATAGGAATTCTTTGGTTGCATTCGTTTTAATCTGTCCGTTCACTCTATAATTTGTTAATTTTTAGGAGTTAGTTTTCAATTCTTTGTTATTTTGATTGTTGCGGCGGGTGAGCTTCATTTGCTCCTCTGTTCTTGTCGATTTTTTTGATTTTGCTCGTCCATGCGTTACTGTTGCTATAGGTTTGAATTCATTGTATTTCGGCTATAATTTTCATTTTTTGAATCGCATTCTTGAAATGAAAGCTGGTGCTGTTCGTCCCGTTGCCGTGTCTTCCGCGTAAATTTTTTGGTGGTATTTTTCTATAGTTTAGTGGCTGTACAATTTTTAGGCGTGTTATGGAGTTGCGAGTGAAATTGATACCTCTGTTAGTCTATCACATGTCTGTAGTTTTACTGCTTTAATTTTATTTTTTGTAGTCGTGGCATACGTTGTAGTGCGCTGCATTTTCTTTGGTAGTGTACTTCGTTGTAGCTGCATTACAGTGGTTATTGCTGCTTATGAGATTTCTCCTTTTTCTTAAACTGCATTCTGTGTTCTAGATGACTGCATAATATGCATTTCCGTACTGCATTAGCAATGTTCGTTAATTTTCAATTTTGCTATTAGTGTTGATCGTCCATTACTCACTTTTGTTAGCTGAATAGTTATTATAAGAATTTTTTTGAACTGCATACTATGGGAATTGTTCTTGAACATGATATGTTAACTGCAAAGTTTTGACCATTTTGCATTTCATTGTTAATGTTAGGAGGGCTGCTTTTTTATTATTAGTACCACACTCGTGCTTGAGAAGAACTGCATTCTGCCAACAACAACTTTGTCTAAAAGGATGATAAAATGAGGCAGTTGAGGTTGCATACATTAAAAATGCATCGTTCAAATTGTCTGATGGACATAATTTTAAAAGCATACAGCATAACCAAAGCATTAGAAATATTGGTTGCTTCATATTAGACAGCCTAGAGTGCAAATATTGTAAACTTGATGGAGTCTTCTTCTTTGTAGAAAAACACCATGGCCACTTCTCCAGCCTCAAAGCCACTCTGGGAGACAAAATCTTTCCAACTAGTAGTTATGTTGATGCAGTCTTTAGAGTCGATGTGGTAGTCAGCTTGCATGTCTGCATACTCATTCTTGTGTTCTGTCTACAAAGTAAGCTTCCTGAACTCGGAGCATGAAATTTTATTGTGGATCGTAGTTTCCGCATATTGGAATGGGTGGAAAAAGAATTTTATAAGTAAACAACAAATGTTTTTGTTTTATACTTAGTATGATCTGTTTATGTTTACTTAAATAGTTACATACATATGACTGCTATTTTCTAAAGTAGTTGCAATGTATGAACAAACTTATATATGCAATTGACTCCTAGTTTTACTGGGATATATATATTATACTGCAACATGCTTGCACTGCAATGTCAGTAACAGTGTACTTCTCCAGCATGTTAAGATAACTGCAACACTTATCTACTGACCCTTTTTTTGTTCATGCGTTGGGATTCTGATCTAACTAGTGTCGATACCTGGTGTGGTACTAAAGAAAGATAGGTGGAAGCATGTAGTCTTAATAGCTAACAAATCTGAACAACAATACAAATTCTATTTTGTATTTTTGTTGACATTACTGAACAAATTGATTGAACTATATATTCATATGTGTATTTGCAGGCTAGATTATGTCCAAAATTGTGAGGAGAAAACATACCCAACTTTCCTGGAGATCTGCGGTTGTGAGGCGATGAAGAAATGGCGCACGAAACCCCCTATTGGGTATCATCAGGCAGCCGAGCATGCTGCGCCACTTGGTGTTGGTGAGCTCTAGACCTTCTGCGTAGACGCATGTGTCCGCTACCGGCGCCATCCTTGCCAAGCACCCGCACTTATAGTCCATGGCGGGTTCAGTGGAATTCCAGAGAAGAGCTGTGGATGGGATGAACCCTAGATCTACGATTTGAGGAAAATGAGGAATGGGGGGAGGAGTTGTGTTAGTCTATAGCACGAATGGATAAGTTTTTATGCAACCAATTGAGCAATGGAAGTAATAAATGGTGTGGTTGGTGTTAGGTGGTGGATTGGGTCTGATTCAGTGAACACGAATGCATTTAAGAAGCAACAGGACTGCTTACTTGAAAATAGAAGCTGCCTTTGTCATATCACGATGAGCTATGACAGCGTGGTTGGGCCTGTGTTTGTGTATGGTATGTAGGATTTTTTTTATTTTCAGTGGCCTCTTTTTTTTTGTCCCTGTGTTTGGGTAGTGAAGACGCAATTGGGCCCAAGTCGGCCTGTGAGCACCGCTAGTTCACGGTGCGCTGTGTGCGGTCTAATGTTTAGTCCCACCTCGCTGTGGAAGGCGCTTGACATGTTTATAAGCTTTGGCGAGGCATTGTGTCGAACTCCTCTTGTTACTTATTTGGGCGCTTAAACACGGCGCTCATGTATGCTCTCGACACAATGGGCCCATGTGTGGCCGGCCCCATGCCTTGTGACTCGAGAATGACTTGCATACGTGGGCGCGAGACCTATTCTGAGACTAAATGGGGCAGTAGCTTTGGGTGGTCAATTTTTTTCTTTTTATTTTTCTGTCTTAGGTGTTTTTTATAATGTCGGGGCGTGCACTACATTGATCAGGGTTCTGTACTGCATGTGCACGCGTTCCGTACTGCATGTACAATTGCCATTTTTTTGTTTCCGTGTTTTTGCTATTATGTAATCTTTCTTTCCAATGTATGAGAGTGCACTGCTTAGTAAATCATACGCGTAATGCGTTGATTATGGTTCTGTACTTCACGTTCGTATATTTCTGTACTGCATTGATTATTTACGTGTTTGCGTTTTTCTTTATCTGTTTTTGCTCTTATGTATTCTTTTTCAAATTTAGGTTCATGCACTGCTTTGTTGGTTATGTTAAAACTTCATTCGATAGTAGTCTGTACTGCATTCGTACACATTTTGCACTACATGCGTCCTGTTTGCACACTGCAACTCATTTTTTGTTTTGTGCACTGCTCCAATCTAATGATACATTAGCAGACAACAGAAAACAAATTATCACAGGTATTCTGTACGACAATTTCATCACCAGCAAACTAAGTTGAACAGAAAGCAAACTAACGTAATCAAAGTTCATCATTACAAAGCGATTCTGCATGGCAAGCAAACTAGGTTAAGCACACAAGCAAACTAAATATACATAAGCAAACAACATAAAGCAAATTTGATGATAATTCTAAAAGAACGCTGGCATTGTTGGCTCCTGGTCGGCACCATCTTCTTCTTCACCAGTTAGGGTCTCCCCATCCCCAGCTGCTCCTAGCACGCTTCTTGGGGGGCTCCTCCTTCTCCAGCTTTGCACGACGAAGGCCGTCCTGGGTGAGGGTGATGCGGTTCCATATCTCATACGCTGCGTAGGCGTCCTTTGCCGCGTACTCGATGTGCCTCATGGACAAAGGCAGGGTGGCCCTGCGCTGGTGCTCGTCGTCGGTGATCTTCTTCTTCATGTTGTTGTAGTAGTCGTCGATGAGCATCTTTGGAGGCGTCTCGAGGAGTCCAGCGGCTTGGTTGCCTCGGGGACCCTCCACTCCTTACGGATGTCGGCGAAGTTGGCGACCTCCAGTTTGATGCACTCGACTGGTTTTGTCGCCGTCGATGGAGAAGCACGCAAAGGTGTACACAGGGTCGGCGAGGAAGTTGTCGAAGGCGGTGCACCTTCGAGTCGCTCATTTGGAAGAAGCGACACGGGTGATTCTTGCCGATGGAGAGCTAGCGAGGCGGGTTTACGCATCGCTTGGGGTTGTTGTCGTACTTGAGATCAATGCCGACGATCTTGTGGTGCTGGAGGCTGAGGTGGCGCTCGTACTGCGCGAGGGCGATTGCCATATGCTTCTTGTCGTTGATGTGGATGACGTGCAACTTGGTATTGCCGTGCGCCTCCACGGCCCTGTCTCCCTTGTACTCGTCGGTGAACGTCATCGCCGGTAGCAGGGCTTGGTGCTTTTGCATTGATATGGGGCGATTTGGTGAGAGCGCAATGGATACTTGTGTTGTTGTGGATGAGAAGGCCTTTGGCAGGGGTCTGAATTTAAGGGGAGGGCGCGGGGTGGGATGGCCTCGTCGGATGAACTATACGATCACACTGATGATGCGGTTGTGCAGATCGTGGGTTGGTTTTGCATCTGTGATCGTGGGCTTGTGGCGATGGAACTGCTCCGATTGGGTGGTTGTATGCGAACGTGGGTTTTTTAAGGTGGTTTTGTTTTATTTTTGATCAGCAATTTTTTTTAACCACCACTTTTCTGTGCGAACGGGCATTTTGTCATGTTTTATATATGTATACTGCGTGACAACATAACTGCATTGCTTACACTTCCGCACTGCATCGCGTACAAATCAGAACTGCAATTGTGTATACATGTGTGTACTTCATCGTTTTTTGCGTGTCTTTGCTATATGCTTCGACGATCTGCATTGCGCAACGGAATGCACTGCATACTTCTACTGCCACGTACTACATCTTGTTTTTGCTTGTACTTATTGCAGTCCCTGGTACGGGAGGGGTAGGGAAATGGGAGGGGGGTGCCCCCCCCACACTTTTTTTGAACTTATTGTTTTTTCTTAGTCGGTCTTGTTGGGCCTGTGTTCGGGTAGTTTAGAGACGCATGTACATCGTCAATTTTTGTGTGGCTGGGGCCGGTATCATTTGGGTGGTCAATTGTTTTTCTTTATATTTTTTTCAATGTCGGGGAGTGCACTTCTTTTTGGTAAATCATCGGTGCACTGCATTGATCAGGGTTATGTACTAGATGTGAACTTCATTCCGTACTGCATGTACAGTTCTCATTTTTGTTCCTGTGTTTTTACTTTTTTGTAATCTTTTTTGTCGAATGTATGGGACTGCACTGCTTAGCAAATTACAATTGTACTGCATTGGTTATGATCCTGTACTGCACATTCGTGTACTTCCGCACTGCGTTTACTTTTTCCGTGTTCGCGTTTTTCTTCATCGCTGTGTTCTATGCCGTGTATATATTCATCTACATAATGCGGAATTGGATTGCTATAGCGTACTGCATCCCTTAACGAAATGCACTGCATTTTTCTAGTACTGCGTACTGCATTTGTTTTATTGCCTGTGCTTACTGCACTATACGGGAGGTTTAGGGGGAGAGGGAAGGGGGGCACTTTTTTTTGTGTGGCACTTATTTGAAGGTAGATTTTTTTCCGGATGCGTTTTCTTAACATGCGTGTTGTTTTTAATTTTAACTTTTTTAACAGACTATATGTATTTTATTTTTGTTTTACCATTTGAACTTCATGATTCTTCACAGAGAACTGCACCATGTGCGTTTTTTGTTTTTAGTAATATGTGCGTTTTGATGTAGACTGGCTTATTTTGTCCAGGCCATTTTTGGGCCGGCCCATTTTTTGTGACCCTTTTTGCGACACGCGGGCCTCCTACGTATCCTTTCCAGGCTATTCCACCGCTCCGCTGTCAAAGAGAGAGACATCTCTTGCAGTTTCTCCCGACGCATCTCTCCCTCGAGCAAAACCGCCATCGCGCGCAGCAACCGCCGTCGCCCGGGGAACCGCCGCCCTCAAGAGGTCCTTATTCCTACATTCCACGTCGTTGTCCGCTCCGTGAGCCCTTGCCGCTGCGCTCCCGCAGCCCTTTCCTGTCTGTTCCCGTCGCCGCCCCCCTTTCCCCCTTCTCCCCGCCGTCGCCACACACTTTTTTGTTGTACGTTCCGCTTGGCCTCGGTGTTGATCGTCCCCTCATATTGTTTTTGTGATTCTTGTAGTTGCTGTCGCTCTTTTTGCTTGTGTAATTTTTCCGAAGCCAGTCGATTTTATCTCGTTTTGAAGTCGATAGTTGTGTGTAGCAATGTGGATCTAGGGTTTCATGAGATTTTCGCCGATTTTGTTGCTTATGTCTGTCACTTCGTCCTTGTGCTGCAGGGAAACGTTATGTCTTCGCCGAGCAGAGTGGGAGAAGGATTTCAGGGTATGTGGAATGCTTATTTTTAGGCTTTGTTTATTTTGTTTGATGTTTATCTAGTTTCCTAATTCATCCTGCATATTGGTTTATGCTCTGTTAGTTGTCAGTGTTCGTTTGCATTTGATGTTTTTGTAATTTCTGTTTTCTTTTTTTAATCCAATAGGTGATTGCAGTGCTCATAATGATACACCAATTGACTCTGCTTGTCCCGGTGGTAAGGATCATGGTGTCAAGGGAGGACATCAAGTGAATTCGCCGATTGAATCTTCTCCCATAAGTGTGGCCCCTCCTGGTATGTGATTAATTTGTTTATTTTTGTGTATGCTTTGTTTTATCTAGTCCGACATTTTTGTTGCGAATGACCGTGAATTTAGTATATGCAACACTGCATTTATTTTTATATGTGAACTCCACTATATGTACGTGTGAACTGCATTGTTGTTTTATTCAAGTTTTTTGTACAATGCATTATTTTTATTTTGAGTTTATGGTTGGAGCACTCCATTTATATGTCTAACTGTACTGCATTTGCTCTTTTTGTGCAATTTTTAACGAGCATAGTCTAACTTTATTTTGATCCGATTATACATTTTCCATCTTTGGGGCACACAGGTTTGAGGAGGTTACTCAATTGATTGACCATTATTTTGCGAGAGGTAATGTTGGTGTGAGCTTTGATCGAGGCGTCTGTCTTATCGAAACACAATCGCGATCTGTTGATGGTGCAGAGGAAGTTACGAGTTTGGATGGTCCGGAACAACCGTCGATATGAGTTGAAGCAAAGCAAGAAGAAGTTGAGGTTTGAAATTGAGTCAAAAGAGTTTGCTGAGAAGGAGAAGCAGAGGAGATCTGCAGATGGCGCCAAGGGTGGTAAATTTGGCAAGGTGAAGAAGAGGTTGAGTACTATTGCTGAGGAAGGTGGTACACCTTGACGGAGTCCACGTGTTGCTAGAATGAAGAAGAACCTTGGCAAGAGAACTGCTGAAGCTGGTGGAAGTGATGATCCTCGGCGCAAACGACTACATGTCACTGAAGGTCCCAATTCTGATGACGACGACTTTGTGCTTGCTGATTATGTGAAGGGTGTTCATCCTTCTAAACGCAAAGACTGTGGTTCATCTAAGAGTCTACCCAAGCGTGCCCGTGATGATGTCGACGAAGATGTTGGTGGTGACTCTAGCGAGGAGGTGGATGCTGCTCCAAAGGTTTGTTGAAGTGCACTGCTTTTGTTTCCTTCATTTGTTATTCTTTCTGTATTTTCTATGTCTCTTTTTTTATGCCTAGTCTTCTAATGTGGACTGCATTTCCCTTTACATAGAGGAAGAAGTCTAGTAAGAGCAATGCAACTAAAGATGATGGTGAGGGAGATGATTCTCGATTTAACAAGACCATGCGTTTGTCGCTTCCCACTGTTTGCAAGGCTGCTTCTTTGTTGAAGGAGGCGCATTGCAGCCGTGTTAGGGATGCAGGATTTGATGTTGTCTTTGATCTGACAGTAAAGAAAAATGTGTCGCGCCTTCTTATGTGCTATCTGATGGGAGTGATTGACCCTGCCACCATGGTAATGGACTTTGGGAATGGCAGGGTTCTTCGAATCAATCGTGATGCAGTTCATCACATTTTTGATTTACCTATGGGACGTCACACTGCGCCCATGCCTACTTCCAGCGGTCATGATGAATCGTTGACTGCCCTCAATGATGAGCTTGGCTTTGACCGTTCAAAAAGTATAGGTGTCAAGGACTTGCTTGAGAAGTTGAAGGTGTTGGTGGAGGAAGATGATTATGTGAGTGTTGACCTTCTTTGTGAAGGTGTTCTTCCGATACTTTACGAAATTTCTTTGTGCCGGGCTGCGATTCGTTTAGGTAGAGTTCTTTGTGATGGTAGAAAACATGGATTATGCGGCTATGGCTCAGATGGACTTTTGTCAGCTTGTTATTGATGAGTTGCAGGCAGCTGTGGTTAGGTGGCAAACACAAGGCAGCAAGCAGAATTGTGCAGAGGGTTGTGCCATTGTCCCCCTGATTATTTATCTTGACTGCTTGAAGCTTCACAAATTTTCAGTCATGCACACATTGACGCCACGCGCGTCATACCTGACGACCAAGGACCTGATGAAGTTGTACAATGAGGATGTGCTTGTGAAGGGAAAGATTTGCTTGGAAAGTTACAAATTTGGGAAGCTGCCGGTTAGTGCACCTGATTTTTTAATATCAGATTTTAAAAAAAAATGTGCACCCCTTATAAATGTGATCTTTTCTAGTACTCACATGTGTACTTCTCTTTGCCTGTTGTCTTTTTTTGCAGTGGAAGGCGTGAGGTGATATTGTGTACAACCGTCCTGTTGCAGTTGTACATAGCAGATCTGACGCGGGGCCTAGCACTCATGCTAGGTTTTATGAGCCTATCTGTAGTCAGCTTCCTGCCTGTGATGATGAGGTGCCGCATACTCGTGGTTTCATGCCTCGACAGATGTTTGATAATACAAGCTCTTATAAAAGACATTTGTTGGCGGCAAAAACATGAGGAGATTGATGAGCTTCTTGAAGGTTACGAAGGCGATGAAGATTTGCCAACCTCTGGTGACGAGTTGAGGGCGATTGCGGTTTTTCCTGTTGGCCATGGCCCACGAGATGAAGATATTGTTGCTGCTCACAATTTTGATTGTGGTGTGATTGAAAGCCTGAAGATTGTAGTGCAAATGTTTGGTCTTCGTATGCTCAATTGAGACATTCACAGGAAGAAAAATGTGGTCGGTATGAGAAGGATGCTGGGCATATTTTGGACGAAATGACCTGTAAGGACGCTGGCATTGGCGCTGACAATGTATGTTCTAGGTTTTTTGCGACTTTGAACCTCTTTTTTTTGGTATTATGTTGGCTGCTCCTCACTATTTTTTTTTTGTTATAGGCCGGAGTGGAATCTTTTGGTGTCGATGGAACTAGAGACGATGGAGTTGGTCATGTATAAATACTCTTGCCATGTTTGTTCTACCATGCGTCCCTTTTTCTTTGAACTTGCATTTGTTTGCTTCCCTTTTTTTTGTTTTTTTTGGTGTACTTCACTGTTGTGAAGTGTGTACTACTTGTGCATAGTTGAAGTTTTTTCTTTTTTGGTCAGTACCATCTTATTTCTCGTTTTTGGTTCATTCTATGCCCGTAGACTGGTGTTGCTGCTCGTGATGTGGACAAAGAGACCTACGATGGCTCTGGGAAGGATGAGGTCTTGGCTGATGCATCGTCCCCACTGGATGTTGTAGCTGATAAGGTATAGTTGTATTACTTGTTCTGTTAGTGGGTTGTAATCTCATTTTTTGTTGTTTGTTATAAACTTGATGTACGCTGTTATGTTCATCCATATGCATTTTCATTTACATATGTTAGCTGCAATAGTTTTACATGTGTGAGCTTCATTGTTTGGCAGAAGTGAACTCAGTTCTTTTGGCATGCGCGGTCCATACTGATTTACATACGTGAGCTTCAGTATTTAACATAACTGAACTGCATCGTTTGTCAAAGTGAACTGCAGTTCTTTTTTTATGTATATGTGGGTTGCAGTTGTAGTTGTGTTTGACACACGTGTGTTGGTGTTGTTTTGCATATGTGAACTGTAGTTGTTATGTGTATGTTGTCAGCAGTATTTTGACATAAGTGTGTTGTGTGTTGTTGTGTTAGTTATCCCCATGCTCATTTTTGTGTTACTGTGTTTTTTTAACTTTCCACATGTTGGAGAACAAAACGTGGAAGTTCACGTTGATTTGAATCAGGGCAGTTGTGCTGTTGATGGCCGTGGCAGTGTTGATGTACATGTCGGTTGCCGTTGATTGTGCGAGATCATACGTAGCTCAAGGATCCCATGATGTTGTTCCCACCGATCGGCATGAAGATTCTAATGTTGGCATTGAAAAGCCCTTTGGAGAATGTTGCCCTACTTTGCTAGTGTTGTTGCTTCCCATGCATGCGGTGTCCAATGATGTTAGGAAGTATCGAGTGGAGCCTCATGTAGTTGAAGTATCTAAGGGCGTTCTTTGTTGGCCGACTGTTGTAAATCGAGAGAATCTTGATGTTCTTTGCGAAAGGAAAGTCTAGTGAGGCTGTGGTGGATTCGTCACAACCTATGCAAGAAAATATTTTGCTCAGCTCTGAAGAACAGCGGCCAGAAGACTCTGACACTGAAGGCAAGAGTTTTTTTTAACAGTGCAGTTTGAAGTTTTTCTCATTCATGTTGTTTAATTACTATGGTATATGTATTAGATGTTTAATGATAAGTGAAACTTTGATCTTTTGTCTATGATTTTCAAAATAGCTAGCAGAATTTCCTTATCTTAATATTTAAACTTCATTGTTTGGATAAGTGAACTTCATATTTTTTATTAGATATGACAAACTTCCTGTTGTGACACCATCGAGCATTAATCCAGCTCT
Source organism: Aegilops speltoides (assembly GCA_021437245.1). Lineage (NCBI taxonomy): Eukaryota > Viridiplantae > Streptophyta > Magnoliopsida > Poales > Poaceae > Aegilops > Aegilops speltoides. The sequence goes on along the minus strand of CM038147.1, from coordinate 325,200,252 downwards.
TTTGAAAAGATACAATGAGTTGTACGCTGCTGTTATGAGGGCTCGGAAGGACAAGAAGAAGAAATATGTTTTTTTAGAAATTGGTTTGTTCATATGTATTATCTAATTTTTGTATTTACCCCTTTTTCTTTGTTGTTATTTTTTTAGTATCTTATGTTTCAGTTTCTCATGAAAAATTCAGGGACATGATTGCTTTTAAAACAGAGATGGGTGATATTAGCATTGGCGAAGTTGGTCAATCCTTTTGGGATAAAGGGCTGCTCACTACAAGGCTTGTAGATCTTGGGGTTTCTTTGCTGGTAGATAAGTTTAAGGGATCTCCGACAATGGTTGTCCCGTACCATATTTGTGTAAGAATGCAGAAATTTTTGTTTTATTTTCTGATTTTCTTTTCTGATTTCGTGCGACGACCTGTTTTGCTTGAGCACTATCTGATTTTTGGTTTTGTTTCGGCAGACAAATATTTGGAATGGTGGTACTATAGGCAGGAGTGTTAAAATGATGCTCTCCTCAAAAGCCGTGGAGCGTGTTGATCAAAGGGATATGGTGAGAGACGTTTTTATGTGTTGAAAACCATATTTTGTCTGTTTTGTTTTTATAGTGTTTTGTTTTTTCTTCTTATAATAATTTTATTTATTTTTTCATGCTTCCAACAGGTCCTTTTTGCAACTTTTGATCCGCCAGATAAGAGGGTTGGTGTTGGTCATTATTGTGTAGTTGCGTTAAATGTGAAAGAAAAGCGGTTTGAATTTCTTGACTCGCTCAACAAACCTGGCAGCTTTGATGCGGTCATGGTTTTTAGGAGGATGGTTAAAAATATCAAGCATGCATGGAAATAAGGGAGCTCAAGTTCTGATGAGCCGCTAAATCCTCCTACACTTGATGGATTTGTGTTGAAACATGTCATTGTCCCATGCAGCCAAATGGGTGCGTTCTTTACAGCCCTTCTGTGTCATACTATTCAAGTTTTTTTTCACTTCATTTTTGTGACACTGATGTTTTTTATTCTTTTTATTGCAGGCATGATTGTGGATTCTATATGTTTCAATTCTTGCAGACATGGGATGGTGTTCGAGTTGCTAAGTTTGGGGTGGAGCACATTGGCTACATCAGAAAGGCCATGCTCTATAGCTTGCTAACATCGAGGAAGTGTTGCCTTGATTTAACACCACTTCTAATTTTTGCGGATAAAGGTTGTTTTATTGAACTTCTTTCTCCTCCCTTTATTTTTTGTCTACTGCTTGGTTCCGCTTCTTTATGGTCAAGTGAGCTGCATTGTTCTTTATATGTGGGCCGCATTGCTGTATACAAGTGTGGGCTGCATTGATGTAGAGAATTGTGTTGCATTGCTGTAGAGAATTGTGCTGCATTGCTGTATACAAGTGTGGGCTGCATTGATGTAGAGAAGTGGGCTGCATTGCTGTAAAGAAGCGTGCTGCATTGCTGTGTACAAGTGTGGGCTGCATTTATGTATACAAGTGTGTTGTATTGCTGTAGAGAAGTGGCCTGCATTGCTGTATACAAGTGTGGGCTGCATTGCTGTAGAGAAGTGGGCTGCATTGCTGTATACAAGTGTGGGCTGCATTGATGTAGAGAAGTGTGGGCTGCATTGATGTATACAAGTGTGGGCTGCATTGATGTAGAGAAGTGTGATGCATTGCTGTAGAGAAGTGGGCTGCATTGATGTATACAAGTGTAGGCTGCATTCTATTTTTCTGTATACATGTTTTTTGGTTTTGTGTTTTGTGCTGAGTGCTTCCATGTTTTTTCTGCACATTTTTAGGTTTTGATGGGGGCTTCATGAAGGCTGTACGTCACTGTTTGAGTCACAGGGTTCTGAGGTGGTTATGGAGGATTGTGTCATTGAAATCTCTCTAGATAATTCTGGTTCTTTGGCTAGAGATGGTTTGACACAAATGTGGCATCTGGACCTGATGGTGGAAGTGTCTCTCGACCTAGCTCTCCACACGATGTATATGATGTCGATGATGATGATTTTGTTATGCCGTGTGTACGTGTCACTAGGACTAGGAGTGCAACAATTAATCGTCCTCCTTTGGATGAGGTTGAAGTATTTTCGAACAAGACGGCAGGTGAGAGGGCTTTTAAGTTGAGATGCTCTATAGAGAAATTGAAGCCTCCGTGGTTCAGATATATTGGTGAGGCGATTAAAATAAAGGATCTTGTTCTCAGCAAAGATTTTGTAACCAAATACCGCGAGTAAGTTTTATGTGATGTGTGTGCCCTTTCATCCTTTTTGTGTGTTTTGATTTTAATTCTAATTTTATTGATCCCATCTGTGTATGTTTACTGTAGGAACGCGTTCTTTATGGTGCATGGTCCTTTTGGTGATGTCGATACTTACAATATCGACTATACCTATGATACATTTGGCAAAGGAGCTTTAATGGATTCGTATATCATGGATTTTCTCATGAAGTACTGGAAGCAAGACCTTGAATTGGGTTTACCTTATCAATCCGGTGAACGTGTGCTACTTTCACCTTTATTTATCACGGTAAACGTTTGCTGTCATTCTTTCTTATTGCACTGACTTTTCATGTCCATGCCTACTTGCATTGTTTATAGTTTTTTTCATGTCCTTTTTTTTGTTCTTTTTTGTGTGCAGTACGTTCTTCAAATGGAACCTCTGTGGCGAGAGATAATGACGGAAATCCTGTGTTGCCAGTTGTGCATAGCTCGTTTGTTTTAGAAGATGCAGTTAACCAGTTCAAGTTTTTTGTGAGCGACGACGCAAACCTGTTGGATGCAAAACTGGTAAGTTCATTGTTTTTTGTCATTTATTTTTCCTGGTTTGTTGCATTTCTTTTTACAGTTATTTTTGGAACAGTGGTCCTCGTGCTACATGTCGAAAGAACTTTTCATTTCATTTTTTTATGCGAACAGATTATGATGCCGCGATTCAAGGATGGTCATTATTCCTTATACACGATGAACCAGCATCGCCAGACCCTTGATATGCATGATAGTAGGAAGTACACTGGCCATCCTGATGTCACTACAGGGTGGCGCAGGACTGACTACCACACAGATTGCACTGAAGTGGTATGTTATTTTTTCTTGCCAAGCATAAAGCTTTTTTGTGTTTCTCCTACTGCATTTTTTCATAAACTACACATGCAAATTTTATCACACTTAGAACCACAATTGTTTATGTAGTGCACTGCAACATATCCGCGACAGAACTACATTTTTCTCACGTGCACTTAAAAGAGGATTGTCTAGACATTTGAGAACAACTTTTATATATTTTTTTGGTTCATATGAATATCAACTTTGATCCGTGATGTGTGTTATTCTTACCTTGTGCTTCCTTTTTTTCGCCAGATGAGGAGGATGACTTAGCTGCTGAAGGCAATTTATGGTGAAAAAATGTATAAATCGAAGAACCACCCTGACTGGGTTAAATTGGAAGAGAAGCCATCTTACCCGGTCGTGCCAGCGCAGTGAGCAAATGAGTGCGGAATCTATGTCCTGAGGATGACGCAGTTGTATGACGGCCAACGTCTAGTTGAGAAAATTTTGAAATCCGATGTAACACCTTCTCTGTGTTTCTTTTCACTTTTTTGTTCTTTATGACAACCTTTTTTTAATCACTTGTCTGCATTTTTTTCTTTTTCTTTTTTCAGCCTGCTGTTGAAGATTGGAAGGTAGAGTACATGTTCCAGCTGCTGTTCAATCCTTCAAACATGTTGTGTTATGAAGACATGCTGCTTGAGCTACGTGAACTGATTGCGGACCTCGGGCTCACTTCCCTGTCGCAATCGCAGATGCAGTCGCAGACGCAGTAACAGTCATTTGGGGCACTTTTTTCTACTGGGGGCAAAAGGTTGTGCGTGGACAATAACTAGGGTTTGATGCTGTGTATGTGTGTGCTGACTAAGGTAGATAATGTATGAAAAAGACTTTTTTTTCTGTCATTGTGTTTTTTCTTGTTCTTTTATGCAGCAGGATATGTGGACGACTTTGTATATGTATGTGTATTTTATATCAATAACTCATACAATATATATAAGTGTATAATTTTATTTTTTGTTGAAGACCACGGTCTATGTGAACTGGCATTTGTCACACTTATATGTATGGTATGTGTTCGATAAACTGCATCGCATTTGATGCCAAACTTCTTTGTCCAACAAAAAGCACTACATTTTTTTGTCTTCCAAGTTCAGCACTGCACGTGTGTGCATGCCGAAACTGCATCGCTTTATGATACCGCACTGCTTTTTTTCCAAAACAAAACGCACTGCTTTTTGCCTTAAGTTGCGTTTTGCAGTTGGTTTTTTATTGTTTGTACGGCAAGGTAGATGGGGGGGGGTTGACCCCCCCCCCCAATTTTTTAGTTGTCTATATATTTTGTATTGTTCTGTCGCCTTTGTGTGCGTTAAGCGCTGGTGGCGGGGGGGGGGGTCGTGACACCTCCCCATCCCCCGCAAGGCCGAGCTTGGCTAACGAGCCGGAGAAAGCGGCGGCTGCTTGCAGCGCCCGCATCTTGTCGAGTCCGTCATACCCGTCGCCCCTGTCTATCTTAGGGGTGTGGCTCGAGTTCTGCGCGTCCCTTTGATGGAAAAACAGAATGTCCGCTTTTGCTTTGTCGACCAAGCGCCTTTGCATGCGTTAGAGCGGCGCCGGCGAAGTCGGAAGGGGTTGTGACCCCCTCCCATGCCCTGCGAGTGAGCACTGGAACGATCCGTGGCGGCGGCGGCGGGTTGCCACGACGCCAGATCCGTGGCGAGTCCGTCATACCCGTCGCCCCTGTCTATCTTAGGGGTGTGGCCGGGGTTCTTGGCGTCCTTTGATGGAAAAATAGAATGTCCTCCTGCGCTGTCAACCAAAGCGCCTGCGTGCGTTAGCGAGCCGGCGAGGGGGGGGGGGTCGTGACCCCCTCCCATCCCCTCGAGGCCGAGCACAGAACGAGCCGAAGCGGTGGCGACGCTGCTTACCACGGCGCCGCATGCGTAGGCGAGTACATCATACCCCGTCACCTTCCTGACTATCTTAGGGGTGTGGCTCGGGGTTCTTGTAGCGTCCTTTGATGAAAAAAGCAGAATGTACGCTGCGCTGTCAAGCAAGCGCCTTTGCGTCGCGTCGTGAGGCCGAGCTGGAGCGAGCAAGAGCGGTAGCGGCGACGCTTCTTGCCGCGCGCCGCATCTTGTCAGCGAATCCGTCGTCACGTCGCCCTGTCTATCTTAGGGTGTGGCTCCGGGGTTTGCGCGTGTCCCCTTTGATGGAAAAACAGAATGTCCGCACTGCGCCTATCAACCAAGTGCACTGCATGCGTTAGCGCGAGGCCGAGCAGGGGCGCGGAGGGTCGTGACCCCTCCCCATCCTCTGCGGTGAGCACTGAACGAGCTGGAGCAGGTGGTGAAGCGGCTTGCCGCGGCGCCGCATGCGTAGGCGAGTCCGTCATACCCCGTCGCCCTGTCTATCTTAGGGGTGTGGCTCCGGGGTTTGCGCGCGTCCCCTTTGATGGAAAAACAGAATGTCCGCCTTTTGTCAACCAAAGCGCCTTTGCGTGCGTTACATGAGGCCAGCGGGGACACCCTCCCCATCCCCCTGAAAGGCCGAGCATGGAACGAGCCGGAGCAAGCGGTGATGCGGCTTCCGCGGCATCGCATGCGTAGGCGAGTCCGTCATACCCCGTCGCCCTTGTCTATCTTAGGGGTGTGGCTCCGTGGTTTGCGCACGTCCCATTTGATGGAAAAACAGAATGTCCGCACTGCGTCTGTCAACCAAAGCGCCTTTGCGTGCGTTAAGCGAGGCGGCGGGGGTGGGGAGGGTCGTGAACCCCTCCCCATCCCCTGCGAGGCCGAGCTGAAACGAACCGGGCGGTGGCGACACGGCTTGCCGCGGCGCCGCATGCGTAGTCGAGTCCGTCATACACCGTCGCCCCTGTCTATCTTAGGGGTGTGGCTCCGGTGTTTGCGCGCGTCCCCTTTGATGGAAAAACAGAATGTCCGCACTGCGCTTGTCAACCAAACGCACTACGTGCGTTAGAGCGAGGCGGAGCAGGGGGTGGGGAGGGGTCGTGTGAGACCGAGCCTGGAACGAGCTGGAGCAGGCGGCGACACGGATTGCCGCGGCGCCGCATGTGTAGGCGAGTCCGTCATACCCCGTCGCCCCCTGTCTATCTTAGGGGTGTGGCTCCAGGTTTTGCGCGCGTCCCCTTTTTATGGAAAAACAGAATGTCCGCACTGCGCCTGTCAACCAAGCGCACTGCGTGCGTTAGTGCAAGGCCGAGCAGGGGGTGGGGAGGGGGGTCGTGACCCCCCTCCCCATCCTCCTGCGTGGCCGAGCCTGGAACGAGCCGGAGCAGGCGGCGACGCGGCTTGCCGCGGCACCACATGCGTAGGCGAGTCCGTCATACCCCGTCGCCCCTGTCTATCTTAGGGGTGTGACTCCGGGGTTGCGCGCGTCCCCTTTTGATGGAAAAACAAAATGTCCGCACTGCGCCTGTCAACCAAGCGCACTGCGTGCGTTAGCGCGAGGCCGAGCAGGGGGTGGGGAGGGGGGGTCGTGACCCCCCTCCCCATCCCCCTGCGAGACCGAGCCTGGAACAAGCTGGAGCAGGCGGCGACGCGGCTTGCTGCGGCACCACATGCGTAGGCGAGTCCGTCATACCCCGTCGCCCCCTGTCTATCTTAGGGGTGTGGCTTTGGGGTTGCGCGCGTCCCCTTTTGATGGAAAAACAGAATGTCTGCATTGCACCTGTCAACCAAAGCGCCTTGCATGCGTTAGCGAGGTCGGCGGGGGGGGGAGGGGTCGTGACCCCCTCCCCATCCCCGTGCGAGGCCGAGCCTGGAACTAGCCGGAGCAGGCGGCGACGCGGCTTGCCGCAGTGCCGCGTGCGTAGGCGAGTCCGTCATACCCCGTCGCCCCTGTCTATCTTTGGGTGTGGCTTCAGGGATTGCGCGCGTCACCTTTGATGGAAAAAGCAGAATATACATCTGCGGCTGTCATCCAAGCGCCTTCAAGTGCGTTAGCACAAAACCAAGCGAGGGGTGGGGAGGGGGTCATCACCTCCCCATCCCCTGCGAGGCCGAGCTTGAAACGAGCCGGGCGGCGGCTCTGCTTGCTTGCCGCGGCGCCGCATCGTGGCGAATCCGTCCTCTGTCGCCGCCTGTCTATCTTAGGGGTGTGGCTCCGGGTTTCTTGTGCGTCCTTTGATGGAAAAACATAATGTTCGCACTGCGCCTATCAACCAAGCACACTGCGTGCGTTAGCGCGAGGCCGAGCAGGGGGTGCGGAGGAGGGGGGTCGTGACCCCCCTCCCCATCCCCCTGCGAGACCGAGCCTGGAATGAGCCGGAGCAGGCGGCGACGCGGCTTGCCGCGGTGCCACATGCGTAGGCGAGTCCGTCGTACCCCGTCACCCTGTCTATCTTAGGGGTGTGGGTCAGGGGTTTGCGCGCCTCCCCTTTGATGGAAAAACATAATGTCCGCACTGCGTCTGTCAACCAAGCGCACTGCGTGCATTAGCCCGGAGCCAAGCAGGGGGTGGGGAGGGGGGTCGTGACCCCCCTCCCCATCCCCCTGCAAGGCCGAGCCTGAACGGGCGAGGGGCTACGCGGCTTCATGATGCCAGCGGCGCCCGCGTCGTGGCGAGTCCGTCATACCCCGTCGCCCCCTGTCTATCTTAGGGGTGTGGCTCCGGGGTTTGCGCACATCCCCTTTGATGGAAAAACAGAATGTCCGCACTGCGTCTGTCAACCTAGTGCACTGCGTGCGTTAGCACAAGGCCGAGCAAGGAGTGGGGAGGGGGGTTGTGACCCCCCCTCCCCATCCCCCTGCGAGGCCAATCCTGGAACGAGCCGGAGCAGGCGGCGACGCGGCTTGCCGCGGCGCCGCATGCGTAGGCGAGTCCATCATACCTCGTCGCCCCCTGTCTATCTTAGGGGTGTGGCTCCGGGGTTGCGCGCATCCCCTTTTTATGGAAAAATAGAATGTCCGCACTGCGCCTATCAACCAAGCGCCTCGTGCGTTAGCGAGCCTAGCGGGGCGGGGAGGCGTGATCCTCCCATCCCCTACCAAGCCGAGCACAGGCGAGCGAGGCGGCGGCGACGTGGCTTGCCGCGGCGCCGCATGCGTAGGCGAGTCCGTCATACCACATCGCCCCCTGTCTAGCTTAGGGGTGTGGCTCCGGGGTTTGCGTGTGTCCCCTTTGATGGAAAATCAGAATGTCCGCACTGCGCCTGTCAACCAAGCACACTGCGTGCGTTAGCGCGAGGCCGAGCAGGGGGTGCGGAGGAGGGGTCGTGACCCCCCTCCCCATCCCCTGCGAGGCCGAGCCTGGAATGAGCCGAAGCAGGCGGCGACGCGGCTTGCCACGGCGCCGCATGCGTAGGCGAGTCCGTCATACCCCGTGGCCCTGTCTATCTTAGGGGTGTGGCTCTGGGGTTTGCGCGCCTCCCCTTTGATGGAAAAACAGAATGTCCACACTGCGTCTGTCAACCAAGCGCACTGCGTGTGTTAGCGAGGCAGCGAGGGTGCGGAGGGGTCGTGACCCCCCCCATCCACAAAGGCCGAGCTGGAACGATCCGGAAAGCGGCGGCTCTGGCGGCTTCCGCGGTGCCGCAGTGCCGCATGCGTAGGTGAGTCTGTCATACCCCGTCGCCCCCTTTCTATCTTAGGAGTGTGGCTCCGGGGTTTGCGCGCGTCCCCTTTGATGGAAAAACAGAATGTCCGCCTTTGCTGTTGTCAATAAGCGCCTTTGCGTGCGTTAAGCGCGATCTTAGAGCAAGGGGTGGGGAGGGGTTGTGACCCCTCCCCATCCCCATCGAGAACCAAGCTGAACGAGCCGGCGGCGGCGGCGCTGCTTGCAGCGGCGCCCGCATCGAGTGGCGAGTCCGTCATCCCGTCGCCCCTGTCTATCTTAGGGGTGTGGCTCGGCTTCGCGCATCCTTTTGATGGAAAAATAGAATGTCCGCCTTTGCTTTGTCAACCAAGCGCCTTTGCGTGCGTTAGCGCGAGGTCGGCGGTGGGGAGGCGTGACCCCTACCCATCCCCCTACGAGGCCGAGCCTGGAACGAGCCGGAGCAGGCGGCGACGTGGCTTGCCGCGGCGCCGCATGCGTAGGCGAGTCCGTCGCCCCTTGTCTATCTTAGGGGTGTGGCTCCGGGGTTGCACGCGTCCCCTTTGGATGGAAAAACAGAATGTGCGGGGATTGGTTGCAGCTGGGTGATCAATTTTTCCCCTTATTTGAAGCATTTTTTTCTTTTTTGGATGATATATATTTTCGTTGTAGTACAAATGATGTCATTTGTACTGCTTGCACCAACATTGAGTACTACACTTCATGTAGCAAGTGTGTGTGTTGGGCACCACACGAAAGTTGCTGCGGCCCTTGTCGTTCTACATTTATGCATGTACTGCACTTCATGTATACACTTTGTGAACTGCCTTATGTTTGTTCTGTGAACTGTATTCACGTTTGTTCAAAATGGTATACGGATTATATTTTTTTAGAAATATTAATATTAATATTTCTTTTTATATAATTACTTTTTTGTGGACTGCATGTTGAGACATGTGTACTCCTTTTTTACGATTGTGAACTGCATTAATCTTTTCTTTTTTCTGTATGAGTTTGTAGTCAGATTACCTAATTTTTTTGTTTAATGTTGGTTTTGAATATGTTTTGTATGTGAATAGTATGTTTTGGTATCACACATTAAATTTTTCAAAGTTGTGTAGATACTTGTTCTAATGCAAACTTATTTCTGCGAAAGCAATTGGTCACAAGCAAACTGACATTGTTTTTACAAAAGAAATGTTCGATATGAAGCAATGGACATCATCAAAATCTTGCATACATGAAACAAAGAATAACACAATGCCTAAAGTAAAGTGAAACTAAACACAACCCTGATTTTTTCTAGTTGCTGTATTGGATTACAGCCTTGTTCTTCTTCTTCTTTGCTTCTTTGTCTCTTTTTGCCCTGTCCAGTCCCATTATGACATCGTAGATGATTCTCCATGACTCATAGGTTGGGAATGCATCTATTGCTGCATACTGGATAAGCTTTTCTGGCAGCAGGCAAAATCCCCACAGAGTATGGTCCTCCTTGCGGTTAATTTTTTGCTTCATGTCATGGTTGTGAATGTCTATCATCCTGCCAGGACATCAGCCAAAGAGTCAAACTTCTTTTTATTGTATGGGTCTCTCCATTCCACCTGAATATCAATGTAGTTGTCGGAGTTGATCTCCAAACCAGATACCTTGACTTGCTTTTGTCTCCTTGATAGCGAATCCGGCGAAGGTGTACTCATCATTCATCGAGAATTTGTCTAGTTCCATTGGCCTGCAATATATTTGTATAGAGTGAATATAGTTTATTTCTTTAGAACTACCAATGTTTTTGTGTTTTTCAAATCGAGCGCAATATGAATATCTGAATACATTGCATTGAGCGATTGCTAATATTTCGTTCAACATAACTAGTAAATCTGATAATAGATTGCATAAACAATGCATGTTTTGTGTATGCTTGTATTCTTGAACCTAATTTCATACATGTTTTGTATGGTAATGTTGCAGTGAAGAAAATATAATTAAACTGCGTGTATTGCTAGATAATATAATTCAAGAATTGAACACATGAGTGACATACATGGAGCCAGATTAAAACTGTCAATAAATTCAAATGCCATGCTTTTCAAAAATGAGAACCAAAGTTTAAATATTATGGCAATAGTAGTGAAGAAAATTTAAAATCAATATTGACAAGCAATAGTTATTCTTACCTGTATTTAGCTGCAGATATGCGGTAGACAAGGCATTCTTTTTCTACGCATAGCTATAGCACTGCTGCCCGCTGTGGCTTCTTGTAGTGTGTGTACTCGACACCAACGCCGACTAGTTTGATGGGCATTCCGCCGAGCTTCCTCCTGAACATGGGCAGCATCTTGCCCACGTCTTTGCCCTTGCTTGTGCAAAGGACGTGGAGCTTGTGATTGCCGTGGAGGTGGACATCGTGGAGCTCCCTGGTGTACTTGCGGCGCTGCTTGTACAGAGGTGCATCCGCCATGATTCTCCTCTGCTCTCTGGTGTTTGTTCTAGAGAGAGAGTTTAGTGAAAGGAAGAGCGGAGAAGAAGATGCAATGGGGTTTTTGGGGGACGAAGCAGTTGTGTGTTCTCCTCTGCTCTCCTCTGCTCTCCTTGACAAGACGTGGGAGGCTCTGTTTTAAGTGGCTATGAGGAGGCTCTGTTAGTGCATCGGAAATCCGGAACGTCGTTGCCTCTTTTTTTGTGATTAGATCAATGTATTGATGCAACTGTCAGAAAATGTGATGATTGTGTTTTCGGTGAATTGTCCAAGTCAGTGCACTTCTTTTCTATCGAACCCGAATCGCTTTCGAGTCCACGTAGTGTACTTGCGATGGGATTCACAGATGTACTTTTTTTCTTCTCTTGACGGAGTTCTTTCTTTTCTTCTCTTGATTTTTGTGGTAATACAGCTTTTGTGTGGATGGAAGGTAGTGCGGGTAGGGGTGTCGGAGTGCTTTGGTTAAGTAACAGGGCTGCATTCTTCATTTCAGCCATACTGCATTGCAGAGTGAAGATAACTGCAATTCAGAAAAAAATACTTCATGCTTCCACGTGGAGAACTGCATTGTTGTACATCGCGGACTACATTTGTATGTTGACATCGAGCATCTTGCGTTTTATTTATTAATAGTTTCTTACAGTGCCGACACACATTTTTTTGTTTGTTGTTATTCATTTAAAAAATGTTTCTCATTTTTCTTTTTGATGTTTTATTTTTGAACTTATTGTTTTTCCTTAGTGGGCCTTGTTGGCCCTGTGTTCGGGTAGTGAAGACGCAATTGGGCCCAAGTTGGCCTATGAGCAAGGCTGGTTCCCGGTGCGCTGTGTGCGGTCTAATGTTTAGTCCCACCTCGCCCGCGGAAGGCGCTCCCGACATGTTTATAAGCGTTGGCGAGGCATACCGGTCGAACTCCTCTTGTTACTTATTTGGGCGCTTAAACACGGCGTTCGCAGCTGTATGCTCTATGACCTGTGGGCCCATGTGTGGCCGGCCCCATGCACTGTGACCTGTGGGCGCAGACCTATTATGAGACTGGCTGGGGCCGGTAGCACCTGGGTGGTTAATTTCTTTTTCTTTTTATTTTTCTGTCTTAGGTGTTTTTTTCAGTGTCGGGGCGTGCACTGCATTGATCAGGGTTCTGTACTGCATGTGCATGAATTCCGTACTGCATGTGCTGTTCTCAATTTTTGTTCCCGTGTTTTTGCTATTATATAGTCTTTTTTCCCAATGTATGGGAGTGCACTGCTTAGTAAATCATACTTGTACTTCATTCATTATAGTTCTTTGCTGCATGTTCGTGTACTTCCGGACTATATTGAATTATTTACGTGTTTGCATTTTTCTTTTTGCGTTTTTGCTCTTATGTATTCTTTTTTTCAAATTTAGGTTCGTGCAATGCTTTGTAGGGTATGTTAAGACTTCATTCGACAGATTCTGTACTGCATTCGTACACAACTTGCACTACATGCGTCCTATTTGCATTCTGTACGACAATTTCATCACCAGCAAACTAAGTTGAACATAAAGCAAACTAACATAATCAAATTCATCATTACAAGCGATTGTGCATGGCAAGCAAACTAGGTTCAGCACACAAGCAAACTAACGATACATAAGCAAACAACATAAAGCAAATTTGATGATAATTCTAAAAGAACGCTGGTATTGTTGGCTCCTGGCCGGCACCATCTTCTTCTTCACCAGTTAGGCTCTTCAATCCCGGCTGCTCTGGCGCGCTTCTTGAGGCTCCTCCTTCTCGACTTTGCAGCGGCGAAGGCCGTCTGGTGAGGTGAGCGGTTCCATATCTCGTACGCTGCATAGGCGTCCTTTGCCGCGTACTCGATGTGCCTCATGGACAGAGGCAGGGTGGCCCAGCGCTGGTGCTCGTCGTCGGTGATCTTCTTCTTCATGTTGTTGTATTAGTCGTCGATGAGCATGCGGAGGCGTCTCGAGAGTCAACGGCTTGGTTGCCTCGGGCACCTCCACTCCTTCCGGATGTCGGCGAAGTTGGCGACCTCCAGTTTGACGTGCTCTAGCCTGGTTTTGTCGCCGTCCATGGAGAATCCTGCAAAGGTGTACCTGGGGTCGGCGAGAAGTTGTCGAAGGCGGTGCACCTTCGAGGCGCTCATTTGGAAGAAGCGACACGGGTGATTCTTGCCGATGGAGAGCTGGCGGAGGGCGGGTTTACGTAATAAGCCGGGGTTGTTGTCATACTCGAGATCAATGCCGACGATCTTGTGGCGCTGGAGGCTGAGGTGGCGCTCGTACTGCGCGAGGGTGATCGCCATCTGCTTCTTGTCAATGGTGTGGATGACGTGCAACTTGGTGTTGCCATGCGCCTCCACGGCCCTGTCGCCCTTGTACTCCTCTTTGAACATCATCGCCGGTAGCAGGGCTTGGTGCTTTTGCGTTGATATGGGCGATTTGGTGGGAGCGCAATGGATACTTGTGTTGTTGTGGATGTGAAGGCCTTTGGCAGGGGTCTGAATTTAAGGGGAGGGCGCGGGGTGGAGTGGCCTTGTCGGTTGAACTGCACGATCACGCTGACGATGCGGTTGTGCAGATCGTGGGTTGGTTTTGCATCTCTGATCGTGGGCTTGTGGCGATGGAACTGCTCCGATCGGGTGGTTGTATGCGAACGTGGTTTTTTTAAGGTGGTTTTATTTTATTTTTGATCAGTAAATTTTTTTAACCACCACTTTCTGTGCGAACGGGCATTTTGTCACGTTTATACATGCATCCTATGTGATAAAGAACTGCATTCGTATGTAGTCCTGCACTGCATCTTCTACAATACAGGACTACACTTTTGTATACATGTGCGTACTTCACTGTTTTTTGCGTGTATTTATTCGTGTAGGTAATCGGGAACTGGATTGCCATACCTCACTTCATCGCATAACGTAAGGCAGTGCATTGTTTACAGCCACGTACTTGTTTTTGCCGTGCCTCCGGTCCACAATGCACGGAGGGGTAGGGAAAGGGGGTGGGGCCCCTACTTTTTTTTGAACTTATTGTTTTTTCTTAGTCGGCCTTGTTGGGCGGTGTTGAGTAGTTTAGAGGCGCACTTGGGCCCAAGTCGGCTGTGAACGGCTTGGTTCCGGTTATTGTGTGTGCATCCTAATGTTTAGTCCCACCGCCATGAAGCGCGCCGACCTATTTATAAGCGCTGGCGAGGCATACTGGTCGAACTCCTCCGGATACTTATTTGGGCTCTTATACACGACGCTCGCAGCTATATGCTCTCTGACCTGTGGGCCCATGTGCAGCCGACCCCATGCATTGCGACTCAGAATGACTCGCCCTCTGTGGGCGCAGACCTACTACGAGACTGGCTGGGGCTGGCTCGCCTGGGTTGTCAATTTTTTTCCTTTGTATCTTTTTCAACACTGGGGCGTGCACTACTTTTTAGTAAATCATCCGTGCACTGCATTGATTTAGTTTCAGTACTGCATGTGCACGCATTCCGTACTGCACGTGTTCTGCGCTACATTTTTGTGCACTGCATTGGTATCATTTTTCTTTATTGTTTTTCCTCTTACGTATCCTTTTTTCTTAGTGTACGGGTGTGCACTGCTTTTGTGCCCCTATCGCCTTTGCATTAAATCATAGTTACATCTTTGCGGTGTACACATTTGGCACTGTGTGCATCCTTCTTTGTGCCAAAAAGTTGTGACTGACTATGCCAATGCTGCGGACTGCATGACTTACATTTAAGGATTACATCAGGTGCTGTAATTTCTGCTTTGTGCACTGCGCGAAAGTGTTTCTCTTTTGCTTTTTTTTGAGCATGTACTGCACTTCATCCACACATATAGTGAACTTCCTGGTACGAATTTGGAGAACGGCACACATAAAATGGTCTATGGATTATAATTTTTTAGAGTATTATTTTTTAATGATCTGCGGTTTTGTTCGTGGGAATTGCTGCAGTCAAAGTACACCTTCTTTTTTCGTTCCTTTTTCTTTGGTAACATAAGCCTTTATTGATTGTCCTTTATTCTTGGGAACATAATTTCCATTAAGTCCCCTTTAATTTTCAGTTTTGACCTTTTTTCATTCCTCTTATATAAATGAAGGCTAACTTATACCCTTCCTTTGCATTTCATTTCTCCTCTAGCCGCAAGTACTCTCCTTTCTCTAGCCTTTTTTTTGCTTTTCTAGGTTTTTGTTGCGATGGCTCCAGGCCCCTGTGCGTATCTCTTCTGCTGCAGCCATGGTTGTGGTGTGCCGACGCACTGCGATTGTTCAGCTTGCTCGCAGGCCCGTCGTGCTTGTCGTGGTGGGAAGGTGTTGTGCCGAACTAGGCGAGCCGAGAAGCTTGCATATGGTACAGTATTCATGGAAGGATTTGATATGGGCCAGATCAACGTTTCTACGTTCTATTCTGCCCTGATTCGGCGTGGCCTTGGCTGCACGAGTCCTTTTGTCCATCAGCTTACGCCAACAGATGTGGAGACTCACTACAAGATGGTATGTTTCGTTAGATATGATTTTTTTCTTTGTGTTTTTTTGTATAATTCCATTGCATTATGAACTTGTAGTATTTTAGGAACACACTTTTTTCTTTGTTTTTTGAAGTGTACTGCAATGTGTTCTTATTTCTTGTTTTTATTTTTTTGCTTGTGTGCATGTAGCTTATGTTTTAGTTTACATGGTTACAATATATGAACTGCTTATATATTAGCTGAGCATAACATATTTCTACATTTTTCCCAATTTGTATGGTGTGTACTACATGTAGCTAGTCTCTATTACTGCATGATAGTTCGAAGCGTACTGCATATTTTGCAAGTTCCATACTGCATATTGAAATGCGTTTTATATGTACTACTTGTTGGACTGTTGTGCACTTCATCTATCTCTGTGCATAGTATGAGAATTGTACTGCTAGTATCATTCTCAAACAGTTTTATTATTTTTTGCAGAAAATTCCTCAACGAGCTGTTAGGTATGTCCAGCTCAAGAAGAAAGGAATTCTTCAAGCTGTTCTTGGTAATGGATACCTTAAACCAGCCAAGTACAGTGTAGGCGTTGACGGGCGGCTGTGTCTGCACAAAGGGTGGAAGGAATTTGTCATTGATATTGGCCTGAAGTCTGAGCAAGTCGTTGTCCTCAACTTCTTGGAACTCGAGGATCGTATGGTTAGAATCACGTTTGACGTGATTGGCTAAGGTTGTGATGTTGATTTGTAATAAGTACTTTTGCGTGTTGAACGCTTCATCTTTTTGATGTGTTTTGTAATAAGCACTTTTGTGATCTGAACCGCTTCTATTATTCAATGGGAAATTTGTGTTTACATGGTTACAATATGTGAACTGCTTATATATTAGCTAAGCACTACATGTTTCCACATTTTTCCCAATTTGTAGTTAGTCTCTAGTACTGCATGATAGTTCGAAGCGTACTGCATATTTGCAAGTTCCATACTGCATATTGAAATGCGTTTTATCTGTACTACTTGTTGGACTGCAGCGATCTAACATCATTTTTACATGGTTTTTGAATCAAAATGTGTCAATGTTTTACTCAAGACTGCTATATATATGGTATACTCTATATACCATTTTCTCTTTACATGGTTTAGTTGAATAACTAATAGTCAACGGGAAATTTGTGTTTGCACAAAATTTAAACTGATACATAAGTCATGGAGATAAGCAAACTGCTATGCATATGATTAATTTATTGTCTGTTCATCTATTTGGTAGTTAACCTGCTGCTTCTGCGCGGTGACTGGAGCGTGTCTAATGTCACACTTTCTTTTGTTTTCCATGGCGGTGTCGCTGGTTCTTGTCTCTTCAGCTTTGTGTTTGTAGCCCCTCGCGTGCTGGTTGATGGCTGCTTTCATTTTTCAGCGCTGTGAACTGCATCCTTCTTTGTTCCCCACGTGCTGGTTGATGGCTGCTTTGGTTTTTCAAATACTGTGGACTGCATCCTTCTTTGCTCCCAGCGTCTTTGGTTGATGGATGCTTTGGTTTTCAAATACCGTGGATCGCATCCTTCTTTGCTCCCCGCATCTTTGGTTGTTGGCTGCTTTCGTTTTCGATCTTTGAAGCGCATCCTTCTTTGATCCTGCGTCTTTGGTTGATGGTGGTTTTCGTTTTCCAGTGCTGTGAACTGCATCCTTCTTTGCTCCTACCTTGTTTTTTGAAAGTGGTGTTGCTCTCGGTTTTTTTCTGTACAGCAGCATTTCCTTGTGATGGTCTTGTTGGCATTGTTTCTTCATGTTCTTCGTCCTCTTCACTCTCTTCAATCTCTTCACTCTCTCTTCCTCTTCATCATCTTCATCATCTGTTTCTTCATAAGCCATTGTTTCTTTAGTTTCTTCACGTTCTTCGTCCCCTTCACTCTCTTCTTCTTCCTCCTCTTCTCCATCTGCTTCTTCATAAGCCATTTCTTCTTCAGTTGTGTCATCATCTTCTTCTTTGATCTCACCTTCTTTGTCTTCCTCATTTTCTGATCTTTTTCTTTTTCTTTTTCTTTTGAGGCAGGTTCTTGAATTGTGTCTCTTCCTCTTTTTGCAGATGCTACAACGTCTCGTTTTCGTCCATTTCTTAGTGTTGTAAGTGGAATTTCTGTTTTGTTGTGCATCTCCATGTCCTCGTTTTTCTTGTTCATTTCTTTTTGTACATGTCCTGGAATTGTGGCCGCTGATTTCATTACATGTTCTGCACATTCTTACTCCCAAAGGTGACCATCCTTTATCCATTCAGTGTGGCTTCTTATTTTGTCATCATTTTTCTCCTTGCATGCCACCTTTTTCTGGGTTGTGTCGCCCCTTTCTTCCTTCCTCTTGTGTTTGAAACAAGAGGTTGAAGAATTGTTTCTTTTTTTATAGCACCAGTTCCGTTGTGTTCAGTATTTTCTACTTCCTCGGCATTATTGTCATGCTGGGATTTCTCTGCTTGCCTTAGTTTTTCTGCTTCTTCTTATTCTTCGTTGAGCACATCAACTTCCTCGACCAGTGCCCTCATACCAGACAACGCTCTGTGGCACCCAGCGTTGGACCTTGTCGCTCTGTTTGCAAGGTCCATTGCTATTTCTGTCAGCAATTTTCTACGGCAAAAAAGCGAGGTTCCATCTGGTGCTGTTTGTTCGTAGTCTCTTCTGTCAAACGTTGCATCTGATCTTGCGTTACGGGTGTAAATTTTCATGATGTACACCTCAGGAATGTTGAGTACTCTCAAATGAGAAAGCATGCATAACATATGGACGCGAAAGAACCCTGCAGGAAAACACATGATTTTTTTGTTCTGTAAGTGAACTGCATGAAATTAGTAAATACATATTTTTTTCCGTTATTTATTCATTTTTAAAGAAGTGAACTTCATTTGGTTTTGTGAATTACTCATGCATGTGGACTTTTAAAGTTCAGTAAGTGAGCTTTCGTGCATGACTATCAGAATCTAGATTTATTTTTGCTAGGAGTCTCACCTGTGTGTGTCCAGAATTTGCACTCACATTCGTAGACACCTTTCTCTTCATCGGCGACCACTTGGAAATTTTGCCTTGCCCAGTCAAATGCATCCGATCTGTTGTAGTGGTGTACGAGATACTTTGTCGGGTTCTCAGGGCACCGTTCTCCTCTGAATGCAGTGCTACGGTAGAGTGTTTCTTTGAAATCTGCAAACACTGCCCTTGTATACACTTTTGATAGCTGAACTTCGAACCCAAACTTTGTTGTTGTTTTTACCTCTAACTGCATGATCACAAATGCACTGTTACGAACCAGAGAAATGAAAAAATTGTTTGTTTTTGTAGTCATATTTTTAGCAGTTTTTGATTGACATTTTGTTTACCTCGTTTGCTACTATCTCTGCGTGCTCGATGGCCTTCCTGGTCTGAATGCACTTATCCAACCGCTGAGCAAATAGATGGAGATCATGCTTCTCCCTGACAAAATTTTTCTTCAGTATGCGGTTCATGCTCTCGCTTCTCTATGTGGAAGTCATCCGAGCACAAAAAATTTCCTTGTAGTAAGCCGAGATCCACTCATGCCTGTCATCCCACAGCGAATTCATCACTTTGTCGTCTTGCAAGATGTAAATCTGAATGAGGTTCTTCCATGCTCGTTCAAATTTTGACGGCATTAGTGGGTGGTTCAGCACTGCATTGAGTTTGTCCTTGAGCTTCTCGTGCGCCTTATTCAACAAGGCGAGGTGGTCTTTGTACTTCTTCATGATATGCCACCGACACAGCTTATGCAAAGGTTGTGGGAGGATAGTTTTTAATGCTGCCTTCATCGAAGAACACTGGTTGGAGAAGACACAAATAGTGTTTTTTATTAAGTTGTTTGTGTGTGTGCAAGATAGATGGAAGAAATATAAGTGCACCAAACAAAACGTAAGTATGCAGGTGCTTTTTATTTTTTGTACCTGTGAGCATGCAGATTGGCGGCTTGTTGTTCATACACCTCAGAAAGGTTTTGAAAACCCACTCAAATGATGGTATTGTTTCATCTCGCACGAGTGCAACAGCAAATGTGGTGCTCTGTAGATGATGGTTCACCCCCACAAACACTCCCAGCAGCATGTGGAATTTGTTAGTTTTATACGTCGTGTCAAATGTAACGCAGTCTCCAAAATCTTCATACAATCCTTTGCAACTTGCGTTAAGCCCAAAAGGCGTTTCTTACACGGTTATCTGCATCAACATCATGATCATAGAAGAACTCGGGTTTATCTTACGCATTTTCTCGAAGAAATCCGAAGTTTCTTGACATCATCTTGAGACTCTTCTCACGCAAACTTACATTTCTGCATTTTCGAGACAATGCAAACTTATCTCATCAAACAGGGAATAATTACCGACGGAATGCTCAAGAGATATGCTCTGTTACTTGCTAACTTGTTTACCCAGTCGTGGCTAGTATGTCCCATGTACTGCAGACCACCGGACATACGCGACAGCGTCGACATCATCTGAGCATGTGTGTGGTTGTCTAGTTGCATGTCTTTCACTAACAGGTCTATCAAAGGGTCGTCTTTTTTGTGCGATCGCATGTGCAAAAGCATCCCGGGGATTTCCAGCATCTTGTGATTGTGGTTGAGTTGAACCATTTCTATCACAAATTTGCCATCCTTCCTTTTTTTTGACTCTAATCTTTGCATTGCAGCCAATCCTTTTTGATGTCTTCTGACGTACCCGGTTATAATCTGACATAGTCTGCTTGTGCGTCCCTTCTCTTGAGCAGATAATGTAGGCATTTGTCGTGTGTTTTGCCCTCTTACGTATGCCAAACCCTGCACATCTTGCATAACTGTTGAAAAAGTCCCATGCCTTGAAGTACGTGGTGAACTTCATTCCAGCAGCAGGTACGAGGTTCAGCGGCATGTTTTTATCCTGCATTAATTGCAATGCTCTATGAGATAATTTGTTCTGTTACGTTTTTTAAATACGAGCAGTGCATATGAGTTTAATAAAGCATTGCAATGTTCCCAGCCAAACGTCATAAGAAATATCAGTGTGCACTGCAATGTTATCTGAATGGACTGCAACTATTTTTTTTCAGAACATAAACTTACATGTGTGTAGACTCGTTCGCCCGATGGTGTTTGCAGCTCGCCGGGTTGTATGGGACATGGCGTGTTTATAGCAGATTTGTGTAGTTGAGGATCTCGCGGCGGCAACAGTGAGGAGGGTTTGTACCTGCTGTTTACTTTTGACCGAGGCACCGTTGGTGGTTGCAGCGTCAAAGTTGATGCAGCAGGTCCGCTTAGAGCTCTGTTTTTTGGTGCAGCAAGTGGATGCTGAGCTCTGTTTTGGGGTGCGGCAGGAGTACGTGGTGGTAATCCAGTGTTGTGACGATGTCTCGACATTGTCTGTTCGGACATGCTGTCCAAACGTAGTGAACTCATGCTTATACTCTGGGTTGAGAACTGTTATCGGCTCATCTTCATCATCATCGTCTTCATCATCGCGTTGGTGAGTGCCTTCCCAGACGAATGTGACATCATCGTCATCTTCAACTACATCTTCTTCCTGGAAAAAAATCTTCTTCCGGAGAGTACTGCACCCTGTTTGTCGTCGTGAAGAATCCTCGAGGAATCTCAGGGGTAACCCAGCCAGTATCTCTTTCAGAAGAAGATCCACTCTTCTGAAAGTTGTTGTTCTCAGTGCTGTCAATTATGCGCGGCATTTTGTATCTGCTGAATGTCATCTCCTGCACACAAAATGACCGAGCTTCATTGTCAGGTTAAATGAACTGAATCATGCCAACTGCAATGTGTTCAAAATGGTACTGCCAAAGCATTGCATGCTGACTGCATCACCGTGCAAGGTGAACTGAAGCAACCGCACTGCATCGTTACCCGTAATGAACCTATACAAGTGTACTGCATAACTGAGTATGTGCACTGCGTTTTCCCCCACAATGAACTGAAGCAACCGCACTGCATAGGTTTTGTAGGCGCGTCGTACTGCTTGTACTGCTTTGTTTTGTCTAGGATAACTACACTGGGATGGTTGAGGAAGTGTACTGCTTTACCTTGTGTTGCAGTGATTTCTTGCGTTTACAGGAGGAAGTTCCCTCCTTGTCTGTCTGCACAACTTTCACGTTCGCCCGTGTAGTCCACTTGCCCTTCAGAAGTTCATGGGCGGTCTGGATGTTGCTCAAGCTGAACGGGGAAGGAGGATTTGCTCTGAAGGTCGATGCAGACTTATTCCAAGAACCTACTGTGGATGAAACAACCTTGCGCACACTCCTCCTTGCTCGAATTGGTTTGATGTCCAGGCAGCACCAATCCACATCTAATGAAGTACAACTAATTGCAGGCCTGGAGGAGTTCGTTGGTGGCGCTACCAAGCTCTTGCCGTGGAAGAAGGCCGATAGGCTGGTGT
This sequence comes from Aegilops speltoides, assembly GCA_021437245.1. Lineage (NCBI taxonomy): Eukaryota > Viridiplantae > Streptophyta > Magnoliopsida > Poales > Poaceae > Aegilops > Aegilops speltoides. Next base: position 325,178,342 of record CM038147.1, on the reverse strand, counting down.
TGCTTGGTGCCTACCGCGGAAGAAGGCCGAGAGGCGACGGGCGGCGCCACTGCTTGGTCGCCGCCGCGGAAGAAGGCCGAGAGGGGAGGGGCGGCGTCGTTGCCGGCCGCCACCGCGGAAGAAGGCCGGGAGGGAGGCGGTGGCGCTCGAGGCCGCCACCATGGAGAAAGCGGGGGGAGGGCGACATTGCTCCCAGGCCGCCGCCGTGCAAGAAGGCCGGAGGAGGGCGGCGGCGCCAGCCGCCAAGCTATGGTAGAAAGCCGGAGAGAAGGGCGGCGGCCGCCTGTGCCACTTCTGTGGTAGAAGGCCGGGAGGGAAGGGGCGGCGGCGCGATCTGTTGGTGGTGTGCAGAATAAGGCTGGTGTTATTAGAATAAGGGTCTGAAGGGGTGTTATCATAATAGACCCACCATATATATATATATATATATATATATATATATATATATATATATATATATATATATATATATATATATATATTGTAGCGACAGACCTCAAACAGTCTGATCTCTGTGCTCTAGTGTCATCCCTGGATCAGTAATGCTGACACGCATAGTACTTGAAGGATTTATAACAGAGTAGCAATCACACACTTATTACATCGAATGTCTCAAAAGAGAGCTTATTACAATAAATATGGCTTAAGGCCATCTAATGACGATAACAGTGGAAGGCTTGGAAGATAAGCAAGGTAATCAACGCCAACGACATCACTGAGTATAAGACCATGACCTAAGGCACCTTACTCGTCGTCTGAAAAGTCTGCAACATGAACGTCGCAGCCCGAAAAGGGGTCAGCACATGGAATATGCTGGCATGTAACACATAGAGAGTAATGAAAAGAATAATGCTATACTACATGCATATATGGCTGATGGAAAGCTCAATGGTTACAGTTTTGCATAAAGCCAATATTTCCCTACTCAAAGGAATAATGTTTTATTTAACTATCATGGTGGTTGTTAAACATTGAGAAGGTTCACCCAACTCAATCCCAATTAAGCATCATTATTAAACCCAACAAGTTAATTAAAGTAACATGATGAGATTCACATGATAATCCAAGTACTAGATACTCAAAACGTCCATAACCGGGGACACGGCTAACCATGATTAGTTTGTACACTTTGCAGAGGTTTGCGCACTTTTCCCTGCAAGACTCGATCTCCTCCGTTGGGATTCTCGCACTACATGGTGTTTGAGAAACGGATGACCGAGACATAGTCTTTCAGAAGCGTTTGCACCTTACGATGGGTAGACCGTTACACCTACTTTCCCCTACATCTGCTAGTCTACCACTGTAAGAGTTCACACGACTTAATCAACTTGCTAGAGCCCATAGTAGCTTGCGGCTGCACACGGAAGTTTCTAGCATGAACAATCTCATGATCCCTTTGAGCCTGGGTGGCGGTCCATAAAGAAAATAACAGGCAATCACTGGAATCCCAGGTGCCTCAGTCCACCCAGATGTGTATTAAAGTTGCCACCTTAAATAAACCATTAAATTAACAATCTCACATCTGTCATGGATACACTCACCCAATCCATGTCTACTAGCATAACATGGCAATATAAGCAAATGTAGAAGTAACTCCCAAAGGTTTGAAAATAAAAAGGATATAGGTACTACCTCAACTACTTCTCAAAACCCACATATTAATCAGATCCTAATCATGCAATTGTTTGAGGATTGATCTAATGCAATAAAACTGGGTCGTAAAGAGGTATGATCAAAGTGTTACTTGCCTTGCTGATGATCCGTGAAACCTAGAGATTCTAAGTAGCAAGCGGCACACTACAGGTACTCTATCAAAAACAAACAAACATACAATAAGAACTCATCAAATGCACAGGTAAAACACAAATAAGAGATCTAACCAGAAAGTTCAACTTAAGAACTCCGGTTTGCAAAAAGAGTCAAATCAAACGAAGCAACAAAACTCAAACGACGAAAGAAACAAGCTTCATTTTACTAATCTGGACCTAAGTCAAATTTTATAGTAGCAAAAACTTGTTTGAGTAGGTTAAACAGAAAGAGGGTTTCGAGATGAAACTCTAGGCGCTTGAATTGCCTGATTCCGATAAACGAATGAAATGTTATACTAAAACGAAAATCGGATCAGAAATCGCAATCAGAAATAATCGCGGAAAATCCGAGAAAAAGAAAAACGGACGAACAGGCTAACGAACGAACGTTCGCTGTCTGCGGCTAAACTACGAAAACCGTTCGTTAAACCGAATGTACGGACGAATGTCCGCTAAATAAACTAAACCGAAAAAATAAACCGTGGTTCAAAATAAAAAAACGGGCGGTTTCCTGAGGAAAACCGCCGCCGGCGGTGCCGGACTCCGGCGGCTACCTCGACGGCGGCGGTGGCGGATGGCGGTTCCGGCGAGAGGATCCAGCAGCGGGCGGCGGAAGGCGCCGGTGGCCGGCGGCGAGGCTCGATGGACTTGATGGCGGCGGGCGTCAGCCAAGCCTTGGTGGCGGCAGCGGCGGCGGGATCGGGCGGCGGGGCTAGCGTTTCAGGTGGGCTCGGGGTGGCCTCCCGGCGCTTATAAAGGCCGGCCGGGCCAAGTGTCCTAGTCGTACACGGCCCGGTTAGGTCGGTTCATTTCTTTTAAATAAATAATTATGCGCAGAAAAACAAATAAAAGAAATACTAAATGGACTCCAAAAATCCTGAAATAAATTTTCCTTGACTACTAAAATCAAGCCGGACAAGATGAACATTTATTTGGGGCCTAAATGCAATTTTGAAAAATGCCTATTTTTCCTAATTCAAATAAAATAACGATAAAACTCCAAAATAAAATCTTATTTGATTTTAATATTAGATCCTCAATATTTCTTTATTTTGGGAAAGTCATTTTATTCCCTCTCTCATATATTTATAATGGAAATAATTGAAGATAAAATAATAAAAATCAAATGATCCTATTTTCAAAATTTGAGAAAAACTCAAATATGAAAATAACAAAATCCCCAACTCTCTCTGTGAGTCCTTGAGTTGCGTAGAATTTCTAGGATCGAGCCAACATGCAATAAAATATGATATACAATGATGATCTAATGTATAACATTCCAAATTGAAAATTTGGGATGGTACAAACCTACCCCCCTTAATATGAATCTGGCCCTCGAGATTCGATTTGGCTAGAAAATAGGTGAGGGTGGTCTTTCACTAGGTCTTCCTCTCGCTCCCAGGTGGCTTCATCCTCGGTATGATGGCTCCACTGAACTTTGCAAAACTTGATAACCTTCCTGCGTGTGACTCGGCTGGCATATTCGAGAATCTTGACTGACTTCTCCTCATAGATCAAATCACTATCCAACTGAATCGCTTCCAGCGGCACTGTATCCCTCAGCGGTATATCAGCCATCTCTGCGTGGCACTTCTTCAACTGGGAAACGTGAAACACATCGTGAACTCCTGACAATCCTTCGGGCAATTCCAACTTGGAAGCAACCTCTCCCATATGCTCCAAAACTTTGTATGGTCCCACAAAACGTGGCGCTAGCTTTCCCTTAACTCCAAAACGCTTAACTCCTCGAAGTGGGGATACACGAAGATAAACTCTGTCCCCGACTTTGTAAATTGTCTCCTTGCGTTTAAATCTGTGTAGCTCTTCTGCCTGGACTGGGCTACCTTGAGCCTATCGTGAATCAACTTCACCTTCTATTCAGACTCCTTAATCAGATCTGGTCCAAACAACTGACGGTCTCCTACTTCATCCCACAACAACGGTGTCCTCCACTTCCTTCCGTACAGAGCTTCGAAAGGGTCCATCATCAAACTGGATTGATAACTGTTGTTGTGAGAGAACTCCGCATATGGCAAATTGTCGTCCCAACTAGATCCATAATCTAGCGCACAAGCTCTTAGCATGTCCTCCAGAATCTGGTTGACTCTCTCGGTCTGTCCATCTGTCTGCGGATGAAAAGCTGTACTGAACTCTAGCCTGGTACCCAAAGTTTCGTGTAAATGATTCCAGAACTTTGAGGTAAACTGGGTTCCTCTATCTGATACAATGCTCCTCGAAACTCCACGCAGACATACGATCCTGGTCATGTATATCTTTGCCAACTTAGCACCAGTGTAGGTGATCTTCACTGGAATGAAATGATCTACCTTCGTCAAGCGATCGACTACAACCCATATCGAGTCATAGCCTGAACGAGTCCTGGGCAATCACGTGATAAAGTCCATGCCTAGCTTATCCCACTTCCATTCGGGTATCAGCAATGGCTGTAGCAATCCTGCTGGCTTTTGATGCTCTGCCTTCACTCTCTGACATACATCACATACTTCTACATACTCCGCAATATCCTTCTTCATTCCGGTCCACCAGAAAGTGTCTTTCAAATCCAAATACATCTTGGTATTTCCTGGGTGAATCGAATACGGCGAATCATGGGCCTCTTGCAGAATCAACTTCCTGATCCCCGGGTCATTAGGCACATAAACGCGGTCCTCAAACCATAGGGTATCATGCTCATCCTCACGAAATCCCCTAGCTTTTCCTTTGCTCATTTTCTGCTTTATTACAACAATCTCCTTGTCAGTCTTCTGAGCTTCTCTGATCTTATCCATCAAGGTAGACTGAATCTCCAATGCTGCTACATAGCCTCTCGGAACTATCTCCAAACATAGCTTGCGAAGATCCTCGGCTAACTCCTTTGGTAATTCTCCGGTCATGAGTGTGTTGACATGGCTCTTGCGGCTCAACGCATCGGCTACTATGTTAGCCTTTCCGGGGTGATAATGCAATCTCATATCATAATCCTTGATGAGCTCCAACCATCTCCTTTGCCTGAGATTCAACTCCTTCTGTGTGAAAATATACTTCAAACTCTTGTGATCCGTGTACACCTCACAATGGTTTCCGATGAGAAAGTGTCTCCATGTCTTCAATGCATGCACTACGGCTGCTAACTCCAAATCATATGCAGGATAATTTAACTCATGAGGTTTAAGCTGTCGTGAGGCATACGAAACAACTCTTACCTCCTGCATAAGCACTGCTCCAAGGCCTCGACGAGAAGCGTCGCAATATACTTCATAATCCTTGCGCTGGTCAGGCAGAATTAAAAACTGGTGATGTAACCAAACGTTTCTTCATCTCCTGGAAAACTGGCCTTACATTCCTCAGTCCATTTGAACTTGGTGTCCTTCTTCAACAACTCCGTCATGGGCTTTGCAATCTTTGAGAAATTCTCAATGAACCTCCGGTAGTATCCTGTGAGTCCAAGAAAACTCCTGCGAGGGGGTGCATGAGGTGCAAGATATAGAATACTTCACCACCGGGTGCAAGGAAGGCACCCTCCTCAAGCATAGACTCCTCTGTGACGAGCAGGCTACACTCGATAAGCTGTTGATCATAGTAGACAAGTACGCCACAGCCGAATGCTCGATGAAGTCAGAGATTCGGGTGGACGCTAAGGTGCTCCCTCCGGCTCCCAGAACGCCGGCTGGTGACACCAGTCGGCGCTCGCAGCAGAACGACAACAAATGCAAGGCCCCAATGCCTGCTTCAACCAGCCGGCAGGTGGCAACCGTTGAAGATCAGCAGCCGGAAGGGAAGCCCATACCCAAGCGTCAGAAAGGTGGCAAGCCGGCTTGGCAGCCCGCTTTCTCCTATGAGCAAACCCTTGATGCACCCTGCAAGTTCCACAGCGGCGCGAAGTCGTCCAATCACACCACACAAAAGTGCCACTGGCTCACTCAAATCTCCAAGGGCGAGGGGCTGCTGCCTCCTCCGCCTGCTAGCAAGCCGCCTCCGGCTCCTCAGCACCCGGTGGCTCGTCCAGCAGTCGGTGTCATCCAAGATGAGTTCCTCGAAGAGCATGCAGCCTACATCGTCTTCACGAGCCAAGCTGATGACAGGCGCAGCCAGCGTCGACAACATCAAGAGGTCAACGCTGTCGCCTCCAAGGTTCTAGAGTTCATGCACTGGTCTGATAAGCCCATCAGCTAGAGTCGAGCTGACCACTCGGAGGTGATGCCTTCTCCGGGTTCCTATGCTATGGTGTTGGAGGCCACCTTTGCAACAGACAGGCGAGCTGCTCATTTTTCCCGAGTCCTGATTGATGGCGGTAGCAGCATCAACATCCTTAACCGTGATACCATGGAGAAGCGGAACATCAAGAAGAAGCAGCTTCTGCCTAGCCAGACCGTCTTCCATGGCATTGTGTCGGTCCTTTCCTGCTCACCAATCGGGAATATCAAGATAGATGTCCTCTTCGGAGACAAAGATCACTTCCGCCGTGAAGCAGTTTGGTTTAAAGTAGTGGACCTAGAGAGCCCCTATCATGCATTACTTGGCCAACCTACTCTGGCCAAGTTCATGGCTGTGCCCCACTACGCCTACCTCAAGATGAAGATGCCAAGCACTAAGGGCATCATCACCATAGTCGGAGACTACAAGAAATCATCCGCATGTGATATAGCAAGCAGCCGGCTGGCCGAGTCCCTTGTGATTGCTGCAGAGAAGAAGATCCTTAACCGGGTTGTGGCCATGGCCGGCAAGCAGACATGCTTGTCGCCAGACCCCAAGGAGTCGGAAATCAGGGCTCCTTCTAGCTGGCCAAAGAAACTGAAAGCACAAGTGCTCCCTGGGTGATTTTTGTAATTAATGTCAACATATCTCTTGTTGGACTAACACTTTTACCTAGTATGTTTAAGACAAGTTCAACAATGGAGTGGCATGGACTAAAGGATGTGGAACCCCTTCAAGATGCTAAGGACAAAGGATTGGCTCAATCTTCAAGAACAAGACTCTACATTTTATATTTTAGTGATCCAAGTTCACATTGAGTCTATAAGAAAAGCCAATACTATCAAGAGGGGATGAGGTGTTGCTTAATGGCTTGCTTGCTCAAAGTGCTTAGTGATATGCTCCAAAGCCCTCAACAACTTTCTCACATCCACATATGTCCTAAATCAAAAAGTCAAACTCGGCCCTACCGATTCTTTTATCTGATGCCACCGAGTTTAGATGTCTTAGCCACTGCCACAAACCCTAGGCAAATCGGTTTCACCGATAGGGATCTCGGTCTCATCGAGATGGGATTGTAATCTCTCTGTGTATGTCCATTACAAAAATCGGTCCCACCGAGTTTGAGCAATCGGTACTACCGAGATTACAATGCAAACTCTCTGGTTAGCCTGTTACCAAAATCGGTCCCACCGAGTTTGTGTAATCAGTCAAACCGAGTTTGCCTGACCAACTCTCTGGTTAGCTTATTACCAAAATCGGTCCTACCGAGTTTGTGTAATCGGTCTCACTGAGATTACGTTATGCCCTAACCCTAACCATATCGGTCCTACCGAGTTGCATGTCGGTCCCACCAAAAATCCTAACGGTCACTAGATTTGCTGAATCGGTCAGACCGAGTTTCCCAATTCGGTCCCACCGAGTTTGGCAAGTTCTGTGTAACGGTTAGATTTTGTGTGGAGGCTATATATACCCCTCCACCCACTCTTCATTTGGAGAGAGAGCCATCAGAATGAACCTACACTTCCAGCATACATTTTCTGAGAGAGAACCACCTACTCATGTGTTGAGGCCAAGATATTCCATTCCTACCATATGAATCTTGATCTCTAGCCTTTCCCAACTTGCTTTCCACTCAAATCTTCTTTCCACCAAATCCAAATCCTGTGAGAGAGAGTTGAGTGTTGGGGAGACTATCATTTGAAGCATAAGAGCAAGGAGTTCATCATCAACACACCATTTGTTACTTCTTGGAGAGTGGTGTCTTCTAGATTGTCTAGGTGTCACTTGGGAGCCTCCGACAGGATTGTGGAGTTGAACCAAGGAGTTTGTAAGGGCAAGGAGATCGCCTACTTCGTTAAGATCTACCGCTAGTGAGGCAACTCCTTCGTGGGCGACGGCCATGGTGGGATAGACAAGGTTGCTTCTTCGTTGACCCTTCGTGGGTGGAGCCCTCCGTGGACTCGCGCAACCCTTACCCTTCGTGGGTTGAAGTCTCCATCAATGTGGATGTACGATAGCACCACCTATCGGAACCACGACAAAAACATCTGTGTCTCCAATTGCGTTTGAATCCTCCAATCCCTTCCCTTTACATTCTTGTAAGTTGCATGCTTTACTTTCCGCTGCAAATATACTCTTTGCATGCTTGCTTGTTATGTATTGTGAGTGTTAAACTTGTGCCTAAACTCCACTTAAACTTAAAGAAGTTAAAAACTACAACATTTGGTACTTAGTGTCTAATCACCCCCACTCTAGACACCTCTTCTCGATCCTTTCGGAAACCAAAAATATACCTTTGCAACCGGACCACTCGGAGAGGTTCGCTCTTGTAGGAACCAACCTTGACAGCAAATAGGAAAGCAAGCTCGTCGATTTCCTCCATTAGAATCGGGATATCTTTGCATGGTCCCCCAAGGACATGCCGGGTGTTCCGACGGATTTCGCTGAGCACAAGTTACATGTCAGGGCAGATGCAAAACCAGTCAAACAACCCCTCCGCCGACTGTCAAAGGAAAAAAGAAGAATTGTTGGAGAAGAGATAGCCCGGCTCCTAGCAGCCGACTTCATTATGGAAGTGTTCTTTTCCAGAGTGGCTTGCCAACCCAGTCCTTGTACTGAAGAAGAACAACAAATGGCACATGTGCATTGATTATACAAGCCTCAACAAAGCCTGCCCCAAAGATCCGTTTGCATTGTCTTGGCTTGACCAAGCGAGCTGTTGAGTTTCTTGGATGCCTACTCAGGGTACCACCAGATCAAGTTGGACCCAGCCGACCGCCTGAAGACCGCCTTCATCACACCATTCGGAGCCTTCTGCTACCTAACTATGACATTCGGCTTGAGAAATGCTGGTGCCACTTTTCAGCATTGCATGCAGAAGTGCCTCCTCAAGCAACTTGGCAGAAATGCCCACGTCTATGTAGACGATATTGTGGTGAAGACGGAGAAGCACAACACCCTGCTGGAAGATCTCAAGGAAACATTTGACAACCTGCGCTGCTTTCAGATCAAGCTCAACCCTAAGAAATGCGTCTTTGGAGTACCAGCCGGCCAGCTTCTTGGCTTCCTGGTCTCTGAACACGACATTGAGTGCAACCCTATGAAGATCAAGCCATCGAGAGGATTGAGATGCCCACCCGGCTACGAGACGTCCAGAAGTTAACTGGGTGCTTGGCTTCCCTTAGCCGCTTCATCAGTCGGTTGGGAGAGAAGGCCCTTCCCTTGTACCAGCTCATGAAAAAAACCACTCACTTCGAGTGGAATGACCAGGCGGGCAAAGCCTTCCACCAGCTGAAGAAATGTTGACCACGCCGCCTGTCCTGGCAGCTCCGACTGACAAAGAGCCCATGCTCCTTTACATTGCCGCAACCAGCCGGGTCGTCAGCACAGTCATCGTGGTTCAGCGCCTAGAGGATGGCAAGGCACAACCGGTCCAGAGTCCTGTGTATTATTTGAACGAAGTATGCCAGCCTCAAAGCAGAACTACCCCCAGTACCAGAATATGTGCTATGGCATGTATTTTGCCACCAAGAAGCTCAAGCCGAACTTTCAAGAGCACCCCATCACGGTCATTTGCACTACCCCGCTTGCCGAGATCATGGGCAGCCGGGATGCATCAGGCCGGGTGGCCAAGTGGGCCATCAAGCTGGCTCCTTACACCATCTTCTACCAGCCTCACACCGCCATCAAGTCCCAAGTGCTAGCCGACTTCCTCATTGACTGGGCCGAGACCCAGTATTTGCCACCAGCACCGGACTCCACCCATTGGCGGATGCACTTTGACGGATCCAAGATGCGCACCGGCTTGGGAGACGGCATTGTCCTCACCTCTCCCAAACATGACAAGCTCAGATACATGTTGCAAATCCACTTCGCCGCCTCCAACAATGTGGCCGAGTATGAGGCACTCATACATGGGTGCCGACTGGCCAAGGAACTCGACATCCGCCGGATCCTGTGTTATGGCGACTCGGATTTGGTGGTCCAACAGTCGTCCGGCGACTGGGATGCCAAAGATGCAAACATGGCAAGCTACCGCTTCCTCCTCCAGCAACTCAGTAGATATTTTGAAGGGTGCGAGTTCCTTCGCGTGCCACGGGCCGACAACGAGCAAGCAGATGCCCTGGCATGAATCGGCTCCACTCGACAAGCCATACCAGCCGGCGCCTCCCTTCAGCACCTCCTCAAGCCATATGTCTAGCCTTCACCAGAATCAGATTCCATCTTTGTGCCGGCCGACCCCGAAGCAGTCGGATCCGACTCGAGGACTTCGACAGGCGGCTTGGGGACTTCGACAGGCGGCCCGGGGACTTCGGAAGGTGGCTCGGGGACTGCAGCAGCCGCACCCGGCCCAGGCACTTCAGAACCCGGCCCGGGGACTACAGCAGTCGACCTGGGGACTTCAACGACACAATAGGCGGTGGCCGACTCCAACCCACCACCTCCGAGCCCAACCGCCCTAGTTGCAGTGGCCATGCCGACAATAGAAGAAGTTGCAGCTCCATCATGGGTTCAGCCCATCCTCAACTTTTTGGTAAACAGAGAGCTGTCGGCTGATGAGATCTCGGCCCGACAAGTTCAGCATCAGGCAGGAGCCTACACAATAGTAAACAGAGAGCTCATTAGGCGCAACATGACTGGGGTCTTCCCGCGTTTCGTAGAGCCGGAGAAAGGCATGGTGATCCTCAAAGATATCCATCAAGGCAAATGCGGCCACCACGCGGCCTCAAGATCACTTGTGGCCAAAGCCTTTCGCCATGGCTTCTTCTATTCGACTACTTTGGAAGACGCCAAGGACTTGGTCAAGCACTGCAACAGGTGCCAAATGTTCAGCTCCAAGCAACACCTGCCGGCTTCTGAACTCAAGACCATCCCCCTCACCTGGCCCTTTGCTGTCTGGGGGCTGGACATGGTGGGCCCATTCAAGACAGCACGCGGCGGCATGACTCATCTGCTTGTCGCTGTGGACAAATTCACCAAGTGTATTGAAGCTAAGCCAATCAAGAAGCTGAATGGGCTGACTGTTGTGACCTTCATCGCAGATATCACCGTCTGGTGGCATACCACACAACATCATCATCGACAATGGCACACATTTTGCCAAAGGAGCATTGGCCCATTTCTGTGCGACGCAGGGCATCCGACTGGACTTAGTGTCCATTGCCCATCTAAAGTCAAATGGGCAAGGAGCAAGCAAACAGCCTCATCCTCTCCGGCATCAAGCCCTGACTGGTCAAGCCACTAGAGTGCTCGGCCGACTGCTGGCCCGATGAGCTACCGGCCGTCCTCTGGAGCCTGCGCACTGATGACCCACAAGTGTAGGGGATCTATCGTAGTCCTTTTGATAAGTAAGAGTGTAGAACCCAACGAGGAGCAGAAGGAAATGATAAGCGGTTTTCAGTAAGGTTTTCTCTGCAAGCACTGAAATTGTAGGTAATAGAAAGTTTTGTGATAAGATAAATAGTAACAAGCAAAAAGTAAATAAAGTAAATAAAGTGCAGCAAGGTGGCCCAATCCTTTATGTAGCAAAGGATAAGCCTGGACAAATTCTAATAATGAAGAAGGAGCTCCCGAGGACACATTGGGAATTATCGTCAAGCTAGTTTTCATCACGTTCATAAGATTCGCGTTCGGTACTTTGATAATTTGATATGTGGGTGGACCGGTACTTGGGTACTGCCCTAACTTGGACAAGCATCCCACTTATGATTAACCTCTATTGCAAGCATCCGCAACTACAAGAAGGAGTATTAAGGTAAACCTAACCACAACATTAAACATATGGGTCCATATCAACCCCTAACGAAGCAACGCATAAACTAGGGTTCAAGCTTCTGTCACTCTAGCAACCCATCATCTACTCATTACTTCCCCATGCCTTCCTCTAGGCCCAAATAATGGTGAAGTTTCATGTAGTCGACGTTCACATAACACCACTAGAGGAAAGACAACATACATCTCATCAAAATATCGAACGAATACCAAATTCACATGACTACTAATAGCAAGACTTCACCCATGTCCCGGAGGGAAGTGTCCCCGGCAGAACAGCTCCGCCAGAGCCCTAGATTGATTCTGCCAAGGTTCCGCCTCGTGGCGGTGGAGTTTCATCCCGTAAGTTTGCCCACGATTTTTTCCAGGGTAAAAGTGATGATGTAGCAGAAGATGGACGCCGGAGGCCCACCAGGGGGCCCAGGAGATAGGGGGTTGCGCCCTATAGGGGGGCGCCCCCTGTCTCCTGGACAGGGTGTGGGCCTCCTGGCCTATTTCTTTCGCTCATAAATTCTTATTAAATCCAAAAAGTTGTTTCGTGGAGTTTCAGGACTTTTGGAGTTGTGCAGAATAGCTTTCCAACGTTTGCTCCTTTTCCAGCCAGAATTCCAACTGCCGGCATTCCCCCTCTTCATGGTAAGCCTTGTAAAATAAGAGAGAATAGCCATAAGTAGTGAGATATAATGTGTAATAACAGCCCATAATGCAATAAATATTGATATAAAAGCATGATGCAAAATGGACGTATCAACTGCCCCAAGCTTAGACCTCGCTTGTCCTCAAGCGGAAGCCGAAATCGAAAAATATGTCCACATGTTTAGAGATAGAGGTGTCGATAAAAATAAAATACGGACATGAGGGCATCATGATCATTCTAATAACAGCAACATATATAGATTTTGTCATATGATTTCCTATGCTCAAGTAATAAGCAATTCACAATGTCAAGTATGGTTCAAAAACTTCATTGGGAACTAACAAACTATAATCTCAGTCATTGAAGCAATTGCAATTTATCGTAACATCAGAAAGAGTCAATAATAGAGCTTTTCAGCAAGCTCACATACTCAACTATCTCGTAGTCTCCTATAATTGTTAACACTCACGCAATACTTGTGGTTATAGAGTTTGATCAGGACACTGAGAAAGATAGGGGCTTATTGTGTTGCCTCCCAATGTATTCACCTTTAGGTGATGTCAACAATAATAGTCTATGCCAACTTACATCCAATTGGATATATATATATATATATATATATATATATATATATATATATATATATATGATCTTTGAAACACGAAGAGCTTGCCAAAGGATAAAATGAAAAAGGGAAAGGTGAGGATCACCTTGACTCAAGCATAAAGTAAAACATAAAGTTAAAGATAGGCCCTTCGCAGAGGGAAGCAGAGGTTGTCATGCGCGTTTAGGGTTGATGCATAAAATCTTAGTGCAAAAGAACATCACTTTATATTGCCCCTTGTATGTGGACCTTTATTATGCAGTCCGTCGCTTTTATTACTTCCACAACAAGTTCGTACAAATTTTATTTTCTCTGCACTAATAAGTCATACATATTTAGAGAGCAATTTTTATTGCTTGCACCGATGACAACTTACTTGAAGGATCTTACTCAATCCATAGGTAGGTATGGTGGACTCTCATGGCAAAATTGTGTTTAAGGATATTAGGAAGCATAAGTAGTATCTCTACTTGGTGCAAGGAATTTGGCTAGCAAGAGGGGGAAAGGCAAGCTCAACATGTTTGGAAGGTTAATGACAATATACTTTAACTGAGATGTCGGAAAACATAAACCATTACGTTGTCTTCCTTGTCCAACATCAACTCTTTTAGCATGTCATACTTAATGAGTGCTTCACAATCATAAAAGATGTCCAAGATAATATATTTATATGTGAACCCCTCTTTCCTTATCACTTCCTATAAATTGCAACAATGAGCAAGGCTACGTTCATCAACTCTCAACAATTTTTTATGCCTCGTACTTTCTATGTGTGAAGTTATCACTATCCATAAGATCAATATGAACTCTTTTGTTCTTTCTACTTTCTCAAGATCATAGCAACATAGCAAAGCCCTTGACTCAACACGAATCTTTATTATACATAGCACACAGACTCGATTACATAAAGAGATCACAATGCAAAACTCAAAACTATTTGATATCAAAACTTCAAACTACTAGATCAAGATACTACTAAAAGGATCGAACTAGATAAAGTGGTAAAAATAGGAGTGTGATGGTGATACGATACCCGGGCACCTCCCCCAAGCTTGGCAGTTGCCAAGGGGAGTGCCCATACCCATGTGATTATTTCCTCGGAGGTCATGGAGGTGGTGATGATGACGGTGGATAATCGCACATCGAGCGTAAAAGCTCCTCCAACTTGCGGATAATGCCCTTGAGCCCAGCAATATGATCCTTCAACAAAATATTCTCCTGTGTGAGGTACTTGTTCTGTATGCGGGCTAACTCAATGATCTTGAAAGCTTCAATCTCTGTTGGAGTGAAAAGGTTCGGTAAAGGTTGAGGGATGTCTTCTTCTTTCACCACCGGAGCTTGAACCTCCATGGCCTTCTTGATCCCTTCATCCTTGTTGATCTCTTCTGGTTCCTCTCTTTTAAGCTCTATCTTCAATAGCCAAGCTTCCTTGTCTTCATTGTTGGAGGAGGGAGAAGTCATGGTGCTCTAAATCTGCAACGGAAACAGCTCACAACGAAAACAAAGGATATTTGCGTGATACGGTGATCAAAACCTTCGTGAGTATATATAATGAATTTTTACCAACCAAAATACGTAACATACAAGAAAACAGAGTCCAGGAGGCACACGAGGTGCCCACGATACAGGGGGGCGTGCCCTGCAGGGGGGGCGCGGCCTCCTCTCTCGTGGGAGCCTCGTGTCCCTTTCGGACTACTTCTTTCTTCCTACAATTCTTAAATAATCCAAAACTGATAAAATTGCCATTAGAGTTGTTTTGGAGTCGGTTTACTTACCGTACCACGTACCTATACCTTTTCGGAGTCTGGAACGTTCTAGAAAGTGTCACTTATATATTCCTCGGGGGTTATGGTTTCAATAATATTAGTTTCAACATTGATAGGATTACCTGAAATATAATGTTTAGTTCTTTGACCATTTACCACCCTCGGATTTGTGCCTTCGAAGTTGTTGATTTTTATAGCACCAGAATGATATACCTCCTCAATAACGTAGGGACCTTCCCATTTTGAGAGAAGTTTTCCTGCAAAAAATCTTAAACGAGTGTTGAATAATAGCACGTAATCTCCTACGTTAAACTCACGCTTTTGTATGCTCTTATCATGTCAGCGTTTGACTTTTTCTTTGAAAAGCTTGGCATTCTCATATGCTTGGGTTCTCCATTCAGCAAGTGAGCTAATATCAAACAACCTCTTCTCACCGGCAAGTTTGAAATCATAATTGAGCTCCTTAATAGCCCAATATGCTTTATGTTCAAGTTCAAGAGGTAAATGACATGCTTTTCCATAAACCATCTTATATGGAGACATACCCATAGGATTTTTGTATGCGCTCTATAGGCCCATAATGCATCATCAAGTTTTTGGACCAATTCTTTCTAGATCTATTCACAGTCTTTTGCAAAATTAATTTGAGATCTCTATTGCTCAACTCTACTTGACCACTAGACTGCGGGTGATAAGGAGATGCGATTCTATGATTGACATCATACATAGCGAGCATCTTACGGAAAGCACCATGAATAAAGTGTGAACCACCATCAGTCATAAGATATCTAGGGACTCCAAACCTCAGATAAATAACCTCTTTAAGCATTTTAATAGAAGTATAATGATCAGCACTACTAGTTGGAATAGCTTCTACCCACTTAGTAACGTAATCAACAACAACTAAAATATGTGTATAACCATTGGAGGCAGGAAAAGGTCCCATATAATCAAAGCCCCAAACATCAAATGGTTCAATAACAAGAGAATAATTCATAGGCATTTCTTGATGTCTACTAATGTTACCTATTCTTTGACGTTCATCACAAGACAAGACAAACTTACGAGCATCTTTGAAGAGAGTAGGCCAATAAAAACGAGATTGTAGTACCTTGTGTGCAGTTCTATCTCCAGCATGGTGTCCTCCATAGGATTCAGAGTGACACTTGCGTAGGATCCGTTCCTGTTCATGCTCAGGCACACAACGTCTAATAACACCATCTACTCCTTCTTTATAAAGGTGTGAATCATCCTAGAAGTAATATCTTAAATCATAAAATAACTTTTCCTTTTGCTGTATGTGAAACTAGGCTGTATATATTTAGCAACAATGTAATTAGCATAGTCAGCATACCAAGGAGCAGTACGAGAAGCATTGACGACCGCTAATTGTTCATCAAGAAAGCTATCATTAATAGGCAGTGGGTCATCAAGAACATTCTCTGGCCTAGAGAAGTTGTCTACAACGGGGTTCTCTCCCTTTCTATCAATAATATGCAAGTCAAATTCTTGGAGCAAGAGAACCCATCTAATGAGTCTAGGCTTAGCATCTTTCTTTTCCATAAGATATTTAATAGCAGCATGATCAGTGTGAATAGTAACTTTGGAATCAACAATATAAGGTCTAAACTTATCACATGCAAACACAACTGCTAAGAACTCTTTTTCAGTAGTAGCATAATTTCTCTGGGTAGTATCAAGAGTCTTACTAGCATACTGGATAACATTCAATTTCTTATCGACTCTTTGCCCTAAAACAACACCTACAGCATAATCACTAGCATCGCACATAATTTCAAAAGGTAAATTCCAATCAGGTGACTGAACAATAGGTGCAGTGATCAAAGCTTTGTTAAGTGTTTCAAATGCTTCTACACAATCATCATCAAAGACAAAAGGAATATATTTTTGCAATAAATTAGTCAGAGGCCTAGAGATTTTAGAGAAGTCCTTAATGAACCTCCTATAAAAGCCGGCATGACCAAGGAAACTTCTTATACCTTTTATGTCTTGGGACATGACATCTTTTCAATAGCATCAACTTTGGGTTTATCAAGATAAGCATACTTAAGATTATCAGGTAATGGTTTGAGTTCAAACACGGGATCACCCTTGGGTGGAGGGGGATCCCCAAGAATTTCGAGGGGAAGGTTATGTTTTAGCATAGGTTCCTGTTTAAGGAACACTTCATCTATTTCTTCCCTTTCCTTCATAAACATGTCGTTTTCATGGTCTAGCAAATATTGTTCTAACGGATCAGTTGGAGGAACAACAATGGAAGCAAGACCAATAATTTCATCCTTACTAGATGGTTCCCTTTCACGAGGTTGTCCACTAAACTTGGCAAAATTAAACTCATGAGACATACCATCTATGACAACAGTAACAATATTCCTTTCACAATTAATCTCAGCACTAGCTGTATTCAAGAAGGGTCTACCAAAAATAATGGGACAAAAATCATCTTGCGGGGAAGCAAGAACAAGAAAATCGGCAGGGTATTTAACCTTCCCGCGCAAAACTTCAACATCTCTAACAATCCCGATAGGTTTAATGGGATCCCTATTAGCAAGCTTAATAGTAACATCATTGTCTTCCAATTCAACAGGTGCAATATCGTGCATAATTTCTTCATAAAGATCATAAGGTATTGCACTTGCACTAGCACCCATATCACATAAGCCATGATAGCAATGATCTCCTATTTTAACAGAAATAACAGGCATGCCTACAACAGGTCTACGTGTCTTAGTATCAGGTCTAGCAATATTAGCAGTCTCACCCAAGAAAGTAATAACATGCCCATCTAAATCCTCGTCCAAAAGATCTTTAACCATAGCAATACTAGGTTCAACATTAATTTGTTCAGGAGGTGTATAGGTCCTAGTATTACTCTTATGAACAACAGCCAAAGCTTTAGCGTGATATTTTATTCTAACAGGAAAAGGAGGTTTTTCAACATAAGCAGTAGGAACAATGGGATCACTATATGTAATAGTGTTTTCTTCGACTGCAATAGGTGCAACTACTTTCACTTCAACAGGAGGATTGTCTTTAAACCACTTCTCTTTAGGGAGATCAATGTGAGTAGCAAAAGATTCACAAAAAGTAGCTACTATCTCAGAGTCAAGTCCATACTTAGAGCTAAATCCATGGAAAGCATCGGTATCCATAAAAGATTCAACACAATCGAACTTAGGTGTCATACCTGACTCCTTACCATCGTCGGAACCCCAATCTTCAGAGTTGCATTTAATTCTTTCAATAAGTCCCATTTGAAATCAATAGTCTTCAACATATAAGAACCAGCACAGGAAGTATCGAGCAGGTTGCGATTATCAAGAGAAAGCCGAGCATAAAAATTCTGAATAATCATTTCCCGCGAGAGCTCATGATTGGGGCATGAATACAACATTGACTTAAGCCTCCCCCAAGCTTGAGCGATGCTTTCTCCTTCGCAAGTCCAGAAATTATATATGTAATTACGATCACGATGAACAAGATGCATAGGATAGAACTTCTGGTGAAATTCCAACTTCAATCGCTTATAATTCCAAGATCTCGTATAATCACATAGCTATACCATGTCATTGCATCTTCCTTCAAAGATAAAGGTAAGACCTTCCTTTTGACAACATCATCGGGAATACTTGAAAGCTTAAATAATCCACAAACTTCATCCACAAAGATAAGGTGTAAGTCAGGATGCAATGTTCCGTCTCCTGCAAAAGGATTAGCTAACAGTTTTTCTATCATACCCGAAGGAATCTCAAAGTGAATATTTTCATAAAGTTCAGTAGGTTGAGGAGCATCTCTTTCCTCTTCTGGTTGGGGGTGAAGATACCCCAAACAAGCCCCTCAAAGGATTCGTTTCCATAGTGACAAGTAACAGAAAATTTCAGCACACTATATAAATGTTTCCTTACCAAGTTCCACTCACCAAAAGCACTACACTCCCGCAACAAATACTTGAAAAAGAGTCTTGATGACCCACAAGTGTAGGGGATCTATCGTAGTCCTTTCGATAAGTAAGAGTGTCGAACCCAACGATGAGCAGAAGGAAATGATAAGCGGTTTTCAGTAAGGTTTTCTCTGCAAGCACTGAAATTGTAGGTAATAGAAAGTTTTGTGATAAGATAAATAGTAACGAGCAAAAAGTAAATAAAGTAAATAAAGTGCAGCAAGGTGGCCCAATCCTTTATGTGGCAAAGGATAAGCCTGGACAAATTCTAATAATGAAGAAGGAGCTCCCGAGGACACATTGGGAATTATCGTGAAGCTAGTTTTCATCACGTTCATAAGATTCGCGTCGGTACTTTGATAATTTGATATGTGGGTGGACCGGTACTTGGGTACTGCCCTAACTTGGACAAGCATACCACTTATGATTAACCCCTATTGCAAGCATCCGCAACTACAAAAAGGAGTATTAAGGTAAACCTAACCACAACCTTAAACATATGGGTCCATATCAACCCATAACGAAGCAACACATAAACTAGGGTTTAAGCTTCTGTCACTCTAGCAACCCATCATCTACTTACTACTTCCCCATGCCTTCCTCTAGGCCCAAATAATGGTGAAGTGTCATGTAGTCGACGTTCATATAACACCACTAAAGGAAAGACAACATACATCTCATCAAAATATCGAACGAATACCAAATTCACATGACTACTAATAGCAAGACTTCACCCATGTCCTCAGGAACAAAAGTAACTACTCACAAAACATATTCATGTTCATAATCATAGGGGTAATAATATGCATAAAGGATGTGAACATATGATCTTCCACCAAGTAAACCAATTAGCATCAACTACAAGAAGTAATCAACACTACTAGCAACCCACAGGTACCAATTTGTGGTTTTGATACAAGATTGGATACAGGAGATGAACTAGGGTTTTGGGAGGAGATGGTGCTGGTGATGATGTTGATGGAGATTGACCCCCTCCCGATGAGAGGATCATTGTTGATGATGTTGGTGATGATTTCCCCCTCCCGGAGGGAAGTGTCCCCGGCAGAACAGTCTGCTAGAGCCCTAGATTGATTCCGCCATGGTTCCGCCTCGTGGCGGTGGAGTTTCGTCCCGTAAGCTTGCCCACAATTTTTTCCAGGGTAAAAGTGATGATATAGCAAAAGATGGACGTCGGAGGCCCACCAGGGGGGCCAGGAGATAAGGGGTCGCGCCCTATAGGGGGGGGGGGCGCCCCCTGTCTCCTGGATAGGGTGTGAGCCCCCTGGCCTATTTCTTTCGCTCATAAATTCTTATTAAATCCAAAAAGTTGTTTCGTGGAGTTTCAGGACTTTTGGAGTTGTGCAGAATATGTTTCCAACATTTTCTCATTTTCTAGCCAGAATTCCAGCTGCCGGCATTCCCCCTCTTCATGGTAAACCTTGTAAAATAAGAGAGAATAGGCATAAGTAGTGAGATATAATGTGTAATAACAGACCATAATGCAATAAATATTGATATAAAAGCATGATGTAAAATGGACGTATCACGCACCACTCCAAACAAGTCAACCGGTTTCACTCCCTTCTTCCTTGTGTATGGTGTCGAGGCCGTCATCCCAACCGGCATCAAGTTTGACTCACCTCGCATCACCATGTACACGGAGGCGGAGGCAAAGGAAGCACGAGAAGACAGTGTTGATCTGCTAGAAGAAGGCCGGCTGTTGGCACTCAGCCGGTCCGCCATCTACCAGCAGAGCCTGCGCCACTGCCATAGTCAGAAGGTAAAACCAAGATCCTTACAAGAGGGAGACCTTGTGCTCTGGCTGATCCAGCGAACAGCCGGTCAGCACAAGCTCTCGCCCTTAGAAGGCCCTTCACATCAAGAAGGCCTTGGGCAATGACTCCTACTACCTGATCGATGCACAGAAGCCCAAGGCACGCAAGAGAGATGACTCCGGCAAGGAATCGGAACGCCCATTGAACGCAAGTCTCCTCCGAAGATTTTACAATTGAGGCAGTATGTACCATGCTATCTTTTGAATTAAGTACGAGACATCGGGTCGCCTGAGGCACACTCGGGGACTACCCTCTTTTATCTGATAAGTTTTATGCCTATGAATGTGTTACTACATTTTTCGCCTTGCACCGAGTTCGACCAGTCGGCCCGGAGGCTTACCGCCTAGTATTAAGTCAGTGCTACATGCAGTCGGACAAGTAGTGTGTCGGAATCTAAGCCCTCTCTTGACGCAAGCCGCAGCTCACAGAGCGGTTGTCCAGCTGGCAAGAGTCAAAGGCAGGAAACGGTGCCCACATGAAAAATGGCTTAGGACCAACGCACTTACATAACATGATCCGGCTTCCCGCCTCATAGACCGGCTGCTGAGTAGCCGGCCGTCCGGCTTCTCACTTACCTTGCTGCGTCCTAAAAATCCGAAGTACTTGTCCTCCCAAAATGGTAAGCACTTTCCCAGCCACAGTCCGTAGAGCGGCTGTCCGCATGGCAAGGCGACAGCCAAGGGAGCGCGGCAAAGGAAAAAGCCGAAAAGGACCCAAAAGCAAGCAAAGTCAGAATGAAGCACGAGCATAGAACATGCAAAATAATATTTACATAAACCAAGGCTTTCAAAGCCGGAATTCAACATAGTTTGGATACACCCCCAGTGGGTGGAACTGTGCGAATCTAACAAGTGTTGTTCAAAAGACTTCTAGACAAGAAAAATTAAAGATAAGCTTGGCCGCCTAGGCCAAGGGCGCAGCAGGCGACTTCGGCAGGTTGGCGGAGTCGGCAGCGCCGGCTAGTGGAGTGGCTGGCTGGCGAGTCTCGGCTTGGTCGCCCCTGGCAACAGTCGGCGTGCTCGCACGCGGCTCG
The DNA here is from genome assembly GCA_021437245.1 of Aegilops speltoides. Classification (NCBI taxonomy): domain Eukaryota; kingdom Viridiplantae; phylum Streptophyta; class Magnoliopsida; order Poales; family Poaceae; genus Aegilops; species Aegilops speltoides. Next base: position 325,156,732 of record CM038147.1, on the reverse strand, counting down.
TTGCAGGAGGCGCGATCGAGTTGAGGCTGGCCGTCCGGTCCATCGTCCGGTGCAGCGTCTTCCCTGTCCTCGTCCTCCTCGTACTCGCCCTCGTCGCTGGAGTCGATCTCCTCCGCCGAGTCCTCGCCGTCCTCTGGGTTCAGCCCAAACAGGTCCATCGACACCTCAACACCGTCCTCGTTCAGCTCGGGGATGAAGATGCTGGTATCGATGTAGTCGACGATCGACGCGGCGAGATGAATAAGAGCGGGCCTCACCGCCACCAACTCCTCATTGGCCTCCTGCCGGAACATGGCCAACTGGGCTAGATCTAGCCTAGGGTACCATTCCCTAACAAACTCCAAGGCCCACCTGGCGCCTGCCCGGGCTGAAGAGGCCTTCCACGCCTCAAAGCGGCCGACTGCCACTTCCAGCCAGTCGACAGTCCGACTGGGGGTGCGTGGTGCTTGGGCGTCGGGCCAGAGGGCGGAAATCACCTGGGCTCTGATACACTCCAGCCGGCGGAGCATCCGGTGAGCCGGCTGGAGACAGGCCTGGATGGCCAGGAGCTGATCGTCGAGCGTCCGATGGGCGTTCGGCGCAATCTCCGCACCAGCCTGCCTTCACACTTCGCGGCTGGCTTCGATGGCTTGGCTGGCGGCAGTGATGTAGCCAGGGAAGTACTATGCATAGAGAAGTAAGAAGGAACACGAAGTCAGAAGCCAGACCATATAAAAGGCGATAGAATAAGGAAAGAAGAGGAAAGCAACGCACCATCGACCATGTCTTCAATCCAGCCATAGCCGTCATTCAGCGCCCTCTCTGATTCGGCCCAGTTTGTTGCCTGGTTCTTGTACTCGGCCTGGAGGGCGGTCTCGCTGTCCTTCACCACCTGGAGGGCCGCCTTGTGAAGCTCCTCCTGGCCAGCCAGTTTCTTGGCCAGGCACTCGCGCTCCTGGGCCACCTTGCTGCACTCCTCCTCCTTGGCATGAAGCACGGTCTGGGCCTCGCCCAGCTGTTGCTGCAAGGCGGTGTTGGCTTCTGAAAGGACAACAAAGAAGAATGATCAATAAGCAAGAAAGAAAACAAGAAGTCGCAAGAGCAGTCGGCCCGAATCTCGGGGACTACACCCAGTGGATGCGCTGACGCGCCCCCATGAGAGAAAGAAGGCGGAATAGTTACTCCGGCTTTCGGACAAGTCGGCGGTCCGCAAGACCAGCTCCCGGACATGGGAGTTGAAGGCGGTCGCGCGGATATTATGATAATCCTGCAATAAGGACAATAGACAAGAGAGAGCAAGTCAGCACCCGAGCCTATATAAAAGTTCGGGCCGCTGCTTTCGCAGAGCGGCCCGAAATCGGGACTACACCCGGTGGAGTGCGACACGCCCCCGGGAGAATACAAGAATAAGAAACAAGAAGTAAGAAGCATACCCGAATGGCCGTTCGCGTCGCGAGGAACTCCTGGTTATTGTTATGGAGGGCGGTGGCCTAGGCCTGGAGCCGAGCCCGAATGACTTGTGCTGCCGCGTTCAGCACGGCCGTCCCGCCCCCGGCATCCACTCTGGCGAGCTGATGCTGGCGGCCTCCAGCTCCAGGGCCGATGAACTTGCGCCGCTGACCTCCTGCGGCTGTGGCGTCGAGGCCGCCTTTTCCGCGTGCCAGCGTGCCGGAGAGCGGATCACGGGGCCCGCCCATGTCGTCGGTCCGCCGCCAGCAGGCGGTGCCGGTGGTGCATTGGGCTGGCCGCCTTTGTCCTCGATGATCGGTGATGATGGAGGAACGTTCGCCCCCAGGGCGATGCCATCACCCCCTCCCTCTCCATGGCCAGTTGGTCGTCGCCGGCTCCTTCAGGCAGCACCATCGAGTCTTCGGGTGCGGGTGGCACGGTGCGGAGGGGAATGACGAGTCGTGGGGGTTGGCCACGTGCGCCCTCTTCTGCGTGCGCCTTGGCCGCGGCGTCCTCCTGGGCCTTGGTGACGGCGTCGGCTTGTGCCTTCGCGGCCTCGCCCGCCTCCTCCTATGCCGCCTTGGCTGCCGCCACCTTCTGCCGCTCCGCCTCCTGCTCCTCGCGCGCCTCCTGCGCGTTCCTCTCCGTCGCCGCCAGGAGCTCGGCGCGGGTCCACGCGGCGGGTGTTGGCGGAGCCGTCAGCCATCCCAACCATGGAGGAGGCGCCCGACCACTCAAGAGAGAGCGGGGCCCTGATCAAGCATGCAGAAGAAAATTCAGAAGGGCGTTTGTAGGAAGGCAGAAGAAAAGTTGCGATAAGGAATCAACACTTACACAAACACCGCTGGGGGCTCCTTCACGACCTTCCGAAAGAGGTTCGCCTTTGTGGTTGCCTCCTCCCGCTTGGTCGCCGCTGCCGAGCCCCTGTGCTTCTTCGCCCGGCTTCCTACTTCGATAGCGTGGCCCAGTGTTTCTGTGCGCCGCCTGGGGCAACAGGCGTGGCTGTAGAGCTCACGCCTACTCGGTTGGTGGCCGGCTGACGGCACGGTGCGTTCTCTTCGTCGTTGTCATCCGGCCAGTCATCGAGGCCGCCTCCACCTCCGGAGCCGCCTGCTCCACCACCACCGCCCGTGGCGTCGTCGTCTTCCAGGGCGGCCGCACCCAAGTCGGGGTCGTCCACATCACTCTCCGCTCGGTCGGGGAGATACTCGTGGGCCTGCCCCACGGCACCGGCTGCCGACTGGATGGTGGATTACTGCTTCATGGCCGACTGGTCAGATGGCAGATGAGAACCCAACAACTAAATAGAAAAGAGAAGGAATGAAGACTTACTGTAGGCAGCGGATGCGCGCGTGAGTACTGTTCCTTGCCGAACTGCCAGTCCTCCGCCGGGAGCTGGCAGTTCGAAATGTGGTTTACCAGGTGATCCACCTCCGCGTGTGGCATCTCCTTGGTGCTCATCCGGAACGGGTCTCGGTTCCCGCTCATCTGGCAAATCATGTGCGGCTGGCCTTGAAGGGGGAGCACCCGGCGCGCCATGAAAGCGGTCAGCAGGTCCACCCCCCGTGAGGCCTTCCATCCTCGTCATCACCTTGAGCCGCTCGACGACTGCGATGGAGACGGCTCACAGCGTCTTGGGCTGGTACGACCAGTTGGCGCGAGATCCAGTCGGCGGGCTGGCAGGCTGACGAAGTCAGCCTCCGGGTGGATGTTCTTGACGTAGAAGTACGACTGTTGCCACAGCTTTACCGACTGTGTCAACGTGATGACCAGGAAAGGGTTGTCGGCTGCTGGCCTGCGCACCACGACGAAGGCGCTGCACTATGCTGCTACCCCCTTGGTGACGGTGATGAGCTTCGTGTAGAAGAACTCGACCCAGAGCTCAAGGGTAGGGAGGATCTTGAGGAAGCCTTCGCAGAGGGTGATGAAGGCGGACAGTAGCACCACCGTGTTTGGCGTGAGGTTGTGCGGCTGGAGGCCGTAGAACTGGAGGAAGGAGCGCAGAAAGCCACTTGCCGGCAGGCCGAAGCCGCGCAAGCAGTGCGACATGAAGATGACGCGCTTGCCTTCCTCCGGCGTCGGTGAGATCTCCCTTTTGGGCGCCAGGCAAACCTTCACGTAATCCGCGCCGGGCAATTGTCGCGTCCGGCGGAGGAAGTTGATATGGTCCTCATGGACATTGGAGCCGTCCCACGCTCTGGAGCACGCCATGAGCGTGTGAAGGTAGACGGAGGGGCGGTGCGACAACGAGTGCGCGGACCTGCGGCGGAGCAGCAACGCAGTGGGGTGGCCGGAGGCACGGTGCTGTGGCCAATAGTAGCAGTAGAGGGGGAAAGGAGGAAGAAGAGAATGGCGACGGAGGAGGTGGGCGCGCGTGTGTTTGCCGCTCCCCTTCTCCCCCTACTTATAGCCCTAGGCGGTGAAGCCGAGGGGGCGGGGCATGGGGGTCGTTGGATTAACTGCGCCCACTCTCCCATGACCTCGCATTTATTGCGCCATAACGGTGTGCATTAAATCGTGCACGGAACTCCAACCGTCCGCCTCGGCCATAGTGGATCTACGAATGGGCCGAGGCACGGTAGTGGCGGGCCCCAGCCTACGGTGATGTCCCGTCGTGTGGGTGGGCTGGCAGGCTGGTCTAGCCGGCTGCCGCGTGGCACGCGGGCAACAGGAGGCCGGCTCGACGCCCAACACACGCGCCACCTAGCTCCTGCCTTCATGTTTCGAAATCATCAAGATGGCATGTCTGGTCGTGGCCGACTCCTAGCTATCGGCTCTTTAGAGTAGGAAGCTGTCGACGCCTCTCGCCTTTTCAGCCGCGATGCCCTGCTAGCTTTGGGGACTACTATCGGAGTAAATGACCACGGGTAGCCTTATCTGCTCCCCATGGCATTTCAAAACATCGGGGCCGGCTGCGCCCCTCAAACATCCAAGACAAAAGGCCGCCTTCTCATGGCCGGCCTGTCCAAGCAGCCGGCTGCAAGAAGGCGGCTAGGACAAATGAGCGGTCCCAAAGTGGGCCGACTCCTAGAAGCCGACCACCAGAGTGGCCGACTCCTAGCAGGCGGCCCACCCATACACCTTCAAAGTTTGCACCCACATAACCGTGACGGGACGGGGCGTGGCTACAGTGCAGCCTGCTGACACGTCTCCAACGTATCTATAATTTTTTATAGTTCCATGCTATTAAATTAACCGTTTTGGATGTTTATGGGCTTTACCTTACACTTTATATCATTTTTGGGACTAACCTACTAACCGGAGGCCCAACCCAAATTGTTGTTTTTTGCCTATTTCAGTGTTTCGAAGAAAAGGAATATCAAACGGAGTTCGAACGGAATGAAACCTTCCAGAGAGATATTTTTGGAACAAATTCCAACCAGGAGACTTGGAGTGGACGTCAAGCAACAAACAAGGTGGCCACGAGGGTGCCCGGTGCGCCCCCTGGGGGTGGGCGCACCCCCCACCCTTGTGGGCCCGTCGTTGCTCCACCGATGTACTTCCTTCACCTATATATACTCTCGTACCCTGAAAACATCCAGGAGCACCACAAAAACCTAATTCCACCACCGCAACCTTCTGTATCCGCGAGATCCCATCTTGGAGCCTTCGCCGGCGCTCCATCGGAGGGGCAATCGACCATAGAGGGCCTCTACATCATCTTCAAGGCCTCTCCGATGAGTTGTGAGTAGTTTACCACAGACCTTCGGGTCCAAAGTTATTAGCTAGATGGCTTCTTCTCTCTCTTTGAGTCTCAATACAAAGTTCTCCTTGATCTTCTTGGAGATATATTCGATGTAACTCTTATTGTGGTTTGTTTGTCGAGATCCGATGAATTGTGGGTTTATGATCAAGTTTATCTATGAGAAATGTTTGAATCTCCTCTGAATTCTTTTATGTATGATTGTTTATCTTTGCAAGTCTCTTCGAATTATTGGTTTGGTTTGGCCTACTAGATTGATCTTTCTTGCAATGGGAGAAGTGCTTAGCTTTGGGTTCAATCTTGCGTGTCCGCTCCCAAAGGATGTTAGGGCAGCAAGGCACGTATTGTATTGCTGTCATCGAGGATAAAAAAGATGGGGTTTATATCATATTGCTTGAGTTTATCCCTCTACATCATGTCATCTTTCTTAATGCGTTACTCTATTCTTCATGAACTTAATACTCTAGATGCAGGCAGGAGTCGGTCGATGTGTGGAGTAATAGTAGTAGTTGCAGGCAGGAGTCGGTCTACTTGTCACGGACGTGATGCCTATATACATGATCATGCCTAGATATTCTCATAACTATGCACTTTTCTATCAATTGCTCGACAGTAATTTGTTCACCCACGGAAATACTTATGCTATCTTGAGAGAAGCCACTAGTGAACCTATGTCCCCCGGGTCTATCTTTTATTATATAAGTTTTCCATCTACTTTTATTTGCATCTTTTGCTTCCCAATCTATATCATAAAAATACCAAAAATATTTATCTTATCTTATTATCTCTATCAGATCTCACTTTTGCAAGTTACCGTGAAGGGATTGACAACCCCTTTATCGTGTTGGTTGCGAGGTTCTAGTTTGTTTGTGTAGGTGCGTGGGACTTTTGTGGAGCCTCCTACTGGATTGATACCTTGGTTCTCAAAAACTGAGGGAAATACTTACGCTACTTTACTGCATCACCCTTTCCTATTCAAGGGAAAAGCAACGCAGTGCTCAAGAGGTAGCAAGAAGGATTTCTGGCGCTGTTGCCGGGGAGGTCTTCGCTCAAGTCAAGAGTTAACAAGTACCCATCACAAACTCATCTCCCTCGCATTACAGTATTTTCCATTTGCCTCTCGTTTTCCTCCCCCACTTCAACCCTTGCCGTTTTATTCGCCCTCTCTTTCCCAATCTCCTCTCTCTTTCGCTTGCCTCTTTGTTTGCTTGTGTGTTGGATTGTTTGTCACGATGGCGCAAGATAATACCAAATTATGTGACTTTTCCAATACCAATAATAATGATTTCCTTAGCACTCCGATTGCTCCTCTTAATGATGTTGAATCTTGTGAAATCGATGATGCTTTGTTGAATCTTGTTATGAAAGATCAATTCTCTGGCCTTCCTAGTGAAGGTGCCGCTACTCATCTAAACAACTTTGTTGATTTGTGTGATATGCAAAAGAAGAAACATACGGATAATGATATTGTTAAATTGAAGTTATTTCCGTTTTCACTTAGAGATCGCGCTAATACTTGGTTTTCGTATTTGCCTAAGAATAGTATTGATTCATGGAATAAGTGCAAAGATGCTTTTATCTCTAAATATTTTCCACCCGCTAAGATCATCTCTCTTAGGAACGATATTATGAATTTTAAACAACTTGATCATGAGCATGTTGCCCAATCTTTGGAAAGAATGAAATTAATGATTCGCAATTGCCCTATTCATGGTTTGAACTTATGGATGATCATACAAAATTTTTATGCCGGATTGAATTTTGCTTCTATAAATCTTTTAGATTCGGCCGCGGGAGGCACTTTTGTGGAAATCACCTTAGGAGAAGCTACTAAACTCCTTGATAACATTATGGCTAATTATTCTCAGTGGCACACTGAAAGATCTACTAGTAAAAAGGTGCATGCTATAGAAGAAATTAATGTTTTGAGTGGAAAGATGGATGAACCTATGAAATTGTTTGCTACTAAGAGTGCTCCTATTGATCCTAATGATATGCCTTTGTCTACTTTGATTGAGAATAATAACGAATCTATGGATGTGAATTTTGTTGGTAGGAATAATTTTGGTAACAATGCTTATAGAGGAAACTTTAATCCTAGACCGTTTGCTAGTAATTCCTCTAATAATTATGGCAATTCCTACAACAACTCTTATGGAAATTTTAATAAGATGCCCTCTGATTTTGAGAATAGCATTAAAGAATTTATGATCTCTCAAAAGAATTTTAATGCTTTGCTTGAAAAAAAATTGCTTAAAGTTGATGAATTGGCTAGGAACGTTGATAGACTTTTGCTTGATGTTGATTCTTTGAAACTTAGATCTATTCCACCTAAGCATGATAACAATGAGTCTCTCAAAGCCATGAGAATTTCCATTGATGAGTGCAAAGAAAGAACCGCTAGGTTGTGTGCTAAGAAAGATTGCTTTGTAAAAGCGTGTTCTTATAGTCTCCATGAAAATAATGATGAAGATCTAAAAGTTATTGATGTGTCCCCTATTAAATCTTTGTGTTGCAATATGAATCTTGATAATGATGGGACTGGAGATGAATCAACTTTAGTTAAAAGGTGTCCCAATAATTCGGAGTTTTTAGATCTTGATGCTAAATTTGGTAAAAGTGGGATTGGAGAGGTCAGGACTTTACATAGTATTGAACCCACTATTATGGATTTCAAGGAATTTAATTATGATAATTGTTCTTTAATAGATGTTATTTCCTAGTTGCAATCCGTGTTGAATTCTCCTCATGCTTAGAGTCAAAATAAATCTTTTACCAAACATATTGTTGATGCCTTGATGCAATGTTATGAGGAAAAACTTGAGTTGGAAGTTTTTATACCTAGAAAACTTTATGATGAGTGGGAACCTACTATAAAGATTAAAATTAAAGATCATGAGTGCTATGCTTTCTGTGATTTGGGTGCTAGTGTTTCCACGATTCCGAAAACTTTATGTGATGTGCTAGGTTTCCATGATTTTGATGATTGCTCTTTAAAGTTGCACCTTGCGGATTCCACCATTAAGAAACCTATGGGAAGGATCAATGATGTTCTTATTTTTTCAAATAGGAATTATGTGCCCGTAGATTTTATCGTTCTTGATTGCAATCTTTCAAGTCCTATTATTCTTGGTAGACCTTTCCTTAGAACAATTGGTGCAATTATTGATATGAAGGAAGGGAATATTAGATTCCAATTTCCATTGAGGAAAGGCATGGAACACTTTCCAAGAAAGAAAGTTAAATTACCTTATGAATCTATCATGCGAGCTACTTCTGAATGGAATGCCAAAGATGCCACTACTTAGATCTATTCTCGCTTTTATGCCTAGCTAGGGGCGTTAAACCATAGCGCTAGTTGGGAGGCAACCCAATTTTCTTTTTATTTCTTGCTTTTTGCTTCTGTTTATTAATAAATATTTCACCTAGCTTCTGCTTAGATGAGTTTTCATGTTTTAATTAGTGTTTTTTGCCAAGTAGAACCTATAGGATAACCTACAGTGATAGTTAATTTGATTCTGCTGAAAAACAGAAACTTTTGCACGCACAAAAATAATTTTAGTAAATCACAGAAACGTGCTTTTGCGTTTATTCTTTTTGATTTACATAAATAAACAAATTGCCCAAGACTTACTATTTTGTTAGGATTTTTAGAGTTGCAGAAGTATTCGTAAGTTACAGATTGCTACAGACTGTTCTGTTTTTGACAGATTCTGTTTTTCGTGTATTGTTTGCTTATTTTCATGCATCTATGGCTAGTATCGGGGGGTATGAACCATAGAGAAGTTGGAATACAGTAGGTTTAACACCAATATAAATAAATAATGAGTTCATTACAGTACCTTATGTGGTGGCTTTTCTTTCTTGCACTAACGGAGCTTATGAGATTTCCTGTTGAGTTTTGTGTTGTGAAGTTTTCAAGATTTGGGAAAAGATTTGATGGACTATGGAATAAGGAGTGGAAAGAGCCTAAGCTTGGGGATGCCCATGGCACCCCAAGATATTCAAGGATAACCAAAAGCCTAAGCTTGGGGATGCCTCGGAAGGCATCCCTCTTTAAATCTTCGCTCATCGGTAACTCTACTTGGAGCTATATTTTTATTCGCCACATGATATGTGTTTTGCTTGGAGCGTCTTGTATGATATGAGTCTTTGCTTTTTAGATTACCACAATCATCCTTGCTGTACAAACCTTTTGGGAGAAACCCACATGATTTGGAATTTATTAGAATACTCTATGTGCTTCACTTATATCTTTTGAGCTAGATAATATTTGCTCTAGTACTTCACTTATATCTTTTAGAGCACGGCGGTGGCTTTATTTTGTAGAAATTATTGATCTCTCATACTTCACTTATATTATTTTGAGAGTCTTTTAGAACAGCATGGTATTTTCTATGGTTATAAAATTGGTCCTAGAATGATGGGCATCCAAGTTGGGTATAATAAAAACTATCATAGGAAGTGAATTGGATGCTATGATCAATTTGATGCTTTATAATTCTTTTGAGATATGGAGGTGGTGATATTAGAGTCATGCTAGTTGGGTAATTATGAATTTAAAGAATACTTGTGTTGAAGTTGGCAAGTCCCGTAGCATGCACGTATGGTAACCGTTGTGTAACAAATTTTAAACATGAGGTGTTTTTAGATTGTCATATGATTGTATATTTTCGTCCTTTTGGTATCCAATTTGATTTGTTGTAGCAGATGCAAATGCGCTGAACTTCATAATTCCAGGATGTGGAAATATACAAGTCAATGGGTGGTGGTTTATCACTCATTCAACTGATGGTGGGCATTTGATGCTCATTCGCACGTACCAAATTAGTCAAACCATTTCATCAAACCACATGCAGTACAATGCTTGGGCCGTTCACGATTGTGATTTCATGGCTGCTTCGTGTTCGAGAAAGATCCTAGCTCCGTTGGACCAGGCGTATTCAACTGGAGGTGGGTATACAACTTCGACAACCACTCCATATTCCTCGGGCTCAATTATCAGATCATCCTACCAATCATCAAACATATCATCGGTGATGATTACCGTGCTATGCAACTTCCATTCACCAGTGGGAATAGTGTTTACACATTGTACCATGTGTTTCATGAATCACCATATCCAGAGATTCGTCGACATAACTTGTTGCCAGATGATCTTAAGTGTGTGAAAGGCATCAAGCTTACAAGTGATGAATGGCAATTGCAAACCTAACATGCGGAGATGTGCTTCATGCCCACAAATATGCACAACTTGATTCGTAGTGATATCTAGACTGAGCCATGTATGCTACTGCTGTAGCATGACCCTCTTTTGTTGGATATTATGTACTATAGTTAGTTTGAAGGATAGATATCTTTCTGGGATCAAGTGCATCCTAACTCGCCTGCGTAGTACCGTTAATGATGATGGAGATGATGTGCAGAAGCCATATCTATCAGTTAGGCTTCAAGTTCATACTTGTTGGTGAAAGTGTTTTCCAATGGGAATTATATTTTGTATTACTCATGTAGCCTACAAAGTCTGTCGCACATCCTTGTAACTTTGTACTCCATTTCTAAATTTGTAGTACTAGTAGTCCTCCATACCGTATATTTTGCTACTCGTACTACTACCTCCCTCCTGGTTTATTGGTCCACTTCATAATTTGTGTCAAATTTTGACCATAAATTTAACTAACTAAATATTAATGATGTAACAAAAAATTATATCATTGGATTCATATTTGAACATACTTTCCAATGGTATAATTTTTGGTGACATGCATTGACATTTTGTTAGTTAAACCTATGGTTAAAATGTGACACTAACTACGACTAGTAGGTAGTACAGTAGTACTAGTATACGTCGGTCAAATTATTCATCATGTCCTCACATTGAAGTGATGTGACAACACGTTGCATGTGAGGTGACACAAGAGTCCCGACGGCGTGTTAGGTTCACCAAACTGAGCCTCACCCCTCTCGTATTACAACAACCCTCTCCCATTCTCTACAAAATCACTCTCCCATCTCACTCGGTCTCCCCGCCTCCTAGCGGCCACCTTTCTCCGATCTAGTTGGTATGATGAGCGATGAGCTACTGGAGCTTCTATACTTCATTGCAAGTAGTTAAAAGTAAGACGCTGAATTTTTTTTATCTCAACAAGGATGTTCTTCAAGCTAGCCAGATGAAGAAAAGGAACCAGTGAGGCCGCTCCTGTGAGTATTCGTCTCATCGCGCTATATGATGATTTTGATCTTTATGGGTGTTTTCAAGTCTTTAGAGTATGCATGTAGTAATGAAGCCGAGACCCCAGTTTGTTCGGGTATTGTGGACTTCAGATTAGGAGTAGCACTTATCTATTGAAATCTTTCATCATTTACTTAAATAGTTGATTGATCATACATTGAGTACCATTTAACTGGAATTAACCGATGCAAATCCAAGAAGGATTGGTCGGTGCTGCCGGCTAGCGTCAAATTCGATCCCATAGATCAGGAGTTGATCGAGCACCTTGAGGCCAAGTGAGTGCTGATAGCGCGAGATCTCACCCTCTCATCGATTTGTTCATATCGACCATCGACAGCGAGCATGGCATATGCTACACCCATCCTGAGAAACTTCCAAGTGAAACACCGATCGGCCGTCTACTTGCACAAATGTATTCATTTGTTTATACCTCTATTTTTCTTTTTTGACGCAGACCTAGTGAAGCAATTACAATTTGACAGTTAATAAAAAGTAAAGCAAGTGACTGCAACATGCCAAAGATGTTATGAAAATGCCAACTACGTAACCTAAAACTTGTATTCGTGAATACTGCAGGTATCACACTGAGTGGCCTACTCAAGCAATTCTTCCAGCGCAACTCCAGAGCGTTCAAAAGGGGCACACGGACGCGTTGCAAGATACAGTCGGAGTGCGACATGCACGCGATGTGGCACAAGACCGGCAATACCTTGTCAGTGATGGTCAACGGCTGGCAGATGGGCAGAAAAGAGGTTCTGGTGTTGCACAGCAATAAGATCTTTGATTAGAAGATGAACAACTAGGTGATGCACTAGTACCACCTCGGGGACCTAGAGTAAGAGAAGGAGCGGGAGCTGGTCGTCTGCAAGATTTTCTACCAGATGAACACCAGGGCCAGGACTAAAAAGATTATAAATTAGTTCTATATTGGTACTTGTTCTACCTGGTCGTCTGCAAGTTGGTATTGTTGTTAAGTATCTTTCGGTATGAACTTGGCATTTGCTTCCAACCATCATGTCGAGGGTTGACGTGGATATAAAGCTGAATCATTTGTTTACAAATGAATTTTTAGGTACCTGATTTTTTTTGGTGGGTAGCATAAGCACCTGTCGTTCAAATTCCCAGTTCTCCAATTTTTTTACATCTTCGAGTACGCACGGGATCCATCTAGTCTCACATGCTGATAGTTGGATGCATCACGTCGGGACTGTGCTACGACAGAGAGAGGAGCGATGGATTTGGGCCTTGCAGAATAGTTAAGTGTCATGTTATCGATCGCGTGAAGCGCCTCCCATGGACGCAAAAAAGGCCTAGTCGATCATTAGTAGTTGAAATATGTAAAATATTCCATAATAAAAATAAATATGTAAAATGCAATGAATTTGGTCCGCTTTCACTGGAAATCATCTGATTTGCATGAAATTCGTCCGTGCAACCACAAGACGGTTGTCCATATAGAGCCTAACTGTATAGAACCAGCAGGCCCATGGCCGTACGCAAGAAAGTGCATGCACTTATTATCACGATGGAAAAATAATGCTGACGTCTGAGACGGTGAATCCAATGAAATTTTCAACGTACTCAATAAACGAGAGAATTCTACAAGTACAGACTGATAACTGGGATCCAGCAGGTATATTGTCGTGGTATTCTCACGGGGGGTGTTGCAAGATGACATATGCTAGAAGGGCTTAGTGTGAGGGTAAGACTGCTGCTGATAGGACCGGTAGCGGGTATGCGAGTAGCACGCGGTGGTTTACCCAGCTTTGGAGCTCTCCGGAGAGATAATACTCCTACTGCTGCATGTCTGAGTGTATCTGATATATTTAGTACAGAGTTGCTCCTAGAGCTGTATTTGGAAATAGTGCCACAGGCATCTGGTTTCGTATATGCATGTATGTGGTATGGTGGCCGTTGCTCTTGGCCGAATGGGTGTGCCTGGGCATGTATGCATGCGTGTGAGCATGTGTCTCCCTGGATGGATGGAGGCTTGCTAGCTAGCTTATATAGTGTGGAGTGGGCATGGGACATGGCGTTGGTTGTAAGCTACCTTGGGTAGCTTACAAGCCAAGCCATGTATGGGGCATGGTGCCTGTCATGCTTGTCCCCCGGGCACTTTATAGAGTAGTGCCAAGGGGACAGGTACACTGTAGATGATGGCATCGAGGTACAGCTGTCTCGTCCACGGTATGGCCGCCACGTCGGGGTCTTGTCGGTGTCGCTTCGGGCTGCAATGGCAATGGGGCGGTCGAATAAATGACACCGGCTGGCTGGAATAGTCGGCAGCCGGCTGGTTGGAGCAGTCGGCAGCCAGCAGCTGGCCGGACAGAGCAGTCGGACGGGGAGCCGACAAGAGCGGCCGGGCAGTCGGACTGAGGGGCTTTGCTAGCCCCGATGTCTTGAAATATCGTCTTGCCATCTTCGGGGTACCCATGGTCAATTACTCCGACATATATTATTTTTTTAGGTCGAGCAACTATCAACTGGGTTGGACTGCCCAGTCTTGGTTTTGTTTTAACAGGCCTAGCCCATGACAACAATGGGGCACAAAGACCTACCATGTATCAACTGGCCTCTGGGCCGCCAGCCTTAGTTATATTTTCTCTTAGAACATCCGCAGGCAGTTTTATTACTGAAGAAAACAAACAACCCAGTTCTATTTTCCTCTCAAAACGCCATGTCCTACTTCCGTTTTCTGATCTCTACCTATATTTTTTCTAGCTCATATACATATATTACTATATTGAAAATACTGAAAGTTCCCTTTTCATCTTTACATCCTTATTTTTTGTTGTTGTTTTCCTTCGCAGCGCTATTTTTTTACCACTAGTTTTCCCTAAAACCAACTCAATTACCAACTTCTTATTAGCTTACAAAAATAAAACAATATTTTATTTGGCAGATCAATAAGTTCTTAAAAAAATTATCATTTTTGGAGTAAAACAGTTCAGATTCCACCGAAATATGCAAAATTAGGGTGATCTTTGAGACCGTGGTCCTCGCCAAAAAATTGGTTGTAACAAATTCCTTAAGAATTAGCAAATGGGTTGTAAATTATTAAAAAAATAGCACGTGGGCTCTATGTTGTCTGCCACAGATTTGGAGGCCGACTTGTGGGCCTACTAACTTGACGCAGACACAGGGCTTTGTCAACGTAGTCAATATAAACAATTCTACCTGTAGTGACCATACGATGTTAACCAACGGCTGTATTGCTTATTCAACCTCTTGTCTTCTTGCTCTAGCCGCCCAAACCATCGCCAGCCGTACTGCCTGCTCATGCCTCGCATGGCCGGCTGTGCTGCCGCGCAGGCCTAACCGCCCCACACTACTCCCATCACTGGCCTGGCCATCCCTCTACACCCACAGTTCCTGTTATTCTCCGGTGACGACAACCGAACTAGTAAACCCTCGTACTCCCCTCCGTGTGGGAAACAACTGTCATGTCTTCTTCGGCACTGGGTCGTTCCCTTTCTAGGCCTCGCCGAATTCCATCGCCCTGGTGCTCTGGCGCGATGTGGTCAACATGGTCAATGAATGACATCCATCAGAAGAGGAATGTACGTGAAGAGGCTGACAGCTGGTTCCACGGCCACACGCAAGGAAGTGCCTCGTTATTACACACAAAATAATGATTCCTCCACCTGACAGGGGGGACCCATCGGAAGGGCCTCTGTATTTCGTGAAAAAAGTTCCTCCCGCTGACAGCTCGGACCCACTAGCAATATCTTCGCGTGCAAGGAAGTGCCTCCTTATTACGCACAAAAAAATGAATACTCCCCTTCTATCTGGGACCCACCAAATTTGGAGGCTGACTTGTGGTCCTATGATGTCTACTACACAACCTTCTTCTTGTAGAAGTTGTTGGGCCTCCAAGTGCAGAGGTTTGTAGGACAGTAGAAAATTTCCCTCAAGTGGATGACCTAAGGTTTATCAATCCGTGGGAGGTGTAGGATGAAGATGGTCTCTCTCAAACAACCCTGCAACCAAATAACAAAGATTCTCTTATGTCCCCAACACACCCAATACAATGGTAAATTGTATAGGTGCACTAGTTCGGTGAAGAGATGGTGATACAAGTGCAATATGGATGGTAGATATAGGTTTTTGTAATCTGAAAAATATAAAAACAGCAAGGTAACTAATGATAAAAGTGAGCACAAATGGTATTGCAATGCTAGGAAACAAGGCCTAGGGTTCATACTTTCACTAGTGCAAGTTCTCTCAACAATGATAACATAATTAGATCATATAACAATCCCTCAACATGCAACAAAGAGTCACTCCAAAGTCACTAATAGCGGAGAAGAAACGAAGATATTGTTGTTGGGTACGAAACCAGCTCAAAGTTATCCTTTCTGATCGATCTATTGAAGAGACTGTAGTAAAATAACACGAAGCTATTCTTTCCATTCGATCTATCCTAGAGTTCGTACTAGAATAACACCTTAAGACACAAATCAACCAAAACCCTAATGTCACCTAGATACTCTAATGTGACCTCAAGTATCTGTGGCATGATTATACGATATGCATCACACAATCTCAGATTCATCTATTCAACCAACACAAAGAACTTCAAAGAGTTCCCCAAAAGTATCTACTAGAGAGTCAAGATGAATACGTGTGCCAACCCCTATGCATAACTTAACAAGGTCACTGAACCCGCAAGTTGATCACCAAAACATACATCAAGTAGATCACGTGAATATCCCATTGTCACCACAGATAAGCACATGCAAGACATACATCAAATGTTCTCAAATCCTTAAAGACTCGATCCGATAAGATAACTTCAAAGGGAAAACTCAATTCGTTACAAGAGAGTAGAGGGGGAGAAACCTCATAAGATCCAACTATAATAGCAAAGATCGCGATAGATCAAGATCGTGCCATATCAAGAACATGAGAGAGAGAGAGAGAGAGAGAGATCAAACACATAGCTACTGGTACATACCCTCAGCCTCGAGGGTGAACTACTCCCTCCTCGTCATGGAGAGTGCCGGGATGATGAAGATGGCCACCGGTGATTGATCCCCCCTCCGGAAGGGTGCCGGGACATGGTCCCGAATTGGTTTTGGTGGCTACAGAGGCTTGCAGCGGGGAACTCCTGATCTAGGTTATGTTCTGGAGGTTTCTGTATTTATAGGATTTTTTGGCGTCGGTCTCATGTCAGGGGGGTCTCCGAGTCATCCACGAGATATGGGGACACGCCCAGGAGGGGTGGGCACGCCCTCCACCCTCGTGGACGGCTCGGGACTTGTTGGGCATATTACCACTAGGTGTAAACCGGCCAAGTTTGGGCCGGGTTAGCTCTGCTAGTGGTGTAGTCATGGAAAGGCCCAAGGCCTATAGTCGGTTTAGAACTTATAGCCGTAAACCGGCCTGATGTATGACTTGTATTGTAAGTTAGAATAGGGAGATACCAACCGGGATACGAGTATGAACCGTTGGGACTCTCAAACCGACAGGCGCCACTGTGTATATAAGGGGACGACCGGCGGCGGTTCAAGACAGACAACCACAACTCGAGCCTAGGCGGCTTATTTGCTCCCTAGCCATCGAAACCATATCAATTCCATCACAACTAGACGTAGGCTTTTACCTTCATCGAAGGGGCCGAACTAGTATAAATCCTCGTGTCTTTTGTCCACTTTAACCCGCTCAAGTAAACCCGCTGCGATGGCTCCACGACTAAGTACTTACACTAGGACATCCGCCGTGACAAATCCATCGACGGTTGGCGCCACCATGGGGCTATCGCACGATGGTTTGGCGATCTTGGAGGGCAAGCTCAAAGGACTCGAAGGCTACATCGTGGGCCGGATGACCAAGAGTCGTCGTGGCCGGATCTACATCGACAATGCTGGATGGGGTCCCGAGGCCGATTCAATCGAGTATGGATACCGGGTCCCTTCGCGCGCATACACGCCTTCATCGGCAAGATCGGAGGGCTCGAGCCGACATCCGCACCGACTCGCCGAGACGGCTCAGCGCACAAGAACCAGCCCGCTAAACCGGCTGTGAAGCATGTCTTCGTTGGGGCTACCCATGGAGGGGAGTATGATGCCGGTTCAGAGTACGGTAGCGAGACCGTCGTTTACTCCGGCGATGAATCTTCAGCGGAGAGACCGAGTCGTTGTACCAGTTGCAGGATGGTATGATCAGGGGCTGTTCCGATGGTGACAGTATTCCGGACCCCCCAAGCCAGCTAAACCGGATCGGTGTATTCATGGCCGGTACTCAGGCCGCAAACCTCTCTTCAACCGCAGCAGCAATGCTTGCCAGTTCAGCCGCGGTAGCAGGGCAGGAGGTCTTGCGTTCACCGGTTCAAGTTTTGTCGACTGTTTGATGCGCTTAGCAGCGCCATGGCGGAGGATAACCCGCAGATCAGGAGGCCCATAACGCAGAAATTGCGAAGGTGAAAGAGCAGATCACGCAAGCCAAAGCGGATCTAGCGGCAGAGAAGGAGCGCATGGCCGCAGAGCGGGCCGCTTTGGATGCACAGCTTACAAACTCATGCTCACCGTAACGCGCGCAGAGGTGTTAAAGCGAAGTACAGATCGCGTCGCCATCGTGGCTCGACCCTAGAAACCTCTTTCGCACTTCGAGCCGACCCAGAACCCGCCCCAAAGACAGGAGGTAAACCGGATTGAGGCACCAGGAGCGGGAGCGACGGTCCAACCACGCCTGATGGAGCCCCCGCAGCAGAATACAGTGATTCCTCCGCCGGTACAGACGCCCCCGGGCCATTACTCTAACCCTATGGACAACCTGGTTGCGGCTGCTGCACGATTGGAGGCGATCCCAGTCGAAGGAGATTCCCCTGGCGCGTTGAGACACGCCGGTTAAGGAGTTCTCCGGACCGCGCTAATCCAGCAGAAGCATATTCATACAGCCGCGATCGATTCACTCTACGCCTGGCCCAAGCCGGAGCTACAAAGAGCGCATGGATGAACCGCCCTATCAAGTAACGCTGGACCATGAAGCGGCCCGAGGCAATAACCCGATAGGCAGCGCTCGTAATGCTCAGGAGGTGGTGGATCGGGCCCGGGCACGCAGGGAGGCCGAGTTCGCAGCACAGGGTGATGCGGGTCAACACAGGCCGGTTCGCCCTACCTCCTTCACCGGACCAGGATTCACCTCCGCTTTGGGAGTGCCTTGTTTAATCCCCGCTTTGCGCAATGTGCGTCTGCCTAAGGATTTTAAAGGCCCGCGTAAGGTGCCAAATTACACTGCAGATCTATCCCCTGAGGCGTGGGTTGAGAGTTATGAGATGGCCATGGAGATGCTAGATGTTGATGAAGCAGCATGTGCAAAGTACTTCACTATGATGATGGAGGGCACAGCCTGCATTTGGTTGAAAAGCTTGCCGCCCAATTCTATCACCATGGGGTCGCCACGGGCCCACTTTATCCGAATTTCAAGGATACATGTAAACAGCCAAAGTCTATAGTGGACTCCGGCGGCTTATGCTCAGAAGAAGGAGTCAACAACCCATTGGTACGCCGTGTGTCCGAGATTTTACACTCCTCGACCGGATCAATGCTAACTCGCGATCATCACACCGAAAGCAACCGCCGGTTTGAGCCTCAAACTGAAGTTGGACGATGAAGCGGTTCTGCAATGATACAGAACCCTCATGACCGCTGGTAAAATATGCCGATTCTGCATAAAGACCAAGGATCCCGGGCGATGATGACGAAGCAAGGAAGGGAAAGAAGAATGGCAACCCAAGCAGCAGCATTTCAAACCGCAAGTCATGGAACGGGGGCAAGCGCAAGGCTGATGGTAATCTGGATTTCGTAGCCAACACTAATGCGCAGGATGAGGCCAGGCCGCGCAGAGGCAAGGTGAATCGGGGCCCAAATGCTGGTGCAAACCGTTTGAACTACTTGTTGAATCAGCCTTGTCCCAAGCACGGAACGAAGAATCCCCATCGAATCATCTTTGGAAAGATTGTTATATTATGCAAGAGTTTAAAAATTCGATGCTTTCCGATATGACCAGGGATCAGGTGGTGGTGCAGGATCCGGTTTTCATGGGCCGGGTCAGGACGGAGCTTCCGGTTCAGGGCACAACCAGGGCAATTTCAACAACCAGAGTAATCAAGGTAGCCAAGAAGAAGCAAGCAGCAATAAAGCATCGAGCCAGCCAAAGCAGCTTGAATGGCGGGCAAGATCATGTTTTCACAACCAGTTTGGACAAGCGGATCGAAAGCTTCACAAACGGGCAAGAAATTCGCTGAACCGGCTTTGCCACGGTATTTATGCTGGTCAGAGCAGCCTATCGTATGGAGCAGAGAGGACCATCCCCCCCGGGTTGATAATCCGGGTCAGCTGGCTTTGGTGGTAGACCCCAAGTTGGGGGCTATAAGTTTACTAAGGTACTTATGGATGGAGGAAGCAGTATCAATATATTGTATTATGACACTTTCCGTCGCATGGGTCTCACAGATAAAGATCTCGCATCGCCCAATACGGTGTTCCATGGTGTAGTGCCGGGCAAATCCGCTTATCCTATTGGCAAGATAGCCTTGGATGTGGCCTTTGGAGATGAGCATGATTCCGTGTCCAAAAGCTAACCTTTGAAGTGGTGAAAATCCGGAGCCCATATCATGCCTTGTTTGGACGGCCGGCTTATGCTAAGTTCATGGCACGACCTTGTTATATCTACTTGCAGCTCAAAATGCCGGGTTACAAAGGAACAATAACGGTGCATGGAAGCCGCCGAGTCGCTGGAATGTGAGGAAGGAGATGCAGCTTATGCAGAGGCGGTCTATGCCACGAGGAGTTGAAATTTATAAGGACAATGTTGATCCGCAGATATGACCCTTTGAAGAAACCCACTACAGAGCATGAATCGGATCTGAAGTTTAAATCGGCAACTGAGACCAAGCTTGTTGACTTTGTGCCAGGCGATTCGTCCAAGCAGTTCACTATCAGTGCCAACCTGGATCCTAATAGGAAAGCGCCATCGAAGTTCATCCGTGAGAACCGGACATCTTTGCATGGAAGCCATCCGACATGCCAGTGTACCGAGGGAACTCGCTGAGCACACACTTAATGTGGATCCTAAGTATAAACCGGTGAAACAGTTCCTCCGCCGGTTTAATGAAGAAAGACGCAAGGCTATTGGGGAAGAAGTAGCCAGGCTTCTGGCAGCCGGCTTTATCATCGAGGTGTTTCATCCAGAGTGGCTTGCTAATCCGGTGCTGGTCCTTAAGAAAAACGGCACCTGGCGTATGTGTGTGGATTACACAGATCTTAACAAGGCTTGTCCAGCAGATCCTTTTGCTCTCCCCGCATTGACCAGATTATTGATGCCACGGCAGGTGTGAGCGGTTGCTTTTTGGACGATACCGGATATCATCGATCAAGATGGCAGTTATGACCAGGAGAAAACGGCGCTTATAACTCCCTTTGGAGCCTTCGCTATGTGTCTATGCCTTTTGGGCTCAAGAGCGCCAAGCTACTTATCGGCGTGTGTATGAAATTGCTTGCATACACAGATCGGCCGCAATGTGCATGCTTATGTGGATGACATTGTGGTGAAATCAAGATGTAGGAGACGCTGGTGGACGATTTGAGGAGACCTTCACAACCCGCGATTTATAAGATGATGCTTAATCCGCCAAGTGTGTTTTTGGTGTTCCGCCGGCAAGTTATTGGGGTTCCTGTGTCTAACAGGAATCGAGGCCAACCCGAGAAAATTAAGGAGATCACCTCCTTGGCTAAACCGAAGTGTATCAACGATGTTCAACGCTTGGCGGGCGGATTATGCATTGAGCGGTTTATCACCCGAGAGAAGGCTATTCCTTTATACCAGATGTCGCGGAAGACAGATCATTTCGTCTGGAGTCCAGCTGCTGACGAAGCTTTCGAGGACCTAAAGCGGCAATTGGCCAACCCGCCTGTCCTTGCGGCTCCGGTCGACAAGGAACCGCTGTTGTTATATGTGGCAGCCAATGCACGAGCGGTGAGCGTACCCATTGTGGTAGAGCGCAAGGAGGCGAAAGGAATATCCGGTTCAACGGCCGGTTTATTATATCGATGAGGTACTTATTGAGTCCAAACAGAGGTATCCGTGATTGGCGTAAGCTAGTCTATGGTGTTTTATGGCCACCGGAAACTGAAACAAGATTTTCAAGGGCATCCTATTACGATTGGTTAGTTCAGCTCCTTTGGGTGATATCATACAAAACAGGAAGCGATCGCCGGATTGCCAATGGGCCATTGAACTTGGGCCACATGGGCTCAAGTATACGCCACGCGACAGAAGGAAATCACAAGCACTTGTTGATTTCATTAATGATTGGACGGAGTTACAAGCACCGAGGAGAAGCCGATCATACATACCGGACTATCCACTTCGATGGGTCTAGGCAGTTGAAGGCTCGGGGCCGAGTCGTGTTAACTTCCCCACGAGGTGATAAGTTTTGTTACGCTCTCCGCCTAATGTTCCCTTGTACTAATAATGCAGCTGAGTACGAAGCCTTGCTCCATGGTCTCCGGATGGCTAAGGAGATGAACTTAAGCCGGGTTAAGTGCTTCGTGACTCGGACTTGGTGGCTCAAAGAAGTATCCGCACTTGGGATTCTAAGGACCCCTCATGGCTGCATATCGACGAGAGGTGGATAACATTGCAGGTGCTTCAAGGGATATCAAGTGGATCATGTGGATCGCCGGAAGAACGGCGCAGATGCTTTAAGCCGCTTGGGTTCTCAACAGAACCGGTTCCCCTAATGTCTTCCTCGACATCTTGCACAACCCGTCGGTTCAGCTCCCCGGTGAAGCGGATTTGGCAATTCCCGACCCGAGGCCCGGTTGGTGGCAGCATTACATGCTATTCCGGATTGGACGGTGCCTTATCTTGCATATATGACTCGAGGAGAATTGCCAGACGATGAGGTTCTGGCCAGGCAGGTAATCCGGCGCTCCAAGTCTATGACGATTATTAATGGTGAGTCACATCATTGCAGTGTTTCAGGGGCGTTTCAACGCTGTGTTTCCCCTGAGGAAGGTTGCGAAATTTTACGAGAAATCCATGAAGGGGATTGTGGGCATCATGCCGGTTCAAAGTCCCTGGTGGCGAAGGCATTCCGTCATGGATTTTACTGGTTAACTGCTCATGCTGATGCAGAGGACTTGGTTAAACGGTGCGATGGGTGTCAGAAATTCTCCAGACGTGCCCATGTACCGGCACAAGAGTTGAGGATGATCCCAATAACGTGGCCGTTTGCAACATGGGGGCTGGATATGGTCGGGCCTTTTAAGCGATCCAAAGATAAGAAGACCCACCGTTAGTGGCAAAGGACAAGTTCACCAAGTGGGTTGAAGCGAACCGCCGAGAAGTGTGATGCGCAACAGCGTGTGCTTCATCAAAAGGTGATTTTCCGGTTTGGCTTTCCACAAGATCATTATCGACAATGGCACTAATCTGTCCAAGGAGCTATGAAAGAATTCGTGAACGTGAGCATATCCGACTTGATGTATCATCGCGGGCGCACCCAGATCCAACGGGCAAGCAGAGCGTGCTAATCAGAAATCTTGCGAGGTATCAAACCACGGCTTCGTTCCATTGCGAGAACACCAGGTGCTGGGTTGAAGAGCTCCCATCGGTACTATGGAGTATCAATACTACGCCAAACCGGTCTCATCGTTACACACCTTTCTTCATGGTTTATGGAGCGTAGCAGCTTCTCCCCGATGATATCCGCACGATTCGCCCGTGTAGCGGCTTATGTTGAAGCGACAATGAAGCGCACGACAGATGCTTTGGACCCATCGGATGAGGAGCGTGATATGGCAGCCGCCGGTCGGCGATTTACCAGAAGATCTTCGTCGTTATCACAATCGCCGGTTAAAACCAGAGCCTTTCAGAAGGAGATTTGGTGCTTCGTCTCATCCAAGACCGCATGATATGCACAAGCTATCCTCGCTTTGGGAAGGACCCTTTGTGGTCAGCAAGAGTCTGCACAACGGTTCCTACTATCTGGTTGATATTCGAGAGCATAAAGACTCACGACATCGAGGAGGAGACCAACAGCCGTGGAATATAGCTCATCTTCGACCTTACTACACATGAGTCATCGGCTCGCTTTATGTACATAGCATAACAATTTATATATTATCTTCGATATAATAAAATCAGGGCCCCAGCCAAAGCGGGTCTCTGCTTTTCTTTTCATGCGTGGTTACATGGAGTGTTTCTGCTTTTAAAGCGGCCTCGGTTTACCCCTTGACAGCTTATATTTATCACTTGGGGCTTGGTCGTATCCGAACCAATGCAACACCTCTTGATAGGCGAAAGCCACCAGATCATTTGGGGACACGGTCACGTCTGAACCGGTCACGCCTCTTGGTCGGCCAATAGGGCCAGCGCCACTTGGGGGCTTGGTCGAACCCGAACCAATGTCACGCCACTTGGCCGGCGTACTCGCCAAGAGTCTTTTGGGGACCTGGCTGACTAGCACCATCGCTACGCCTTCGGGGGGCTTGGTTGCGTCTGACCATGGTAATGCCATCCGACCAGCTCCATGAAGCTTTACTTTTGCAAAAGTTATTGCCTTTGTCGCCATATTTGGTGTTCAATTTTGTTGCGTTTTTAAAACCCGATTAATATTTTTATCCGGTTTAGCTACAAGACTAAACCGACAGACACGGTTTGATATTACACAAGTTTTTCTCTTCCGGTTTACCTTTTTCCGGTTCATCCTTATGGAGAAACATGGGGCTTGTGCTGATTCAGACGCCTATGTGGGGGTTATTGTTTCCCAGCACGGTTATGGTTTTAACAAAAAGCCTCCGCTTCAAGATTGGCTACGCCACTTTATGCCCGGATATGGCGGTATTTGTATCACATACTAATTGATTTTCAATACATAAGATATATTGATGTTATAAACCGTCAAGCGGTATCACCGCCACCGGTTCAATCTTTTGGTTGCGGGGAGTATGACTTAAACAAAAGTTTCTCGATGCGCCAAGGCATACCTGCATAACAAAGTTTTGACTAAGATTATTACAAGGCAACACAAAGGCCCAAATGATCGATGTTTTCTAAACCGCCACCGGTTCACGATCGTTCTTCATCCTCCGCCGCTTCAAAGATCCTCCTCTCTACCCATTGGCCGAAATCCACGTAAGTCCAATCGATGCCCATCGCGCTTGAAAATCAGCTTCCTCATGAATCAAAGACGACGGCTCAATGTCAGGAGCGTAAGTGTGCTTACGGATTGGAGGGATCAAGTTTTCCGGTTCAAAAGTTGGAGGGACACACGCTTGTTCGATCATTGTATTGGGCTTGATAGTGCTCCAAATCGGCTTCTTCGCCAATTGACAAGCAAGCGGGCGATCGCACGGTTTATTGCACGCAAGTCCTCTTCACTAAAGTCCGAGCCGCCTTCCTTCACACCGATAGCCCCGAGCTGCTTCCACGGATCGAAATCGCACCCGTGCTTTGGCCCGGATCAAGGCGCTGATGGCTCCGGTTCGGCAGCAGATTTCTTCACCTCTTCAATCCGGGAAGGAAGGATGGAAAGCCGTTCAAGGTGTCTTGGATCGTGGACGGTGCTGGATTATTATATGACATTGTGGTAATGACGCTACTGGCTCGGTATATAGCTGCTCCACTAAAGTGTAGACAGCTTTCGCTTTCTTCCGCACGCCATTACCCAAGTGACTAACGCGTGTGCTCGCATATAATGACAGGATATTTTTAAACCGGAATGGTGGGGTAACAGAAAAGCATATCACACTTATTAACAGGAACTTATCAAGATGGCTGCCGCCATAGAATGCACTTGCCGCTTCACGGCCGTCGATCATCCACCACCGGTTTAAGGGCAGCTTCAGATTCTCGCCCGCTTAAGCAAATTGGCCTTTTCGTGGCCTGCATCACTGCTCCTTCTTCCTATTCTCCTTCATTTGTTCCGCAGCAGCCAAAGCACTGGTTAGCTCTTTCTTGGCTTTGTCTCTGTCTCGGCCTCATTGGGTTTTCAATGTCACCAGAAATCGGCAATCCGATCGTCCTTGATTTTAACCTCACCAAGATGGACAAGATGATCAGCCAACAATTCTAGCTCGAGTCTCAACCACACAACATAGTTATATGCTTGACACTTGGGGGCTAATGTACCTTCATTTTTTCTACTATCGATATAAGGCAAAGTCCCAAGTTCAATACGATTATTCAACTCGCACTTGGGGCTAATGGCTATTTGATTCTATTAAAGGAAGTTTTTGGAGTGCCGGTTTACGATGCATATTTCAAACCGCCCCGTGGTTATGAGGAAGATTGCAAGTCTATCAATGAAAGTTGTCAAGTACCGCTTGATCAAAGATTGCAAACCGCCCTTGGGGGCTACAAGGATTACTAGATTGGTGATAAGGAAAGGAGTGTTACCTCAAACTTATCTCTCATCAGTTTCACCAAGCCGCTTCATAATCACGGCCATCAGAAGCCGGTTTAGATATCCGAATGAAGATCTTGGGCGCTCATAGCGGCATATGTTTCAGCTCTACATTCCACTTTCCTTTGTTAAAAGTGGAAGAGTCCTCTTCACAAGATGCCGGGTTAGAGTGGCAGATTCCCGGGTCGAGTGGCCTGCTCCAGTGATTACAACGCCGCCATCTTTCGATTCGACGGATCGTGGGCACACACTGCTTCAGCTGGACTATGAGGATCTTCAAACCGACGGAACGGGCGGCCGGATCAATGACATTGAAACGATCGCGCAGCCTCTCCTCCGAATCACATCTTCTTGAACCGGGGATCACTCGGAATGTCTTCAAAAGCAACATTTTCATGATCCGGCGCTTTGCTCATGATCTCAAGCGGCAGCCTCTTCACTGTTTTCTCCAAGCGAGCTTTCTTGCTGGGTTTCGCTTGGTCCTCAAGAAACAAAAGATTCAGAAATAAGGCACATACATTACGTAAGAAATTGACAAACATGTGGTCATATTGACTTACCCGACAGCTATCTTCGGGTGGTAGCTGAGTGGTCGACGATTCGCCAGATGATGAATGAGAGGTGACCGATAATCGGAGTCGGACGGATTAAGAGGTTGACGGAATAAACCCGCTTTGGAATTCAAGGTAATAAAATGGTTGGAAACCTCGTGCGGCGCTTTCGAGCCGGGCTGTTTGGTAAACCGCAGAGGTAACTACCGTCCGCCTTGGCCGGGTTGCGGCGGGCCTCGTGCTTGCTGTGTCTTCATAAGAAGTTTCGGATCCAAGTGAGCAAGAGGGTGAGAAAAGTTAACTTTCCGGTTTGCCCGGCGAAATTTTGTTAAAGGTAAGTTTGTTGAATCAGAAGAGAGAATGGTTACCTCGGCAAATCCAGCGTTGTCGGGCTTCAAAGGCCATCCCCGACAAGCATCGCTATCAATAAGACGGTAAAAACAAGCCAAGAGAATCAAGTTCGGATTACCCACATCATCATCGATGGCCGGATCGACGGCCGTGGTTTTCCTCTTGTGGGCGGATTTCTTGACAACTTTTGTTTTGGGCGGTTTTGCCGCCCAGCCTTGTCCGCTTTATCTTGAGAGAGTTTCTTGCTCCAAAACGGATCATCACCCGGATCGGAAATAATTGAGAATTGGAAGTATGAAAGTAATGGTAATATTTAATGATGGCACATCGAGACTTACCGCAGGAGGTGCGTTGAAGGTGCAGAAGGAGCCAAGCGGTTTGGGCACAAAGGTGCTCCGGTTCATTCAAAGATCTTCCTCATCAATCGGACTTCATCTTCGCATAATTCCAGTTTGGTGTGTCGGAGTGGGTCATCGACACCGCCGGTATATCGCACATCAAACCGAACGCCGCTCAGAGGCAATATGCCCCAAGATAACCAGCAGATGCCGATCGATCCCAATAAACCGCTGGCCATAAAGGCCCGGAGCTTGATAGTTGGGGAGCGATTTGCTTCTCTCTTTGGCACCAATCGCTATGAAAGGGATGTGTGTTGTTGAGCCGCCCGACGAAAAACCAGTAAAGGATTTTCACCTTCGGGGAGGTGTCTTTGCAAGAGAACTGTTTGCGTCCACTCTTTGGGATGAGAGGAGCTTGACGGGGGATAAGTGATCTCTTTCCTCTTCTCGATAGCCATACCGCCCAGTTTCAGATTAGCCATCGGTGAATTCGTGCGGCGGTTTAGGTGGAAAAGATCCTGACAGTTCAACAGAGGGTTCCTCTTGCGATATGCTTCGACAAAGACTTGAAAATGGCACAAGTTGGTAACGAAATTGGGGCCGATATCTTGAGGACGGAGTTGGAAATTGGCCATCACGTCCCGATAAAATTTTGACCCGGCGGTTTGAAACCCCGAACAAGTGATCCGCGAAACCACAACTTCTCCTTCCCGAGGGTAGGAGTACATTCCTCTCGTGAACCCTCCAATGGATTGTGTTTTGATCATCTAAAGCGCCGATTGATACCAGTTCCTTCAACTGTGTCTCGAGACGCGGAAGGAACCCAGCTTGCATTCGTGACACCTGCTTTGGCCATCATGAGGTCTACAAGGAGAAGAATCCGGTTTAAGAAAGTACTCATTACAGAGTAATTGATCTAAGTTATGATAAACCGGAGGAGGTTCCGACGAATCAGTTTGATATGATATGATGTCAGATATATGTTGGCGGTTCAACACGGGGACTAATGGTGTGTCGATGCCGGTTTAGCAATTTTTGATACTATGGTGAGTTAAACCGCCTAATCTTGGCTTCAAAGGAAATGGACAGAAACAGGTTTCACAAGAGTTCATGTTTATTATGGATCAAACGCGAGTTTTCAGAAAACAGGAAAAGCGTCGCCAAAGTAAAGAAGAAACGAGGATGCACCATAAGATATATATATATGCAGAAGATCTATAGGATTCAGATAAGAAAGTGCGGCGGATAAGCAGGAGTCTTCGTTTGGTACAGAACAGGATTCATAGCATGGTTCAAAAGCTAGAAAGGTGAGAGCATACGAAGAACGTGGTATGAAGCTTGAACCCTAGAAACAGATCTAAGATGACGAACAGACTGAAGAAGGGTAAGAGGTTTACCGGAAACGGAGGAGATGCGGAGAAAGACGCAGTATTCTGGTCCGAACAGGTTGATGCAGCAGCCAAGGTCGAAGCAGACGTTGATGGTGACGACGGAGCTCCAAAGGCAGCGGCGCGAGGAAGAAGAAGAGGAAGCGAAGGGAGAAAACAGAATGACCCTTCGGTCCTATTTATAAGGCAGTAAAACTAGGTCAAGCGCGTGAATCCAGGGACGGTCATTAAAGAAGGCGTTATAAAGGATAAACTTCAAGATGACGTCATGCCGGTTTACAGTGACCAGAAGCAATGATGTCATGCCGG
Source organism: Aegilops speltoides (assembly GCA_021437245.1). Taxonomy (NCBI): domain Eukaryota; kingdom Viridiplantae; phylum Streptophyta; class Magnoliopsida; order Poales; family Poaceae; genus Aegilops; species Aegilops speltoides. The sequence goes on along the minus strand of CM038147.1, from coordinate 325,128,019 downwards.
TTTACAGTGAACAGAAGCGATGACGACGTGACGATTTATTACACAAAGAAGATATCCAAGATGCAGGTTTTATGAAGGATTGACATGAACCAGTTCAAATCAATCTGGGCCTAATGTTGGGGATATTACCACTAGGTGTAAACCGCCAAGTTTGGGCCGGGTTAGCTCGCTAGTGGTGTAGTCATGGAAAGGCCCAAGGCCTATAGTCGGTTTAGAACTTATAGCCGTAAACCGCCTGATGTATGAATTGTATTGTAAGTTAGAATAGGGAGATACCAACCGATACGAGTATGAACCGTTGGGACTCGCAAACCGACGGGTGTCACTCGTATATAAGGGGCGACCCGGCGGCGGTTCAAGACAGACAACCACAACTCGAGCCTAGGCGAAGCTTATTTGCTCCCTAGCCATCGAAACCATATCAATTCCATCACAACTAGACGTAGGCTTTTACCTTCATCGAAGGGGCCGAACTAGTATAAATCCCTGTGTCTTTGTGTCCGCTTTAACCCCTTCAAGTAAACCCGTTGCGATGGCTCCACGACTAAGTCCTTACGCTAGGACATCTGCCGTGACAAATCCACGACAGGACTCTTCTGGCCCAACTCTTTTACTTTGGGGGCTTCTTTTCGCCGATAAAAAATCATCAAAAATTGGCACATCAATTGGACTCTGTTTGGTATTCGTTTTCTGTAGAACTCAAAAACAAGGAAAAAACAGAAACTGGCACTGGGCTCTGGGTTAATAGGTTAGTCCCAAAAATCATATAAAACATTATATAAATGCATATAAAACATCAAAATGGATAATATAATAGCATGAATACTTCGTAAATTATAGATACATTGGAGAAGTATCAGCCTACTAAGTTTAAGTCGATGCAGGATTTGTCAACTTAGTCAATATAAATGATTCTAGCTGTATTGACCATACATGTCCATCCAACGGTCGTCCTGCTTCTTCAACCTCTGGTCTTCTTGCTCCAGCCGCCCAAACCATCGCTGGCGGTGCCACCTGCTCCTGCGTCCCGTGGCCGGCTGTGCTACCGCGTAGGCCTCACCACCCCATCCAACTCCCACTGCTGGCTTGGGCATCCCTACACTCACCTAGACCTCCTGTTATTCTCTGACAATAGCAGCCTCACACTGCACCCAAACAAGTAACCCCTCATACTCCCCTCCATTTGGGAAACAACTACCGAGTCTTCCCCGGCTCCGGGTCATTCGCTTCCAAGGTCTCGCCGTCGTCCACCGCCTTGGTGCTGCCGGTGCAGTGTGGTCAACATGTTCAAGGAACGACTTCCATCGGAAGAGGACTGTACGTGGAGAGGCTGACAACCAGGTCCACAGCCGTAACAAGGAAGTGCTTTCTTATTACGCGCAAAATAATGATTCCTCCACATGACAGTAGGGACCCACCGAAAGGGCCACCATATTTTGTGAAAAAATGTTCCCCTGACAGCTAGGACCCACAAGCTACATCTTTGCACACAAGGAAGTGCATCCGTATTACGAGCAAAAACATGATTCTTCCCCCTGACAGCTAGGACCCAACAGTTATATCTTCGCACACAAGAAAGTACCCCCTTATCCTCCCTGACAGTTGGGACCCACCGGGTCGAACCGTACATAGGGTTATCTGTTTGGTCGATTGGTCTCTCTACAGCGATGAACCGTGGTCGTGTAAGGAGAGGCATGTGTTGTAGTTGAGGTGCAAATGTAGTATGTTTTGTAGTCCCATCTATATGTATCATGTTCACGTATGTACAACCACACTGCAAGAAATTAAATACGGCTATGTACGTACATACGGGGAGGGTCCCGAATGCGTACTCGCGCATACGTACGTTCAGGGCTCATGTACATGGAGAGGGAACGAACGGGAGCAACGGCATCCTGTTCATCGGTAGCCAACTGGCTGGGTCAGATTGGAGGAAACAACGTCGTGTTCATCGGCAGGCAACCGACTGGGTCGGAATGCGTGATGTTCATCAGGAGCAAATTGGCTTGGACGGAACGGCCAAAACAAGGTCTGGTATATTGCAGTGTTGCGGGAAACCACGGCCACCTAGGGGACCAGGGGCCCTTGCTGGTTCCGCGGGGGGGATGGCACGTTATGCATAGAGCAGAGGAGCGTGGGGCAGCGCTGCAGGGATCACACGAGCAATTTTACCCAGGTTCGGGCCGCCCCGAGGCATAAAACCCTACTCCTGCTTTGGTGGATTCATGGTGGGAGAATGGTGGTGGAGCGTAGTACACTTGCCCGGCAGGGGCGGCTGTGGCTACACGCGTATGGGTGTCTAACTTTCCAGCCTCACGAACCCTTTCTATGGTTTCCATGGGCCTCCTTTTATAGGTTAAGGGGTCACCACAATGGCAAATCAGTCATTATGCACTGATAAGATAAAAGAAGTGCTATCATACCTAACTCTGCAGGCTGACAGAGCACATTAAATGTGCCACTCAATGTCACATCATCGCTCGCCTGGCAAGCCTTGTCGGGCTTGTTTTGCCAGCTACACGCTTGCTTCTTCGACATGTCGCGGGACGGGTGTGATCTGTAGGTTTTCTTGTAGAAAGAGGCTGCCATGTGGCGAGTGGCGTCCACTTAATCACTTTGCGGCTTGGCACCGCACTAGCTGACGACGTGGGTCGTGGGGGACTGGTTGATGAGGTGTTTCTCGCCTTTGTGAGTCCCAGCAGGCGATGCCGGGACGTCTTGGATGCTCTCTTCCGGGGGTGGCTCTGCCCTTGCGAAGCCCGTTTGTTCGGAAAGGGAAGCTTTTCTCCTGATGGTATCTTGCTTCTCTGACTTGATCTTGGTCCTCTTGTTCGGCATGCTTGTCTTTCGAAGATCTTGATCTCTTATACTCTGGCATGGCCTGATACCATAAGCTTGTTCCCGTGCCTGTGCATAGTCAGGGCAACATACCCTGGGTCTATTGCAACGATAGAAGCCCCCGGGCCTGCCCTGATCGCGCTGCCGGGCGTTGTCAGGGTAGGCCCCTAATAAGTGCACAGGTAGGGGCGCTGAAGAGGCTGGCCTCTCGGGGTCTTCTTTGCTGCTTCATTAATCTTGTGTCTGGGCCAGTTTTTGGTTTTCCCGCGCGTCATGTAAAGCCAATAGTTGTGGGGCCTCCCTTGTAATGGACCGTGAATGACTTTAACGCACGGGGTAGAAACCGCCAATTCACTCTTCCCACTACGCCCTTATCCTTAGCCACGTATTCTACATGCCTCACGCGGGGTAGGTAACGGAGGCCCGTGGTGCGAGAGAGCATTATGGCAAGGGCCCAATCTTCTTGAATTGGTGGAGGAGGACGATGGTTACCCATCGTAGAATCATCCCCTGGTACTCTGCTCGCCTATAAAAGGAGGAGCGGGGGAAGAGTGGAGGCGTTCATCCATATCCTTTTCCTCCTCCGTCTTGCTTCGTCTTGAGTATGCTGGAAGGGAGAGCCCGAGATCGGGCCTCAGGCCTGGGCTTGGTGCCGATGATGCCAAGCAATGGTGTTGGCGCTCGTTGAGTGGTTATGATGAAGAGAAAATGAGGGAGGGCAGAGATAGTGGGTGGTGGAGGGCCAGGTCGGAGTACGATAGCATGGATGCCTTCGCCTCTGACCGGCAACCTGCCGCCTCATCTTCCCGTCCTTCCCTTCCCTCCCCGGCACCGTTATCACCGGCCTCTTTGGGCGAGAGCCAAGGAGGGATGTCCTCTTGGTGCCTCTGCCCCTTTTCCAGTGATCTTCCGGCTGAGCCTCGGTGGATGACCTCACCAGGGCTCAAGCTGGGGCTTCTAGCTGGCCCTGGAGGTGGCTACTAGGGGAACACTACTCTGCTCCCGCTCTCCTCCTTCGCAGCCTCGCCACTCCCGGTATTGCCAGGCCGCTCCAGGCAGGTCGTGGTGGGACCAGGAAGGGCTCCTACTTGGGTGCTTTTCTCGTCTTTTCCTCCTTCTTCCGTACTTCCTGTTGTTTGGCTTGCCGGGGATCGCAGTGCTGGTCCATCTTCTCAACTCCTTGTAGAAGCCAAGTTCATGGTAGGAACATGTAACTTTATGCACATGAGAATGATGGAGGATGCGATCCTATCTATATGCATATTGTAGGATCGAAAGTATGTCTAGAGGGGGGGTGATTAGACTACTTGACAATTTAAAAGTTTAGCCTTTTGATTAGGACAAGTTTTTGGCAAGTTCACAATTATGACCAAGTCAAGTATCACCCTACACATGCAATTCTAGAGTAATGGCAGCGAAAAGTAAATTGCATATGTAGTAAATAGAGGTGGAGAAGAGCAAACGCAATTTGGAGACATGGAGATTTTTCTCGTGGTTCCGATAGGTGGTGCTATCGTCAATCCACGTTGATGGAGACTTCAACCCACGGAGGGTAACGGCTGCGAGAGTCCACGGAGGGTTCCACCCACGAAGGGTCCACGAAGAAGCAACCTTGTCTATGCCATCATGGCATACGCCCACAGAGCACTAGCCTTACTCGGGGTAGATCTTCACGAAGTAGGCGATCTCCTTGCCCTTACAAACTTCTTGGTTCAACTCCACATCTTGACGGAGGCTCCCAAGCGACACCTAACCAATCTAGGAGGCACCACCCTCCAAAAGGTAATAGATGGTGTTGGTGATGATGAACTCCTTGCTCTTGTGCTTCAAATGATAATCTCCCCAACACTCAACTCTCCTCACTGATTTGGCTGTGGTGGAAGAAAGGATTGAGTGGAAAGCAACTTGGGAAGGCTAGAAATCAAGTTTCATATGGTGGGAGTGGAGCAACTTGATCTCAACACAAGGGTAGGTAGTTTTCTTTTCAGAAATGTAAGGTAGGAGTGGTAGTTCTTCCTGATGGCTCTCTCCACGAATGAGGAGGAGGTGGAGGGGTATTTATAGCCTCCACACAAAATCCAACCGTTACACACATTTGACCAATCTCGGTCAGACCGAAGTTGACAACTCGGTGAGACCGAAAGTTCAAATCTTGTGAACGTTGGGATTTTCGGTGGGACCAAAAATACAATCTCGGTGAGTCCGATTCTTCCAAAGACTAGGGTTTGCCATTCTCGGTGGGACCGACTTTATCATCTCGGTGACACCGATTTGATTACGTATGTTACTGAAGGTTGGCAACACTAGTTTCGTGAGACCGAGTTTGGAATCGGAAAACCAAAATTACTAGGGTTTGGCTTTGTGGTGAGGTGGTTCATCTCGGTGTGGACTGAGTTTATGGAATCGGTGGGACCGAGATTACTTATGAGTATATGTTGGAATGAAAGATTGCCGATAGTTTGGGAGATAGATCACTAAGCACTTTGAGCAACCAGATCATTATCATAACCTCATCCCCTTTAATAGTATTGGCTTTCCTATAGACTCAATGTGATCTTGGATCACTAAACCAAAAATGGAGTCTTGAGCTTTTGCCAATGCTTTCCTTAGCATTTTGAGGGGTCCACATCTTCACCATTGCCATACCCATATCAATGAACTTTCTCAAATGTTCTCAAGAAACTATTAGTTCAATGATATATATGTTGTTATTAATTACCAAAACCACCGGGATTAGTTGCACTTTCAATCTCCCCTTTTGGTAATTGATGACAACATATAGATCAAAGCTTCGACAAATGATATAATCAATGAATGATATCGTCGCTTTGAGAAGTATGTGATAAGCAAGAGCTCCCCCTAAATTTGTGCATTATTTAAGATTTGCGTTTGAATGCAAATGCACAATCGATTAGGATCATGGGTCACTCTTCCATGTCACATACATCTTGGTGGAGCGCACAAAATGATAAGAATGAATAACATGCACCCAATCACCAAGACATGAGTAAATGATCATACAAGATATGAATAGCATATGATAAGCATCAAGCACACATTAAGGCATAGTGTGATCAAGCACTCATCAAAATAGAGCAAACGTAGTATCAAACACACGGAATGTCTCGGAAAACTCAAAAGTATCTCAAAGAAACCGCAAACGAAAGAGCAAAAGCGAGCACACTCTCTCTCGAAGTCCTATGATCTATACAATTTCTCCCCCTTTGGCAACAAGTTACCAAAAAGTTCGAAAGGTATAGAGCTAAACGTCACTAGGGACTCTGCTGGCGGCTCCTGTCTGGGTTGATGGAGTTGAGATAGCTGCTTCTACAAAGGCTTCGGCTGAAGTCTGTGGAGCTGGAGGAGTGGACACTGGAGCTGGAGCTGGAACTGATGGAGCTGTGGGAGGTGCCGGATCAAGAGCCCTGGGCTGTCCATCGAATAGCAGCTGATCTGGGTCTTGTGGGAACCTGAGCAGGCTGCTCATAATCATCCTAGACTAAATCATCTTCCATCTCCTTCATGAGCTCTGCCTTCTCCCTCTTGGCTTCCTCGAGATCTGCCTCAAGCTTGTTGGACGGTGACTTGCACTTCATCGACTTTGACATCCGTGAGCATGGAACTTGTCTTCAACTATCCTTTCAAGACTCTCCCGAGACTGCACTATGTCTGGCCAGCGTAGTTCAATTCTCTGGTAGCTTCAAGGAGCTGTTCTCCAACACTCTTAGGTTTTGCTGCCTTTGCCGCTTCTTCTTCTCGGCTTTAGCTTGTTTGGCAGCTTCAGACTTAGCTTGACCTTCAACAGACGTGGATCATCCTCACCATCACAACTTCATTATCCTCATGCTCAGTGCTGCAGTGGCAAGTGGGGTCTATCCAACAAGTAGGTGCCCGTGCCAAACTTGGCATTGATAAGCATCTGAATGTGCGGGGCAAAACCACATGACCTCTTCTGGTCTGCTGCTATCCTCTTGATAGTCTCAACTATCAGGTCCATCACCTTGAAAGGTGCCTTCTGATCTAGAATATGCAGCATGTTGATGGAATAGCCTCTTATCATGCGATGATCTCCAGACTTGGGCATCAAGGTATGCCTCAGAATTGTGTTAGTGGTTGGGAGACCTGCCTGGAGGTGATACTGAAAGTGCAACTAATCCCCAGGTGGTTTTGGTAATTAATAACAACATATATATCATTGAACTAATCATTTCTTGAGAATATTTCAGAAAGTTCAAGATATGGGAATGGCAATGACCGATGATGTGGACCCTCAAAATGCTAAGGAAAACATTGGCAAAAGCTCAAGACTCCATTTTTGGTTTAGTGATCCAAGATCACATTGAGTCCATAGGAAAGCCAATACTATTAAAAGGGGGTGAGGTTATGATGATGATCTGGTTGCTCTAAAGTGCTTAGTGATTTATCTCTCAAACAATCAGCAATCTTTCATTCCAACATAAACCCATAAGTAATCTCGGTCCCACCGATTCCAAACTCAGTCACACCGAGATGAACCACCTCAGCCATATAGCCAAACCCTAAGAATCTCGGATTTTCCGATTCCAAACTCGGTCATTCCGAAATTGGTGTTGCCAAGCTTCTGTAACCTTCAGTACTCAAATCGGTGTCACCGAGATGAGAAAGTCGGTCCCACCGAGATTGGCAAACCCTAGACTTTGGAAGAATCGGTCTAACCGAGATTGTATTTTCGTCCCACTGAAAATCCCAACGTTCACAAGATTTGAACTTTCGGTCTGACCGAGTTGTCAACTTCGGTCTGACCGAGATTGCTCAAATGTGTGTAACGGTTGGATTTTGTGTGGAGGCTATAAATACCCCTCCACCTCCTCTTCATTCGTGGAGAGAGCCATCAGAAAGAACTACCACTCCTACCTTACATTTCGAGAAGAAAACTACCTACCCTTGTGTTGAGATCAAGTTGCTCCACTCCCACCATATGACACTTGATTTCTAGTCTTTCCAAGTTGCTTTCCACTCAATCCTTCCTCCACCACAGCCAAATCAGTGAGGAGAGTTGAGTGTTGGGGAGATTATCATTTGAAGCACAAGAGCAAGGAGTTCATCATCACCAACCCCATCTATTACCTTTTGGAGGGTGGTGCCTCCTAGATTGGTTAGGTGTCGCTTGGGAGCCTCCGTCATGATGTGGAGTTGAACCAAGGAGTTTGTAAGGGCAAGGAGATCGCTTACTTCGTGAAGATCTACCCGAGTAAGGCTAGTCCTCCGTGGGCGTAAGCCATGATGGCATAGACAAGGTTGCTTCTTCGTGGACCCTTCGTGGGTGGAGCCTCCGTGGACTCAAGCAGCCGCTACCTCCGTGGGTTGAAGTCTCCATCAACGTGGATTGACGATAGCACCACCTATCGGAACCACGAGAAAAATCTCCGTGTTCCATTATGCTTTGCTCTTCTCCACCTCTCATTTACTATACATGCAATTTACTTTCCGCTGCCATAACTCTAGAATTGCATGTGTAGGGTGATACTTGACTTGGTTATCATTGTGAACTTGCTAAGAAACTACTTCAATCAAAAGGCTAAATTTTTAAGTTGTCAAGTAGTCTAATCACCCCCTCTAGACATACTTCCGATCCTACAAGTGGTATCGAGCTTTGGTCTCCATTGGATTGGTTTCATTGCATTGACTCCATAAGCTTGGTTTCACAACCTAGGAGAGTATGGCGCCTAGTGAGGGTAATTTTCGAGAGGTCCTTACTTTGATGGTTCAAACTTTGCTAGTTGGAAGCATAAAATGAAAATGCATATTCTTGGACATAACCCCGCCGCATGGGGCATTATTTGTGTTGGCTTGCAAGGTGAGTTCTTCGAGGAAGGAAAAGTTCCGGATCGCGGCTATCATGCGGATGAGTTGCGGATGTTACGTAACAATGCTCAAGCTTGTGACATTCTCTTCAATGCTTTGTGTCCCGAGGAGTTCAACAAGATCAGCCGTCTTGAGAATGCAAAATAGATTTGGGATACTTTGGTCGAAATGCACGAAGGTACCGAGTCCGTGAAGGAATCAAAGCTAGATGTTCTTCAAGGTCAGCTTGACAAATTCAAGATGAAGGAAGGTGAAGGAGTCGCTGAAATGTACTCTAGGCTTGCTCTCATCACCAATGAGATGGCAGGCTTAGGAAGCGAAGAAATGACCGACCGATTCATCATCAAGAAGATTCTCAGAGCTTTGGATGGAAAGTATGACACAGTGTGCACCTTGATCCAAATGATGCCAAACTACAAAGATCTCAAGCCTACCGAAGTCATTGGAAGGATTGTTGCTCATGAGATGACACTTAAAGATAAGGAAGAGCTTCACAACAAGTCAAGTGGTGCTTACAAAGCTGCAGTTGAAGCTCCCACATCCTCAAGTGACAAGCTAGTTTCCAATGAAGAGATAAGCCTAATGGTGAAGAACTTCAACAAATTCTACAAGAGTAGAAGCAAGGAAAGAAGCTCAAAGTCTAGATCATATGATGAAAGGAGATCTTCTAGTCGTGATCGAAACTGCTACAATTGTGGAAGACCCGACACTACTCAAATGAGTGTTCGACTCCCCACAAGAGAAGAGAAGAATCTCCAAGAAGAAGAAGCTCAAGAGAAGAGTCGCCTCGAAAGGAGAGAAGGAGTAGAGATGATCGTTATGAACGAAGATCCTCTCGGAGAAGCAAGGATTCGGAAAGGAAAGACAAGTCATCAAAGAGCTACACAAGAAGAAAACATCAAGCTCATGTTGGTGAATGGGTTTCCGCCCGACTCGGCAATCACTCCGAAGAAGCTATCACTCCAACTCCGAATACAATCAAGATGAAGGTGTTGCCGGTCTTGCTCTCAGATCCTCCAACTCCAACTCCTATGACATATTTGATTCACCAAATGAGGGAATTGGAAGATGCTTCATGGCAAAAGGCCCCAAGGTATCACATCCTGAGTTTATTGACTTTGATAGTGATGAGGATGACTTGCTTGGTGAAGATGAGCTCTTACATGATAAATCTAGTGAGCTTAGTAATGATGAACATGCTAGTAGTCTTTATAGTCGAGATGAGTCGAATGACAATGCTATGAAGGAGATTGAGCGCCTAACTAAAGAACTAAACACTCTTAAGTTAGCTCATGAAACAACTCAAGAAGATCATAGAGAGCTCCTAAGATCTCATGAGAAGCTACGCTCGAGAAGCTCAATCTAGAGCAAGAACATGAGTTTCTAAAAGTTATCAATGACGATCTTCAAAGAAGAGTTCTTCATATCTTGCCAAACGACTTCTCTTGTCTAATTTCTTGCCACCTATCAAAACTAAGCATGACAAGCATAAGAAAATTCTTCATCTAGTAGTAACAATAATCATGCTAAATCAAATGTTGTTACTTCTAGTAATTCTCTTGATTCCACTAACAATGTTTCAAGCCAAGTTTCACTTGAGCAAGAAAATAGTCTATTGAAAGGGATTATAGAGAAAGGTGTCTACAAGAGTCTTGCGGAAGCAAGAGCTTTGAGGAAATTGTTCGCAAACAAGGAAGACACCGAAGAATCAAGGAATTGGTTTTGAGCGAAAGTTCAACGCCGAGGGTGTTGAATGGGAAGAAGGTCAATATCCCACTCCAAAGTTTGTTTCTCAAGAAGAGAAGTATGATCCTACTTCTTCAAACGAGGAACAAGCTCAAGATGACCTTCCACCACAAGACCACAAGCTAAAAGGCAAGGACAAGCTTCAAGAGGAGATTGATGCATTCATTGAAGCACCCAAGGCCATGGTCAAGTGGGTTCCCAAGGCAACTTCAAGTTCTACTTCAACAAGCTCAACTACTACCCCAAGGATTCCCATCAAGATGATGTGGATCCCGAAGAAGAAGAACTAGAGAGTTCTTGAGGGTGACTCCGCCAATATACTTCACTCATATTCATTTTGGCAAGGACTTGTGCAATCAACTTTCACATCTTGCACTAGTTCATGGAGTCACAAACCCTCATGTTGGTATGTCAAGGAACAAGGTAATCATTGCTTTCATGGACATCATCTATTGTATACTTCAATCTATGTCCATGGATATCCTTGTTTGTTCCTTGTGGGACTAACCCATGTAGGTATTGAAAGTGCCCGAATCCAAAGGATTGCTCCCAACTCTTGATGATCTTCATCAACATTGAGCATCCACATCTTCAACATCTACATGAAGTCTTCAACGACAACCCAAGGTTAGTTTGACCCTTTAAAGGGTTCTCACATCAAGGGGAGCTTTGCTCTAAAGAAATGAGCTAAAGCATCTTCTAATGATGTGAACACATTAATGCTTTATGGAAAAGTGGTAACCCCACTTGTGCTTAAACGATGAGTATGACCTATGATCAAATGTTCTCATTTGACTCCTAAGTCAATATACTCATATATAGATGACCTAGTCATCGCCAAATTGTGTGCTAGCTGTTAGTGTTTTGTTTGTGCATGTTTGACACATATTTCATTTGCTATCTTATTGTGTGAGCATGTTGGATGCATGATTTTATCCATTCAAGGACATCCATTTGTTGCTTTGGTCTTTTGGATATTTTCTTTTTGACCAAATGGATGGACAAGAATGCCTAAGTTCCTCCCTAGCTATCTATGCTTTCTTGTCTCAAACTCTATTCATGCTTATATCACAAACTTTGAACAAGACTTTTTCGACAGACCGAGTGAGGAGCACTCTGAGCCACCGATCCGTCAAAAGCCTAACTTCCAAAACCTTCTAAGTACTTTCGGTCAAACCGATATACTCAAATCGGACGCATCGAAATCACTTGATTGATCTAGGTTTTCACCTCGGTGAAACCGAAGTTTCAAATTTCGGCGTGACCGGCGTGTAATCGCACGCAGCTAACCATCTCGTCCCACCGAAGTTTTCAAACTCGGTCCCACCGACAACCGAAGGGTATATATACTCGAGGACGAGCGCGTTGATTACTTCTTCAAACGCTTCGCCTCAAACCCTTAGCTGCCGCCGCCTTGGTCTCCGGATCGCCTCCGCCGTCGCTCAGGCGCCCTCGCCATGGGTCTCCATCGCCGTCAGCGGTCCTTCGCACCGCACTGCTGCCCGAGTGAAGCTCCACCGCATTGGGTGAGTTTCATCCTCTCGTGTTCCAATCGCTGATTCAATGCACGATAGGCGCTGCCATGTTTCTTGCCAAGATTGAGATCTCCCTATCCAGCCGTTTAGGTCATAGAACAAATTTCGAGTGAAAATTTTAGGGTTAGGTTTCCGCGAACACATCTCGGTGTGACCGATTCTGCATTTTCGGATCGACCGATTTGGCCTCGGCCATTGCCCGCACTTTTCGGTGAAACCGAAGTTGTAAATCGGTAAGACCGAAAAGAAGATTTAGTGAAACCCTAACTGTCTCGGCTAGATCGAAACCCATTTCGTCCAACCGAAAGTGGTGTATGTGGTCTGTTTAGACATTTCGGTTTCACCAATTAATAGACTCGGTCGACCGACATGTATTCTGTGAAAACCTAAAACTAAAGTTTGAACTCATTCTTTTGCAAAATCCTCTGCAGTTTGTGATAACTCTTCTATTCTCGCCTATACCCACTCTATTCACAGTTGTCGACATGTCTCAAGGAAGTGACAATGTAACAGGTCTAAGATGCCGCTTGAGATTCCAGAGGCAGCTACAAGTCCGAAGCAAGCAGTTTTTCAGATGATGGAGAGAGAAGCACTCCAAGTGGATCGCTGCTGCTGCCACCAGGCCGTGGAGGAAGAGAAACTCAGATGAGGAAGATTCAGACTTCATTGCGATGAGGAAATAACTTCTAAGCCAAAGAGGAAGGTGGTTGCCAAAGAGCATCAAGGGCAACAAACCAAGAAAGGCACCAAGAAGGTCAAGAAATCCTCTGTTGCACGAAGCTCAAGATGGAAGAAACCTCCAAAGAAGATCAAGAAGACTTCCAAGAGGAAGAGGAAAGTTCATGAAGAGACAAATGATGATGATGATGATTACGATGAGGAAGCACCTCAGCCTCCTCGAAGCGAAGTTGATGGGTGATGCCATCGAGGCGGAGCACCTCCAAAAGCTAAACCTTCAGCTCCAAAAAAGGCAGCCCAAGCCAAACCAGCTGCCAAGCCCAAGAAGACTGTGAGGAACATACCTGCTTCAGAGAAGAAGAAGGACAATGTGCCACCTGCAGAATCAGATGATGAGGCTCATGTTTTGCTCAAGCTAAGACAGAAACTGCTAGTTCATAATGAAGCTCATCCTCGAGCTGAAAATATGAAGGAGAGAAAGGACAAAGGACTCAGGCTATGGAGGCAAACAGATCCATATGCCAGCAGGAGAAGAACAGCAGTTGACTCAAGATTCCACACAAGAGAGCAACAAGACTTTTATGAGACAGTGCTCATGGACAAGAAGCCAATTGTTGCTGACACCAGATACGTTGACTGGGAATACATCGATAGTGAAGAGCACAGAGACTTTTTCCCACATGTGCATGAAAGCTTCACTGCTTGTGGGATTGCAGATTTCGTTGGTCAGAAATTGACTGCCTGGAACGATGAGATGATCATGCAATTCTATGCCACCGCACACTTCTATCCAGATGGCAGGATTGTATGGATGACAGAAGGGCAGAGATTCCATTCTACTGTTGAGGAATGGAGAGCATTGCTGAACGCACCAGTTTCAAGGGAAGATGATATTGATGTGTATGGCATTCCGAAGAAAAATCACGAGTCAATGAAGAACATGTACAATGAAGTAAAGGAGAAGGATGTAGAGATATGGAAGCTTGGTTCAGTCTACTACCTTCAGGCAGGTCTCCCAACCACCAACACCATTCTGAGGCATACATTGATGCCTAAGTCAGGAGACCACCGCATGATAAGAGGGTACTCTATCAACATGCTGCACATTCTAGATCAGAAGACACCTTTTAAGGTGATGGACCTGATAGTTGAGACTATCAAGAGGACAGCAGCTGACCAGAAGAGGTCGTGTGGGTTTGCTCCGCATATTCAGATGCTCATCAATGCCAAGTTTGGCACGGACACCTACCGTTGGATAGACCCCACTTGCCACTGCAGCTCTGAACATGAGGACAACGAGGTTGTGATGACCGAGAATGCTCCCACATCTGTTGAAGGACATGCTAAGTCTGAAGTTGCTAAACAAGCTAAAGCCGAGAAGGTAGCAGCAGAGAAAGCCCAAGAGCGTTGCAGAACAACTTCTTGAAGCCACTCAGAGAATTGAGCTACGCTTTGCCAAAGATAGTGCAATCTCGTGGAGAGCCTTGAGAGGATCGTTGAGGATAAGTTCCATGCTCGACGCTGTCGATCAAGTGCAGGTCACCGTCAACAAGCTTGATGCAGATATCGAGGAAGCTAAGAGGGAGAAGGCAGAACTCATGAAGGAGATGGAAGGTGACATGGTCCAGGATGACTATGAGCAGCCTGCTGCAGTGCCCACAAAGCCCAGATCAGCTGCTATTCCAGTGTCAGATCCCAGGGCTACTACATCAGCACCTCCTACAGCTCCGCTGGCCCAAAGACCAGCTCCAATATCCACTCCTCCAGCTCTCCACAGACTTCAGCAGAAGCTTTCGCAGATGCAGCCATCTCCACTCCATCGACGCAGACAGGAGCCGCCAGCAGAGTCCCGAGTGACGATTAGCTCTATACCTTTCGAACTTTTTGGTAACTTGTTGCCAAAGGGGGAGAAATTGTATAGATCATAGGACTTCGAGAGAGAGTGCTCGTTTTGCTCTTTCGCTTTGCGGTTTTTACTTGAGATACTTTTGAGTTCTTTGAGATACTTCGTGTGCTTGATACTACGCTTGCTCTATCTTGATGAGTGCTTGATCATACTGTGCTTAATGTGTGCTTGATGCTTATCATATTCCATTCATATCTTGTTGATCATTTACTCATGTCTTGGTGATTGGGTGCATGCTATTCATTCTTATCATTTTGTGCGCTCCACCAAGATGTATGTGACATGGAAGAGTAACCCATGATCCTAATCGATTGTGCATTTGCATTCAAACGCAAATCTTAAATAATGCACAAATTTAGGGGAGCTCTTGCTTATCACATACTTCTCAAAGCGATTTATGTTATTCATTGATTATATCATTTGTCGAAGCTTTGATCTATATGTTGTCATCAATTACCAAAAAGGGGAGATTGAAAGTGCAACTAATCCCCGTGGTTTTGGTAATTAATAACAACATATATATCATTGAACTAATCATTTCTTGAGAATATTTCGAAAGTTCAGTGATATGGGAATGGCAATGACCGATGATGTGGACCCCTCAAAATGCTAAGGAAAACATTGGCAAAAGCTCAAGACTCCATTTTTGGTTTAGTGATCCAAGATCACATTGAGTCCATAGGAAAGCCAATACTATTAAAAGGGGTGAGGTTATGATGATGATCTGGTTGCTCTAAAGTGCTTAGTGATTTATCTCTCAAACAATCAGCAATCTTTCATTCCAACATAAACCCATAAGTAATCTCGGTCCCACCGATTCCAAACTCAGTCACACCGAGATGAACCACCTCAGCCATATAGCCAAACCCTAAGAATCTCGGATTTTCCGATTCCAAACTCGGTCATTCCGAAATTGGTGTTGCCAAGCTTCAGAACCTTCAGACTCAAATCGGTGTCACCGAGATGAGAAAGTCGGTCCCACCGAGATTGGCAAACCCTAGACTTTGGAAGAATCGGTCTAACCGAGATTGTATTTTCGGTCCCACCGAAAATCCCAACGTTCACAAGATTTGAACTTTCGGTCTGACCGAGTTGTCAACTTCGGTCTGACCGAGATTGCTCAAATGTGTGTAACGGTTGGATTTTGTGTGGAGGCTATAAATACCCCTCCACCTCCTCTTCATTCGTGGAGAGAGCCATCAGAAAGAACTACCACTCCTACCTTACATTTCTGAGAAGAAAACTACCTACCCTTGTGTTGAGATCAAGTTGCTCCACTCCCACCATATGACACTTGATTTCTAGTCTTTCCAAGTTGCTTTCCACTCAATCCCTTCCTCCACCACAGCCAAATCAGTGAGGAGAGTTGAGTGTTGGGGAGATTATCATTTGAAGCACAAGAGCAAGGAGTTCATCATCACCAACCCCATCTATTACCTTTTGGAGGGTGGTGCCTCCTAGATTGGTTAGGTGTCGCTTGGGAGCCTCCGTCATGATGTGGAGTTGAACCAAGGAGTTTGTAAGGGCAAGGAGATCGCCTACTTCGTGAAGATCTACCCCGAGTAAGGCTAGTCCTCCGTGGGCGTAAGCCATGATGGCATAGACAAGGTTGCTTCTTCGTGGACCCTTCGTGGGTGGAGCCTCCGTGGACTCAAGCAGCAGCCGTTACCCTCCGTGGGTTGAAGTCTCCATCAACGTGGATTGACGATAGCACCACCTATCGGAACCACGAGAAAAATCTCCGTGTTCCATTGCGCTTTGCTCTTCTCCACCTCTCATTTACTATACATGCAATTTTCTTTCCGCTGCCATAACTCTAGAATTGCATGTGTAGGGTGATACTTGACTTGGTTATCATTGTGAACTTGCTAAGAAACTACTTCAATCAAAAGGCTAAATTTTTAAGTTGTCAAGTAGTCTAATCACCCCCCCTCTAGACATACTTCCGATCCTACAGATACACTGAGCCGAGCTTCCAGAACTCTACATCCTTAGCTGGTACCTCATTGTACATATTTTTCATAGACTCATGATTTTTCTTGGGAATTCCATAGACATCAACATCATCTTCTCTTTGCACTGGAGCATTCAGCAGTGCAGCCCACTCTTCAATAGTTGAAGAGAATGTCTGGCCTTCAGTCATCCATACAATTCTGCCAACTGGATAGAAATGAGCTGTGGCATAGAATTGCATGATCATCTCATCATTCCAAGCTGTCAGTTTCTGACCAACGAAATCTGCAACACCACATGCAGTGAAGCTCTCATGCACATGTGGAAAGTAGTCTCTGTGTTTTCACACAATATATGCCCAATCAACATATCTAGTGTCAAGAACAATGGGCTTCTTGTCCATGAGCACAGTCTCATAGAAATCTTGCTGCTCTCTGGTGTGAAACCTTGAATCAACAGCAGTCCTTCTCCTTATGGCATATGGATCAGCTTGTCTCCATAGCCTGAGACCTTTGTCCTTCCTTTCCTTCATGTTTTCAGCTCGAGGATGAGCATCATTGTGGACTGGCAATCTCTGACGGAGTATCAGCAATACATGTGCCTCTTCATCTGACTCAGCTGGTGGCACATTGTCTTTCTTCTTCTCTGAAGCAGGAATGTTTCTGACAGTTTTCTTTGGCTTGGCAGCAGGCTTGGCTTGAGCTGCCTTTGCTGGAGCTGATGGCTTAGACTTAGTAGGTGCTCCTGCCCTGATGGCATCACCCATCAACTTAGGCTTCTGAGGAGGCTGGGGTGCTTCCTCATCAGAATCATCATCGCCTTCATCATGCACAATCCTCTTCCTCTTGGAAGTTTTCTTTACCTTCTTTGGAGGTTTCTTCTTCCATGCTCAGCTTCTTAGCAACTGTGGACTTCTTCACTTTGTTGGTGCCTTTCTTGGTTTGTTGCCTTGATGCTCTTTGGCAACCACTTTCCTCTTAGGCTTAGATGTGATCTCTTCCTCAAGAATAAAGTCGTAATCTTCTTCATCGAATTTCTTCTTCCTGCCCTGGTGGCAGCAGGAGGCAAACCACTTGGTGTGCTCCTCTCACCATCATCGTAAAAAACTGCTGGCTTCAGGGACTAGTGCCCTCCTCGAATCTCAATTGGTGATTCAGACTGCTCGCTGTCACCGGCATCCGACATGGTGACAACCTGTGAATAGATTAGGTATAGGCGTAATAGAAGAGTTATCACAAACTGCAGAAGATTTTGCAAAAAAATTGAGTTCAAATTTCAGTTTTATGTTTTCACAGAATGCATTTCGGTCAGACCAAGTCTAAAACTCGGTGAATCCGAAGTGTTCTAACAGAACCATTCACACCACTTTCGGTTGGACCGAAATGGGTTTCGGTCTAGCCGAGAACACTAGGGTTTCACTAAATTCTCATTTCGGTCGTACCGATTTGCACAACTCGGTTGGACCGAAAAGTGCAGTGCAATGGCCAGAGGCCAAATCGGTCAGTCCGAGAATGTAGAATCGGTCTCACCGAGATGTGTTCGTGAAACCTAACCCTAAAACTTTTACTCAATTTCGCTTCTAAGAACTAATCTGCTGGATAGGAAGATCTCAAACGTGGCAAGAAGCTAGGCAAACCAATCGTGTATTGAATCGAGGTTGAAACACGAGAGGATCAAACTCACCCTAACTTGGTGGAGTTTCTCACGGCGGCAACGGCACGGAGAGATTGACCGCTGACGGCGACGGAGACCAGCGAGGGCGCCTGAGCGACAGCGGAGACGATCCGGAGACCACGGCGACGGCAAAGAAAGGGTTTGGGGCGAGGCGTTTTGAAGAAAGAATCAACGCGCTGCCCTCGGTATATATACCTTCGGTTGTCGGTGGGACCGAGTTGTAAAACTCGGTGGCACCGAGATGGTTAACTGCAAGCAGTTACACACTTCGGTCACGCCGAAATTTGCAACTCGGTTTCACCGAGGTGAAAACCTAGATCAATCCAAGTGCTTTCGGTCTGTCCGATTTGAGTGGGTTGGTCCGACCGAAAATACTTAGAAGGTTTTGGAATTTAAGCTTTTGACGGATCGGTGGCTCCGAGTGCTCCTCACTCGGTCTGTCCGAAAAAGACTTGTTCAAAGTTTGTGATATAAGCATGAATAGAATTTGAGACAAGAAAGCATAGATAGCTAGGGGAGGAACTTAGGCATTCTTGTCCATCCATTTGGTCAAAAAGAAAAATCCAAAAGACCATAGCAACAAATGGATGTCCTCGAATGGATAAAATTATGCATCCAACATGCTCACACAATAAGATAGCAAATGAAATATGTGTCAAACATGCACAAACAAAACACTAGCAACTAGCACACAATTTGTCGATGACTAGGTCATCTATATATGAGTATATTGACTTAGGAGTCAAATGAGAACATTTGATCATAGGTCATACTCATCGCTTAAGCACAAGTGGGGTTACCACTTTTACATAAAGCATTGATGTGTTCACATCATTTGAAGATGCTTTAGCTCAAATCTTTAGAGCAAAGCTCCCCTTGATGTGAGAACCCCTTTAAAGGGTCAAACTAACCTTGGGTTGTCGAGAAGACTTCATGTAGATGTTGAAGATGTGGATGCTCAATGTTGATGAAGATCATCAAGAGTTGGGAGCAATCCTTTGGATTCGGCACTTTCAATACCTACATGGGTTAGTCCCACAAGGAACAAACAAAGATATCCATGGACATAGATTGAAGTACAAAATAGATGATGTCCATGAATGCAATGATTACCTTGTCCCTTGACTTACCAACAAGAGGGTTTGTGACTCCATGAACTAGTGCAAGATGTGGAAGTTGATTGCACAAGTTCTTGCCAAAATGAATGTGAGTGAAGTATGTTGGCGGAGTCACCTCAAGAACTCTCTAGTTCTTCTTCTTGGGATCCACATCATCTTGATGGGAATCCTTGGGGTAGTAGTTGAGCTTGACGAAGTAGAACTTGAAGTTTCCTTGGGAACCCACTTGACCATGGCCTTGGGTGCTTCAATAAATGCATCAATCTCCTCTTGAAGCTTGTCCTTGCCTTTTAGCTTGTGGTCTTGTGGTAGAAGATCATCTTGAGCTTGTTCCACATTGGAAGAAGTAGGGTCATACTTCTCCTTTTGAGAAACAAACTTTGGAGTGGGATATTGACCTTCTTCCCATTCAACACCCTCGGCGTTGAACTTTCACTCAAAACCAATTCCTTGATTCTTTCGGTGCCTTCCTTGCTTGCGAACAATTTCCTCAAAGTTCTTGCTTCCGGCAAGGCTCTTGTAGACACCTTTCTCTATAATCCCTTTCAATAAACTATTTTCTTGCTCAAGTGTAACTTGGCTTGAAACATTGTTAGTGGAATCAAGAGAACTACTAGAAGCAACAATATTGGATTTAGCATGGTTATTGTTACTACTAGATGAAGAATTTTTCTTATGCTTGTCATGCTTAGTTTTAATAGGTGGCAAGAAATTAGACAAGAGAAGTCGTTTGGCAAGATATGAAGAACTCTTCTTTGAAGATCGTCATTGATAGCTTTTAGGAACTCATGTTCTTGCTCTAGATTGAGCTTCTCGAAGCGTAGCTTCTCATGAGATCTTAGGAGCTCTCTATGATCTTCTTGAGTTGTTTCATGAGCTAACTTAAGAGTGTTTAGTTCTTTAGTTAGACGCTCAATCTCCTTCATAGCATTGTCATTCGACTCTTCTCGACTATAAAGACTACTAGCATGTTCATCATTACTAGGCTCACTAGATTTGTCATGTAAAAGCTCATCTTCACCAAGCAAGTCATCCTCATCACTATCAAAGTCAATAAATTCAGGGTGTGATACCTTGGGGCCTTTTGCCATGAAGCATCTTCCAATTCCCTCATTTGGTGAATCAAATAAGTCATAGGAGTTGGAGTTGGAGGACACGAGAGCGAGACCGCAACACCTTCATCTTGATCAGATTCGGAGTTGGAGTGATAGCTTCTTTCGGAGTGATTGTCTGAGTCGGAGCCGAGACCCATTCACCTACATGAGCTTGATGTTTTCTTCTTGTGTAGCTCCTTGATGACTTGTCTTTCCTCTCCTAATCCTTGCTTCTCCGAGAGGATCTTCGCTCATAACGATCATCTCTACTCCTTCTCTCTTTCCGAGGTGACTCTTCTCTTGAGCTTCTTCTTCTTGGAGATTCTTCTCTTCTCTTGTGGGGAGTCGAACACTCATTTGAGTAGTGTCCGGGTCTTCCACAATTGTAGCAGTTTCGATCACGACTTGAAGATCTCTTTTCATCATATGATCTAGACTTTGAGCTTCTTTCCTTGCTTCTACTCTTGTAGAATTTGTTGAAGTTCTTCACCATTAGGCTTATCTCTTCATTGGAAACTAGCTTGTCACTTGAGGTTGTGGGAGCTTCAACTGTAGCTTTGTAAGCACCACTTGACTTGTTGTGAAGCTCTTCCTTATCTTTAAGTGTCATCTCATGAGCAACAATTCTTCCAATGACTTCGTAGGCTTGAGATTCTTTTAGTTTGGCATCATTTGGATCAAAGTGCACACGGTGTCATACTTTCCATCCAAAGCTCGAGAATCTTCTTGATGATGAATCGGTCGGTCATTTCTTCGCTTCCTAAGCCGGCAATCTCATTTGTGATGAGAGCAAGCCTAGAGTACATTTCAGCGACTCCTTCACCTTCCTTCATCTTGAACTTGTCAAGTTGACCTTGAAGAACATCTAGCTTTGATTCCTTCACGGACTCGGTACCTTCGTGCATTTCGACCAAAGTATCCCAAATCTCTTTTGCATTCTCAAGACGGCTGATTTTGTTGAACTCCTCGACACAAAGCATTGAAGAGAATGTCACAAGCTTGAGCATTGTTTTGCAACATCCGCAATTCATCCGCTGTAGCTTCACGATCCGAACTTTTCCTTCCTCAAGAACTCACCTTGCAAGCCAACACAAATAATGCCCCATGCGGCAGGTTATGTCCAAGAATATGCATTTTCATTTTATGCTTCCAACTAGCAAAGTTTGAACCATCAAAGTAAGGACCTCTACTTAAAATTACCTCACTAGACGCCATACTCTCCTAGGTTGTGAAACCAAGCTTATGGAGTCCAATGCAATGGAAACCAATCCAATGGAGACCAAAGCTCTGATACCACTTGTAGGATCAAAAGTATGTCTAGAGGGGGGGTGATTAGACTACTTGACAATTTAAAAGTTTAGCCTTTTGATTAGGACAAGTTTTTGGCAAGTTCACAATGATGACCAAGTCAAGTATCACCCTACACATGCAATTCTAGAGTAATGGCAGCGGAAAGTAAATTGCATATGTAGTAAATAGAGGTGGAGAAGAGCAAACGCAATTTGGAGACACGGAGATTTTTCTCGTGGTTCCGATAGGTGGTGCTATCGTCAATCCAAGTTGATGGAGACTTCAACCCACGGAGGGTAACGGCTGCGAGAGTCCACGGAGGGCTCCACCCACAAAGGGTCCACGAAGAAGCAACCTTGTCTATGCCATCATGGCATACGCCCACGAAGGACTAGCCTTACTCGGGGTAGATCTTCACGAAGTAGGCGATCTCCTTGCCCTTACAAACTTCTTGGTTCAACTCCACATCTTGACGGAGGCTCCCAAGCGACACCTAACCAATCTAGGAGGCACCACCCTCCAAAAGGTAATAGATGGTGTTAGTGATGATGAACTCCTTGCTCTTGTGCTTCAAATGATAATCTCCCCAACACTCAACTCTCCTCACCGATTTGGCTGTGGTGGAAGAAAGGATTGAGTGGAAAGCAACTTGGGAAGGCTAGAAATCAAGTTTCATATGGTGGGAGTGGAGCAACTTGATCTCAACACAAGGGTAGGTAGTTTTCTTTTCGAAATGTAAGGTAGGAGTGGTAGTTCTTTCGATGGCTCTCTCCACGAATGAAGAGGAGGTGGAGGGTATTTATAGCCTCCACACAAAATCCAATCTGTTACACACATTTGACCAATCTCGGTCGGACCAAAGTTGACAACTCGGTGAGACCGAAAGTTCAAATCTTGTGAA
This sequence comes from Aegilops speltoides, assembly GCA_021437245.1. Classification (NCBI taxonomy): domain Eukaryota; kingdom Viridiplantae; phylum Streptophyta; class Magnoliopsida; order Poales; family Poaceae; genus Aegilops; species Aegilops speltoides. The sequence continues at coordinate 325,105,442 of CM038147.1, read as the reverse complement.
CGTTGGGATTTTCGTGGGACCGAAAATACAATCTCGGTGAGTCCGATTCTTCCAAAGACTAGGGTTTGCCATTCTCGGTGGGACCGACTTTATCATCTCGGTGACACCGATTTGATTACGTATGTTCTGTAAGGTTGGCAACACTAGTTTCGTGAGACCGAGTTTGGAATCGAAAAACCGAAATTACTAGGGTTTGGCTTTGTGGTGAGGTGGTTCATCTCGGTGTGACTGATTTTATGGAATCGGTGGGACCGAGATTACTTATGAGTATATGTTGGAATGAAAGATTGCTGATAGTTTGGGAGATAGATCACTAAGCACTTTGAGCAACCAGATCATTATCATAACCTCATCCCTTTAATAGTATTGGCTTTCCTATAGACTCAATGTGATCTTGGATCACTAAACCAAAAATGGAGTCTTGAGCTTTTGCCAATGCTTTCCTTAGCATTTTGAGGGGTCCACATCTTCATCATTGCCATACCCATATCAATTGAACTTTCTGAAATGTTCTCAAGAAACTATTAGTTCAATGATATATATGTTGTTATTAATTACCAAAACCACCTGGGGATTAGTTGCACTTTCACATATGCAGATGCTCATGAAATGCTTATGCAAATGCTCTTGGAATGCTTATGCATGCATGCAACTTCGTCGGCCCCCCCCCCCAGCGCTTCGATAATTTCTCTAGTGCACAGGGTCATTGCCCTGGCTTTGTACAAGGGGTTACATGTAGCTGAGGCAAAGGCATGTACAAATGTGTGGCTGCCGGGCAGGGCCCGACAGCCACACCTTACGGGTAGAACTTGCGGAGATGCTCAATATTCCATGAGTTTTGCAATTGAAAGCCATCTCCGGTCTCCAGACGGACTGCGCCAAGTCTGGTGACTCGTACTACCCGGTAAGGGCCTTCCCACTTCGGCGTCAACTTGTTGTACCCTTGGCCGACTAAACGCGCCTAAGGACAAGTCCGCCATCCTCAAAACACAGGGCATGAACCCTGTGGCTATGGTAGCAACGCGGGGCTTGCTAATAGCATGCAACACGCGTAGCAGCCCGAAGACGGTTCTCCTCAAGTAGCACAGCGTCGTCACGCAAGTGCTGATTTTGCGCTACTTCATCATAGGCAAGCACCCGAGGAAACCCGTAAATGAGTTCCGTAGGGATAACTGCTTCCGTCCCATACACCAGGGAAAAGGGAGTGTGCCCGATAGCTTGATTTGGTGTCGTTTTGAGGGATCATAGGACTACTAGCAGCTTATCGATGCACCGCCTGCCGTGCTTCCGCGGCGTATCAAAGGTTCTTGTTTTGACGCCCCGCAGCACTTCAGCGTCCGTCCTCTTAGTCCATTGCTTCTGGGGTGTGCGGCAGAGGCAAATGAGATTTTGCTTCCGAGGGTGTGAACATATTGCTTGAAGGTGCGGCTCGTGAACTGTGTGCTGTTGTCGGTAATGATCCTTGTCGGAACTCCAAAACGACACACCAGTTCTTTCAAGAACTTCATAGCTAACTGAGAAGTCACCTTTCTCACGGGAGTCACTTCCAGCCACTTTGTAAACTTGTCGATGGCAACGAACAAGAATTCAAAGCCCCTGATTACTGGGGGGAAAGGTCGGAGGATATAGAGCCCCCAAACCGAAAATGGCCATGATAAAGGGATTTCCTGAAGAGCTTGGGCAGGCAGGTGGATGTTCTTGGAATGGAACTGGCAGGCTTCACATTTCATGACTAGCTCGACCACATGTCGGGGGCTGTGGGCCAATAGAATCCTTTATGGAATGCTTTCCCAACTAACGCCCTTGATCTTTCCGTGAAAAGGTGAAGTCACACGAGGACCTGGTGAGGTGACGTGCGTGGGGCAGGCCGCGAGCCAGAGCTCGGTCTCTTAGATTTATCAGCACTGCAGGGACGGACCCAAGCACATGCACCGCCCCAGCAGCCCCAGTTGCGGGATGAGCGTGAGGTGGGTTGGCGACATGCAGAGGCCGCACGGGGTGACTCCATAAATGATGGGATAGTAGGGATAATGTAGATAATCACGATAAGGCGATACCAGTCCTGATAGATGTGCAAAACTGAACATGTTGCAGGGCGGACCCGTACAACTTGAGGATAATGCAGCCCAAAGGGCACCCATAACTGAACAAACCAAAAAAGTCACCTGGCACCATTGGGTTAGAAGTGTTGAAGTAGCTGGAGCTGCGCGCCATAGAAGTTGTTCGTCATGAGACAGCGGGCTCCTGAGTCTCGGGGGGCTCCGGAGGCTCCGGCTCCTCCTCCGTCAGGATAGCCTGGCGCCTGGCCTCGTGAGCCATCAGAACGCCCCGCATGTAGCGCTGGTGCGAGGTAGTCATGTCCGGCAGGCCGAAGGGCATGCATTCGTAGCTGTGGGGGTGGCCTCCACACCAGCCAATGCGGGACGGCCAGAAGAGCTCATGAGAAGCAGCCCTATTGAGGCCTGTGATGTTGACACACACGGCAGCTTGCCGCTCATGTTCTAGGCGGCAGCTTCACTGAGCGACGCGGGTCGACGCTTACTGTGCTTGGCTCGCACCTCCTGAAGCTCTCCGATCGCCTTGGCGATGAACTCCTGAGCGCTTGGTGCTTCGCACCCTGCGCCCTGCTCTTGGAAGCGTGTGTTGAAGCACGCCTCCACATGGTCCCCGAACGCCTCCCTCATGATGCTGGCTAGGTCAAAATCCCTCCAGAGGAGAGCCCCCGAGCCCATCCTAAGAGGGGCAGGTGCTCCTTCCTATGCGAGAGGGAAAGGCGGCCCAGCAGATGGCACGGGGCTTGAAGCGCGATCATCGGGCGCCCTGGCCTCCTGAGGACCCTTGAGGAGGAGCTGCTTCTTATTCTTGGGGACGACCTCAGGAGGATTGGTGGCACCCTCGCCGTCTGGGTTCTCAACCGCCGCGGCCTAGTAGGCACGCTCGAGGGAGCACACCACATCCTTCTCATCGCAGGCGACCGTTATGATGCTGCCGCTTCCTAGCATCCTGAGGACATTGTAGCCGTGGTGAGTCGCTGCCATGAACTTAGCCAGGGCCGGGTACCCGAGGATGGCGTTGTTTGGAAGGTGAATGTGAGCGACGTCAAAGTCGATGAGCTCGGTGCGGTAGTTGTCGCGCTTGCCGATGGTGACAGGGAGGCGGATCTACCCTATGGTGGAGCCATCGGTCACTCCTGAGAATGGCTTGGTGGGCAGAAGCTGGTCATGTGGCACCTAGAGCCTGTCGAATGTCTCGACGGAGAGGACATTGAGTCCCGCGCCACCATCATAGAGTGTCTTGGTGACGAGGACGCTGCTGATGGTTGGTGAACAGAGCATCGGGAGCGTGCCTGCAATGGCCGCACACTTGAGCTGGTCCTAGGAGTCGAAGGTGATGGAGTACTTGGCCCACCTGAGGGGACGCGATGCCTCGAGCTTGGGAGGGCCGCGTTCACCTCACGAGCGAACTGCTTGAAGACGCGATGGAAGGTGTGGGCTTGAGCACCACCCAGGATGCAGGCGATAGCACGAGGCTCTTGGAAACCTTTGACCCCATCATCCTGGCAGTGGTCATCGTTCATTCTTGGTGGCGGTGGCAGGCCAGCGTTGCCCTGAGGGCGTGATACGTCCATTTTGCATCATGCTTTTATGTCAATATTCATTGCATTATGGGCTGTTATTAGACATTATATCTCAATACTTATGGGTATTCTCCCTTATTTTACAAGGTTGAAGAGGTGGAATGCCAGCAGCTGGAATTCTGGCTGGAAAAGGAGCAAACATTGGAAACCTATTCTGCACAACTCCAAAAGACCTAAGACTCCACAAAACAACTTTTCAGATTTAATAAGAATTTTTGGGCAAAAGAAATAGGCCAGGGGGCCCACACTCTGTCCAGGAGACAGCCCCCCCTATAGGGCGCGCCCCTATCTCCTGGGCTCCCTGGTGGGCCTCCGACGTCCATCTTCTGCTATATGAAGGGTTTTCACCTGGAAAAAATCGTGGGCAAGCTTACGGGATGAAACTCCGCCGCCACGAGGCGGAACCTTGGCGGAATCAATCTAGGGCTCTGGCGGAGCTGTTCTGCTGGGGACACTTCCCTCCGGGAGGGGAAATCATCACCAACGTCATCACCAACGATCCTCTCATCGGGAGGGGGTCAATATCCATCAACATCTTCACCGGCACCATCTCATCTGAAAACCCTGGTTCATCTCTTGTATCCAATCTTGTATCAAAACCACAAATTGGTACCTGTGGGTTGCTAGTAGTGTTGATTACTCCTTGTAGTTGATGCTATTTGGTTTACTTGGTGGAGGATCATATGTTCAGATCCTTTATGCATATTATTACCCCTCTAATTATGAACATGAATATGCTTTGTGAGTAGTTACGTTTGTTCCTGAGGACATGGGTGAAGTCTTGCTATTAGTAGTCATGTGAATTTGGTATTCGTTCGATATTTTGATGAGATGTATGTTGTCTCTCCTCTATTGGTGTTATGTGAACGTCGGCTACATGACACTTCACCATTATTTGGGCCTAGAGGAAGGCATAGGGAAGTAATAAGTAGATGATGGGTTGCTAGAGTGATAGAAGCTTAAACCCTAGTTTATGCGTTGCTTCGTTAGGGGTTGATATGGACCCATATGTTTAATGTTGTGGTTAGGTTTACCTTAATACTCCTTTTTGTAGTTGCGGATGCTTGCAATAGGAGTTAATCATAAGTGGGATGCTTGTCCATGTTAGGGCAGTACCCAAGTGTCGGTCCACCCACATATCAAATTATCAAAGTGCCGAACGCGAATCTTATGAACGTGATGAAAACTAGCTTGACGATAATTCCCAATGTGTCCTCGGGAGCTCCTTCTTCATTATTAGAATTTGTCCAGGCTTATCCTTTGCTACATAAAGGATTGGGCCACCTTGCTGCACTTTATTTACTTTATTTACTTTTTGCTCATTACTATTTATCTTATCACAAAACTATCTATCACCTATTATTTCTGTGGTTGCAGAGAAAACCTTACTGAAAACCGCTTATCGTTTCCTTCTGCTCCTCGTTGGGTTCGACACTCTTACTTATCGAAAGGACTACGATAGATCCCATATACTTATGAAAATGTTCACTTTGAGATTCCTTCGGGTATGATAGAGAAACGCTAGCTAATCCTTTTGCAGAGACGGAACATTGCATCCCGACTTACACCTCATCATTGTGAGTGAAGTTTGTGGATTATTTAAGCTTGCAGGTATTCCCGATGATGTTGTCAAAAGGAAGGTCTTCCCTTTATCTTTGAAGGGAGATGCAATAACATGGTATAGGCTATGTGATGATACGAGATATTGGAATTATAAGCGGTCGGGTTGGAATTTCACCAAAAGTTCTATCCTATGCATCTTGTTCACCATGATCGTAATTACATATATAATTTCTGGCCTCGCGAAGGAGAAAGCATTGCTCAAGCTTGGGGGAGGCTTAAGTTAATGTTGTATTCATGCCCCAATCATGAGCTCTCTTGGGAAATGATTATTCAGAATTTTTATGCTCAGCTTTCTCTTGATAATCGCAACCTACTTGATACTTCCTATGCTGGTTCCTATATGCTAAAGACTATTGATTTCAAATGGGACTTATTGGAAAGAATTAAACACAACTCTGAAGATTGGGGTTCCGACGATGGTAAGGAGTCAGGTATGACACCTAAGTTTGATTGTGTTAAATCTTTTATGGATACCGATGCTTTCCGTGGATTTAGCTCGAAGTATGGACTTGACTCTGAGATAGTAGCTACCTTTTGTGAAACTTTTGCTACTCACTTTGGTCTCCCTAAAGAGAAGTGGTTTAAATATAATCCTCCCGTTGAAGTGAAAGTAATTGCACCTATTACAGTTGAAGAGAAGACTATTACGTATAGTGATCCTATTATTCCTACTGCTTATGTCCAAAAACTTCCTTTTCCTGTTAGGATAAAAGATCATGCTAAAGCTTTGACTGTTGTTCGTAAGAGCAATGTTAGAACTTATACACCCCCTGAGCAAATCAAAGTTGAACGTAATGTTGCTATTGTTAAAGATCTCTTGTCTGATAATATTGATGGACATGTTATTTATTTATGTGATGAAACTGCTAGAATTACCAAACCTTGTGCTAAAGATAAACATAGACCTGTGGTAGGCATGCCTGTTATTTCTGTTAAAATAGGAGATCATTGTTATCATGGCTTATGTGATATGGGTGCTAGTGCTAGTGCAATACCTATTGAATTATACAACGAAATTTAGCACGATATTGCACCTGCTGAGTTAGAAGATATTGATGTCACAATTAAACTTGCCAATAGAGATACTATTTCACCAATGGGAATTGTTAGAGATGTTGAAGTCTTGTGTGGGAAAACTAAATATCTTGCTGATTTTCTTGTTCTTGGCTCCCCACAAGATAGCTTTTGTCCCATTATATTTGGTAGACCGTTCTTGAACACCGTTAATGCTAGGATAGATTGCGAAAAGGATGTAGTTACTATTGGTCTAGGTGATATGTCTCATGAGTTCAACTTTTCTAAAATTCGTAGACAACACCGTGAAGAAGAACCATCTAGTAAGGATGAAATTATTGGTCTTGCTTCCATTGCTGTTCCTCCAACTGATCCGTTAGAACAATATTTGCTAGACCAGGAAAATGATGAAGGAAAGGGAAGAAATAGATGAAGTGTTCCTTAAACAAGAACCTATGCTGAAACATAATCTTCCCAAGGGTGATCCCGTGTTTGAACTCAAACCATTACCTGATAATCTTAAGTATACTTATCTGGATGAAAAAGAAATATATCCTGTTATTATTAGTGCTAACCTTTCAGAGAAAGAAGAAAAAAGATTATGGAAAACTCTAAAGAAGCACCGAGCTGCTTTGGATATACTCTGGATGATCTTAAGGGCATTAGTCCCACATTATGTCAACACAAAATTTTAGTGGAGAAAGATGCCAAACCAGTTAGAGATCCTCAAAGACGATTAAATCCCAAAATGAAGGAAGTGGTAAGAAAGGAGATACTAAAACTCTTTGAGGCAAGTATTATTTATCCCGTTGCTGATAGTGAATGGGTAAGCCCTGTCCATTGTGTCCCCAAAAAGGGAGGTATCACTGTTGTTCCTAACGATAAAGATGAATTGATCCCACAAAGAATTATTACAGGTTATAGGATGGTAATTGATTTCCATAAGTTAAATAAAGCCACTAAGAAAGATCATTACCCTTTACCTTTTATTGATCAAATGCTGGAATGGCTATCCAAACACACACAATTTTGCTTTCTAGATGGTTATTCTGGCTTATCTCAGATACCTGTTTCAGCGGGGGATCAATCTAAAAATACTTTTACTTGCCCTTTTGGTACTTTTGCTTATAGACGTTGTCGGTGTACCAAAATAGGGGTACCTTAGTATACCGAACTTGTGCACGGGCAGTCGCAGCACCCCGCGGCAAGGCTTGCCGGGCGTCCGCCAAGATCCTCCGTAGTTTCTATTGATGCCATTCAAGAACAAAGTGTTTTAACTGAGAAGATAAGACTCCGGCAAGAGGAGCTTGCCGGGAAGGACAAGACCCCGGCAAGAGGAGCTTGCCGGGAAGGCCAACCAAGGCACTCCAAAGAACTTACCGCGATGCGCCGCGCGTCCCGGCAAGACCCGACGAGCGACAAGCTTTCGGGTGCAACAAGACAACGACCGCGGCAAGGCGCTTGCCACGGCGAAGCCACCACTCTGCGCCCATGCTCCAGCGCATCCGCCGACGTGTTGCTGCAGGACCATTCCAGACGCACGTGGCGGGAAGCTGTGCAGCCAAGAAGTGCAAGGTGGCAAGTGGAGATGACGAGAAGGCCATCGTGGCAAGCGGTGGCGCCCCTAACGGTCGCTTTTCTGCACGGTTTGGGCGACCGGACAGGCATTAAATGCTCTTGTCCCCTGCCGTCAGAGTTAGGTAGGGTGCACTGTAGAGGCAGTTGTACCAACCCCTCTTTTTACATTTGTACCCCTGTCTACGTTGCCACCTGTCGATGACCCCTTTAGCCTATAAAAGGAGGCCCATGCGCAACGTAGAGGGGGTTCGACTCATTCGAAACTACAGAACGCTCACGCTCTCGAGCAAGAACACAATACAAATCACAAGCAGTAGTAGGAGTTTTATCTCTCCGGAGAGCTCCGAAGCTGGGTAAAATCCTTCGCGTGCTTCGCCTCGATCTGCTCTTCGTGCGCCCTCCGCTCCCTGCCGGACCGTGAAGGGGCCCTGCCCCATAGGTGTTCGTTTCCCACGACATCTTTGGCGCGCCAGGTAGGGGAGCGTCGAGGTTGTGCGAACCTGATCCGGCGTTCGCGCGCGCTACATCATCATCTTCATCAACATGCCACCGAAGAGGAAGGCTTTGGAGGTGGCTGGTCCGTCTGCGTCGATCCCACCGCCACCGGAGCAAACGGGCGGTGGGGGAGACGCCGGCGGAGGAACGGGCACCGACGAGGGAGTTCACGATGCTGCCAAGTCCAAGGACAAGGCTGCACAGACTTCGGCGTCCATACACGCACCGCGCCCATCTCAGGAGGCGCGGGACCGACAACGCCACGGTACGCGCGGTACCATACGTTCGTTGGGTCAAGGCCAAGCTAGTGGATCGCGGGATGCTCAAGACCAGCATGCACGTCAACATGCTGGCACGAGCGCGGCACGGTCACCTGGGCGAGATGCTGCTCCTTCTAACATTGTTAGAAGTACGAGCATATCTCGTTCCTCGCGTCGTTCGCCGCCACCACCCAAGACTCCAGAAGAAGCGTTGGCCCGAGCCCAACTGCTTCTAGATTACCCTCCAGCTCCAGACAAGATCGACGATTGGAGGGCCACCATTCAGAGCCTCATCGGCATCGCCAACGGCGACACTCCCCGGCAACCGAGCACATCGAAGCCGCGGCAAGACGCCCAGGCGTGGGCCGATGGCGACAAGACTGGTGGGGGTGCAACCACTGTGCACTCCCCGCCCCGAAGGCCAAGATCGCCGACTCGCCGGGTCAACCTCGACACTGACTCCACAACGTCATCAGATCCGCGAGCTCGTCGTGATCAGCGCCAAGTTCTTCAATAAAGACAACAAGAAGATGCTCGCACCCGCATCGAGCGTCAAAGAGAAGCGCGGCGTCAGTCAGACTAGCGCGCTGGGCCCACTATCGACATGCATGCGCCAGGGGAACCAGGCGACTTGCCGTACGCGGTAGGTTGTCCTGCATTTACTCGTGAGCTGCGGCAAGTCCAATGGCCCAGCACAAAGAACTTCAAGCCAGATGTACCTGAGAAGTACGATGGCAGGCTGCATCCATCGGAGTTCCTCAGCATCTACACCATTGCGGTGCAGGCTGCCGGGGGGCGCGATGAGAAGATCCTCGCCAACTACTTCCCGCTGGTGCTCAAGCCCAATGTCAGATCTTGGCTTATGCACTTGCCGGACAACTCCATATCCTCATGGGCAGATCTGTGCCATCAGTTTGTCGGCGCCTTTACAGGCGGCCACAAGCCCCACGGCCAGGAGAGCGATCTTCATCTGCTCACCCAGAAGGAAGAAGAACCTCTACGCAAGTACATTCTAAGATTCAGCGAGGTGCAGCGCAACATCCCAGACGTCCACCCTGCCGCGGTTATCAGCGTGTTCCATCAGAACGTGCGTAATCGCAGGATGAGGGAGGAGATGGCGATGTGCAAAATCAAAGATGTCAGCGAGCTTTATGCTTTGGCCGACAAGTGTGCACGTGCTAAGGAGGGGAGGAAACTCCCCGGAGAGAATGCAGGAGCAGAAGGGTCTGACAGTGAGGATGCCGCCCCGGCAAGGAAAAACCGGCGGCGGAACAACAGAAAGAGGAAAGCTAAAGATGTGCTAGTCGTCGAGCAGTCCGGCAACGGAGGTGGCGCCGAGAAGGCCAAAGCTAGTAACTCCGGCGAGGACGTGGTGGCCGCCGACATGCAAGACGGCTCCGGCAAGCAGTACTGCAAGATCCACCGCACCAAGGTCCATGATCTCCAGACCTGCAAGAAAGTTGAACAACTTGTTGAACTGCAGAAAGCTGAATACAAGCGACGCGACAAGGAGAAGGCCCAAGAAGGTGGTGGAGGATCCGACAAGAAGTGTCCCGGCCGGGGAGGGCGCCGCGGCAAGGCCAAGCAGCGGTAAGGAGACAGGCCTCCCCGCGGCCGCGACAAGGATGAAGACGAAGACGAAGATGAAGAGATGGATGAGGATGAGGCCGACGAGCAGGAGTTTCAGAAAGCAACAGAGGTTTTGTGCGTTGACGGTGGTGCTTCTCTGCATACCTCGCACCGCCAGCTCAAACAGTGGGTGCGAGAAGTTAATGCGGCAGAACCATCAGTTGAGTCACGCAAGCCCCTGAAATGGTCCAGCACGCCTATCATTTTTGACATTGAGGACCACCCTGACCGCGTCATTGCGGTCGGGTGCTTGCCGATGTTGGTTTCACCAACTATCCGCAACCTCAAAGTTACGAAGATGCTAGTTGACGGCGGGGCCGTCTTGAACCTGATCTCCTCAGCGGTACTCAAGAAGCTCCAGATCTCCGACAGTGAGCTCGAAGAGATTGGTACTTTCCAAGGAATCAATCCGGGAAGGAGCAAGCCGAAGGGGAAGATTACATTGCCAGTGACATTGGCAGGGAGCTGAACTTCAGGACAGAGAAAGTCACTTTTGATGTTGCTGATTTCCCATTGCCCTACAATGGGATACTTGGCCCACCAGTGCTCGCCAAGTTCATGGCAGCATCGCACTATGCCTACAACGTGCTCAAGATACAAGGTCCGATAAGTGTCATCTCTGTCCCTGGCGACAAGAAAGATGCCCTTATCTATACCGACAAGATCTACCGGGAAGCAGCAGCCGCAGCCGAACGCAAACCACTTGCCGCTGAAGCTCCCGGGGGGAAGAAGAAGACTAAGTCTGGCAAGAGCTCTGATGCCCACTCCGGCAAGCGCACCTCTTCGAAGTGTTGCGCTACCGTCGAGGACGCACCATCGAGCTCCACCGGCAAGTGTAAGAAGGCGAAGGCAGCTCCGCCAGAGACCAAGAAAGTGGCCGCCAAGGAGGACGACACTGGTGGTACCTTCAGTGCCATGCTTGATCCTAAATAGGAAAGCGCGCTCGTTGCTTTCCTGCAGGCGAATGTTGATGTGTTTGCACGGCAACCATCTGACATCCCCGGTGTTCCCAAGAAAGTAATTGAGCACCACCTTGCCGTCTGTCCTCACGCGCGGCCCGTCAAGCATAAAGTCAGGAAACAAGCAGTGGAACGCCAAGAATTCATTGCAGAAGAGATCAAGAAGTTGGAAGCAGCAGGCCTGGTTAGAGGAGTGCTCCATCCAACGTGGCTGGCCAATCTCGTAGTGCGCCAAAGCGAGCGGAAAATGGAGGCTTTGTATAGACTTCACTGATGTTAATAAAGCTTGTCCCAAGGATCCATTTCCCTTGCCGCGTATTGACCAGATTGTCGACTCCACGGTAGGATGTGATTTGCTTTCATTTCTTGATGCGTATTTAGGATATCATCAGATCTTCATGGTAGAAGAGGATGAGGAGATAACCGCATTTATTACTACGTGTGGCACCTACTGTTTTGTACGGATGCCTTTCGGACTAAAGAATGCTGGTTCAACATTTGCAAGAGTAGTCAGTCATGCTTTTGAGCCACAGTTGCACAGAAATGTAGAAGCTTACATGGATGACATAGTGGTCAAGAGCAAGGACAAAGCAACTTTGATCCAAGATTTGGACGAGACCTTTGCAAATCTGCGCAAGATCAATCTCAAGTTGAACCCCGAGAAGTGTGTGTTTGGAGTCCCCTCCGGCAAGCTTCTCGGGTTCTTTGTATCTCAGCGGGGGATTGAGGCCAATCCCGACAAGATCAAGGCCATTGAGCAGATCGAAGCACCGAAGCGCGTCAAGGATGTACGAAGGCTTGCCGGCTGCGTTGCTGCTCTCAGCAGGTTCATCTCTAAGTCTTCTGAGCGCACCCTGCCATTTTTCAAAATTTTGAAAAAGGCAGGTCCAATGAAATGGACTTCGGAACCGGAGGCTGCGCTGCAGGACTTGAAGAGATACCTGTCCTCCACTCCAATACTTGTCGCACCTAAGCCACAAGAGAAGTTGCTGCTGTATCTAGCGGCAACCAATCAAGTGGTTAGTGCTGCGTTAGTAGCGGAAAGGGAGGCGGATGATGAGCCAGCGACCACGGCAAGCGAGTCCAGCGACAAGCAGGGGGCTTCCCCGACGAGCTCTGGTCCCGACAAGGATAGATCTGTGCAGCCACAGGAAGAGAAACAAAAGAAGATGGTGCATCGCCCAGTTTATTTTGTTAGTTCCCTTCTGCAGGGGGCTAGATCAAGGTACTCTGGTGTGCAGAAGTTGCTTTTCGGCCTTCTCATGGCCTCGAGGAAGCTGCGCCATTACTTTCAAGCACATGAGATCACAGTTGTCACTCGCTTTCCGTTGAAAAGAATATTGCAGAATCCAGAAGCAACAGGCAGGATTGTCGAGTGGGCACTGGAATTGTCAAGCTTTGGCCTTAAGTTTGAGAGTACTTCAACTATCCAGAGCCGAGCATTGGCAGAATTCATAGCAGAATGGACGCCAACACCTGATGAAGAAACTCCAGAGACGAGCATCCCCATCAAGGAAGCAAGCAAAGAATGGATCATGTACTTTGATGGTGCCTTCTCGCTGCAAGGCGCCCGGTCTTGGTGTGTTACTTGTCGCACCCACCGGGAGCACCTCAAATCGTGGTCGAGATGCACTTTCCCAAGGAGCAAGCAACAAACAAGATCTGCAGAGTATGAAGGCTTGCTTGCGGACTCGAGATCATGGCGGACCTTGGGATCAAAAAGCTCATTGTCAGGGGTGACTCGCAGCTTGTCGTCCGCCAAGTGAACAAACATTATCAGAGTCCATTGATGGAAGCTTACATTGATGAAGTAAGAAAGTTGGAAGAGCATTTTGAATGCTTACAGATGGAACATGTTCCAAGAGCCCAGAACGATGTTGCCGATGGGCTGTCAAAATGCGCTGCATTAAAGTTACCTGTGGAACCAGGGATCTTTGTGCTCAGGCTGACTCAACCATCTGTGATACCATCAACTGGACAGAGCAAGAAAAGGAAGTTGGTTTCCGGTGACTACTTTCCGGCAGAGCTCCCCGAAGCAGCCGCCAAGAAGGTCCCCAAGATCAACACCAAGAGTGCTAAGGAGCAGTCTGCTCCGACAAGCCCTAGGGTTTGTTTCGTTGAAGTAGACGCTCCCGACAAGTTTTGCTCCGGCAAGCTTGCCGGGGAACATCAAGCTCCGGCTGAGCCGAAGATTCTTGCCGTGGAAGTAGATGTTCCCGCAGCAGCATTTATGCCTTTAGTCCTTGTTGTCGAGCCGCAAGCTTCGGCATGGGCGCAGCAGATTGTCCGTTTCCTTCAGACAGGAGAACTTCCCGAAGAGCAAGAAGAAGCGGAGAGAGTAGCCCGGCAATCAAGTATGTACCAGTTTGTCGACGACATCTTTATGCATGAAGGAGATTCAACGGAGTGAAATTGAAGTGCATTCCCCGGGAAGATGGACAGAAGCTGTTGGCGGAGATACATAGAGGCATATGTGGTCATCACATTGGCGCAAGAGCACTTGCCGGCAAAGCTTTCCGGCAAGGTTTCTTTTGGCCAACAGCCCTCCATGATGCAACTGCACAAGTAACCAAGTGTGAAGCGTGCCAGTTCCATTCCAAGCAGATACATCAACCAGCTCAAGCTCTCCGGCGATTCCTTTATCACCGCCATTTTCGTGCAGGGCTCAACATCCTCGGCCCCTTTCCCGAGCTGTCGGGGCTTTGAGTACTTATGCGTGGCAATCGACAAGTTCACAAAGTGGCGGAAGTGGAAGCGATGAGGAAGGTGACAGCACGATCGGCAATCAAGTTCTTGGTCGATTGTTTGCCGTTTGAGTCCCTAACGTAATCATCACCGACAATGGCACACAATTCACAAGCCGCACCTTCATGCGATCGTCCAAGATCTTGGCGCCAAGATCTGCTTAACCGTTGCTCACCGAGAAGCAACAGTCAAGCGGAGAGGGCAACGCTTTGGAGTGCTTTGCGGGCTCAAGACCAGAACTTTCGACGGCTGCGCAAGTGCGGAAGGAATTGGATCGAGGCTGCGGTGGTTCTTTGGTCGATCGGCGATGCCGTCGAGCCAACGGCGGACACCTTTGCTCTAATTTATGGAGCGAGGCAGTTCTCCCCATGAAACTTCGTATCACGGATCGCCTCGAGTGCTCGCTTATGATGAGCTTGAGCAAGAGCAGCTGCGGCAAGATGACGCGCTGCTCCTTGAGGAAGATCGTCTTCAGGCTGTTGTGCGAGCTGCTCGATATCAGCAAGCTTTGCGCCGCTACCATAGCCGCAAAGTCAATACCAGAAGTCTCGAGGAAGGCGACCTTGTTCTTCGGCGCGTTCAATCCGCCAAGAATTCCAACAAGTTGACGCCGAAGTGGGAAGGCCCTTATCGGGTGAAGCGAGTCACTAGGCATGGCGCTGTCCGCCTTGAGACCGAAGATGGCTTTCCGGTGAGCAACTCCTGGAACATTGAGCATCTTCGTAAGTTTTACCAGCCTTGCCGCTGTTGCATGTAACACTTTGTACAAAGCCGGGCGCAGATCCCGTGCATAAATAAAGATCATGTGCTCCGCACATCTTGTCAAATTTCATGCCTTCTTCTTTTTTGCGTGTATTATCTGACACTTTGTGCAGCACTTGCCCCCGGTAAGTAATAATGAGCCTTAAGGCTCCATATATTTATTTTCTCTTCTTTCTTTTTCTAAAAAAGAAGGTTCCTTCGCCCACAAGTTCACCGGGGGGGGGAGGAGAAGATAATGGTGTGGACCAGGCATCGTCCAAAGAAGTATAGCCTTGCCGGGACTCAGACGACAGAAAAGCTAAGTTGCCAAAGTTTGAGCATAATCAGTTTTAAAATTTTTTTAAGTTATCTTCCTTGAACGACCGTGCTTTGTATGGAAAACCTGTGCGCGGAGGAACCAATTCGTAGCTAGTTGCGCCCTTACTTTGTTTCGAGTCCGCTCAACAACTTAAGTGTGCTGCGACTAGTTGTGACAAGGTTTCTTGCGGAAATAGCACCGCCAAACGGAGTTCTTGATGTTCCGCACTCAGCACTCACGGCAAGGGTACCTATGCTGGCAAGTTCCCTAAAAGCGTAGGGTAAAAGCATACAAAGGAAGGAATCAAGTAAAGGAAATAACATAGCAAATACTCCCAAGATAAAGTTATATTACAAAAATGACTTGCCGCACTCTAATAGATTGTTCCTGTGACGTATCTGACAGCGGCAAGAAAAAGGAGAAGAAAGGCGGTCTAGTCTACGCGATCACCGTCGACCCTCCTGACTTCATTTACCTTGTCCACAATGGGTGCGACAAGGGCCTTGAGTGCTTCAATATCAGCACCCGCCGGCAGCTTCTTAAGGACGTTGGTGAGGTTGAGGCCCGGATTGCGGAAGAGCACCTTCACCAACACCTTCTCCAGGACTCTTGCGCAGATTGCGCGCGACTCGTCAGCCAGCTGCCTTGGGATCCTTTCCGGAGTTCTTTGGAGCCGCCGTCATACGCCCTTGAAGAACAGAGTAAGCTTGGCGCTGGGCTGAAGGTTCTCGTCGGAGGAGTACTCGAAGCCCGCCAAATCCAGTTGCGCCAGCTCCTCGTCGATGACTGCAGCAATGTTTACGAGGCCCTCTGTCCAGAGCTCCACCGCAGGTCGGAAGGTGTTTTGAGTTTCGGCGGCCCTCGTCAACAGCTCCTCGTTGGCCTTGAGTTCCTGCTTCAAGTCCTCCTCTCGCTTCTTGGCGCCGTCCAGCGTCTCAGTCAGTGTGGCCAGCTTCAGCTCCAGATCAGCATTTGAGACTTTGGCGGCATTCAGTTCCTTGCCCTTCTTGGCGAGTTGAACTTGCAGATCACCATGAGTGAGGGCGTCCTTCTCGTGCTCGCGCTGGAGCGCGGCAAGCTCTTCATCTTTCCTCTTCATATCAGCCTCCAGCTACGTCACCTTCACCTCCAACTCTTTCTTGGTGGCCTCGGCAGCTGCAGCGGCATCTTTCGCTTCCTTGAGGGACCCGCCAAGTGTCTCCTCGCACGCGGCAAGCTCCTCCTCATAGCTGTCCAAGTTGACCTTCCGCTGCGTTAGCTCGCCTTCCCGCGTGGACAGCCCCTCGACGGCAAGCCGCTGTTGCTCTTTGGCTTCTGCCTTCTCGAGGATGAAGGCCTTCCGCGCCTTGACAAGCTGCGCCCTCTCCCGTGCAATGGACCGGAGGGCCTCTTGGTTGCGACTCTAGAGCTCCTCCGCATGCTTCTCTATGTCCACTCCCGCCTGCGCGAGAAGCGCTTCCCGGGACTCCAGTTTCTCTTGTCGGGCGTGGTAGAGTGACACCAACTTCCGGAGCAGCTGCTCCTCAGACTCGCCACTGCTGCTGCTTGGCGCGTCAACCACCGTCAGCCCAGCAGAGGCGAGCACTTCCCCGTCAAAAGCCTCTCCCTCGACCGGCGCCCTGGAGCTCGACGCCCAGGGAAGCTTGATGAAGACACCCTCGCCGGCCTTCAATTAGGCGCCGGGCTAGGGCTCTTCGGAGCCCGGCACTGCATCAGCGGCGGAGGGGTCGGCAGTCGGTGTAGCGCCTTGCACTCCTGTGCCCTCCGGGTCGTCTTACGATCGCAGGACCCCTCACCAGCTCCTGCGCCAGCAGCCTTGGCGGCCTCTTCGCCGGCAGGATCGTCAGCGCCGGCCTCTTCCTCGGTGGCGACAGAATTATCAGTGTTGCCGCGTGCGTCCTCCTTGCCGGTGGCCTCGGCCTCCATCGGGTCTGTGGAAGGAGGATCTGAAGACAGGAAGAGGAAGAAAAAGTCAAGCAAATATCCAAAAAGAAGATTAGAAGAAGAAGAACCCAAGGGAAAATTTCCGACAAGGAGGGTTACCTGTGCTGGGCTCTGTAGTCATGGGCTCCACCACTGAAGGTTCGCTGGTCCCGTCCCTTGCCGGAGAACTACCCCTTGTCGGGGACCTCTCCCTTGCTGGAGAGTGCCCCCTTGTCGGGGAATCATCCCTTCGCGGCGTAGTTGAAGCAGATAGCACCTCAGGAGTGGCTTCTGGTTGTTCCTGATGGGCTTGTTCTGCTCCTACACAAGCAAGTCAACAATCAAGATATCAACAAGGAAAAGAGCACCCATGTGCGCCCCACAACAGGAAGTGAACAAATACTTATGTTGGGGGCTGCGCTGGGGGCTGATTCGGGGAGAGGTTGCTGGGTCCGAGAAGGTGGTCTTGGACGCGTCCTTTACTGTCACCGCAGGATCATCCTCGATGACAACCACGGGGACCTTGGCCCTCTTCGCCGCTCTCAGGGCCAGAGTCCTGGAAAGGAACAAGGTTCGGAAGAAAGCAGATCAGATACAAGACAAGGAACAGCAAGAATCGAAGAAATATAAGTACAACAAGAAGAAAGTCTTACTCCTCCTCCTCTTCTTCCTCCTCGTCGGAGCTCAGCGCGGAGAGGTCGAAGTCTGGTACCCTTTCAGTGCAACGAGGCGGAGGAGTAGGCTCCCTTGGACGCTTGGCGGGGGCTATGGCAGGATCGGAAGCGGCGGCCCGAGAAGACCCCGCTCCAGTTGCCGGTGCGGCGTGAGATGCTCCGTGGCAGTGCTTGGCAGTCTTGTGCGATGGCTGTTGGCCCGTCTGCCGCCCTGCTGTGTCTCCGGTCTTGCGGAGGCGCCTTCTTGGTTGAGCTGGGGGCTGCACTGTGGGCTCCGCCTGTGGCAAGCTGCTGGAAGACGGCTGGCCGCTTGTGCCCTCGGCGGGCTCGCTCGCTTTGGCTTCGGGCTCTCCCTCGCCAACGACTTCCCCGAGAAGCTCCTCTCGGTCGGCAAGGCTTGCCGCCTCGGCCGCCTCTGCCTCCTCCAACGTAAAACCAAACTCGCCCGCGGCGGCGGCTGCCGCCGCCTCCTCCGCCCTAGTGGCGATGCGTCGCATCTCATCATCAGTGGTGTCGCGGGTGAGGAGCCTCTGCTCGTCGGCACGAACCGCTACCTCCACCAAGCCGTCGAAGAATTGCCGCACGACATCGTCGGAGGGCTCCTGCCAAGTTGGGATAATCCCGTGCGAGTCGCACTCCGACATCATTGC
Source organism: Aegilops speltoides (assembly GCA_021437245.1). NCBI lineage: Eukaryota > Viridiplantae > Streptophyta > Magnoliopsida > Poales > Poaceae > Aegilops > Aegilops speltoides. The sequence continues at coordinate 325,087,195 of CM038147.1, read as the reverse complement.
GCGGATGCGATCGAGCTGGGAGTTGCTGCACAATGGGACGACGCCCTGCGGCAGCCTAAACCACTCTGGATTATTGGGGTCGTGCTTGAACAGCTCCTTGAGCGTCCCGTCCAACTCCAAGACAGTGAAATTAAAATTGAGGCCTGGGCGCAACCTCATGATATCTGCCGGGCCCCCGAACAGCTAGGCGGGCCTCCCCCTCTCCTGCGGAGAAGCGTCTGGCGACGAAGAAAGTCCGCGCAACGCCCCTGATGAGCCCGGCAAGCTGAGCCGCAAGATCCGGTGGTGGCGATCTTGATCTAGCATCGCCCGCGCGAGGCGCTCAATCGGCGCCACAGACTACTCGGGCTTGGCGCAAGTTGGTGAATGGCCGCGGATCCGCATCAACAATCCAACACCATTCCGCTCTCCATTCCTCCCATTTGCTACGGAGCTCCCCCTCCAGATAGACCTCCTTCTTGCCGGCTCTCGAGATCCAGGCGATCCCGCCAGACAAGGGCTCTCCTTTCTCGACCCGGGGCATGAAGTAGTGGCGGAAAAGGGCTACGTTTGGGTGGATTCTGACGAAGTTCTCGCAAAGATGCGCGAAAACCGCCATGGTTAGAACGGCGTTGGGGGTGAAATCGAGGAGATGGAGCCCGTATGTGTTCATGATATCGTAGAAGAAATCGGAAAAGGGCGGGCAGAGCCCGCAATAGAAGAACAATGGGAAGAAGTAGTATCCTTTTGGACACCGCTTCGAAGTAGAAGCTTCGGTGGAGAGTACCTGCGTGCGCGGATGCGCCCGCGTCTTCGTCGACCAGAAGAGATAAAACCACTCCTGCAGCTCCTTTGCGGAGAGCTCGGAGGGGAAAAGTGCTCGCTCCTTGCGCAGCGCCTCAAGCCGCAGCGCCTCGGCCGACTTCGCACACTTCCCGGTCTTCGGAGCCATAGTGGAGGCAGTGGAGGAGAACGGGGGCGTTGGTGGCGACGGCGGCGACGGGTGGCAGAGCGCTGCTCTCTTTCGGCTTGGGAAGCGGAGGGGGCGGCGGAGATTTCTGAGGAAGCAACTGCAAGTGGCGAAGGTGAGGGAACGGCCCCTGTTTCCTCTGCTTATAAAGAGGAGAGGCGAACGCTACGCCTTTTTCGATTAAAGAGTCACCCACGATCTCTCCCACGATGCCGCATTCGACGCGTGCCGTTACGGGAGGGCGCGGTGGATAAGGAGTTAGATTTGGTATGGACCCAGGCCGCGTGTGCCCGTGCCCTGTTTGGCCTGGCCCAACAGTGCTCGGCACCATGTGTGGCCCAGGCCCGGGGGCTCCTGTCGGTGTACTAAAATAGGGGTACCTTAGTATACGAACTTGTGCACGGCGATCGCGAGCACCCAGCAACAAGGCTTGCGGGGCGTCATCCAAGATCCTCCGTAGTTCCTATTGATGCCATTCAAGAACAAAGTGTTTTAGCGAGAAGATAAGACTCGGCAAGAGGAGCTTGCGGGATGGACAAACCCCGGCAAGAGGAGCTTGCCGGGAGGCCAACCAAGGCACTCCAAAGAACATACATGACGCCACAAGATCCCGGCAAGACCCGACGAGCGACAAGCTTTCGAGTGCGACAAGACAACGACCATGGCAAAGGCGCTTGCCATGGCGGTTACCCTACTCTGCGCCCATGCTCCAACACATCCGTCGACGTGTCGCTGCAGGACCATTCCAGACGCACGTGGCGGGAAGCTGTGCAGCCAAGCGGTGCGAGGTGGCAAGTGGAGATGATGAGAAGGCCATCGTGGCAAGCGGTAGCGCCCCTAACGGTCACTTTTCTGCACTGTTTGGGCGACCGGACGGGCATTAAATGCTCTTGTCCCCTGCCGTCAGAGTTAGGTAGGGTGCACTGTAGAGGCAGTTGTACCAAGCCCTCTTTTTACATTTGTACCCCTGTCTACGTTGCCACCTGTCGGTGACCCCTTTAGCCTATAAAAGGAGGCCCATGCGCAACGTTGAGGGGGTTCGACTCATTTGAAACTACAGAACGCTCACGCTCTCGAGCAAGAACACAATACAAATCACAAGCAGCAAGGAGTTTTATCTCTCCAGAGAGCTCCGAAGCTGGGTAAAATCCCTCGCGTGCTTCGCCTCGATCTGCTGTTCGTGTGCCCTCTGCTCCCTGCCGGACCGAGAAGGGGCCCTGCCCCATAGGTGTTCGTTTCCCACGACAGACGTATGCCTTTTGGTTTATGTAATGCACCTGCTACCTTTCAAATATGCATGATGGCTATATTTTCTGATTTTTGTGAAAAGATTTGTGAGGTATTCATGGATGACTTCTCCGTCTATGGATCCTCTTTTGATGATTGTTTGAGCAACCTTGATCGAGTTTTGCAGAGATGGGAAGACACTAGTCTCATCCTGAATTGGGAAAAGTGTCACTTTATGGTTAATGAAGGCATTGTCTTGGGGCACAAGATCTCCGAGATAGGTATTGAGGTTGATAAAGCCTGTCGTGGCGGTGGGCACGAGCACCTATGGGGCAGGGAGCCCCTTCTGGTCCGGCAGGGGGGCGAGGGGCGCACGAAGAGCAGATCGAGGTCACACACGCAGGGGATTTTACCCAGCTTCGGAGCTCTCCGGAGAGATAAAACTCCTACTGCTGCTTTGTGTGGTATTATGTTCTTGCTCGAATAGCGAAGGTATGCTGCGAACTACGGAACCCTAGTGTGTAAAAGTTCCGAACCACCGAACCCCTTCTACGTGCGCATGGGCCTCCCTTTTATAGTCTAAGGGGGTCACCAACAGGTGGTAGTGTAGAAAGAGGGGTAGAAAGGTAAAAACGCGGATTGGTACAACAGTGACCAACAGTGTCCACTACCTAACTCGGCGGGGGACAAGGGCATTTAATGCCGTCCATCGCGCTAACAGTGCAAGGAAGCGACCGTTAGGTGCGCCACCCGATCGCCACGATGGCCTCCTTGTCAGCCACCTTGCCACCTCGCACCGCATGGTTGCCTGGCGCCTCGCCACGTGCCCTGGGATGGCCACAGGGTGACACGTCGTTGGATCTTGTTGGAGCTTGGGTGCAGGGTGGCAGCCTTGCCGCAAAGCGCCTTGCCACGACCCTTCTCTTGTCGCGCCCGCAAGCTTGCGGTCGCCGAACGCCTTCTTAGGGACCTTGCCAGCGTCGCGGCAAGCCTTCTGGAAGCGCCTTGGTTGGTCTTCCCGGCAAGCTCCTCTTGCCGGGGCCTTGTTCTTCCTGGCAAGTTCCTTTTGCCGGGGCCTTGTCTACTTGGTCGACACTTTGTTCTTGAATGGCAATAAGTGGAAACGACGGTGGGCCTTGGCGGGCGACCGGCGAGCCTTGCCGCGGGGTGCTGCAACTGCCCGTGCACAAGTTCGGGGTACTAAGGTACCCCTACTTTAGTACACCGATAGGAGCCCCCAGGCCTGGGCCATACAGTGCCGAGCGCTGTTGGGCCAGGCCCAAAATAGTGCACGGGCACGCGTGGCCTGGGTTCAAGCCGAATCCGCTCCGAATCCACCGCACACTCCCGTAACGGCACGTGTCAACCGCGGCGTCGTGGGAGGCGTGGGCAGTGTGCGCGATTTTCAAGGCGCCCACCCCTGTGACCACGGGGCAGGGTGAGGTCACTTCATCTGTCGCCCCGGCTTCGCCTCCCCGCCACGCGGCTCTCATGCGCGTGGGGTCGTGGGCGATGAAGGTGGGAAACCGAGCCGTCACGGGCGGAGGTGGTGGGTCGGCCCCGTTCCTCTGCCCTCCCCGTGCTCCGATTGGCTGAGCGGGGCGGCCGAGCCCCCACCTCGCTCCTTAAAAAGGGGCGGAAGGGGAGCGCAAAAATCCCGCACTTCCTCATCTTATCCTTTCTTCAACTTCTGCTACCCTTCCTCTCATCCTCCATGGAGGAAGGGAACCCTGGTCCTTCATCGGTAGCGGCGAGGGTCGCCACCAGGCAGCGCGCCTCTCCCTATCCCGCGTCGGTGGTGGCGGAGCCAGCCACGAGGGGAAGAGGGAGGGGGCGAGGTCGTGGACGAGGTCGAGGACGTGGTCGGAGCGCTCGGGGAAGAGGCGGCCGGGGCGGTGCGCCACCCCCGCCTCCGCCGGCAGCTCCTCTCCTCGAGGCGGTCCACACCGGGGACGACCCTTGGGAGTTCTTCGTCAAGCTGCGCCGGGCACCTTGTCGTCGCCTCCGGCTCCCGCTCCGTTTACAATGCGATGGGCGGACCGCCCGAGATCTTGGAATTGCGCGATGAGGCTGTGGGATCAGCGGCATGCGAGTTAGTGTCGTATCCCCCCCCGCGTGATGTATTTTGATCGAGGTGGAAGGCGTTCGCCCGCATCCACAGCTTGACGGTGGGGTTCACCCTCCATTTTAAGTTAATGGAGGGCGACCTTCTCGCCGTCAAGGTCTTCGGGGACTCCGGCACCCGGGCGAGATGTTGCGTGGACAGCTCCTCCGATAGCGAAGACTCCCCCTCGAGCGAGAGTGACGAGGAGGAGAGTGATAGCGACAACGAGGACGGCAGTGGGCCCGACTAGGCGTCGGCCGTCACCTCGCGCGCCACCGGCGACCCCATCATCCGGGTCGCCGGCCTTCTGAACTCCCCGGGGTCGTCTCCTTGGGCGGCTGGCGTAGGGAGGCTGCGGAAGAGGAAGAGGGGTGGCGGCAAGGCCGTTAAGTCGGAGTACGAGGGCGTGGTGCCCTCGACAGCGTGCTGACGTCCTGCCGCCCCATCTTCGAGCTCTGCTTCCGGCGCCTCCGCCTCCGCCAAGCCCCTGGCCGGCCCCCGGGATGTTCTCTTGGTGTCTTCTGGCACCCGTAGCTCACCTAGGCGCCCCTTTTGCCCTTCCCGGCAAACTTCTCTTGCCGGGGCCTCCTTGACCTACCTCCTGAAGAGAGAAACAAGAGAGGGATTACGGGCATCTTATCTTTTCAATTTGTAAGCCTTCGGGCCTTAGCTGCATTTAAAACTTGTAATCCTCTCTTTCATGTTTTTCATCCTCTATGGACTTGTACTGGAATGGGATGTTTTTTTAATGAAGAAGGGGGAATGCTTGCCGGGTTATATCCTTTACTTGATTCTGTGCCTTGTATGTTTCCTCCCTATGCTTTGAGGGAACTTGCCGGTATAAACACACTTGCTGAGTCTTGGAACATCGAGCAGCCATCTGGCGGTGTTGTTCCGACAAGAAACCTTGTCGGGTCGATTGCTGCCAAGACTTGTATTGTTGAGCGGACTCGAAAACAAATCAAGGGCGCAACTTAGCCGCGACTCGGCTCCTCTGCGCACGGGTTTTTCATACAAGGCACACTCGTTCAAGGACGCGGCCTCGCATTCCCCAGTCCATAAGAGGATGCATGATGAGGGACGAAAAACTTATCTGGTATCGCGGCCCCGGCAACTCTGGCTTGCCGGGGGTGAATCTTGATACTTGCAGCCCCCGGCAACACTGGCTCGCCGGGACCCAGGTGCCGGTGCCCCTTTTTTTGTTCTTGCCGCTGACGTCGCAGCCCCCGGGACCACCGGCTTCTGCAAAGGTATCTTGGTACTCGCAGCCCCAAAGAATGCTTGGTTTGCGAGAACCACAGTGCCGATCGCCCTTCGCTCTTTCCTTGTTGCTGTTATTTCAGTTGTGAGAACAACTTAGACAGTGCCGCAATAAGTTATTTTTGTAATGTAACTTCATCCTGGGCTACGCTCGCTATGTTACATCCTCTGTATGTTTTTACCCTACGCTTTTAGGGAACTTGCCGGTGCATACACACTTGCTGAGTGCGGAACGTCAGCAGCCTGCTGGCGGTGTTGGCTCCGGCAAGAAACCTTGTCGGGGCTAGTTGCAGCGTGCTTTCATTGTTGAGCGGCCTCGAAAACAAATCAAGGGCGCAACGTAGCCGCGAGCTGGTTCCTCCGCGTACAGGTTTTTCATACAAAGCACGTCCCACGGCAAGGCTCGCTATGTCATATCCTTTACTCCGCCATATCCCTTGTATGTTTTTACCCTACGCTTTCTAGGGAAACTTGCCGGCGCGAACACACTTGCTGAGTGCGTGAAAGTGCGTTATATCGACTAGAGGGGGGGTGAATAGGCGATTTTTATGAAATTCTTCACTGAGGAATTTGCCGGTGAGGAAATTCCTTAGTGAAGAACTACTTGCAGCGGAATATGTACTCAGAAGTAAACATAACAGGATACACACATAGTCAGCATGATGAAATGAAGACTAGAACAGAGTACGGAGAGCGTAAACACAGGATAACAAGATGAAGACAAACAGACTGAAGAAGTTGAACTGAGGAATTTGTGAAAGTCTTCAGTCAATGTCTTCAAGCACAGATATGAATAACATTCAACACAGTAATGAGGAAATGAATGAGTTGAGGAAATAGAACCAGTCAGTTAGTGAAGACAATGATTTGGTAGACCAGTTCCAACTGCTGTCTCGGTTATGCGTCTGGTTGGAGCGGTGAGTATTTAAACTCGAGGACACACAGATCCGGACACCCGATCTCTCGCCGCAACTCAGGACACCAGTCCTCACCGTATTCTCCTTGAACTAAGACCACGCAGGCCTCGTCCAATCACTCGTGGTAAGTCTTGGTGACTTCCAAACCTTCACAGACTTGGTCACTCGGCGATCCACAATTTCTCTTGGATGCTCTAGACCTTGGCGCCTAACCGTATGGAAGAAGCACAGTCTTCAAAGGTAACAAGCGTCGGATCCACGCAGGATCAATTTCTTGAATGATGCTCAATCACTTTGGGTTTGTGGGGTTTGGTTTTGGGATTTTCCTCACTTGATGATTTTCGCTCAAAGTCCTCGGAGGATGGGTTGCTCTCAAATGACAAGTGTCAAGTTCTCTCGGGCAGCCAACCAACTAGTGGTTGTAGGGGCGGCTATTTATAGCCTAGGGAGCAGCCCGACATGATAAGACATAAATGCCCTTCAATGATATGACCGTTAGGTGGATAAGATATTTTGGACAGCGGTAAGCAACAAAGAACGGTCGAAAATTTGACTCTCAAACTCCTCGGGGCTATCATGTTCCTCATTGTGTAGGCAATTCAGACTTTGCAAATTCCTAACTCCTCGATCGAACAAAGTCATCGATGACTGAAAGAACTGCGTCTCATCCTTTGAAGAATTTGACTGAACTGTATGAGATTTCAATGGCTTCACTCGAAAGGATTGGTAGGTGTAGGATTTTGAGTTGAGCATCACATGGAAATTTTTCCTTAGTATTTCCTCGACCCCTTTAACGATGCGGTGTTTCCTATGACTCAAGAAAGAAAATGAAACTACGAAAACAAAAGTCTTCACGCTTCATATCCTCGAATGAATATCAAGTCTTCAAGGTCACACCAATTTCTTCACTTTCAAAGTCTTGAAAAGTCTTGAGAATATCAAAGTCTTGATCGAAGAACTTCATTTTAGGGTTCGACTTTCTCTCAAATATCAAACTCCTCATAGACTTATAGACCTGTGTACACTTACAAGCGCATTAGTTACTTAACCTATAAGTCTTCAATACACCAAAATCACTAAGGGCACTAGATGCACTTACAATCTCCCCTTTTGGTGATTGATGACAACATAGGTTAAGTTTTCAATGGGGATAAACATATGAAGTGTAAATACTGATATTGAGGAATTTGATTGCAAGATATAGAAGAACTCCCCCTGAATATGTGCATAGTGAGGGATTTGCTTTTGAGGCAATGCACATTTGAAGAATTGAATCATGGAGAACTCCCCCTATATCTTGTAATTCATACACACATTTGATATATAATATGAAGAATTTGAAATGCATGATGAAATATGGTGCCTGATGAGATTCAGCATGCGTGCAATAATATTGACTAGGAATAAGCATGCAGAATATCACATCAAAAGTTTCAGAGCTCAAATATCACATTCAGAGCTTAGCGCTTCAAAAGCATCAGAGCATCAAACGTATCAAAGCACGACCAAAAGTATCAAGGCACCATCCGATTTAATATTACAACTCGATCCAATAAAAAGTTTTGGAAGAACGGGAGTTGTAACTTAATAAAAACGCCCATAGTATAAACCCGCTTGAAGACTAACTCAGATTTCTCCCCCTTTGTCATCAAATGACCAAAAGGATCGGCGAGGACTAACGCATCAAGAGTTTCAAGTTGATGGAGGCGCCCGGCGTTATCGGGTTGGTTGTTGAAGTAGGGCCTGCCGTGAGTGTCGTCCAAATCTTCATATTCATCGGTTTCGCGATGAAGAATAAGAACTGCCACCAGATCAGGAACTTTGACTCTCTTGAATTTCTTGGAGGTGGTGCGGACCGGTCAAATGCTTCACGAAGACCCATAGTCTTCAATTCTTCCGGAATATACATGATTAAGAACAGCCAGTGCGGTTGAGGGTTTCATGAAGGTAGTCTGATTTTCTTCACTACATTATGTGTTGAGGTCATGTTGTGAAGAATGGCAGCAAATTGGCGCTTCACCCATTTCGATTGCGATCAACCTTCTGATGAAGACTGAGGAGTAACTCACGATCAGTCATCACCCTAGGTGCAGTTGCTTGAGGCTGTTGCTTGGCTGAGGTATTTGCGGCAGTGTCATGCGTTGCGGAATCGTCATTGGTGGAGTAAGATGCAGCGTTGCGAAATTGACCATCCAATGGATGAGTGCCTTCATCAATCACAGCTGCTGCCTTACCTTTATCATCCGATGATGAAATTGGTCGCTTGAGGACTTCAATGGGCGGCAAGTAGCTGCCATGATTCAGAGTGTCAGCCTTGTAGTTCAGTGAAGATCTTGCCCTTATGAATCTCATAATCCAAGGCGCATATGGCTTCAGCTCAAAAGGTGACATTGCAACATTTGCCAGAGTCCTCATGAAGAAATCATGGAAATTGACAGGAACGCCATGAATGATATTGAAAAGCATGTTCTTCATGATGCTAACGACATCTTCTTCATTTGAGTCGTGGCCTTTGATGGGACTCATTGTCTTCATCAGGATTCTATAAACGGTCCGAGGCACATACAGCAATTCCTTGACGAGGAATTTGGTTCGAGGGGCCTGTCCTGGCTTCAACGGCTTCATGAGCACTTGCATAAAGTGATCAGACAGTTCGCGGTCATTGTAGATGCAGCATGCTGTTTCATGGGGAGGATCAAGAGGAAGGACACGCAGCAATTCAGTTGCTGGTGCCTTGTAGTGAGTATTCTCTGTCATCAATCCAGTACCCATGAGTTGATATCTTGACATCTTCGGTGATGTGCGGTGGCATAGAATCAAGAATGAGTTCTTCATTCCAATCACGGATATCGGTCAGAAATTGAAGAGCCTCGCATCGTGAAGAACACGAAGTACTAGCTCGAAGCACGGCAGTGATTCCATATCCACATGAGGAATATGCTCATGGTGAAGATCTTGTCCTTGTCAAACAACACCGAGGAATAGAAGTTTGCTTGGTAGGAGTCGAGCGTCTTTTCCTCATACGGCGAGTCATATGGATTATAAGCGATGAAGAACACATGCTCGTAAAAGAAGTCTTCAGCCTTGAATTTTTGCTTGCTAGAGAGCGGATTCTTGGTTTGGGCAGAGGAATATCGGTGATTTGCAACACAACCTCGAGAATCGCGATCTCGGGTTCTTGGTGAGAATTTCTGGTTCCTCTCCTTGTGCAGTTTGAGGATCAGCGATGGGTTCTTGAGCGCTAGTGGCTGGAATTTCTTCATTGACGAGACGATGTGGGATGAGTTTCTTGAGCCCAATTGAGCAGTTGTAGCCGGGGGTGAGGAACTTGTAGAATCGGAGTGAAGAGAGGAGTATTGGGATCTTGACTTTCCCAAAGTCATCGTTCATCACTGTGTAGTGCACCCAATATCCACGTCTTCATCTTCTTTTCAATTTCCTCAACACCGCCTCTTGGTTGTGAACCGAGGCACGGGTGAGAAACAAGCTGGGGTTGAAGGAATGCTTCCACTTCAATTTCTTCATCAAGCTGTTACGAGGTAGCAGCAGATTGATTTTCTTCATCAAATCCGCTTGGGATCGTGTAATCTTCTCCATAAGGAACAATTTCCTTAGGCGACATGGAGGAAATGGGAATGGCATCAATAGGATTTTCAAGCGAGCTGGTCATTGGCTTCATTTTCTTGCAGTGAAGAATTTGGCGCAGTGATGCCTTCCTCTTCTTCACTCGCAGCTCGTTCTGCAGCCTTTGTCTTCTTCACTTCATAAGCGAAGGAAGAATTGGAGTTGGTGTCGGCGCGGGAGGAGCTGAGGATTGTGGTACAGTTTCTTGAGCATGGCGGTGTAGTTGCCTGATTTCTTTAGTTTCTTGAGCGCACCACTAGTGGATGCCACAGGAATTTCTTCGGTGGCTGGAATGGAGTCATCAGCCACTGGAACTTGTGTTCTCATCGGCCTGCTGAAAGTCATCGGCGATCTTGGCATGTTCTTCAAAGCAGGTGAGCGAGTCTTCACTGAGGATTTTCTTGTTGCGATGAGGCTGCAACAGTTGTCATTTTCTTCGTCAAATTGACGAATCTCACTTTGGCTCCTTGCCAATCAGCATTGTAAGCATCGAAATCCTTGCTGAGGGCTTGGATTTCAGATTGAGCTTTGAGAAGTTCTTCAGGAGTCAAGTTGACGATGTTCTTCCTCAGAAGCTTCTCCTTTTTGGCTTGTGTTCTCTTTAATTCACGCGCCTTTTCAAATTTCCATTTCTCTTCAGCGATGAAATGGTTCAGCATATGACTTTGACCAGGAGTCAGTGGTAGATTCGGTATGGGAGTGTTTGGATCCTGATGCCATAGGTCAATGAAGTCAAGGATCTTCTTTGGATCCAAAAGCAGAGACACATTTGTTCTTTTGGCTCTAGCGGCCTTGGTCAGTCTGTCTCTGATGATTTCTGCAAGTTCTTCATCAGAAGCTTCATCATCGAGAGTACGTTGAGCGCAACCTGTTTCTTCTTTGGACTTGGCGAGGACCGCGTCCATCTGTTGCTTTGTCTTCAGCAGAGTGGGGCTGATGAGGACATTGGTGCAGTGAGGAACTTCTTTGAGACACGAGCAATTGAGAAACCCTGAGTCCTTTGACATGTAGCGGATGCACAGGAGTTGAGGACTTGGAGGAGCTGCTGAGGATTTTGAATGAGCGATGGCGATCTGAGGAATTTGCCTTGAGGGCGCTGATGGTGAAGCACTTGGCTTGCGAGCGGGCTTCTTGGCATTGATTTCCTCGGCTTGACCGAGGGCTCGGGCAACAGCAGCAGCAGAATCCTCATTGAATTTCCTCCTTGCCTCCTTGGCTTGTCTTGCCAATTTGGCTTGGCGCTGGACCATTCTTGGAAAGTCTTCACCACACTTGATGCTGGTGGGATCGCGATTTGGCAGTGCGGTGGAGCTCTTGGGCATGGAGGGTTTAAGGCGAATTTCCTCATGTACTTGGGAGTAACATAGCGGTATTCCTCCATTCTCGTGCCCATCTTCTTTCTATCCTTTGAATCGCACTTTGCGCTGATTTTTAGTCTCCTTGCCAAACTTGGATTCATCGGTGTCAATAATCTTTGTATATTTCCTCGGGAATCTCAAAGGCGGTCATGACCTCGGTTTCTTTCCTCCCTTCTGCGGTCTCTTGCCTTCGCCATTTTCTTGGATGAGGAATTTGAACAATAGAGCACTCGAAGAAGTATGCAGTTTTTCTTGAGGAGCGCTGCAAATGAGTTAAGTTGATGAGAACCTAGTGATTGAGGCGGACATGAGTACTGTGAGCAGAGTGTAGTTGCGAGGAATTTGGAGAGGTCATATCGTTCTCGGAAGATTTTTCAAAAGAACAAGTTTTGAGAATTTGACCAGTTGAGCCTTGAGGAATTTCACTAAGCGTTTTGTCTTAGGTTCGAGTTATGCAGATTGAAAATCCGCACAATTGAGGAATCTTGAAGAAATGAATGCTTAGAGAGATAAATCAAGAGCATATGATGTGTGAGGTGTTCATATGTGAAGATTTGAAGAACAAAACACCTTTGAAGATTTTGAAAAGATTTGAGAATCAACGCGAGTAATAAAAGTGACTTTTAATTACCCGAATGAAGAACACGACGAACATGAATGAACTGTAGTGAAGTTAAATCACGTTAGATCTCCCACGCCCTAACTTGGCGAGAGGGAGACAGCTACGGCAGCGGCGGAGTGAAGATTTCATGACGGCGCGAGTCTGACAACGATGAGGTCGGCGGTGAAGCTTTTCCTCACCGGCGGCGATGGAGTAGCGGCGGCGCTAGGGTTTGAGGAGAGCTCGGCGAGAGACAGCGACGGCGAGTAAATGAAGTAAGGAGGGAGAGGGTATTTATAGCCACGGTGAAAAACTGTTAGCCTAGAAGATTTTGGGACGAACATGCCCTACCCTTTCTTCTTCACGCGACATGTGTCACCCACGTCTTGTCGAGATGAGATCGTGTAAGATCGTGGGTGATTAAACTAATACATCGTGGGATGCGGAGCGGTTTAATGGTAAAACGAAAACTTGGATAAGATTTGTTTAAAAGTTTAGTTCGCAAATTCTTGACTGTCAAGGACACGTGAAGACTTTGAGCGAGTTTCAATTAGAACGCACATGAAGAATTTGTGAATAGATTGGATTGAGTATAGCATAGAGGGAAGGGTCCGATCACATTCACTTAGCGAAATAGCAACATGAAGAAATAGCAATAAGTGAATCTTGTAGAGGACATAAACTCATATATATATAGCCAATGAAGAAAAAGCAGCGGAAACATTGAAGATTTTGCAAAGTTGAAGAATTTGAAAAAGCGAGGAATTTCAAAATGAGGAAAAACTCAAATTGAAGATTTTCAACTTTTGTGGTGGCGTATTACATTATAAGAATGATGATTTCAGACACAGCGTACAATTGTCGTAGGGTTACGAGAATCAAATTCTTCATTAATTTCTTCACACTTAGAATGTTATTCTTCATTGATTGAAGAAAACGTTTCTTCATGTGTTGCACATCTAAGTCATCAATTATGCATAAGGGTTAGGATGTGTGTCCTTTTCAAAGAACATTGAAGATTCTAAGATATTTAGCTCACACCGCAACTTGCTAAATCTCTTCTCATCCAAGGGCTTAGTGAAGATATCAGCTAGCTGTTCTTGATCTTCACATGCTTGATGGAGATATCGCCCTTCAACACATGATCACGAAGAAAATGATGACGAATCTGGATGTGCTTAGTCTTGAGTGTTGAACGGGTTGTGAGCAATCTTGATGGCACTCTCATTGTCGCAGAGGAGAGGCACATTCTTCACGTTGACGCCATAGTCCTTGAGGTTTGCTTCATCCAAAGCAGTTGAGCACAGCATGAACCAGCAGCAATGTATTCAGCTTCAGCGATGAGCGGTGATACAGATTCTGTTTCTTGAGGACCAACGGACCAAAGATCGTCAGAAATGACAAGTGCCATATGTTGACTTGCGGTCCACGATCACCAGCATAGTCGAGTCGAGAATATCAATGAGATCAAAAGCGAGCCCTTGGGGTACCATAATCCTAGTGTTGGTGTGTGAGCTAGATATCGAAGAATATGCTTCACAGCCTTATGGTGTGATTCCTTGGTGCAGCTTGAAATCGGGCACACATGCAAACACTAAGCATTATATCTGGCCTAGATGCACATAAGTACAATAAAGAACCAATCATGGGCGGTATACCTTGTGATCGAAGTCAATACCATTTTCATCGATTGCATAGATGGCCATTTGTGGGCATAGGAATTTTGATGCCTTTGCAATCTTGCATGCGAATTTCCTCGATACATCTTTGAGGTATTTCTCTGAGATATGAATATGCCATTCTTTCTTGATTTAATTTGAAGACCTAAGAAGAATTTCAACTCTCCCATCATAGACATTTGATATTCTTCACTCATCATATAGGCAAATTCATCACTATATCGTTGGTTAGTACAGCCAAAGATAATATCATCAACATATATTTGGCACACAAACAGTTCACCATCATATGATTTAGTAAAAAGAGTAGGGTCAAGTGAACCGGGTGTGAAGCCATTCTTCACGAAGAATTCCTTCAATGTGTCATACCACGCTTGAGGGGCTTGCTTGAGGCCATAGAGGGCCTTATTGAGTCTGAAGACTTTGTCGAGTTCTTGGGATCTTCAAAACACAGGGGTTGAGCAACATATACTTCTTCCTCAAGCTTACCATTGAGGAATGCACTTTTCACATCCATTTGATATAAGATGATATCATGATGGTTAGCATAGGCAAGTAAAATGTAATAGCCTCAAGTCTAGCAACAGTGCAAAAGTTTCATCGAAATCAATTCCTTGACTTGTGTGTAGCCTTGAGCTACTAGTCGTGCCTTATTCCTCACCACAAGGCCATTTTCATCTTGCTTGTTGCGGTAGATCCACTTTGTGCCAATGATATTATGCTTGCGAGGATGCAGGCGATTGACCAATTCGGACATTGTTCAACTCGAACGATGTAATTCTTCTTGCATAGCCTGAATCCACTCCGGCTCGAAATGCTTCATCTACCTTAGTGGGCTCGAGATAGAGACAAAAGCATAGTGCCCACAAAAGTTAGATAAGTGTGAGGCTTTTGAGCGTGTGAGAGGACTGGTGCGCTGATGTCATCGATGATCTTCTCCACTTGCACTTCTTTTGCAGCGCGTGGATGAGTTGGTTGTCGTGAGGATTTTGATCAACATTTTCTTGACACCATTTTCCTCATCATGTTCTTGGTGCATCACCGGCGTTCTTCATGAGCAGGAATGAATTCTTGAGCAGATTCTTGATGGGAATGACATCCTCGGTTGCCTTGAGCTTGATAGCATCCTCGGTGCTGGTTCATCTAACACGAAGGTAGGTGCTCTCTTTGCGAGCCATTAGTTTCATCGAACCGCACATCTACATCTTAACAATCTTGTGAAGAACAATGTTGAAGACTCTGTAGGTGTCGAGTCCTTTCCGTAACCAAGCATAAAACCTTCATGTGCTTTGGTGCAAATTTAGAGTTGTGGTGAGGATCTCTAATCCAACATTTAGCACGAAGACTTTGAAATAACTCACATTGGGTTTCTTGTCGTTGAGGAGTTCATAGGCGGTCTTCTTGAAGAATTTGTGAAGATATACTCTGTTGATGATGTGGCGAGCGGTATCAATTGCATCAATCCAAAAGCGCCGAGGCGTTTTGTATTCATCAAGCATAGTCGAGCCATCTCAACAAGAGTTACGTTCTTGCGCTCCACGACGCCATTCTCTTTGAGGAGTATAGGGAGCGAGATAATTCATGAGTAATACCAAGTTCATCAAGATAGGCATCAAGACCAGAATTCTTGAACTCGGTTCCATTGTCACTTCGATATGCTTGATCTTCACACCAAAGTTGGTTGAAGCCCTCGAGGAAAATCGTTTGAAGACTTCCGCACTTCATGTTTGTAAGTAACAATGTGTACCCATGTATATCGAGAATAATCATCAACAATGACAAAACCATATAGAGATGCATCATTAGTGACAAATGAATAATGATTAGGTCGAAGAGGTCCATGTGAAGCAATTGAATGGACGGGTAGTGGTCATGATAGTCTTATTTGGATGCTTGGCCTTGGTCATTTTCCGGCTTCACATGCTCGCATAAGTGATCCTTGAGGAATTTGACATTCTCAATGCCAATGACATGCTTCTTCTTCGCATAGCGTGTTCAAATTCCTCATGCTGCATGACCAAGTCGTCGATGCCATAGCCAGCCTTACGAAGCTTTTGCAAGTAGACACACGGCTGGTTGTGGTCTGTAGAAAATCAACAATATCTGAGATCTCCTCTCCTAAAGCCTTGAAGACTTTGGAATTGCCGACTTCCATAATCACAACACAGCGATATTTGCCAAAGACAACAACCATATCAAGATCACAAAGCATTGAGACTGGCATGAGATTGTATCCTAAGGACTCAACAAGCATGACTTTGTCCATGTGCATATCCTTAGAAATAGCAACCTTACCAAGACCCAATACCTGCTTTTGCCTTTGTCAGCAAAGATGATATGCTTCAGAGGTGAAGGTGATAAGGGAGCATCCATCAATAGATTCTTGTCACTAGTGATGTGATTTGTACATCCACTATCAAGGACCCATTCAGTGGTTTTGAGTTGATCATCCTGCAGATGAATTAGTGTAACTTACAATCTCATATGCTTCATCAGTGAAGAATATGATATCAAGTTCATCGATGAAATTCATCAAGCGATAGAAATGATATAGCGATATGAGGGCGTGTGAAATGAAAGTTCATTTCATCATGATTCGCTGCGTCCCTTTCGAGCAACTTGTCGGGTCCCAAAGAAATTCTTGAGACGTTAGAGCACGTGCGGAGACCTGACCTGCAGAAGAGATTAGTTCTTTTCTTCACCACCCACATATGGAGGGGTGGCAAAGAGTTCATCATCCTGCGAGCACCATGTGAGAAAGGTGGCAAAGATGACAAACCATTTAAACTTAGCATAGGAGGGTTAGGGTAAGCATATGAATAAGCGAGTAATTCTTGAGGACTTATGAACATAATGGTTTGAAGAATAATGCACATATTCATAGCCCTTTGCTCTACCTGCGAGACAGATTTGTTAGCACGATGATAATCATATGAGGACTTTGATCCAGTTAAGAATTTGATCCTCGTGAAGAATTTGGTCCATATGAGGACTTGGATCCATATGAAGAGTTTGGTCCATATGAAGAATTTGATCTGGGGTTCTGTTCTTCACGGTGGTGTCATGAGGACATTCACGAAGACTTTCAACACGGCTTTTGGGAACCCAGATTTTCTTCATAGGGAATCGTTCTGCGATTAGTGCCAACATATCTTGCAAATACTTCACCATTCGATTCTTGAGCAGTTTATAGTTGAGTCAAATGACTCATCGAGAAAAATGAGGAGATTCACATGTAAAGCCGGATAAGTTAGATGGATCAATCGAGGTCCCTTTGCAGCAACCCATGAGGTTTTGGG
The DNA here is from genome assembly GCA_021437245.1 of Aegilops speltoides. NCBI lineage: Eukaryota > Viridiplantae > Streptophyta > Magnoliopsida > Poales > Poaceae > Aegilops > Aegilops speltoides. The sequence continues at coordinate 325,070,177 of CM038147.1, read as the reverse complement.
ATCTTGCTCGGGCTTCAATATGTTCCATCGGCATTGAGTTTCCTCTCAAAGGCAATACCCTCTTTCCTAGGGTTTACATTGAGGATCTGCTTTTGAGCACATCACAAAGTGTCTAATGCCCTTTGAGGCTTTTGTACATGCTGTCATGTACAATTCCTTCAGCCCTGCATTGTCAGTGATACTAGCAAAGTCCTCAGATGAGGAATTAGTGATAGCAGAGGCAGATGAAGAATTCGTAACATTTGAAGCATTTGAACATTCAGGTGAAGAATTAGCAGCTTCACGTTCAATTCACTTTAAGCATGGAGGAACAAATTCTTGCTGAGAAGCGCTGATTTGTTGACCTAGTGATGAATCGCGCTCCTTCTGAAGATCTTCATAACATACTCTTAGCTTTTCAACATCTTCCTTTCCTTGAAGAGCTTCAAGAGAAAGCTTCTCATTGTCTTGCTTTTCTTGAAGAAATTCATAAGAAAGTTTTTCATGATCAGACAAGAGAGAGTTATGATGACCTTGAAGGTTATCATACTTAGGCCAAGTCTCTGAAGATTTTCGATCGGGGCTTTAGTCGATCCATTTCTTCACCCAACATATCATCACTTTTATCTAGCATGTTTTGAACCTTTTCAAGAGCCCGTTGTTGTTTCACAGCAATTTTAGCAAGTTTAGAGTAGCTAGGCTTAAGATCCTCATCAAATTCATTTTCACTAGAATCGGAGGTTGTATTTGAGTACCTTAGCTGCTTTTGCCATGAAGCAATAGGTGGGGCGTAGCCATCATTATCTTCATCGGGTTTGTCGGTGGAATCGGTTTCTTGATGTTGAAGATGGACTTGTTGACGAAAGCAAGAGTAGCGGCCGACTCGCCACACGGACTCAGATTCTTGGACTCCTCCTCTTCATCATTTTCCTCAGATTCAGCTTGAGTCCATTTCCTTGCCAATGAACACCGAGCTTTCTTGGAGCTGCCCTTCTTGTGAGATGAGGACTTTGATGGTTTTGAAGACGAAGATTTTGATGATTTCTTCTTCTTCTTCATTTCATCGTAACTGTAGTCCTTGTATTTCTTCTTCTTCATTTCCTTTTCCCATCGAGGACAATCTTGAATATAGTGACCAGGCTTCTTGCATTTGTGGCAAAGTCTTCTCTTGTAGTCCTTTGGATGAAGAATCATTTCCTCTTGAGGGTTTTCCAGCGACCACGTCTTGTGAACTTCGGAATTTCTTCACAAGCGAGCTAGATCTGGCTCGATTCTTGGGATCACCAAGGCTACTACCGAATCCTCACATTGAGTCGAGACACAACCTTAGCCTTCAGGGCACGTGGTTTGCCATAGTTTGAGCCATAGAGATCTCTCTTTTCAGCAAGCTGGAACTCATGAGTGTTAAGCCTTTCGAGGATATCAGCAGGATCAAGCGACTTATAGTCAACACGCTCTTGTATCATCAGTCCCAGAGTATCAAATGAAGAATCAAGCGATCTTAGCAGTTTCTTCACTACTTCATGGTCAGTGATGTCAGTGGCACCGAGGGCTTGAAGCTCATTTGAGATGTCAGTGAGGCGATCGAAGGTTTGTTGGACATTTTCGTTGTCGAGTCTTTTGAAGCGGTTGAAGAGATTCCGAAGAACATCAACTCGAGAGTCACGCTGAGTTGAGACTCCTTCATTTACTTTGGACAGCCTATCCCAGATAAGCTTGGTAGTTTCCAAAGCACTCACTCTTCCATACTGTCCTTTGCTTAGATGGCCACAGATGATATTCTTCGATTGAGAGTCAAGTTGTTTGAATCTCTTCACATCAGTAGCGGTGAGTGTTTCAGTGACAATGGGGACACCATTTTCCACAACATACCAGAGATCATTATCAATTGCCTCAAGATGCATCCGCATCTTGTTCTTCCAGTAGGGGTAGTCCGTTCCATCAAAGGTAGGACACCCAGCTAAGACCTTGATCATACCTGCGGTTGACATAACTAGAACTCCAGGTGGTTAAACAAAAATCACACAGAACAAGGGAGTACCTTGCTCTGATACCAATTGAAAGTGCGTTATATCGACTAGAGGGGGAGTGAATAGGCGATTTTTGAAATTCTTCAACGAGGAATTTGCGGTGAGGAAATTCCTTAGCGAAGAACTATTTGCTGCGGAATATGTACTCGAGGTAAACATAACAGATCACACACATAATCGGCATGATGAAATGAAGACTAGAACAGAGTACGAGAAGCGTAAACACGGGATAACAAGATGAAGACAAACGGTGAAGAAATTGAACTGAGGAATTTGTGAAAGTCTTGATCAAAGTCTTCAAGCACGATATGAACAACATGCAACATGAGAATGAGAAATGGATGAGTTGAGGAAATAGAACCAGTTAGTTGGTGAAGATAATGATTTGGTAAACCAGTTCCAACTGCTGTCTCGGTTATGCGTCTGGTTGGGCGGCCGAGTATTTAAACTCGAGGACACAGTCCGGACACCCGATCTCGAGCCGCAACTCAGGACACCCAGATCCTCACCGTATTCTCCTTGAACTAAGACCACGCAGGCCTCGTCCAATCACTCATGGTAAGTCTTGGTGACTTCCAAACCTTCACAGACTTGGTCACTCGGCGATCCACAATTCCTCTTGGATGCTCTAGACCTTGGCGCCTAACCGTGCTGGGAGAAGCACAGTCTTCAAAGGTAACCAGCGTCGGATCCACGCAGGATCAATTTCTTGATGATGCTCAATCACTTGGGGTTTTAATGGGGTTTGGTTTTGCGATTTTCCTCACTTGATGTTTTCGCTCAAAGTCCTCGGAGGATGGGTTGCTCTCAAATGACAAGTGTCAAGTTCTCTCGGGCAGCCAACCAACTAGTGGTTGTAGGGGCTATTTATAGCCTAGGGAGCAGCCCGACATGATAAGACATAAATGCCCTTCAATGATATGACCGTTAGGTGGATAAGATATTTTGGTCATGGCCGCAAAGACACGACAACGATCGGAAATTTGACTTTCAAAGTCCTCGGGGCTATCATGTTCCTCCTTTGTGTAGGCAATTCGCCTGGCGAATTCCTAACTCCTCGATCGAGCAAAGTCATCGATGACGGAAGAACTGCGTCTCATCCTTTGAAGAATTTGATTGAATCGTATGAGATTTCAATGGCTTCACTCGAAGGGATTGGTAGGTGTAGGATTTTGAGTTGAGCATCACATGGAAATTTTTCCTTAGTATTTCCTCGACCCCCTTTAACAGTACGGTGTTTCCTATGACTCAAGAAAGAGAAAATGAAACTACAAAAACAAAAGTCTTCACGCTTCATATTCCTCGAATGAATATCAAGTCTTCATGGTCACACCAATTTCTTCACTTTCAAAGTCTTCAGAAAGTCTTCAGAATATCAAAGTCTTCAGTCGAAGAACTTCATTTTTAGGGGTCGACTTTCTCTGTAAATATCAAACTCCTCATAGACTTATAGACCTGTGTACACTCACAAACGCATCAGTTACTTAACCTATAAGTCTTCAATACACCAAAATCACTAAGGGGCACTAGATGCACTTACAAGCACGTTCTTGTATCATCAGTCCTAGAGTATCAAATGAGGAATCAAGCGATCTTAGCAGTTTCTTGACAACTTCATGATCAGTGATGTCGGTGGCACTGAGGGCTTGAAGCTCATTTGAGATGTCAGTGAGGTGATCAAAGGTTTGTTGGACATTTTCGTTGTCGAGTATTTTGAAGCGGTTGAAGAGATTCTGAAGAACATCGACTCGAGAGTCACGCTGAGTTGAGACTCCTTCATTTACTTTGGACAGCCTATCCCAGATAAGCTTAGCAGTTTCCAAAGCACTCACTCTTCCATCTTGTCCTTTGCTCGGATGGCCACGGATGATATTCTTAAGCTTGAGAATCGAGTTGTTTGAATCTCTTCACATCGGTGGCGGTCGGTGTTTTAGTGACGATGGGGACACCATTTTCCACAACATACCGTAGATCATTGTCAATTGCCTCAAGATGCATTCGCATCTTGTTCTTCCAGTAGGGGTAGTCCGTTCCATCAAAGGTAGGACACCCAGCCGAGACCTTGATCATACTGCGGTCGACATAACTAGAACTCGGTGGTTAAACCAAAATCACACGAACAAGGGAGTACCTTGCTCGATACCAATTGAAAGTCGTTATATTGACTAGAGGGGGTGAATAGGCGATTTTATGAAATTCTTCAACGAGGAATTTGCGGTGAGAAATTCCTTAGCGAAGAACTACTTGCAATGAATATGTACTCGAGTAAACATAACGGGATACACACATAGTCGGCATGATGAAATGAAGACTAGAGCAGTACGGAGGCGTAAACACGGGATAACAAGATGAAGACAAAGCGGTGAAGAAATTGAACGAGGAATTTGTGAAAGTCTTGATCAATGTCTTCAAGCACGATATGAATAACATTCAACACGATAATGAGAAATGAATGAGTTGAGGAAATAGAACCGATCGGTTGGTGAAGACAATGATTTGGTAGACCAGTTCCAACTGCTGTCTCGGTTATGCGTCTGGTTGGAGCGGTGAGTATTTAAACTCGAGGACACACAGTCCGGACACCCGATCTCGAGCCGCAACTCGGGACACCCAGTCCTCACCGTATTCTCCTTGAACTAAGACCATCTTGGCCTCGTCCAATCACTCGTGGTAAGTCTTCAGGTGACTTCCAAACCTTCACAGACTTGGTCACTCGGCGATCCACAATTTCTCTTGGATGCTCTAGACCTTGACGCCTAAACGTCTGGAAGAAGCACAGTCTTCAAAGGTAACAAGCGTCGGATCCACGCAGGATCAATTTCTTCAGTGATGCTCAATCACTATGGGTTTGTGGGGGTTTGGTTTTGGGATTTTCCTCACTTGATGATTTTCGCTCAAAGTCCTCGGAGGATGGGTTGCTCTCAAATGACAAGTGTCAAGTTCTCTCGGGCAGCCAACCAACTAGTGGTTGTAGAGGCGGCTATTTATAGCCTAGGGAGCAGCCCGACATGATATGACATAAATGCCCTTCAATGATATGACCGTTAGGTGGATAAGATATTTTGGACAGCCGTAGCAAGAGCATAACAACGATCGGAAATTTGACTCTCAAATTCCTCGGGGCTATCATGTTCCTCCTTTGTGTAGGCAATTCACCTTTGGCGAATTCCTAACTCCTCGGTCGAGCAAAGTCATCGATGACGGAAGAACTGCGTCTCTATCATCAAGAATTTGGTGAACTATATGAGATTTCAATGGCTTCACTCGAAAGGATTGGTAGGTGTAGGATTTTGAGTTGAGCATCACTTGGAAATTTTTCCTTAGTATTTCCTCGACCCCCTTTAACGATGCGGTGTTTCCTATGACTCAAGAAAGAGAAAATGAAACTACGAAAACAAAAGTCTTCACGCTTCATGATCCTCAAATGAATATCAAGTCTTCATGGTCACACCAATTTCTTCACTTTCAAAGTCTTCAGAAAGTCTTCAGAATATCAAAGTCTTCAGTCGAAGAACTTCATTTTTAGGGGTCGACTTTCTCTGTAAATATCAAACTCCTCATAGACTTATAGACCTGTGTACACTTACAAACGCATTAGTTACTTAACCTATAAGTCTTCAATACACCAAAATCACTAAGGGGCACTAGATGCACTTATAGTGCGGAACGTCAGCAGCCCGTTGGCGGTGTTGGCTCCGGCAAGAAACTTCGTCGGGGCTAGTTGCAGCGTGCTTTCATTGTTGAGCGGACTCGAAAACAAATCAAGGGCGCAACTTAGCCGCGAGTCGGCTCCTTCCGCGCACAGGTTTCCCATACAAGGCACGGACGTTCAATTAATATAACATAAAAAAATTTAAAACTGACGGCGCTCTGTACTCAAACTTTAGCAACTTAGCTTTTCCGTCTTCTGCGCTCCGGCAAGGCTGCCCTTCTCCCTTGATTCCCTTCCTTGTATGTTTTCACCCTTACGCTTTTTAGGGAACTTGCCGGTGCAAGCACACTTCCTGAGTGCGGGACATCAGCAGCCCGCTGGCGGTGCTGTCCCCGGCAAGAAATCTCATCGGGCTAGTTGCAGCGCGCTTGTATCGTTGAGCGGACTCGAAACAGATCAAGGGCGCAACTTAGCCACGATTCGATCCCTTCGCGTTCGAGTTTTCCATACAAGGTACGGTCTTTCAAGGAATACGACTCAAAAGTTTGAAACTGGCTGCTCTCTTTGCTCTACTCGCCGGCGGAGCTCGATGGTGCGTCCTCGACGGCAGCGCAGCGCTCCGAAGAGGTGCGCTTGCCGGAGTGGGCATCAGAGCTATGCTTGCCGGACTTAGTCTTTGGTGAGGCTATCTTTGCCTTCTTGCACTTGCCGGTGGAGCTCGATGGTGCGTCCTCGACGGTAGCGCAGCACTCCGAAGAGGTGCGCTTGCCGGAGTGGGCATCAGAGCTACTCTCGCCGGACTTAGGTTTCTTCTTCCCCCGGGGAGCTTCAGCGGCAAGTGGCTTGTGCTGTGCTGCGGCTGCTGCTTCCCGGTAGATCTTGTCGGTACAGATAAGTGCATCCTTCTTGTCGCCGTGGACAGAAATGACACTTATCGGACCAGGCATCTTGAGCACATTGTAAGCATAGTGCGAGGCTGCCATGAACTTGGCAAGCGGCGGGCGCTTGAGTATCCCATTCTAGGGTAATGGGAAATCAGCAACGTCAAGCGTGACTCTCTACTTACGAAATTCAGCTCGCTGCCAAAGGTTCTTGGCGGTGTGATCTTCCCTTCGGCTTGCTCCTTCCCGGATTTATCCCTTGAAAGGTACCAGTTTCTTCGAGCTAGCTGTCGGGGATCTGGAGCTTCTTGAGCACTGCGGAGGAGATGAGATTCAGGCCGGCCCCGCCTTCAACCAACATCTTTGTGACCTTGAGGTTGCGGATGGTTGGTGAAACAAACATCGGCAAGCACCCAACCGCAGTGATGCGATCAGGGTGGTCCTCAATGTCGAAGATGATGGGCGTGCTGGACCACTTCAGGGGCTTGCGCGCTTCGACTGATGGTTCTGCTGCGTTCACCTCTCGCACCCACTGTTTGAGTTGACGGTGCGAGGTGTGCAGAGAAGCACTGCCGTCAACGCACAAAACCTCCGTTGCCTTCTAAAACTCTTGGTCATCAGTCTCATCTTCCTCCATTTCATCATCCTCATCTTCTTCTTCATCCTTGTCACGGCCCCGGGGAGGTCTATCTCCTTGCCGCTGCTTGGGCTTGCCGCGGTGCCCTCCCTGGGCGGGAAGCTTCTTGCCGGATCCTCCGCCACCTTTCTGGGCCTTCTCCTTGTCGCGGCGCTCATACTCAGCTCTCTGTAGCTCCGCCATCTGCTCGACCTTCTTGCATGCTTGGAGATCATGGCCCTTGGTCCGATGGATCTTGCAATATTGCTTGCCGGAGCCGTCCTGCTTGTCGGCGGCCACCACAGCCTCGCCGGAGTCGCTGGCTTTTGCCTTGCCGGAACCGCCTTCGTTGCCGGACTGCTCAACGACTAGCACATCCTTAGCCTTTCTCTTTCTGTTGTTCCACCTCCGGTTCTTCCTTGCCGGAGCGGTGTCCTCTTCGCTGTCAGATCCTTCTGCTCCCACAGTCTCTCCGGGGATTCTCCTCCCCTCCTCAGCCCGTGCACACTTGTCGGCCAGAGCATATAGCTCGCTGACATCCCGAATCTTGCACATCGCCATCTCCTCCCTCATTATGTAGTTGCGCACATTACGATGGAACGCGCGATAACCGCGGCGGGTGGGCGTCAGGGGATGTTCTTGCTGCACTGGCTGAATCTCTCAGTATGTAGTTCGCAGGCTCTCCCTCATACGGGCGGCGGTCAGGATCGCTCTCTGGCCATGGGGTTTGTGGCACACTGTGAAGGCGCCGACAAACTGGTGACACTGGTCGCCCATGAAGAGATGGAGCCGTCCGGCAAGTGCATGAGCCAAGATCGGCGTTGGGCTTGAGCACCGGCGGAAGTAGTTGGCGAGATCTTCTCGTCTCGCCCGACAGCCTGCACCGCGATGGTGTAGATCTTTGAGAACTCCGACGGATGTATCCTGCCATCGTACTTCTCGCACGCGTCGGCTTGAAGTTTTTGGTCTTGAGCCATTTGGACTTGCCGCAGCTCACGGGTGAGCGGGGGCACCTGCCGTGTCTGACAAGTCGCTGGTTCCCGGGCGCATGCATATCGACAGCGGGCCCAGCGCGCTGGTTAGATTGACGTCGCGCTTCTCTTCTACGCTCGATGCGAGTACGAGCGTCTTCGTGCCGCCGTTCTTGAAGAACTTGGCGTTGATCGCGGCGAGTTCGCGGGTCTGACGACGCAGTGGAGTCGGCGTCGGGGTTGACCCGGTGAGTCGGCGATCTTGGCCTTCGCGGCGGGGAGTGCATGGTGGTGGAGCCCCCAGCGGTCTTGTCGGCGTCGGCTTGTGCCTGGGCGCCTTGCCGGGGCTTCGAAGCGCTCGGTTGCCGGGGCTTGTCACCGTTGGCGAAGCCGATGAGGCTATAAATGGTCATCCTCCAGTCGTCAATCTTGTGTGGCGCCGGAGGGTAATCTAGAAGCAGCTGGGCTCGGGCCAGCGCTTCCTCTGTGGTCTTGGGTGGCGGTGGCGACGAGCGGCGCGAGGAACGGGATGTGCTCGGACTCCCAACCGGATTGGAAGGAGCAACACCCCGTCCGGGCGACCGTACCTCACTCGCACCAGCATGCTGGCGCGCATGCTGGTCTTGGGCGTCCCGCGACCCACCAGCAGCCTTGCTCCAGCGAGCACGGGTGCTCTGGCCGGGCGTTGTCGACCTTGCACCTCCTGGGAAGGGCGTGGCGTCCGTACGGTCGCCGACGCTTGCGGGGCCTTGTCTTTGGATCTGGTGACGACGCGAGTCCCACCGTCGGCGCCCGCTCCTCCGCTGGCATCTACTCCGCCGCCCGTTTGCTCCTGCGGCGGCGGTATAATCGACGTAGATGGAGCAGCCACCTCCAAAGGCTTCTTCTTCGGTGGCATGTCGATGAAGATGCTGATGTAGCGCGCGCGGAGACCGGATCAGGTTCGCCGCGACCTCGGCGCCCCTACAGCGCGCCAAAGATGTCGTGGCGGTGGGCACGAGCACCTATGGGGCAGAGGCCCCTGGTCGTCGGGGGGGCGAGGGGCGCACGAAGAGCAGATCGAGGTCACACACGCGGGGGATTTTACCCAGCTTCGGAGCTCTCCGAAGAGATAAAACTCCTACTGCTGCTTTGTGTGGTATTATCTTCTTGCTCGAAGAGCGAAGGTATGCTGCGAACTACGGAACCCTAGTGTGTAAAAGTTCCGAACCACCGAACCCCTTCTACGTGCGCATGGGCCTCCCTTTTATAGTCTAAGGGTGTCACCAACAGGTGGTAGTGTAGAAAGAGGGGTAGAAAGGTAAAAACGCAGGTTGGTACAACAGTGACCAACAGTGTCCCCTACCTAACTCCGACGGCAGGGGACAAGGGCATTTAATGCCCGTCCGGTCGCCGCAACAGTGCAAGGAAACGACCGTTAGGTGCGCCACCGATCACCACGATGGCCTCCTTGTCAGCTCCGCTTGCCACCTCGCACCAAGATGGTTGCCTGGCGCCTCGCCACGTGCCCAGGATGGCCACAGGTGACACGTCGTTGGATCTTGTTGGAGCTTGGGTGCAGGGTGGCAGCCTTGCTGTGACCCTTCTCTTGTCGTGCCGACAAGCTTGCGTCATTGGGCCTTGCCGGACGCTTGAGGCGTCGCGGCAAGCCTTCTGAAGCGCCTTGGTTGGTCTTCCCAAGCTCCTCTTCTTGGGGCCTTGTTCTTCCCGCAAGCTCCTTTTGCGGGGCCTTGTCTACTTAGTCGACACTTTGTTCTTGAATGGCGTAAGTGGAAGCAGCGGAGGGTCTTGGCGGGCGCCCGAGCCTTGCCGCGAGGTGTTTGCAATCGCCGTGCACAAGTTCGGGGTACTAAGGTACCCCTACTTTAGTACACCGACAAAGCCAAAGTTGATGCTATTGAAAATATGCCATGTCCCAAGGACATAAAAGGTATAAGAAGCTTCCCGGGTCACGCCGGTTTTTATAGGAGGTTCATTAAGGACTTTTCTAAAATCTCTAGGCCTCTGACCAATTTATTGCAAAAAGATATTCCTTTTGTCTTTGATGATGACTGTGTAGAAGCATTTGAAACACTTAAGAAGGCTTTGATCACTGCACCTATTGTTCAGCCACCTGATTGGAATTTACCTTTTGAAATTCTGTGCGATGCTAGTGATTATGCCGTAGGGGCTGTCTTAGGGCAAAGAGTCGATAAGAAATTGAATGCTATTCATTATGCTAGCAAGACTCTTGATACTGCCCAGAGAAATTATGATACCACTAAAAAAGAATTCTTAGTAGTTGTGTTTGCATGTGATAAGTTTAGACCTTATATTGTTGTTTCCAAAGTTACTATTCACCTGATCATGCTGCTATTAAATATCTTATGGAAAAGAAAGATGCTAAGCCTAGACTCATTAGATGGGTTCTCTTGCTCCAAGAATTTGACTTGCATATTATTGATAGAAAGGGGCTGAGAACCCGTTCTGAATAACTTGTCTAGGCTAGAGAATGTTCTTGATGACCCACTTGCCTATTAATGATAGTTTTCACGATGAACAATTAGCGGTTGTCAATGCTTCTCGTACTGCTCCTTGGTATGATGATTATGCTAATTACATTGTTGCTAAATATGTACCTCCTAGTTTCACATACCAGCAAAAGAAAAAGTTCTTTTATGATTTAAGACATTACTTCTGGGATGATCCACACCTTTATAAAGGAGTAGATGGTATTATTAGGCGTTGTGTGCACGACCATGAACAGGAACAAATCCTCATAAGTGTCCTCCGAATCCTATGCAGGACACCACGCTGGAGATAGAACTGCACACAAGGTGCTACAATCTGTTTTTTATTGGCCTACTCTTTTCAAAGATGCTCGTAAGTTTGTCTTATCTTGTGATGAATGTCAGAGAATAGGTAACATTAGTAGACGTCAAGAAATGCCTATGAATTATTCTCTTGTTATTGAACCGTCTAATGTATGGGGCTTTGATTATATGGGACCTTTTCCTGCCTCCAATGGTTATACACATATTTTAGTTGTTGTTGATTACGTTACTAAGTGGGAAGAAGCTATTCCAACTAGTAGTGATGATCATAACACTTCTATTAAAATGCTTAAAGAAGTTATTTTTCCGAGGTTTGGAGTCCCTAGATATCTTATGACTGATGGTAGTTCACACTTTATTCATAGTGCTTTCCGTAAGATGCTTGCTAAGTATGATGTCAATCATAGAATCACATCTCCTTATCACCCGCAGTCTAGTGGTCAAGTAGAGTTGAGCAATAGAGAGATCAAATTAATTTTGCAAAAGACTGTGAACAGATCTAGAAAGAATTGGTCCAAAAAACTTGATGATGCATTATGGGCCTATAGAACTACATACAAAAATCCTATGGGTATGTCTCCGTATAAGATGGTTTATGGAAAAGCATGTCATTTACCTGTTGAACTTGAACATAAAGCATATTGGGCTATTAAAGAGCTCAATTATGACTTCAAACTTGCCGGTGAGAAGAGGTTGTTTGATATTAGCTCACTTGATGAATGGAGAACCCAAGCATATGAGAATGCTAAGCTTTTCAAAGAAAAAGTCAAACGCTGGCATGATAAGAGGATACAAAAGCGTGAGTTTAACGTACGAGATTATGTGTTATTGTTCAACTCTCGTTTAAGATTTTTTGCAGGAAAACTTCTCTCAAAATGGGAAGGTCCCTACGTTATTGAGGAGGTCTATCGTTCTGGTGCTATAAAAACCAACAGCTTCCAAGGCACAAACCCGAGGGTGGTAAACGGTCAAAGAATTAAACATTATATTTCAAGTAATCCTATCAATGTTGAAACTAATATTATTGAAACCATAACCCCTGAGGAATACATAAGAGACACTTTCCAGAATGTTCTAGACTCCGAAAAGGCATAGGTACGTGGTACAGTAAGTAAACCGACTCCAAAACAACTCTAATGGCAATTTTGATCAGTTTTGGATTATTTAAGGATTTTAGGAAGAAAGAAGTAGTCCGAAAGGGGCACGAGGCTCCCACGAGAGAGGAGGGCGCGCCCCCCTGTAGGGCGCGCCCCTCTGTCTCGTGGTAACCTCGTGTGCCTCCCGGACTCCGTTTTCTTGTATGTTACGTATTTTGGTCGGTAAAAATTCATTATATATACTCCCGAAGGTTTTGACCACCGTATCACACAAATATCCTCTGTTTTTGTTTCGAGCTGTTCCTGTTGCAGATTTGGAACAAGATGTCATCCCAAGATTCGGAGGGAGAGAGCTACATGGCTGACTATATTGCAAACCCAAAAGTATATGGGGATGTGGAACATTATGGATGGACCATAGAGGAAGAAGAAGACTATTACCCAAAGAGGAAGGAGGAGACAAGCTCTGATGAAGAGGACGATCCACTGCCTCAACCTGGTGATATGCATGTGGAGTTCAAGAAGTCAAGCCTCCCTAAGGTCCAATCTATCCCACCATGTTTTTTGCAGGACAACAAGGCAACACTATACAAAAAGATAATGAAACTTGAGCTCGAGAATGAGGATCTGAGGGAGGAAAATTTTAGCCTCAGACGTAAGCTAGAGAAGAAAAGTGCAACAACTCCTACTCCATCACCCCCGAAGAAATAATCACATTGGTATGGGCACTCCCCTTGGCAACTGCCAAGCTTAGGGGAGGTGCCCCGGTATCATATCACCATCACACTCCTATTTTTACCGCTTTATTTAGTTTGATCCTTTTAGTAGTATCTTGATCTATTAGTAGTTTTGATATCAAATAGTTTTGAGTTTTGCTTTGTGATCTCTATTTGTAATCGAGTCCCTGTGCTCTCTATAATAAAGATTAGTGTTGAGTCAAGGGCTTTGCTATGTTGCTATGATCTTGAAAAAGTAGAAAGAACAAAAGAGTTCATATTGATCTTATGGATAGTGATAACTTCACACATAGAAAGTATGAGGCATAAAAATTGTTGAGAGTTGATGAACGTAGCCTTGGTCATTGTTGCAATTAATAGGAAGTGATAAGGAAAGAGGGGTTCACATATAAATATATTATCTTGGACATCTTTTATGATTGTGAAGCACTCATTAAGTATGACATGCTAAAAGAGTTGACGTTGGACAAGGAAGACAACGTAATGGTTTATGTTTTCTGACATCTCAGTTAAAGTATATTGTCATTGACCTTCCAAACATGTTGAGCTTGCCTTTCCCCCTCATGCTAGCCAAATTCCTTGCACCAAGTAGAGGTACTACTTGTGCTTCCAAATACCCTTAGACCCAGTTTTGCCATGAGAGTCCACCATACCTACCTATGGATTGAGTAAGATCCTTCAAGTAAGTTGTCATCGGTGCAAGCAATAAAAATTGCTCTCTAAATATGTAGTACTTATTAGTGCAGAGAAAATAAGCTTTGTACGAACTTTTTGTGGAAGTAATAAAAGCGACGGATTGCATAATAAAGGTCCACATCCAAGGGGCAATATAAAGTGACGTTCTTTTGCATTAAGATTGCATGCATCAACCCTAAACGCACATGACAACCTCTGCTTCCCTCTACGAAGGGCCTATCTTTTACTTTATGTTTCACTTTATGATTGAGTCAAGGTGATCTTCACCTTTCCATTTTTCATTTTATCCTTTGGCAAGCTCCTCGTGTTTGAAAGATCATGATGCATATATCCAACTGGATGTAAGTTGGCATAGGCTATTATTGTTGACATCACCTAAAGTTGAGTATGTTGGGAGGCAACACAATAAGCCCCTATCTTTCTTAGTGTCCGGCTGAAACTCTATAACCACAAGTATTGCGTGAGTGTTAACAATTATAGGAGACTACGAGATAGTTGAGTATGTGAGCTTGCTAAAAAGCTCTATTATTGACTCTTTCTGATGTTACGATAAATTGCAATTGCTTTAATGACTGAGATTATAGTTTGTTAGTTCCCAATGAAGTTTTTGAACCATACTTGACATTGTGAATTACTTATTACGTGAACATAGGAAATCATATGACAAAATCCATATATGTTACTCTTATTAGAATGATCATGATGCCCTCATGTCCGTATTTTATTTTTATCGACACCTCTATCTCTAAACATGTGGACATATTTTTCGATTTGACTTTAAGCTTGAGGACAAGCGAGGTCTAAGCTTGGGGAGTTGATCGTCCATTTTGCATCATGCTTTTATGTCAATATTTATTGCATTATGGGCTATTATTACACATTATATCTCAATACTTATGGCTATTCTCCTTATTTTACAAGGTTTACCATGAAGAGGGGGAATGCCAAGCACTGAATTCAATTTGGAAAAGGAGTAAACGTTGAAACCTATTACGCACAACTCCAAAAGACACGAGACTCCACGAAACAACTTTTCAGATTTAATAAAATTTTTGGGCAAAAGAAATAGGCCGGGGCCCACACTCATCCAGAGGCAGGCGCCCCCACAGGGCGCGCCCCTATCTCCTGGGCTCCCTGGTGGGCCTCCGACGTCCATCTTCTGCTATATGAAGGGTTTTCACCTGGAAAAAATCGTGGGAAAGCTTACGGGACGAAACTCCGCCACCACGAGCCGGAACCTTGGCGGAATCAATCTAGGGCTCTGGCGGAGCTGTTCTGCCAGGGACACTTCCCTCCAGGAGGGGGAAATCATCACCAACGTCATCACCAACGATCCTCTCATCGGGAGGGGGTCAGTCTCCATCAACATCTTCACCAGCACCATCTCATCTCAAAAATCTAGTTCATCTCTTGTATCCAATCTTGTATCAAAACCACAAATTGGTACCTGTGGGTTGCTAGTAGTGTTGATTACTCCTTGTAGTTGATGCTATTTGGTTTACTTGGTGGAAGATCATATGTTCAGATCCTTTATGCATATTATTACCCTCGATTATGAACATGAATATGCTTTGTGAGTAGTTACGTTTGTTCCTGAGGACATGGGTGAAGTCTTGCTATTAGTAGTCATGTGAATTTGGTATTCGTTCGATATTTTGATGAGATGTATGTTGTCTCTCCTCTAGTTGTGTTATGTGAACATCGACTACATGACACTTCACCATTATTTGGGCCTAGAGGAAGGCATAGGGAAGTAATAAGTAGATGATGGGTTGCTAGAGTGACAGAAGCTTAAACCCTAGTTTATGTGTTGCTTCCTTAGGGGTTGATATGGACCCATATGTTTAATGTTGTGGTTAGGTTTACCTTAATACTCCTTTTTGTAGTTGCGGATGCTTGCAATAGGGGTTAATCATAAGTGGGATGCTTGTCCATCTTAGGGCAGTACCCAAGTTTCGGTCCACCCACATATCAAATTATCAAAGTACCGAACGTGAATCTTATGAACGTGATGAAAACTAGCTTGACGATAATTCCCAATGTGTCCTCGGGAGCTCCTTCTTCGTTATTAGAATTTGTCCAGGTTTATCCTTTGCTACATAAAGGATTGGGCCACCTTGTTGAACTTTATTTACTTTTTGCTCGTTACTATTTATCTTATCAAAAAACTATCTATCACCTACTATTTCAGTGCTTGTAGAGAAAACCTTACTGAAAACCGCTTATCATTTCCTTCTGCTCCTCGTTGGGTTCGACACTCTTACTTATCAAAAGGACTACGATAGATCCCCTGTACTTGTGGGTCATCAGGGCGGTCTTCATGAGGCTAGTCCAGCCATGGACCATCGCGAGGCTGGCCCTGCCAGCGGTCCTCACGAGGCTGATCGCGCCAGTCCTGACGGGGGTCGTGGTTGTCCCAGCGGCCTCCTCTGCGGTCGTAGCCACGATCATTGCGCTCAGGGCAGCGGCCAAGGCCTCCATCCCGAATGGCCCTGAGCTCTTGGCCGTCGTTGGTGTTGTGGCTGTGCACATTGTGGAAGAAGCAGAACGGGTAGTTGCCTTTGGAAGACTTAGGGTGATCACAGCCATGCTTCATCTCGGGCTCGGGCGCGAGCACCGCTGGTCCCTTGCACTTCACGTCCTTTGCCTTGGCCTTCTTGTCTTCCGGGTCAGCCTCTGGGAGCTCGAGGAGTGAGATACACCCTTCTTCCGCCCTGGCGCACCTGGTCGCTATATTGAAAATCTCCAGAGCCAAGCACAGTTCCTCGTGTATGGAAATCTCCTCCATCTTGACGTCCCGGATTCCATCAATGAACATTGAGATGATGGCCTCGTCCGACACCTTGGGGATCTTGAGGCGAACGTTGGTGAAGTGCTGGATGTATTTGTGCAAAGTCTCCCTGGGTGCTGCTTGATGCACCGCAGGTCGCCCGCAGTAGGAGCGCGGTCATAGGTGCCTTGGAAGTTGGTGATGAAACACTCCTGCAGCTCGTCCCAGGAGGAGATCGACCCCACCGGGAGGTTCAGGATCCACGAGTGAGGGAGTCCTGGATTAAGGGGTCCTCGGACGACCGGACTATGTGACATGGGCCGGACTGTTGGGCTATGAAGATACAAGACAGAAGACTTCTTCCCATGCCCGGATGGGACTCTCCTTTGCATGGATGGCAAGCTTAGCGTTCGTATATGTAGATTCCTTTCTCTGTAACCGACTTTGTACAACCCTAGTGCCCTCCAGTGTCTATATAAACCGGAGGGTTTAGTCCGTAGAGGCAATCACAGTCATAATCATATAGCCTAGACTTCTTGGGTTTTAGCTCAGGGCCATCAACAATGGCCAAGAGCACAGGGATCAGGCACAACAGTATTTAGCCTAGACTTATAAGTTATCTAGGTGAGGTTGAATTGACAACTCAACTGCTAATACTTAAGAATATTCTTTTGCTCCCCTTATGTCAAGTCAATAAATTTGGGTTGAATATTCTACCCTCCAAAGCTGTTGCGATCCCCTACACTTGTGGGTTATCAAGACTAATTTATGGCGCCATTGCCGGGGAGCATACCTCTATTCTTTAAGTCACTTGGGATTTATATCTGTTGATCACTATGAGGAACTTCAAAGACGAAAGAACTAAGATTTTTCCCTCAACTACGAGGGGAGGTAAGGAACTGCCATCTAGCTCTGCACTAGATTCTCCTTCCGTTAGTAGTAAGCTTGCGACACCTAAACCTGCTACTGCTATGAATTCTGATACGTCGCATGTTATTGATGATGCCACTTCTGTTATGCATGATACTTATGATGAAACTACTTCTGTGCGTGATACTATTGTGCCATTAGGTGAATTTCTTGATGAACAACTTGCTAGGGTTAGGGAGAATGAAATTATTGAAGATGCTATTATTGATGATAATGATGATGAAAGTTCTCCCCCTGATTATGAATTACCTGTTTTTCCTGATGGTTATGTTATGAATGAGGAAGCTGCTAGAGCTATCTTTGCTTGCAAAGATAGATATGATCTTAAGAAGTTATTAGCTAAATGGAAGCAGCAATCTCTTAATGCTAGAGTGAAACCTGACCCTGCTTTTGCTACTTCACCTATCTGTGTTACTGATAAGGATTATGAATTCTCTGTTGATCCTGAAATAATTACTTTGGTTGAATCTGATCCTTTTTATGGCCTTGAATCTGAAACTGTTATTGCACATCTTAGCAAGTTGAATGATATGGACACCCTGTTTACTAATGATGAGAAGTCTCGCTATTATTATATCCTTAAGGTATTTCCGTTCTCATTAAATGGTGATGCTAAGACTTGGTTTAATTCTCTTGATCCTAGTTGTGTGCGTAGTCCCCAGGATATGATTTATTACTTCTCTGCTAAATATTTTCCTGCTCATAAGAAACAAGCTACCTTGCGGGAAATATATAATTTTGTGCAAATCAAAGAAGAGAGTCTCCCACAATCTTGGGGGAGGCTTCTCCGATTACTTAATGCTTTGCCTAATCATCCTCTTAAGAAAAATGAAATACTCGATATCTTTTATAATGGACTAACCGATGCTTCCAAGGACTACTTGGATAGTTGTGCTGGTTGTGTTTTCAAGGAAAGAACAGTTGACCAAGCTGAATTACTATTGAATAATATGTTGACTAATGAAAATAATTGGACTCTTCCTTAGCCAATTCCTGAGGCAATTCCTAAACCAATTGAGCCAACTCCTAAGCCTATTCCTAAACCCACTCCTAAGAAGAGAGGTGTTCTATTTCTCAGTCCTGAAGATATGCAAGAGGCAAAGAAATCAATGAAAGAAAAAGGTATTAAAGCTGAAGATGTTAAGAATTTACCACCTATTGAAGAAATACATGGTCTTAATATACCGCCTGTTGAAGAAACACATTGTCTTGATAACCCGACATAGGTAGTAAAGGTAAATTCTCTCTATAGATATGATAAAGTTAAAATTCCCTCTACTAAATTTCATTGCCCATGCTTAGATGAATTTGATGACTTTATGGCTAGAGAAGAAAGTTTTAATGCTTATGTTGGTAGAGAATTAAAGAATAATGCTTTTGAAATAGGACGCTTGAGTGATTATATGCCTAGAGTTAAAGGTGAACTTAAACTCATTAGCAAATATGCTTCTATGGTTACCACTCAAGCTGAGCAAGTACTTAAAGCTCAAAGTGATTTGCTCGATGAATTAAATAATAAATATGATTTTGCTTTTAGAGTGGCTACTAGAACTGGTAGACTGACTCAGGAACCTTTGTATCCTGAAGGCCACCCTAAGAGAATCGAGCAAGATTCTCAGAGAAATAATTTAGAGGCACCTAGTTCTTCCAAAAAGAAGAAAAAGAAAAACGATAGGACTTTGCATGCTTCTAGTGAACCTGTTGAGGACACACCTGAGAATCCCAATGATATTTCTATTTCTGATGCTGAAACACAATCATGTGATGAACATGAACCTAGTGCCAATGTTAATGATAATGTTCATGTTGATACTCAACCTAGCAAAAATAATGAAGTAGAGATTGAACCTGTTGTTGATCTTGATAACCCACAATCAAAGAATCAACGTTATGATAAGAGAGATTTTGTTGCTAGGAAGCACGGTAGGGAAAGAGAACCATGGGTTCAGAAACCCATGCCCTTTCCTCCTAAACCATCCAAGACAAAGGATGATGAGGATTTTGAGCGCTTTGCTGAAATGATTAGACCTATCTTCTTACGTATGCGCTTAACTGATATGCTTAAAGTAAATCCTTATGCTAAGTATATGAAGGATATCATTACAAATAAAAGGAAGATACCGGAAGCTAAAATTTCCACCATGCTTGCTAATTACACTTTTAAGGGTGGAATACCAAAGAAACTTGGAGATCCAGGGGTACCAACCATACCATGCTCCATTAAAAGAAATTATGTTAAAACTGCTTTATGTGATCTTGGAGCCGGTGTTAGTGTTATGCCTCTCTCTTTATATTGTAGACTTGAATTGAATAAGTTGACACCTACTAAAATATCTTTGCAAATGACTGATAAATCAACTACTATACCTGTCGGTATTTGTGAGGATGTGCCTGTTGTGGTTGCAAATGTCACTATCTTAACGGACTTTGTTATTCTTGATATTCCTGAGGACGATAGTATGTCGATTATCCTTGGTAGACCCTTTTTGAATACTACAGGGGTTGTTATTGATTGCAACAAAGGCAATGTCACTTTTGATGTTAATGGTAATGAGCATACGGTACATTTTCCGAGGAAACAACCTCAAGTTCATAGCATCAATTCTATTGGAAAAAGTCCAACTATCATTATTGGAGGTTTTGAATTTCCTCTTCCTACTGTCAAGAAAAAGTATGATATTCTTATTGTTGGGGATGTTCATATCCCCGTTGAGGTAACTTAGTATTATTCAAAATTTCTCCGGTTCCTTGTTATTCGGAGTGAGTTTATTAACAAGACTTGATCAACCTTGTTAGTGGATTCATTTTGATGATCATGAGATGGATGAAACTAGAAGGCACAACCTTCTGTACCCTCTTTTTACTTTCTGTTATTTAGAATAAATAAAGAAAAAAAATAGTATTATCTGTTTGTTTTCTGATTTATCCATGCAATAAAAATGTCCGGAAAATAAAAGTGCTCCAAATGCCCTGTAAATTTAGTATTATTTTTATGGAATATTTGAGGATTTTAGGCACTGAAAACACTGCAGGAGGGGCAAGCACCAGGCCACGAGGGTGGAGGGCGCGCCCACACCCCCTGGGCGCGCCCCCTGTCTCGTGGGCCCACGGTGGCCCCCCTCCACTTATTCCTGCACACACACACTCCATCTTCTTCCCAAAAAAATCCCCATCCAGCTCAAGCACGAGTTCTAGCTCATTTTGCTGCGATTTTCGATCACCTTGATCAAAGCTCCATTCACAAAACTGCTTTGCGAGATTGTTGCTTGGTATGTGACTCCTCCATTGGTCCAATTAGTTTTTGTTCTAATGCATGATATAGGCTCTAGGCACTCGTAGGAGTAGTTGCTACCAATCTTGTTTGGTCCTATTCACTTTTATTTTGAAGTTACTAAAATTTTAGAAATTTTTCAGAAAAAGAAATATGTCTAGGAGAATGTACTAAGGTGGTTCCTCAATAAAGAAAGGACCCAGGCGTGCTATGCGTGAGCAAAACGATGAACCACCGAGGGACGCAGAAGTGCGAGCTTGTGAGTGGCCATCAGACGATTTTATGATCAATGCAGGCATTAAGGATGAGTTTGACGCATATGTGCGTAATGCCGATCTTGAGGACTTCTTACAAGATATGTGTCCTCAGTACTATCAATTGACTGATTCATTTGTGAGAAGGTTTAAATATAAATGTTCACATAATTCTCAGAGTGTTCTGTTTGATATTTATGATAAATCTTATACCATGGACTCAGAAGATTTTACAACTGCTTGCAAACTCCCGCAGTGGGGCAATGTTAATGACCCCCACAAATCTGAATATAAAGACTTTCTTGCTAGTATTACTGTGGGAGAATCTAGGGATACAGCACAAGCTACCATAGGGAGCATTCATTTTCCTACTATACATTATTTTGCTCTCTTCATTGGTAGATGCATTAATGGTAAAGATGAAGCATGTCATATGTGTGTCCCTGATGTTTGTGTCCTCAAGAGTGTTGTGTTAGGTAATAAAGATTACAACTTGGGGGCAATAGTTGCACGTAGGTTGCATTATAATGGTATGTCTAGAGATTTATTTGGAGGGATTTATGCGACCCGTGTAGCTAATTATCTTGGTATAGCCCCACGAGAAGGGGATATGGTGTTGCCTCCTGCTTATTTAGATTATGACGCGATGGTCAAACATCGTTTTCTTTTGAGGAATGAACAATTCCTCCAGTATCGACTAATCTTTGACAGACATAGCTCTGTCCATGTTACTCTCCCTGCTCCTTTCCTTTTTGATTACCAGGCAAAACTAAGATATGTTGTTACCAGGGAGGAGGCAGCTGAACACGAGGGGAGAGCGGAGGCGGCTCGCCAACATGCCACAGCTCAGGAGGCATTTGCTGCTGCATCTCAGTACGACCCCAGTTACAACTACGGATATCAGCCAGGCTACCCTTGGCATTAGATCAACTTAGGCCAAAAGCCTAAGTTTGGGGGAGTACGTATTTCTCACCGAATTTACATTCATGTTCACACACTATTCTAGCTGTCGGTGCTCATACTCTTTCATTGTATTATCCATGCTAGTTTAATTTTCTTTTTCTAGCTTTCTTCTTGTGTGTTTGATAAACCTTAAGAAATACCAAAAAATTAGTTAGACTAATTTCCATGCTTGTAGTAGACTTAAAATGAAAACCCAAAAAGATTTCTCGTTCTTCTTCTTACTTGTTGGGAGCTTTCCCATGTAAATAGTTTTATTTTTTTTCTTTCCTTTGGGGGTCGAGAGTAGAAGACCATATTGAAAATGTTTAGTGGCTCTCATATGCATGATTGTTTATTTAACTTAGAGCCCATATTACTTTGTCTTCTCTCTTGAGTTGAATGCTTGCAGATTCCAGCTTAGTCCAATGCACGTGCACTATTATTATTATACACATCGTTCGGTTGTGCAAGTGAAAGGCAATAATGATGATATATGATGGACTGGTTGCGATGAGAAAAGCTGGTACGAACTCGACCTCTCTTGTTTTTGTAAATATGATGAGTTCGTCGTTCCTGATTCAGCTTATTATGAAGTAAACATATTTGCAATGACATTTAGAGATTATAGTTGCTTGTGCCATGCTTGATTAGCTATGAGTTATAATGGTTTACCTTGCGTGCCAACATGTTATTAAAATGATTGTGATGTGGTATGAAGGGATGGAATCCTCCTTTGAATGAATTGAATGACTCGACTTGGCACGTGTTCACGCATGTAGTTGAAACAAATCAACATAGCCTTCATGATATTTATGTTCATGGTAGATTATATCTTACTCATGCTTGCACTTGGTGTAAATTAATTTTAATGCATGTTCATGACTGTTGTCGCTCTCTCAGTTGGTCGCTTCCCAGTCTTTTGCTAGCCTTCACCTGTACTAAGCAGGAATACTGCTTGTGCATCCAAACTCCATAAACCCCAAAGTTGTTCCATATGATTCCACCATACCTTCCTATATGCGGTATCTACCTGCCGTTCCAAGTAAATTTGTATGTGCCAAACTCCAAACCTTCAAATGAAATTCTGTTTTGTATGCTCGAGCAACTCATGTTTCAACTAGGGCTATTTGTATCTTCCATGCTAGGTGGGTTATTCTCAAGAGGAGTGGACTCCATTCCTCTTTCACAAGAAAGGGCCGGTAACCGGGATGCCCAGTCCCATGATCCAAAAAAATCAAAGCAAATCAATTTAATTAAACAAAACTCCCCCAGGGCTGTTGTTAGTTGGAGGCACTCGTTGTTTCGAGCAAGCCATGGATTGATGCTTGTTGGTGGTGGGGGAGTATAAACTTTTACCATTCTGTTTGGGAGCTGCCTATAATGCCTGTAGTATGGAAGATATCGCCATCTCATAGTTGCTGCGTTGACAGTGAAAGTATGCCGCTCAAAATGTTATTCATCTCTATTTTAAAATCGAGCTCTGGCACCTCTACAAATCCCTGCTTCCCTCTGCGAAGGGCCTATCTATTTACTTTTATGTTGAGTCATCATCCCTCTTATTAAAAAGCACTCGCTGGAGAGCACACTATCATTTGCATTCATTACTATTGGTTTATATTGGGTATGACTTGACTGGATCTCTTTTACCATGAATTACTAGTCAGTCCTTGATCTTTAAAGGTGCGCTGCATTTATGTTTTGCGGTCTCAGAAAGGGCTAGCGAGATACCATTTTGTTATATCATATTATGATTGTTTTGAGAAAGTGTTGTCATCCGAGTTTTATTATTATTCCTTGCTAGCTAATTATGCCATTGATATGAGTAATTGTGAGACCTAACTGTTATTGTGAGTATGGTTAGTTCATAATACTTGCTAAAAACTTGAATGTTGGCTTTACATATTTACAACAACAAGAGCAAACAGAGTTTCTAAAAGTTTTTTTTCTTTATCACTTTCAGTTTATCAACTGAATTGCTTGAGGACAAGCAAAGGTCTAAGCTTGGGGGAGTTGATACGTCTCCAACGTATCTACTTTTCCAAACACTGTTGCCCTTGTTTTGGACTCTAACTTGCATGATTTGAATGAAACTAACCCGGACTGACGTTGTTTTCAGCAGAACTGCCATGATGTTGTTTATTGTGCAGAAAACAAAAGTTCTCAGAATGACCTAAAAATCCACGGAGATAAGTTTTGGAAAATATAAAAAATACTGGCGAAAGAATCAAGGCCAGGGGGCCCACACCCTGTCCACGAGGGTGGGGGCCGCGCCCTCCCCCTGGGCGCACCCCTGTCTCGTGGGCCCCCTGATGCTCCACCGACCTCAACTCCAACCCCATATATTCCGTTTCGCGGAGAATAAAATCAGAGAGAAAGTTTCATCGCGTTCTACGATATGGAGCCGCCGCCAAGCCCTAATCTCTCTCGGGAGGGCTGATCTGGAGTCCGTTCGGGGCTCCGAAGAGGGGGATTCATCATTGTCGCCATCATCAACCATCCTCCATCACCAGTTTCATGATGCTCACCGCCGTGCGTGAGTAATTCCATCGTAGGCTTGCTGGACGGTGATGGGTTGGATGAGATTTACCATGTAATCAAGTTAGTTTTGTTAGGGTTTGATCCCTAGTATTCACTATGTTCTGAGATTGATGTTGCTATGACTTTAATATGCTTAATGCTTGTCACTAGGGCCCGAGTGCCATGATTTCAGATCTGAACCTATTATGTTTTCATGAATATATGTGTGTGTTCTTGATCCTAACTTGCAAGTCTATAGTCACCTATTATGTGTTATGATCCGTTAACCCCGACATGACAATAATCGGGATACTTCTCGGTGATGACCGTAGTTTGAGGAGTTCATGTATTCACTATGCGCTAATGCTTTGTTCTGGTTCTCTATTAAAAGGAGGCCTTAATATCTCTTAGTTTCCACTAGGACCCCGCTGCCACGGGAGGGTAGGACAAAAGATGTCATGCAAGTTCTTTTCCATAAGCATATATGACTATATTCAGAATACATGCCTACATTACATTGATGAATTGGAGCTAGTTCTGTGTCACCCTATGTTATAACTATTACATAAGGAATCGCATCCGACATAATTATCCATCACCGATCCAATGCCTACGAGCTCTTCACATATTGTGCTTCGCTTATTTACTTTTCCATTGCTACTGTTACAATTCCTACAAAACTATTATATTTACTTTTGCCATTGTTACCATTACTATCATACTACTTTGCTACTAAATACTTTGCTGCAGATACTAAGTTATCCAGGTGTGGTTGAATTGACAACTCAACTGCTAATACTTAAGAATATTCTTTGGCTCCCCTTGTGTCGAATCAATAAATTTGGGTTGAATACTCTACCCTCGAAAGCTGTTGCGATCCCCTACACTTGTGAGTTATCAGTACCTCTGAATCTATCCTACATAACCTACGTGGCCAAGGACGCATACGCATGCTATGACATGTGCAAGTGGATCTTGGACATGAGGGCATGTCTGCTTCCCGTAACCGACGAGTACACGGACAGCCGCAACGTCATGATCAAGCGTGTCAGGAAGGTCTAGATGATGTACTTTGTCTATTTAAGAACATTTATCATCTGAGTGTTTCATGCATTAGCCTATGTGTCGTAATTATCTGTTTTGTCGGAAATATTTCGTCTAAGAACCCATTAACATGTTTGCTTTTTTAATGGTTATTTGCTTATGTATGTAACTAGTTCACTGGGCTGCCGTGCTTTGAATCTCCTTCCTCCCAACATATTCCTCCTCTCAGGTGGACCTAGTAGGTCTCATACATAGACATCTTTATTTTGTTCAATCTTTCGTAATCTTCCTATACAACGGCTGGCGGCGCTGCTGCGCATGCCTCTGTGACCCATCATAGCCTATGGCATTGTCCACGCCATCCCTCTACTCCCACATAGTGTCAGGCGGCGGCAGCTCCACCGGCCCACCCTGCAACCAAACAAGTCAACCCTCGTACTCCCCTCTGCTTGCGTCTTCCCCCGTTCCAGTTCGTTCGGTCCGAGGTCTCGACATCGTCCTCCGCCTTGGTTCTCTCGCTGCGGCGCGGCCGTCTGTTGTGTTGGGGAACGTAGTAATTTCAATATTTTCCTATGCACACGCAAGATCATGGTGATGCATAGAATCGAGAGGGGAGAGTGTTGTCCACGTACCCTCGTAGAACGAAAGCGGAAGTGTTAGAACAACGCGATTGATGTAGTCGTACGTCTTCACAGCCCGACCGATCAAGCACCGAAACTACGGCACCTCCGATTTCTAGCACACGTTCAGCTCGATGACGATCCCCGGACTCCGATTCAGCAGAATGTCGGGGAAGAGTTCCGCCAGCACGACGGCGTGGTGACGATCTTGATGTTCTACCATCGCAGGGCTTTGCCTAAGCACCGCTACACTATTATCGAGGACTATGGTGGAGGGGGGCACCGCACACGGTTAAGAGATCAAGAGATCAATTGTTGTTGTGTCTAGAGGTGCCCCCCTACCGCCGTATATAACGGAGTGGAGGAGAGGGAGAGGGCCGTCCCCTATGGCGCACCCTGGAGGAGTCGTACTCCCACCGGGAGTAGGATTCCTCCCCTTCCATGTAGTAGGAGTAGGAGACAAGGAAGGGGGAGAGGGAAGAGAAGGAAGGAGGGGGCGCCGCCCCTCCCCCTAGTCCAATTTGGACTAGTCATTGGGGGGGGCGCAGCCTGCCTCTCTCTCCCCTAAAGCCCAATAAGGCCCATATACTTCTTCCCCCGTATTCCTGTAACTCCTCGGTACTCCGAAAAATACCCGAACCACTCGGAACCTTTCCGATGTCCGAATATAGTCGTCCAATATATCGATCTTTATGTCTTGACCATTTCGAGACTCCTCGTCATGTCCCCGATCTCATTCGGGACTCCGAACTACTTCCGTACATCAAAACTCATAAACTCATAATAAAACTGTCATCGAAACCTTAAGCGTGCGGACCCTACGGGTTCGAGAATTATGTAGACATGACCAAAACACGTTTCCGATCAATAACCAATAGCGAAACCTGGATGCTCATATTGGCTCCCACATATTCTACGAAGATCTTTATCGGTCAAACCACATAACAACGTACGTTGTTCCCTTTGTCATCAGTATGTTACTTGCCCGAGATTCGATCGTCGGTATCCCAATACCTAGTTCAATCTCGTTACCGGCAAGTTTCTTTACTCGTTACGTAATGCATCATTCCGTAACTAACTCATTAGCTACATTGCTTGCAAGGCTTATAATGATGTGCATTACCGAGAGGGCCCAGAGATACCTCTCCGACAATCGAGTGACAAAACCTAATCGCGAAATCGCCAACTCAACATGTACCTTTGGAGACACTGTAGAGCTCCTTTATAATCACTCGATTCGTTGTGACGTTTGGTAGCACACAAAGTGTTCCTCCGGTAAGCGGGAGTTGCATAATCTCATAGTTATAGGAACTTGTATAAGTCATGAAGAAAGCAAGAGCAACATACTAAACGATCAAGTGCTAAGCTAACGGAATGGGTCAAGTCAATCATATCATTTCCTAATGATGTGATCCTGTTAATCAAATGACAACTCATGTCTATGGTTAGGAAACTTAACCATCTTTGATTAATGAGCTAGTCAAGTAGAGGCATACTAGTGACACTATGTTTGTCTATGTATTCACACATGTATTATGTTTCCGGTTAATACAATTCTAGCATGAATAATAAACATTTATCATGAAATAAGGAAATAAATAATAACTTTATTATTGCCTCTAGGGCATATTTCCTTCAGTCTCCCACTTGCACTAGAGTCAATAATCTAGTTCACATCATCATGTGATTTAACACTAATATTCATATCTGTATATGATAAACACCCATAGTTCACATCGTCATGTGACCAACACCCAAAAGGTTTACTAGAGTCAATAATCTAGTTCACATCGCTATGTGATTAACACCCGAAGAGTATTAAGGTATGATCATGTTTTGCTCGCGAGAGAAGCTTAGTCAATGGGTGCATCACATTGAGCCGTATGTATTTTGCAAATATTCTATGTCTACAATGCTCTGCACGGAGCTACTCTAGCTAATTGCTCCCACTTTCAATATGTATCCAGATTGAGACTTAGAGTCATCTGGATCGGTGTGAAAGCTTGCACCGATGTAACTCTTTACGACGGGCTCTTTTATCACCTTCATAATCGAGAAATATTTCCTTAGTCCTCACTAAGGATATTCTTGACCAATGTCGAGTGATCTACTCCTAGATCACTATTGTACTCCCTTGCCAAATTCACAGCAAGGTATACAATAGGTCTGGTACATAGCATAGCATACTTTATAGAACCTATGACTGAGGCATAGGGAATGACTTTCAGTCTCTTTTCTATTTCTTTTGTGGTCGGGATTTGAGTCTTACTCAATTTCACACCTTTGCAACATAGGCAAGAACTCTTTCTTTGACTGATCCATTTTGAACTATTTCAAAATCTTGACAAGGTATGCACTTATTGAAAAACTTATCAAGCGTCTTGATCTATCTCAACAGATCTTGATGCTAAATATGTAAGTAGCTTTACTAAGGTCTTTCTTTTAAAGAACTCCATTCAAATCCTCCTTTATGCTTTCCAGAAAAATTCTACATCATTTCTGATCAACAATATGTTACTCACATATATTTATCGGAAAAGCGGTAGTCTCCCACTCACTTTATTGTAAATCTGGCTTCACCGCAAGTCTCATATAAAACTATATGCTTTGATCAACTTATCAAAGCGTATATTCTAACTATGAGATGCTTGCACCAGTCCATAGATGGATCGCTGGAGCTTGCACATTTTGTTAGCACATTTAGGATTGACAAAACCTTCTGGTTGCATCATATAAAACTCTTCTTTAATAAATCCATTAAGGAATGCAGTTTTGACATCCATTTGCCAGATTTCATAAAATGTGGCAATTGCTAACATGATTCAGACAGACTTAAGCATCGCTACAGTTGAGAAAATCTCATTGTAGTCAACACCTTGAACTTGTCGAAAACCTTTTTTGCGACAAGTCGAGCTTTGTAGATAGTAACACTACTATCAGCATATGTCTTCCTCTTGAAGATCCATTTATACAATATGGCTTGCCGATCATCGGGCAACTCCACCAAAGTTCACACTTTGTTCTCATACATGGATCCCATCTCAGATTTCATGGCCTCAAGCCATTTTGCGGAATCTGGGCTCATCATCGCTTCCTCATAGTTCGTAGGTTCATCATGGTCTAGTAACATGACTTCCAGAATAGGATTACCATACCACTCTGGTGCGGACTGTACTTTGGAAGACCTACAAGGTTTTGTAGTAACTTGATCTGAAGTTTCATGATCATCATCAATAGCTTCCTCACTAATTGGTGTAGGAATCACTGGAACTGATTTCTGTGATGAACTACTTTTCAATTCGGGAGAAGGTACAAATTACCTTATCAAGCTCTACTTTCCTCCCACTCACTTCTTCCGAGAGAAACTCCTTCTCTAGAAAGGATCCATTCTTAGCAACGAATATTTTGCCTTCGGATCTGTGATAGAAGGTGTACCCAACAGTTTCCTTTGGGTATTCTATGAAGACGCACTTCTCCGATTTGGGTTCGAGCTTATCAGGTTGAAAACCTTTTTCATATAAGCGTCGCAACTCCAAACTTTAAGAAACGACAGCTTAGGTTTATTGCTAAACCATAGTTCATACGGTGTCGTTGCAACAGATTTAGATGGTGCCCTATTAAACATGAATGCAGCTGTCTCTAATGCATAACCCCAAAACAATAGTGGTAAACCGATAAGAGACATCATAGATCGCACCATATCTAGTAAAGTACGATTACGACGTTCAGACACACCATTACATTGTGGTGTTCCAGGTGGCGTGAGTTGTGAAACTATTTTACATTGTTTCAAATGAAGACCGAACTCGTAACTCAAATATTCGTCTCCACGATCAGAGCGTAGAAACTGTATTTTTCTTGTTACGATGATTTTCCACTTCACTCTGAATTTTTTTGAACTTTTCAAATGTTTTAGACTTATGTTTTATCAAGTAGATATACCCATATCTTCTCAAATCATCTGTGAAGGTCAGAAAATAATGATACACGCCGCGAGCCTTAACACTCGTCGGATCGCATACATCGGTATGTATTATTTCCAATAAGTCAGTAGCTCGTTCCATTGTTCTGGGGACGGCGTTTTAGTCATCTTTCCCAAAAGGCACGGTTCGCAAGCATCAAATGATTCATAACCAAGTGATTCCGAAAATCCATCTTTATGGTAGTTTCTTCATGCGCTTTACACCGATATGACCCAAACGGCAGTGCCACAAATAAGTTGTACTATCATTATTAACTTTGCATCTTTTGGCATCAATATTATGAATACGTGTATCACTATGATCGAGATCCAACAAACTATTTTCATTGGGTGTATAACCATTTGAAGGTTTTATTCATGTAAATAGAACAACAATTATTCTCTGACTTTAAATGAATAACCGTATTGCAATAAACATGACCAAATCATATTCGTGCTCAACGCAAACGCCAAATAACATTTATTTAGGTTTAACACTAATCCTAAAAGTATAGGGAGTGTGCGATGAAGATCATATCAATCTTGGAACAACTTCCAACACTCATCGTCACTTCCCCTTCAACTAGTCTCTGTTTATTCTGTAACTCCTGTTTCGAGTTACTAATCTTAGCAACCGAACAAATATCAAATACTCAGGGGCTACTATAAACACTAGTAAGGCACACATCAATAAGCTGTATATCAAATATACCCTTGTTCACTTTGCCATCCTTCTTATCCACCAAATATTCAGGGCATTTCCGCTTCGGTGACCATTTCCTTTGCGATGTAAGCACTCGCGGTTTGGCTTTGGTCCAGCTTTCGTCTTCTTCACGGGAGTGACAACTTGTTTGCCATTCTACTTGAAGTTTCCCTTTCTTTCCCTTTGCCCTTTTCTTGAAACTAGTGGTCTTGTCAATCATCAACACTTGATGCTCTTTCTTGATTTCTACCTTCGTCGATTTCAACATCACGAAGAGCTCGAAATCGTTTTCGTCAACCCTTGCATACTATAGTTCATCACGAAGTTCTAGTAACTTAGTGATGGTGACTAGAAAATTCATCAATCACTATCTTATCTGGAAGATTAACTCCCACTTGATTAAGCGATTGAAGTACCCGGACAATCGAGCACATGCTCACTAGTTGAGCGATTCTCCTCCATCTTTTAGCTATAGAACTTGTTGGAGACTTCATATCTCTCAACTCGGGTATTTGCTTTGAAATATTAACTTCAACTCTGGAACATCTCATATGGTCCATGACGTTCAAAACGTCTTTGAAGTCCCGATCCTAAGTCGTTTAAGCTTGGTGCACTAAACTATCAAGTAGTCATCATTTTGAGCTAATAAACGTTCATAACGTCTCTTTGCTCCTGCAATAGGTTTTCACCTAGCAGTGCATCAAGGACATAATTCTTCTGTGCAGCAATGAGGATAAACCTCAGATCACGGATCCAATCCGCATCATTGCTACTAACATCTTTTAACACAGTTTTCTCTAGGAACATATCAAAATAAACATATGAAAGCAACAACGCGAGCTATTGATTTACAACATAATTCGCAAAATACTACCAGGACTAAGTTCATGATAAATTTAAGTTCAATTAATCATATTACTAAAGAACTCCCACTTAGACATACATCTCTCTAGTCATCTAAGTGATCACGTGATCCAAATCAACTAAACCATGTCCGATCATCACGTGACATGGAGTAGTTTTCAATGGTGAACATCACTATGTTGATCATATCTACTATATGATTCACGTTTGACATTTCGGTCTCCGTGTTCCAAGTCCATATCTGTATATGCTAGGCTCGTCAAGTTTAACCTGAGTATTCCGCGTGTGCAACTGTTTTGCACCCGTTGTATTTGAACGTAGAGCCTGTCACACCCGATCATCACATGGTGTCTCAGCACGAAGAATTTCGCAACGGTGCATACTCAGGGAGAAAACTTCTTGATAATTAGTGAGAGATCATCTTAAAATGCTACCGTCAAACTAAGCAAAATAATATGTATAAAAGATAAACATCATATGCAATCAAAATATGTGACATGATATGTCCATGATACTCTTGCGCCTTTGATCTCCATCTCCAAAGTACTGTCATGGTCTCTATCGTCACCGACACGACACCGTGATCTCCATCATCTTGATCTATATCAATGTGTCGTCACATGGTCGTCTCGCCAACTATTGCTCTTGCAACTATTGCTATCGCATAGCGATAAAGTAAAGCAATTATTTGGCGCTTGCATCTTATGCAATAAAGAGACAACCATAAGGCTTCTGCCAGTTGCCGATAACTTGGTTACAAAACATGATCATCTCATACAATAAAATATAGCATCACGTCTTGACCATATCACATCACAACATGTCCTGCAAAAACAAGTTAGATGTCCTCTACTTTGTTGTTGCAAATTTTACGTGGCTGCTATGGGCTGAGCAAGAACCATTCTTACCTACGCATGAAAACCACAACGATAGTTCGTCAAGTTAGTGCTGTTTTAACCTTCGCAAGGACCGGGCATAGCCACACTCGGTTCAACTAAAGTTGGAGAAATAGACACTCGCCAGCCACCTGTGTGCAAAGCACATCGGTAGAACCAGTCTCGCGTAAGCGTGCGCGTAATGTCGGTCCGGGCCGCTTCATCCAACAATACCGCCAACCAAAGTATGACATCTTTGGTAAGCGGTATGACTTATATCGCCCACAACTCACTTGTGTTCTACTCGTGCATATAACATCTACACATAAAACCAGGCTCGGATGCCCTTTGTTGGGGAGCGTAGTAATTTCAAAATTTTCCTACGCATCATGGTGATGCATAGCAGCGAGAGGAGAGTGTTGTCCACGTAACCCTCGTGAGACCCGCGCGAGCGTTAGAACAATCGCGGTTGATGTAGTCATCGTCTTCACGGCCCGATCGATCAAGCACGAAACTCGGCACCTCAGAGTTCTAGCACACGTTCAGCTCGATGACGATCCTCGGACTCCGATCCAGCAAAATGTCGGGAAGAGTTACATCGACCTGACGGCGTGGTGACGATCTTGATGTTCTACCGTCGCAGGGCTTCGTCTAAGCACCGCTACAATATTATCGAGGACTATGGTGGAGGGGGGCACCTCACACGGATAAGAGACCAAGAAATCAATTGTTGTTGTGTCTAGAGGTGCCCCCTGCCCCCGTATATAAAGGAGTGGAGGAGGGGGAGAGGGCCGGCCCCTATGGCGCGCCCTGGAGGAGTCCTACTCCCACCGGGAGTAGGATTCCTCCCCTTCCATGTAGTAGGAGTAGGAGACAAGGAAGGGGGAGAGGGAAGAGAAGGAAGGAGGGGGCGCCGCCCCTCCCCCTTGTCCAATTCGGACTAGTCATTGGGGGGCGCGGCCTGCCTCTCTCTCTCCCCTAAAGCCCAATAAGGCCCATATACTTCTTCCCCCGTATTCTTGTAACTCCTCGGTACTCCAAAAAATACCTGAACCACTCGGAACCTTTCCGATGTCCGAATACAGTCGTCCAATATATCATCTTTATGTCTCGACCATTTCGAGACTCCTCGTCATGTCCCCAATCTCATCCGGGACTCCGAACTACTTCGGTACATCAAAACTCATAAACTCATAATAAAACTATCATCGAAACCTTAAGCGTGCGGACCCTACGGGTTCAAGAATTATGTAGACATGACCGAAACATGTTTACGGTCAATAACCAATAAGCGGAACACGGATGCTCATATTGGCTCCCACATATTCTACGAAGATCTTTATCGGTCAAACCGCATAACAACATACGTTGTTCCCTTTGTCATGGGTATGTTACTTGCTCGAGATTCGATCGTAGGTATCCCAATACCTAGTTTAATCTCATTACCGGCAAGTCTCTTTACTCGTTACGTAATGCATCATTCTGTAACTAACTCATTAGCTACATTGCTTGCAAGGCTTATTGTGATGTGCATTACCGAGAGGGCCCAGAGATACATCTCCGACATTCGGAGTGACAAAACCTAATCTCGAAATAAGGCAACTCAACATGTACCTTTGGAGACACCTGTAGAGCTCCTTTATAATCACCCAGTTACGCTGTGACGTTTGGTAGCACATAAAGTGTTCCTCCGGTAAACGGGAGTTGCATAATCTCATAGTTATAGGAACTTGTATAAGTCATGAAGAAAGCAATAGCAACATACTAAACGATCAAGTGCTAAGCTAACGGAATGGGTCAAGTCAATCATATCATTCTCCTAATGATGTGATCCCATTAATCAAATGACAACTCATGTCTATGGTTAGGAAACTTAACCATCTTTGATTAATGAGCTAGTCAAGTAGAGGCATACTAGTGACACAATGTTTGTCTATGTATTCACACATGTATTATGTTTCTGGTTAATACAATTCTAGCATGAATAATAAACATTTATCATGAAATAAGGAAATAAATAATAACTTTATTATTGCCTCTAGGGCATATTTCCTTCATGGTGTTCCCAACATGGTCAACAAAACAAGAGGAATCGGGAGACGATTGTTCGTTGAGAGGCTAACAGTCCCGGGCCCACCAGGTCCATGGCCTAGGTTTTGTTGTTTACATGCGCAGCCCATGACATGTTTCAACTTTTTTTGATCCAGCAGGTGTCAATCAGCCTCTAGGCCTCCTAGCCTCCCTTGTCTATAACATCAGTAGCCCAAGTTATGTTTGTTTTTTCAAGACAACGCACAACTCAGCTCTATTTTTCTATAAGAATGCAAAACTAGACCTATGTTTTCCCTTCTATAATAGTATATATATATTTATATTTATATCTTATTTCATTACATATATATAATAGAAACAACATAAGGTTTTGTTAAACCTGTCATTCGTCCAACCATTTTATAGACCTTCCCACTTCGTTTATCTTTCGTTTTCATTAATCCTATATCAGAATTTTCTCCCACTTTTTTTCGATGTAATCTGAGTTTTATCCAAGTACTTTTCCTAGAACCAACTCAACTGTCCCGCCTAGCCTAAAAAATAA
Organism: Aegilops speltoides; assembly: GCA_021437245.1. Classification (NCBI taxonomy): domain Eukaryota; kingdom Viridiplantae; phylum Streptophyta; class Magnoliopsida; order Poales; family Poaceae; genus Aegilops; species Aegilops speltoides. The sequence goes on along the minus strand of CM038147.1, from coordinate 325,035,358 downwards.
TAATACCCCACATCCTAGTAACTCATCAAATTAAAATGATATTTTATTTCATAAATCAAAAGTTGTTCCAAAATAATAGTAATAATTGTCTATATATAACTTGGAAAGTTAACTACTGGTGATTGCATACATAAGCTTGCAAAGATTTTACTGACCAATGCAGTAATGGACATGCTATCATGTGTTTATGTTTTTATAACATTTCTCCATCCAGTCCAACACGATATTTTCAACCAGCCCAGCAAGTCCGTGGATTTCGAGAAAAATGCAAATGGGCTTTAAATTCTACCATAATATATAAATGGGCTGCATACACGCTACATCATTGTTTCACCCAGAACACCAAATGGACTAAAAAATAAATGGGCTGGCTAACATGTGGCCAGTAGGTCGAGCCTAAGCACTTTCGCAAAAAATGAAAATACAAAGGTCGAAGGCTAAGCAAGGCATTGGATTTACATCTCTCGTCTTCTTCCCCCAGCGTTGCCGGGACTGCCTGCTCCAGCCTCCAGCTTCCAGTGGTGCTGTTTTGCGTGCCTCATAGCAAAATGCTACCCCACCGACAGCCAGGCCATCCCTCCACTCCTCCGCACCTCCTGTTATTCTCTGTTGAGTGTATGCCCACCCCGCACCTGAACCACTCAAGTTGGCCACTCCTCTCCGTCTGCGACTCAACTGCCATGTCTTCCCCATCTCTGGGGCGTTCCAGTCTGGGGCCTCGCTGTCGTCCATCGGGTTGGTGCACTCTACACGGTGTTGTCAACGTGGTCAACAAACAAGAGTCATTGGAAGATGACTGTACATGAAGAGGCTGACAGTGGGGACACACCACGCCCATGGACGCATGCATGCAATTACATCCTTTTTACCATAAAATAATGTTTTCTCCCCCTGACAGCTGGGACCCACCAGCTACATCTTTGCACGCAAGAAAGTGCTTCGTTATTACGGGCAAAAAAATGAATCTTCCCCTTGACAGCTGGGACCCACCAGCTATATCTTCGCCCACAAGGAAGTGCGTCCTTATCCTCCCTGATAGCTGGGACCCACCCGGTCGAAGTGTACGTAGCAGTGTCTGTGTAGATACCGGTCGGTCGGTCTGTCTACCATGATGAACCGGGTGCCGTGTAAGGAGTGGTAGCACTTTAGGAAGTCTAGTCCAAACCGTGTACACGTACATGCAAACAGATGCCAAAAAATACGGCCAAGTACGTACATACAGGCGGGGTCTCGAGCGTGTACTCGTGCATATGTACGACCAGGGCTCATGTACATGGAGAGGCCACGGACGGCAGCAATGGCTTCTTGTTCATCGAAAGCCAACCGGCTGGATTAGAACGAAGAAACTGCGTCGTGTTAATGGGTAGGCAACGGAATGCATCGTGTTCATCAGGAGGCAACGAAATACGTTGTGTTCATCAGGAGACAACCGGCTTGGACAGAACAGACAAAACAAGGTCTAGCGTACCCGTAGCGGAGAAGCGGGCCTTACATTCGACCGTGTCTGATCAAAACAGTCATGTTCATCGGGAAGGGTCTGGCCTACCGCAAAGCGGAGGAAACAGACTTGTCTTCGACCACGTACGGTCAAAATAGAGTCCTGTTGATCGGGAGGGGTGTGTCATACCGCAAAACGGAGGAAATGGAGTTCTGTTGGAGTGCCTACGATCAAAACGGGGTCCTGTTCATCGGGAGGGGGTGTGGCGTACCACAAAACAGGACTCCACGGGCTACTGTTCATCCAGTTTCGACTTCCTCCAGCATCCACCAGCTACTGTTCATCCACGGGGTCCTGTTCATCCAGCTTCCACCGGCTACTGTTCATCCAGCCCTCCATGGGGTCCTGTTCATCTAGCCTCCATTGGCTACTGTTCAACCAGCCCTCCATGGGGTCCTGTTCAACGAGCCCTCCACGGGGTCCCTCCACTGGCTACTGTTCGTCCACACCCACCTCCTCGATCGGGCTCCTGTTCATCCAGTGGCAACAGCCTCTAGTACCACGGGATCCTGTTCATGCAACCCCCACCGGGAACTGTTCATCCAACCCCCACCGGGAACTGTTCATCAAGAGGCAGCTTCGATCGGCTTCAGTTAGCAGCAGTAGCAAAGGAATCACTCAGGTTTAGTTAACATCAAGGGATCGATCGTGGTTCTGTAACGTAGCTAGTGCAATCGCTCGGGTTCAATAGAGCCCAACGCCTTGCTCGGGTTCGATTAGGCGCCAGCAGCGCGCCTCACCTACAACGCATACGTGTATCTGAGAAAGCAGCAAAACCTCTCCGTGCATCACTCGGCCCGACCGCCCACCATAACTGGGAACTCCCCGAAATTTTCCTCGCCCTCGCTTCTACCATGATTTTTTTCATCATGGACGGCCCAAAGAATGTCTTGTAGGTGCGTCTCCGGCCCGCCCAGGACGAAAAGCCAATTTTCTGTCATGATTTTTTTGTCATAGAAGTAGGAGCCCACCACGTCTATGATGATACCAGGTTTTGTCATAATTATCATCATAGAAGTGTCATAAGCATGACCGAAATTTTTTTGTTCGGCCTAAAATATCACAAATGTGTCTTTTTTGTAGTGCATGGGGTTTCCACTAGGCATGGGCATAACCGCTCCTCAGCCAGGTCCTCCGCCAGCGCGGAGCATGGGGTTTCCACTTGTGCGTGGGCATAGTCGCTCCTCGACCGTGTTGTCCGCCAGCACGGAGCATGGGCTTTCCACTAGTGCATGGGGAGTCGCTCCTCGACCGTGTCATCCGCCAGCGCGGAGCATGGGGCTTCCACTGGTGCGTGGGTGGGAGTTCCCTCTGGGGGAGACTCCGGGTCGTGTACATCCCCATTAGTACGCGTGGCTAGCACGACAGAACTGGAGGAGGTGTATCTGGGCACCTGTGAGCCAGCGCAGGACTCATGAGGCCCTACCTCAAGGCGGGTTGCTTTGATTTTTCTGGTGAGGCACATGTAAGACACACAGTGGGGCGATGGGGTCCTCATGAATGCCCCTCCGGAGGTTATCGCATGAGAAGGCCGGACATCAGTGACCCCAGGAGGCACTACAAAAAAAGACACATCCGTGACATTTTGGGCCGAACGAAATTTACTTTCTGTCATGCTTATGACACATATATGACGGAAATTGTGACAAAACCCGGTATCATCGGAGATGTGGTGGGCTCCTACTTCTATGACAAAAAACAATGACAGAAAATGGGCTTTTCGTCCTGGGCGGGCCGGAGACGCACCTGCATGACATTCTTTGGGCTGCCCATGACGGAAAAAATCGTGGTAGAAGCGAGGGTGAGGAAAATTTTGGGGAGTTCCCGGTTACAGTGGGTGGTCGGGGCCGAGCGATGCATGGAGGTTTGCGCGTTTCTCTCATACACGTACGCGCGTGTGTGTGAGGCATTGCGCTTGTCGGTGTCAAAATCGGCGGATCTCGGGTAGGGGGTCCCGAACTGTGCGTCTAGGCGGATGGTAACAGGAGACGAGGGACACGATGTTTTACCCAGGTTCGGGCCCTCTTGATGGAGGTAAAACCCTACGTCCTGCTTGATTAATATTGATGATATGGGTAGTACAAGAGTGGATCTACCACGAGATCAAGAAGCCTAAACCCTAGAAGCTAGCCTATTGTATGATTGTTGTAATGGAGGTTATGTCCTACGGACTAAAGCCCTCCGGTTTATATAGACACCGGAGAGGGCTAGGGTTACACAGAGTCGGTTACAATGGTAGGAGATCTACATATCCGAATCACTAAGCTTGCCTTCCACGCCAAGGAAAGTCCCATCCGGACACGGGACGGAGTCTTCAATCTTGTATCTTCGTAGTCTTGGAGTCCAGCGGACGATGATAGTCCGGCTGTCCGGACACCCCCTAGTCCAGGACTCCCTCAGCGCTCTAACTGAACCCGAGAGAGGCATTGTCTCCAACTGAACCCGAGCAATTGCAATAGCTATGTTACTGAACCCCGATTGATCCCTTGCTATTAACTGAACCCGAGTGATGCCTTCGCTACTGGTGCTAACTTAAGCCGATTGATGCTGCCTCTTGATGAACAGTTCTCGGTGGGGCCGGGTTGGATGAACTGGATCCGCGCGGTAGTAGAGGTCGTTGCTGCTGGATGAACATGACCCCAATCGAGGAGGTGGGGGACGATGAACAGTAGCCGGTGGAGGGACACCGTACATGGAGGGCTGGTTGAACAGGACCCCATGGAGGGCTGGTTGAATAGTAGCCAGTGGAGGCTGGATGAACAGGACCCCATGGAGGGCTGGATAAACAGTAGCCGGTGGAGGCTGGATGAACAGGACCCTCTGGATGAACAGTAGCTAGTGGAGGTTGGAGGAAGTCGACAGTGGATGAACAATAGCAGGTGGAGGCTGGAGGAAGTTGACAGTGGATGAACAGTAGCCCATGGAGTCCCGCTTTGCGGTATGCCACACCCCTCCTGTTGGGGATATTACCACTAGGTGTAAACCGGCCAGCTTGGTCCGAGTTAACTCCATTAGTGGTACAAGCAGAGAAAGGCCCAAGGCCTATAGTCGGTTTAGAACTTGTAGCCGTAAACCGGCCTGATGTATAACTTGTGTTGTAAGATAGGAATAGAGATACCAACGGGATACAGTATGAACGGTTGGGACTCTATGAACCGGCGGGCATCACTCATGTATATAAGGGGCGACCGGCGGCGGTTCAGGACAGACAACCACAACTCGAGCCTAGGCGAAGCTTGTTTGCTCCTAGCCATCGAGACTACATCAATTCCATCACAACTAGGCGTGAGGCTTTTACCTTCATCAAAGGGGCGAACTAGTATAAACCCTTGTGTCTTTGTGTCGCTTTAACCCCTTCAAGTAAACCCGTAGCGATGGCTCCACGACTAAGTCCTTCTGTTGGGACATCTGCCGTGACAAATCCACGACGGTTGGCGCCCACCGTGGGGCAATCGCCGCGATGGTTTGACGATCTTGGAGGGCAAGCTCAAAGGACTCGAAGGCTACGTCGTGGGCGGATGACCAAGAGTCGTCGCGGCGGATCTACATCGGCGACGCGGATGGGGTCCCGAGGCGATTCAATCGATACGGATACGGGTCCCCTTGGCGGCATACACATTTTCATCGGCAAAATCGGGAGCTGGGCTGGCCGGACATCTGCACCGACCTCGTCGAGGCGGCTCGGCGTGCACGACCTGCCCGAGTTAAACCGGCC